>JBBGZY010001532.1:0-684966 GCA_037952925.1 Lithobates clamitans | reverse complement strand
CTCACAGGCGTTTTCTGACCCTGCCTAGTTGGGGGGGTCGCACTCCCAGAGGTGAGCCTATACCCACTGGGGGGGGGAGCACGAGTGAGGTGATTTGTTGGTGGTCTGGAAGTTTTACATAGGATTTCAATATTTTTATTTGTTCATCATTCAACATCCATTTGTGGAATTTTCACTGTATTAATATGGACTTTTTGTTGCACTTTATTGCATGGACATTTAATTATGCACTTTATATGTTGTTTGATTCAATGGTTTTTGATATTTGTTTATATTTCATCATCCAGCGCTGCATTCTCTTATATATTGATTTTTGTGCACATGCATATGGGGATGTGATCAGTGCTAGCAGCAGGTCTTTTGAATACCTTTCACACACACCCACACTGTGTTTCTAGTACATATATAATGTGTTTTGTTTTTTGGGTAGCTCACAAGACTATCACATATCTAGTAGAGCACTGACTGTGCTGACAGCTCTCCAGCTGCCTGTCCTTGCCTTAGACATACTTTGTGTTTAGATCAATGACACATATTGTCAGAGTTGACGTTGTCAACTGCTCAAAAAAAAAAAATTAGTTAGGGGTCCCATTAAAATCTTGTTATGAGGCCCCAGGATTTATAATTCTACCTCTATGTATGCAGCGCTTTGCCTTGAGTTCATACGTCAGATTTCACTCTTTCCTCACTGCATGCAAAAGAACTGAAAGTGCCAATCAGAAACAAAAGTTTAACATTAAATCAAGAAAAAAAATGTCATCCACCTTTGCAATACATGTACATCGCCTTGTGTATTGTCTCTTTAAAAGAGAGACCTAATGAAAAATATCAATCTGGCAAAAATCCAGTGAGCTCCTGAATTCTTGTGCACTCTGCTTGCATCCCAAGTCAAATGGACTACAGAACTCCCCCCCCCCCCATGAACATGATGAGAGAGGGAGGTGTTCTGTTGTCCTAACACCTAGCCCTAATGTAGCCACCACATCTAAGGACTGCTAATTTGAATATATACCATTGTTGTCCTAGACTTTGGATAGGCTATAAGGAGCTCCGTATTTTCATAAAACTTACATTCTTCTTCAGATGTTGGCAACAGAAGACAGTGTGGGGGATTTATTAAAGGAGTAGCACATGCTCATTTTGTAAAGTGAATTTTTTTACTTAGTCCATGCTATTTACTTAACACATCCAATCATTTGTGAGCGATTTGGTATTCTATGCAAAGTGAACGATCTCCATGCCTGTCTAGGTCAGCAGAGATGGCAGTTTATGGTTATATTAGTCTCAGCAGAAGAATAGTTGGGACCAGGATCAACCAGCGATGGTGTGAAAAGCTGGATGTTAGTAAAGGACTTCCTCCACATACCCTCGTTGGTTTAGGGATATTTGACACATAATTGAAATTAACGTCCAGGTAGGTGCTGATCCAGGTTTGGTAGCTTGTCACCAGTGTATACACCCCGGGGAAGTTGGGGTAGGCGCAGCCTATTCCTGAACTCACAACTCCAGCCTGGTACCATACGCCCTGGACTTTACACACCAGAGGTCCTCCTGAGTCACCCTGTAAGACATAAATAATCATCAGCTGCACAAATGTCTATCTGTTCAGGAAATGTTTCAGTCTTTCCATGAATGTATAATTACACAAATTAGTCAGGCACTCAGTAAATGGGTACAGAATTGGCACTGCACCAAAACTTTTGAGAAGTTGCAACCAAGTAAATTTTCATTTACTTATAGCAACTTTGTTGGCAAGTAAAAAAAAAAAAAGGGTCAAAAATCAGGACCTGCAAAGAAAGAGGAGTTACACTCACCCACCCAGCCATACATTCTTCTGATTGCACAGCAATGGCCTTTTCACATCTAACATACTTACAGGTGTGTCACATAATTGGTCCCCTGCCCTGCTCTGTGGTTCCTCTAGCCAATTTCTACATACCCTACACAGCACAGTTATGATGGGTCAGCAGATGGAACCACAGTGCATGGGGAGGGTACAGGTGTTAAATGTGAAGGTCCTATTTTTTGACATTTTTGTACTTAGTGAAAGAGTCAAAGAAATAGGATGAAGAGGGGGGAATTTATGGGGTGTGGGAGAGCGGTATGTAAATGGGGAATGAAACATAGAGGGTTTCTAATAGACATGTGCGATTCGGTTCATAATGAATAGATTTTCGTATGAATTTGTTAGTATTCGTACATTCGGATCAATTCGAACATCCGAATAGCTGAAAGAACCAAAATGCGAAAATTACAAAATTACGAATAAGCAAAATAACGAACACATGAAAATACGAACTTAGAAACGGACAAACTTACAAAAATACGAAACTTTGAAACAGTAAAAGAAAGAAAATGACATCTATAACGAATGATTTACATTTCGTATTTTCAATCCTTTGTTCATAATTTTGTATGTTCGTGTTCTCGAATCATTCTTTTTGAATGGACAGTGTAAGTGTATCTTAATATGTATGTTCGTAATTTCGTATGTTCGTAATTTCGTGTTCTCAAATCGTGATTTTGAATGGGCAGTGTATTGGTGAGTGACGTATCTTACTTATTGTCTTTAACCAATCAGCTTATCCCTTTTGTGTCTGAGTCACACTGCATTCCTGAATCTTTTTAGATTCAGTTGGGGAGGAGGCGGAGTCCATTCTGGTGACTGAGGGAGTGGACTGGAGTGAGTACAGGATTTATTGGAAAAGCAAGCATAGGATTATTATTCTTTATTTCCTACGAAAGTACGAATCAACGAAAAAGGCAATCTCACAAAAGTAACAATTACTAAATTACGAGTAGTGTACCGAATAAAAGAAAATTATTGTGTAGGGAATACCGCGCCAATCAAAGAGATATAAACAGCAGCCAACACTACAAATTGACTAAATTGTGCAAAGTACTTGAATGTAAGAAGTGTAGCGCTGAAGTGCAAAACCTCTATGTGAAAGAAGTTATAAAGTAATAAAAATTTTTTCAACACTTAAGTGAAAAAAGCTGTATCAAGTTGCAAAACTATACCAGTATGCAAAATCAGTTGTAAATGTATAGTCTAATGGCATAGACAAACGCTCATTCATGGATAGTGAAGGAGACGTGAGGCGTTGAGGAAACTATAATAAGTGAACGTGAACGATTATTAAGAGATGTAAGAAGTGGAAAAAAAAGAAAAATATGAAGGACAAAACGAATAGTTGTAACCCACTCAGTGATAGTTTAAACTAACCGCCTTATAAATAAAGAAATGCAATAAGTGTACATGGCAATACTAGTAATAAAGTGTCCACAATTCTAGTAAACGGTGTAGCCATCAAAAAGAAGCATTGAAACTTGTCTAGTCCCAAAATTATTCCATGTAGATAAAATGAATTCAATACAACAAAAAACCTCCACATGGTGTAAATTCCAAATAGATCAATTGGCGTTTATTTGATCAATAACGATCATCAGAAATTCCATAAAAACGTGTAAAATAGTAGAATCGATTCCAACAGATAAAAAAAGTGAGCGTGGTATGGGTGGGGACCCAAGGGTCTCCTTGCTGTACCCAGCCACCCATACCATGCTCACTTTTTTTATCTGTTGGAATCGATTCTACTATTTTACACGTTTTTATGGAATTTCTGATGATCGTTATTGATCAAATAAACGCCAATTGATCTATTTGGATTTACACCATGTGGAGGTTTTTTGTTGTTTATCCCCTATACATGGTTTATCAATGCGGACAAGGTCGATGATCGTCTAGACCATCCTGGCAAGATCCGGGTCCCCCATCTGAGGAGGAAGTCCAGCAGTGCACGATCCACCCCCATACTGTCGTTTACCCTAAGACAGTGCAAGCCTTTTTGACTCACCGCCGACGGCCTGTGAGTCCACCCAAGTCGGTAAGAGTGCTTTATCCCTTATGCTGATTCGGAGTACTGCAGAAGAGTTATCAAAGTATCATCCGCACTGTATTGAATTCATTTTATCTACATGGAATAATTTTGGGACTAGACAAGTTTCAATGCTTCTTTTTGATGGCTACACCGTTTACTAGAATTGTGGACACTTTATTACTAGTATTGCCATGTACACTTATTGCATTTCTTTATTTATAAGGCGGTTAGTTTAAACTATCACTGAGTGGGTTACAACTATTCGTTTTGTCCTTCATATTTTTCTTTTTTTCCCACTTCTTACATCTCTTAATAATCGTTCACGTTCACTTATTATAGTTTCCTCAACGCCTCACGTCTCCTTCACTATCCATGAATGAGCGTTTGTCTATGTCATTAGACTATACATTTACAACTGATTTTGCATACTGGTATAGTTTTGCAACTTGATACAGCTTTTTTCACTTAAGTGTTGAAAAATTTTTTATTACTTTATAACTTCTTTTACATAGAGGTTTTGCACTTCAGCGCTACACTTCTTACATTCAAAAGAAAATTATTATCTAACAAAATTACAAATTTCGAATCATGGAAAATTAGACTGATGGAATTACGAATCATTTCGTGTCAACGAAAATAAAACTGTTACGAAAATACGAACGAGTCAGAATATGAAAACCTGCGTCTTACGAAATTACGAATCGTAACGAATCAATGCAAGCGTAAAGAAACAAGACAATTTTTATTCTTGTGCACATGTCTAGTTTCTAAACCTTTTGTATATCATATGCTCACTCTGTGGTTCCTCTAGTTGGCTTCTAAATCCTAATTCCCTGTACACACGATAGGATTTTCAGACAACAAAATCCACGTTTTTTTTTTTGATGGATGTTGGCTCAAACTTGTCTTGCATACACACGGTCACACAAATGTTGTCGGAAATTCTGAATGTCAAGAGCACGGTGACGTAAAAACATGTACAACGAGCCGAGGAAAATGAAGTTCAATAGCCAGTGGGGCTCTTCTGCTTGATTCCGAGCATGCGTGGAACTTTGTGCGTCAGAATTGTGTACACACGATCGGAATTTACGACAACAGATTTTGTTGTCGGAAAATTTGAGATCCAGATCTCAAATTTTGTGAAATTCCGATGGAAAATGTCCGATGGAGCCTACACACGGTCAGAATTTCGGACAACAAGCTCCCATGGAACATTTTCCACCGGAAAATCCTATCGTGTGTACGGGGCATTACAGGGCACAGTAGTGATGGTCAGCAGATGGGATGGAACCCTAATGCATGGTGGGGAATATAGGATTCATAATCCAAGACTCTTGCTGCTGAGCAGAGCAAAGATTAACCAGTTCCTGACTGCCTCACGACGATATACATCGGCAGAATGGCACAGGCAGACAAAATCACGTACCTGTACATGATGCCCGAGGTGGTCGGCTTCTGTCCGGGAGCGATCAGAGGTGAGGGGGAGGACATCCATTCGTGGCCCCCCCTCGCGATCGCTCCCAGCCAATGAAATCCTTCCTCTGCTGCTGTATAGTAAACAGCAGCAGAGGAAGTGATGTCATCTCTCCTCGGCTCGGTATTTTCCGTTCCGGCGCCGAGGAGAGAAGACATCGATGTGAGTGCACAACACAACACACACATTACACTCCCCATCACCCCACCCCCGATCACCCCCCCGATTCCCCCCCAGTCACCCCCCCCCCCGTCACACTGACACCAAGCAGTTTGTTTTTTTTCTGATTACTGCATTGGTGTCAGTTTGTGAAAGTTAGTGTGGTAGGGCAGATAGTGTTAGCCCCCTTTAGGTCTAGGGTACCCCCCTAACCCCCCCTAATAAAGTTTTAACCCCTTGATCACCCCCCGTCGCCACTGTCACTAGGCGATCGTTTTTCTGATCGCTGTACTAGTGTCACTGGTGACGCTAGTTAGGGAGGTAAATATATAGGTTTGCCGTCAGCGTTTTATAGCATCAGGGACCCCCATATACTACCTAATAAAGGTTTTAACCTCTTGATTGCCCCCTAGTTAACCCTTTCACCACTGATCACCGTATAACTGTTACGGGTGACGCTGGTTAGTTTGTTTATTTTTTATAGTGTCAGGGCACCCGCCGTTTATTACCGAATAAAGGTTTAGCCCCCTGATTGCCCGGCGATGATATAACTTAGGTTTTAGGGTCAGATAGGGTCTGCGTCGCCCCAGGCAGTGTCAGGTTAGCGCCAGTACTGCTAACACCCACGCACGCAGCATACACCTCCCTTAGTGGTAGAGTATCTGAACGGATCAATATCTGATCTGATCAGATCTATACTAGCATCTCCAGCAGTTTAGGGTTCCCAAAAACGCAGTGTTAGTGGGATCAGCCCAGATACCTGCTAGCACCTGCGTTTTTCCTCTTCGCCCAGCCCAGCCCAGCCCACCCAAGTGCAGTATCGATCGATCACTGTCACTTAAAAAAAAACACTAAACGCATAACTGCAGCGTTTGCAGAGGTACGCCTGATCCCTGCGATCGCTAACAGTTTTTTGGGTAGCGTTTTGGTGAACTGGCAAGCACCAGCCCCAGGCAGCGTCAGGTTAGTGCCAGTAGCGCTAACACCCATGCACGCACCGTACACCTCCCTTAGTGGTATAGTATCTGAACAGATCAATATCTGATCCGATCAGATCTATACTAGCGTCCCCAGCAGTTTAGGGTTCCCAAAAACACAGTGTTAGCGGAATCAGCCCAGATACCTGCTAGCACCTGCGTTTTGCCCCTCCGCCCAGCCCAGCTCAGCCCAGCTCAACCAAGTGCAGTATCGATCGATCACTGTCACTTACAAAACACTAAACACATAACATATAGTCAGGCCTGATCACTGTGATCACTAACAGTTTTTTGGTAGTGTTTTGGTGAACTGGCAAGCACCAGTGGCCTAGTACACCCCGGTCGTAGTCAAACCAGCACTGCAGTAACACTTGGTGACGTGGTGAGTCCCATAAGTGCAGTTCAAGCTGGTGAGGCGGCAAGCACAAGTAGTGTCCCGCTGCCACCAAGAAGAAGACAAACACAGGCCCGTCGTGCCCCTAGTGCCCTTCCTGCTGCATTCGCCAATCCTAATTGGGAACCCACCACTTCTGCAGCCCCCCATTCACATCCCCAACCAAATGCAGTCGGCTGCATAAGAGGCATTTTCTTTATGTCCTCCCGAGTACCCCTACCCAACGAACCCCCCCCAAAAAAGATGTTGTGTCTGCAGCAAGCACGGATATAAGCGTGACACCCGCTATTATTGTCCCTCTTGTCCTGATAATCCTGGTCTTTGCATTGGTGAATGTTTTGAATGCTACCATACACTAGTTGAGTATTAGCGTAGGGTACAGCATTGTACAGACTAGGCACACTTTCACAGGGTCTCCCAAGATGCCATCGCATTTTGAGAGACCCGAACCTGGAACCGGTTACAGTTATAAAAGTTAGTTACAAAAAAAGTGTAAAAAAAAAAAATATATATATATATATAAATATATATAAAAAAATAGTTGTCGTTTTATTGTTCCCTCTCTCTCTATTCTCTCTATTGTTCTGCTCTTTTTTACTGTATTCTATTCTGCAATGTTTTATTGTTATTATGTTTTATCATGTTTTCTTTTCAGGTATGCAATTTTTTATACATTACTGTTTACTGTGTTTTATTGTTAACCATTTTTTTGTCTTCAGGTACGCCATTCACGACTTTGAGTGGTTATACCAGAATGATGCCTGCAGGTTTAGGTATCATCTTGGTATCATTCTTTTCAGCCAGCGGTCAGCTTTCATGTAAAAGCAATCCTAGTGGCTAATTAGCCTCTAGACTGCTTTTACAAGCAGTGGGAGGGAATGCCCCCCCCACCATCTTCCATGTTTTTCTCTGGCTCTCCTGTCTCAACAGGGAACCTGAGAATGCAGCCGGTGATTCAGCCAGCTGACCATAGAGCTGATCAGAGACCAGAGTGGCTCCAAACATCTCTATGGCCTAAGAAACCGGAAGCTAGGAGCATTTTATGACTTTTCGCCGGATGTAAACAGCGCCATTGGGAAATTGGGAAAGCATTTTATCACACCGATCTTGGCGTGGTCAGATTCTTTGAGGGCAGAGGAGAGATCTAGGGTCTAATAGACCCCAATTTTTTAAAAAAAGAGTACCTGTCACTACCTATTGCTATCATAGGGGATATTTACATTCCCTGAGATAACAATAAAAATGATAAAAAAAAAAATGAAAGAATTAAAAATAAGATAAAAAAGCAAAAAAATAATAAAGAAAAAAAAAAAGCACCCCTGTCGGGCACCTGCTCTCATGCAAAGGCGAACGCAAGCGTCGGCCTGGCGTCAAATGTAAACAGCAATTGCACCATGCATGTGAGGTATCACCGCAAAGGTCAGATCGAGGGCAGTAATTTTAGCAGTAGACCTCCTCTGTAAATCTAAAGTGGTAACCTGTAAAGGCTTTTAAAAATGTATTTAGTTTGTCGCCACTGCACGTTTGTGCGCAATTTTAAAGCATGTCATGTTTGGTATCCATGTACTCGGCCTAAGATCATCTTTTTTATTTAATCAAACATTTGGGCAATATAGTGTGTTTTAGTGCATTAAAATTTAAAAAAGTGTGTTTATTCCCAAAAAAATGCGTTGAAAAATTGCTGCACTAATACTGTATGAAAAAAAAAAATGAAACGCCCACCATTTTAATCTGTAGGGCATTTGCTTTAAAAAATATATAATGTACTTGAAAGTAATTTTCTTGCAAAAAAAAATAATTTTTTCATGTAAACAAAAAGTATCAGAAAGGGCTTTGTCTTCAAGTGGTTAGAAGAGAGGGTGATGTGTGACATAAGCTTCTAAATGTTGTGCATAAAATGCCAGGACAGTTCAAACCCCCCCCCAAATGACCCCATTTTGGAAAGTAGACACCCCAAGCTATTTGCTGAGAGGCATGTCGAGTCCATGGAATATTTTATATTGTGACACAAGTTGCGTGAAAAAGACAATTTTTTTTTTTTTTTGCACAAAGTTGTCACTAAATGATATATTGCTTAAACATGCCATGGGAATATGTGAAATTATACCACAAAATACATTCTGTTGCTTCTCCTGAGCATGGGGATACCACATGTGTGAGACTTTTTGGGAGCCTACCGCGTACGGGACCCCGAAAACCAAGCACCACCTTCAGGCTTTCTAAGGGCGTAAATTTTTGATTTCACTCTTTACTGCCTATCACAGTTTCGGAGGCCATGGAATGCCCAGGTGGCACAACCCCCCCCCCCCCAAATGACCCTATTTTGACACCCCAAGATATTTGCTGGGAGGTATGGTGAGTATTTTGCAGACCTTACTTTTTGTCACAAAGTTTTGAAATTTGAAAAAAGATTTTTTTTTTTTTTTTTTCGTGTCTTTCTTCATTTTCAAAAACAAATGAGAGCTGCAAAATACTCACCATGCCTTCAGCAAATAGCTTGGGGTGTCTACTTTTGCAAATGGGGTCATTTGGGGGGGGGTTGTGCCACTTTCCATGGCCTCCGAAACTGTGATAGGTAGTGAAGAGTGAAATCAAAAATTTATGCCCTTAGAAATCCTGAAGGCGGTGATTTTGGAGCCCAGTACGCAGCTAGGCTCCCAAAAAGTCCCACACATGTGGTATCCCCATACTCAGGAGAAGCAGCTGAATGTATTTTGGGGTGTAATTCCACATATGCCCATGGCCTGTGTGAGCAATATATCATTAAGTGACAACTTTGTGCAAAAAAAAAAAAAAAATGTCACTTTCCTGTAACTTGTGTCAAAATATAAAATATTTCTTGGACTCAACATGCTTCTCAGCACATAGCTTGGGGTGTCTACTTTCCAAAATTGGGTCATGGGGGGGGGGGGGTTGGGCCATCTGGGCATTTTATGGCCTTCAAAACTGTGATAGGTAGTAAGGAGTGAAATAAAAAATTTACGCCCTTAGAAATCCTGAAGGCGGTGCTTGGTTTTCAGGGCCCCGTACGCGGCTAGGCTCCCAAAAAGTCCTACATATGGTATCCCCATACTCAGGAGAAGCAGCTGAATGTATTTTTGGGTGCAATTCCACATATGCCCATGGCCTGTGTGAGCAATAAATCATTTAGTGACAACTTTTTGTACATTTTTTTTTTTTGGCAATATTCAATCACTTGGGACAAAAAAAAATATTATTCAATGGGCTCAACATGCCTCTCAGCAATTTCCTTGGGGTGTCTACTTTCCAAAATGGGGTCATTTGGGGGGGGTTGTACTGCCCTGCCATTTTAGCACCTCAAGAAATGACATAGGCAGTCATAAATTAAAGGCTGTGTAAATTCCAGAAAATGTACCCTAGTTTGTAGGCGCTATAACTTTTGCGCAAACCAATAAATATACACTTATTGACATTTTTTTTTACCAAAGACATGTGGCCGAATACATTTTGGCCTAAATGTATGACTAAAATTGAGTTTATTGGATTTTTTTTATAACAAAAAGTAGAAAATATCATTTTATTTTTAAAATTTTCGGTCTTTTTCCGTTTATAGCGCAAAAAATAAAAACGGCAGAGGTGATAAAATACCATCAAAAGAAAGCTCTATTTGTGGGAAGAAAAGGACACAAATTTTGTTTGGGTACAGCATTGCATGACCGCGCAATTAGCAGTTAAAGCGACGCAGTGCCAAATTGTAAAAAGTGCTCTGGTCAGGAGGGGGGTAAATCCTTCCGGTGTTGAAGTGGTTAAAGAAATTACAGTGAAGGTCTCGCTTTTTGACATTTTTGTATCTTTTGACGGTGTCAACGGAATGGGATGGGGAGGGGGAAACGGGGTGTGGGATAGTGGTATGTAAATAGGGAATGGCACATAGAGGGATTCTAACACTTTTGTGCATCATACTCATTCATATACAGCATATATTAGATCTGAACTCAGGCTAAAACTATTTTAGTGTAAGGGGCCAATTTATTACAACATTCATGCAAGTGTAATGAATAATTCCAATAACATTTGGAAATTGTGTGTAATAGGTTCCTTGCTGCCTCCTTCTTCCTTGCTGGCAAATGTAAACTCATAACATTTGATCCTAAAAGAAAAATATCTGAAAGAGGTTGTAAAGCCAGAAGGTTTTTATCTTAATGCATTCTATGCATTAAAATAGAAAAGCCTTCTGTGTGCAGCAGGTCCCCCAGCACCCCCTCATACTTACCTGAGCCCCATCTCTGTCAAGTGATGTCCACGAGTGTCTCAGCCGCCCGAGACTCTCCCTCCTGATTGGTTGAGACACAGCAGTGGCGCCATTGGCTCCCGCTGCTGTCAATCAAAGTCAGTCAGCCAATCAAGAGAGAGAGGAGGCAGGGCCAGGCAGCAGCTCTGTGTCTGAATGGGCACAGGGAGCTGTGACTCGGCTCGGGTGCCTCCATAGCAAGCTGCTTACTGTGGGAGCACGCAGCAGGAGGGAGGGGCCAGGGGCTCCAGTGAGGGACCCGAGAAGAGGAGGATCGGGGCTGATATGTGCAAAGCCACTGCACAGAGCAGGTAAGCATAACATGTTTGTTATTTTTATAGAAAAAAAATAGACTTTACAATCACTTTAAGAACACTTGACCATGAGAATTTATAGGCTAAGAACAATCGACCAGCAGGGAAAACACGATGTGGGAGACTTCCGCACTGTGTGCAGCCAATGGAGAAATTTGTACAAATGCCCAAATGAATAGGTGTTTGGCTGAATAAATAGGTGTTTGGCCGAATTAACCTCCAGCTGTAAAGTGAAATATTTAGCATTGGTATTACTAACACTGAGAAATGTGACGGCTTCCTCCTTGTTATTATCAGGTAACAGAGAAGGCAAGAAAAACCTCTTTTTTTATTAAAAAAAAATAGACTTTAGTATCACTTTAACTGATGTCATGCATTCTGTGAAGAGATTCTAATGGTGAACTATGCTGGAATGTTCTTGGTGTCACTCACCTGGCAGGAGTCCTTTCCCCCATCCTTGTAGCCGGCACAGATCTGATCATACTGGATAGTGATGGCACCTCCTGCATTGTTATACATTTTTTGACATGTATTGCGGTCTATTAGAGGAACCATGGCCTCCTGGAGGGTCCCATATGAAAGTGAACTTCCTGGTGATAAAACATAGAGAAGAAGATGATTAATGGCCATTCTTGGCAAGGCTACACATAGACTGATCACTGTTATGTTCCATTCACACATGTGCATTGTAGGATTGCACTTAAAATTGCACGGTTTCTCGTAACACACAAAAAATGTGAATCTTTGTTGCAGAAGGACTGCAGTGCCATTAATTGTTAACTCCACCCCAATTCACCTTGCTAAAGTGTGCAAAATCAAGCAAAAAGAATGCATGATAACAAATTTTCATGCATTTTGGTATGGCACTATTTAAAAAAAAAAAACACGTACCTCTTTGGTGTAATTTAGATGCAGTAAGCAGCCTATTCAAATGAATGGACTGCCTTACCACTACACAGAAAAAATATATATTTGTGCTCCCACATCATGCATATGTGAATCTAGCTCTTATCTGAACTCTGGGCACAAAAAATATACCTCTGTCACCACAAGATTCTGATTAATCCCTCCACATGCAGACCCCTACATCCAATGGGCCTACCATTTCACAAAAAAAGTGTCAAAAATGGTAAAAATGACAAGAGACAGTTTTTGACAATTCCTTTATTTAAATGCTTCTTCTTTCTTCTATCTTCTATCTTCTTTCTTCTATCTTCCTTCGGTTTCTTCCTCCATCTTCTTCTTCTTCTGGTTTTTCAGAGGTCAGAGGGGGTCACCTGTTACGTCATGGGTGACCCCACCCCCCTCTGACATCACGGGGAATGCCACAGGGAAGTCCCCGTCAAGTCCTCGTGTGTCAGAGGGGGGCATGGTCACCGGTTGGCCCCACCCTCTGTTATTTAAGAACCGTCAGGGGACGAGAAGCGTCACACAGCGGGAGCCTCCCATCCAATCATGGATGCGGAGCGGCCCAAGAAGAAGATGAAGAGAAGAAGATGAAGAGAAGAAGGCGCCGCGGAGGAAGATGCTGGACAAGAACACCGGAGGAAGAACCAGAAGAACCAGAAGAAGAAGAAGATGGAGGAAGAAACCGAAGGAAGATAGAAGAAAGAAGATAGAAGAATCATTTAAATAAAGGAATTGTCAAAAACTGTCTCTGTCATTTTTAACATTTTTGACACTTTTTTTGTGAAATGGTAGAGGTACTTTTGTACCCCCTTACCATTTCACACAGGGGGGAGAGCCGGGATCTAGGGGTCCCCTTGTTAAAGGGGGCTTCCAGATTCCAAAAAGCCCCTCACCCACAGACCCCCACAATCACCGGGCAAGGGTTGTGGGGGGGCTACCCCAAAACACCCTCCCAATGTTGAGGGCATGTGGCCTGGTATGGTTCAGGAGGGGGGGCGCTCTCTTGTTCCCCCCTCTTTTCCAGCGGCCTGCCAGGTTGCGTGCTCGGATAAGGGTCTGGTATGGATTTTTGGGGGTACCCCACTCCATTTTTTTTTAATTTTGGCACGGGGTTCCCCTTAAAATCCATACCAGACCTGAAGGTTCTGGTATAGATTTTGAGGGGGACCCTATGTCATTTAAATTTTTTTTGACCGGGGTTCCCCTTAATATCTATACCAGACCTGAAGGACCTGGTATGGAATTTAGGGGAACCCCCACGTCATTTTTAAAAAAATTTTGGTTCGGGGTCCCCCTGTGGGGAACTCCCATGCGCTTTTATCAATTAACTTTTATGTGTATTGTCAGACCGGCAATTCATTATAGCCGCAAGTAGTTTTAAATGACTTTTTTTCCTTTGAAATGCTGTCAGACTGTTCTAAACACAGGAAACATGCGCCCCTTTACAGGCATACTATAGACACCCCCCAGGTATGAAATTTAAAGGAATATTACACTTTTATTGTTTCACTTTGAGCATTATTAAAATCACTGCTCCCGAAAAAACGGCCATTTTTAAAACTTTTTTTTGCATTGATCCATGTCCCCTGGGGCAGGACCCAGGTCCCCAAACACTTTTTATGACAATACCATGCATATAAGCCTTGAAAATTAGCACTTTTGATTTCTCCCATAGACTTTTAAAGGGTGTTCCGCGGCTTTCAAATTTGCCGCGAACACCCCAAATTGTTCGCTGTTCGGCGAACTGGCGAACGGCCGATGTTCGAGTCGAACATGAGTTCAACTCAAACCTGAACCTCATCCCTATTTGCCAGGCATTCTCTTTGACAAGGAACCCTCCTCATGTTGAGAACATGTGGCCTGGGCATGCTTCAGGAGCAGGAAAGATGCTTGTGACCCCATCTTCCCTGGCTGTAGGCTGCAGGCTCGGGTAAGGGTCTGACTTGGAATTTAGGGGAACCATGGGATATTTTTGTGTAGTGTCCCCCATTAACATCTGTATCAAGACCCCACCCAGGAAAAGGTTGCTCCTGTCTTGATAAAGCTAACATAAGCAGAGATGGTAATGCAACCTGGGCACTCCCTTAAGCCTGACATGGGCCATATGTCAGGCATTATCAGCGGAGCCAATAGAAACCAGTCAACATTTGTCCCTTGTGTACTGCAGTCGGGCTAGCTTTTGTGGAAGGGAATTACCAAAAAAGGTCTGCTGTTCGGCTCCCGAGCGCTGACCGGAGTGTTCTGGTGAGGGATCCCCCTATCAGAAAACAATAGAACATAGGGGAGATTGCTGTACTAACATTGTATAGTTAGTACGGCAGCTCCTCCTAAACTGTCAGTTTTTTTTCTTTCAGCCCTGCTGGGTTGAATGAACAAAAAACTACTAGTGTGTACTAGGCTTTAACAAAAATAAAATCCTTGGCTTATACACCACCTTGTTCCTATGCAAAAATAAAATGTTCAGCCCTGTATGCTCTGCTCTAATTAGGATGTCTTTCTTCTTGTGTTGTACTATACAAAAGGGAAGAGTGGCACCGTGTGTCCCATGCTCCTGATGATGTCATCTTTGTTGAAACTTCTAGGGCATAGACGGAACACATACTACTACCCTTACACGATCCCTGGACCATCTTGGATTCTGGAATATGAGTTGTTTATATGATATGAAGTGCCTAGTTGTCATCTCTTCTTTGTGAGTGCATTTCCCACATTAAATTGGTATTTTAATTGAGATTACATTATGGAGAGCTTGTCATTTTCATGATACTATGTCCAACTGAGTATACTTTATATGCACAGTGATCTATTACAACACAGCAGTACCATTGTTTGACACATGTTTTTGAGGAAAGCTGGAAAGAATAGTTTTCAGCAGCGCTGTCACATTTCTTATAATAAATATTGGGGTGTATTATTTCACTAACAATAGTGAAAAATATTGTGCAGTCAATGGACAGTATGCAAACAGCTTTGTTAGGCCACAAATTAGTAGAGAGAGAAACCACAAATACTGTGCTTACTTTCAGAGAGGTACAAAAGGCAGGTTTATATCAGTACATTGACATTAGAATACATTATTTCACAAAAAACAGCCAGAAATATTGCACAGATTTGATGCACAGCATGTACAGTAAACTGTTCTACTAAACTGCACTTTCAGAGGGAGAGACCAAGCTGGTTTTATTGAGAAATAAAAATTAGAAAGTACTGTGTTCAATCGAAGCGCCCAGTCTGAACATCCAGTAGTTTAAATTTGCAGATGCAGAACCTGATTGCCCCCTACTAGCACACATGCAGAACCTTTGCATCTCCCTTTAGGCCTGCCTGACATTATTAATTCAGGGGATTACCTAAATTTATTAGCAACTATGATATTAGGGGGATTAAGAATGTGGTGCTTTGGTGCATTTAACAATGTGGAGATTTAGATGCACTAAACCGCACTAGTATGCATTGATATGTTGTAAAAAAAAAAAAAGGGGCAGCTTTACCTGTGTTAGAACAAGTTCACACCACTGAACATGAAAAAAAAGATCCTAGTAAAATTATATCAGAATAAAATATACCTCTCTTGAAAAAAAATAAGACTCAAACCACTAAACCCCAACTTTTAATCCCTAAACCAAAAACCCCAGATATAAAAACATCAAATCACAGATAAATTACTTTGGTCTTTTTTGTCTTATAGTCGAACTGCAAGTAAAAAAAATATGAAAATGTGAAATAAAAAACAATAAAATACCAAAAAATGAAAGAAGGAAACTGCAAGGGGGACCAGCAGCTAAAAAGCAACAGAGTCGCTGTTACTATACACAAAATGATAGTCCTAGAAAAAAATGTCTATTAAGAGGGATATATAAAAAAAAGGTTTGTGGTCAGTTCCAGAATCCAATAATGTAATACAAAGACACCAACATCCCCTAATTTGTAAATAGAAAGCAGTTTTTGGAGTGATTTAGGAATTTATAGGTGCATAGCATGAATATCACACATTATGAGTTAAGAAAAATACTTTTATTTGAATAAAAATAGATTTAAAATCATTGCATACAATATATGTGCATCCACGGTATATATAGGACACGTCTGTATAATATTAAATTGCTTTTTCCACACTTGATTTTCTACATGTTTTGCCATGAAGAAGCCATATGGTGAAACATGTAGAAAAATCAAGTGTGGAAAAAGCAATTTAATATTATACAGACACGTCCTATATATACCATTGGATGCGCATGCAATTCACTTTAATGTTGCACAATATACAACTGGGTGTAGTACTGTTAAAGCGCTGTGTAGTAAAACAGCAACTATATATTCCTGCAAACACTCTGTCAGTATTCCCTACAGTATCTATTCCAGGTCTCTCTAACACACTTACAAATGGCTGCTGGGAACCCTGATTTTATAGGGAAGGGTCTGGTTAATATGAAAAATCTCATTATTGGCCCTTCGAGCCACATGACCACAGTTCACAGGCCAGGAAGTCCAATGTGGTAATTGGTTGCTACACACAAAGGCTTAATACTGCAGTAAATGGCCCGATTAGTTCACCTTTTTTCCAACTGCAAATGACTTGGGTTCTTGTCAGGCTTATGTTCGACCCAAACCTGAAGCCCATCCCTACTCTCTAATCCCTAGCTTGTAATCTAAAAAAAATGGTGATTTCTTTTATATCTCCCTTAAAATTGCATTAAAAAGGACCCTCTCCCCACTGTATGGTATTCAATGTTTTTCATTTTTTTGCTTTATTAAATGTCCTCCATGGCAGTGTTGATCTCCCCGTGCCGTTTTGACAATACCTTGCCTATAAGCCATGAACATGGCCAGAATTTAGGATCAAGATTTACACTTCCCCCAAAGACTTCAATAGGATTCAATGCTAAGTTCAGGTTTCATGGATTTCATACAGAACCCGATAAACCCCTTGTGACTTGAACCCAGGTAGATTTGCCCATCATTAATTAACATGATGTATTGGGTGTAAATTACAGACCTGGCTTACTTGTGTAGCAGTACCCGCACAAGGGCTGCTGAGAATTGTGGTTTGTCTGTCAACCTGCCTAGCCCTGCATTCACTCTCAGACACTCCGAGACATAAACTAGTCAATGAACTTTGTTTCTTTTTTGTTTTATTGAGGGGTATAACTTGAATGGGGATGGGAGATATAGGATGCCCAGCGTGAATCAATAAAAACGGCAATTGGTTTTGGGACAATAATGTACACCCCCTATACATACTCCTTCAGCTTCCTCCTGCACAAACTTGCTTGAAGCCCATCACTCCTCACTCAAGGCAGTCCCGACTGCATCCCAGCCCAGGCCCAAGGTCACCCCCCCCAGACCTGGGGAGCTCCCTCACTGCAAGCTGGGGATTTGTCAGACCTCCCTAGAATACCCCAGGTGGTTTCACCTGCCCTCCAGCCTCTCTTTGTAAAAAACACTAGAAGATTCTAGATGGAAATATGAGGTCCTAATGATTCCACCTGTGAGTCACCCAGCACTACACTGAGCCACTCCCAACCCAGAATGAAAACAAACTGGCCTAACTACCAACCAGGCCTGTTTAAATTTACCTATCCTCTCTAGCAGACTACTAGAGGGTGCTACACTTCTATTGAAAATGAGTGAAATCACTTTTGCTTATCATTTCATGGACTCACCTCCATAATATCTTGCACCCCAGCCGGTCACCCAGCACTCTGTACCACAGGGGAAGGTGGTGGTGAAATATGGTAGACAGATTGGCATGATGTACTGAGTATAGGTGACAGGTGTGGCCAGCTGTATCAGGGCGATGTCTCCAGGGCTTGTAGTGTCTATATAATTACCATTGACAATGATATTCCTTACATTGGCAATAACTGTATGAGAGCTGATCACATCCAGCTGGTACATGCCCAAATATACTTTATAATTCGATACTTGGATAGGACTGCAGAAAGAAAACAGAAGATAACATGTATAAATGAGGAGCCATCTGTGGCAGAAGGCAGTGCAATATCATTACTATCAATGACCTTCAAAATCTAATGAATGAAATACAACTTGTTCATAATTTGCTCTTTATGAATGGACTATATGTACACAAGCCCAAAAAGTTCAAAAATAAAATATTAAAAGAGGTGGATAAAAAGATACAAACTAATGTAGCTCTGTATTGATTAATATATCATTACATGCAATTTTTGTTTTGTTTTGTTTTATACATTTTTATTAAGTGAACAGAAAAGATGGTATGCAATTCTTGTATGTTTGAAAATTATTTTATTCATATGTAAAATATAATCAATTCACAGATGATACACATATTCTGTTTGCATACGTGAGCTCCATTTTTGAACTAAGTTTAATCGTATTAGAAATAAAGTATAAAGAAAAAGAGATAAAAGAAAAAAACAGGGGGGGGGGGGGGGATAATGAGTGGGTGGTTGGGTAAGTAAGGGATGGGGTGAGCTTGCTATATTTTTTTTCTTATTTTTCCTTCTAGAAACAGGAGGGATCTAATGTAAAATTATAATTTTTATATTTATTTATTTACTACTTTATAGGCAGTGATAGTTTGAATTGTATCCAGTTATATCAGGTTGAAGTAAATTTGGAAATTTGGAAATGCAACCAGTGTAAGCACCTGAATTACTATCAGCTTCTTACAGTCCCTCTACAGCAAAGCTCAGCCTAGGAAAAGGATAAGCAGTACAGGGAGCCAACACAATCATGGAGCATGTTGCTAGAGGAAGAGAGCAGAGTGACAGAGAGATGAGCCTATCACTGTGCTGCTTCTCCTTCACTGTCCAGTCACAGGCTGGAGGCAGGTTCAAGACAGCATAGGCTCAGAAGAATTGGGTTGAATGTTGATGGCCGTCATTCAACCTAGTCTAGTCTAGTGGCAAAATTATTTTGGGAACATCTATGGATTTAAGGTGAGTATTGCAGCAAAGCTGCCTTTTATATCCTTTAACACACTATTACTTTTTTTATTTTTATTGTTTGCTAGAATTGAACTTTGAAAACAAATGTTTCCTTTCCCTTATTTTTTTTACATATTTTGTATATTTTAGACTCACATGAGGACTAAATATATTTGGGGTATTATTATGCTATGTTCTTTTAACATACTGGCCATGGTCAGATGTACTTTGTTGCTATCTGAGGTAACTTAAAGTAGACCAAGGTCAGCAGCAAGAGTAACACAAAAAAAAGTTTTGATGCAAATATCAAAACACAAAGGCTTAATTCGCAACCAGATTACCAGCAAGTAGGTGGCAGTACAGGACCAACAGGTAGAACCATTATTGAAGGTCATGGTCACAATGAAACAGAGAGACAAGCAGAGTGACAGGATCTAGGAACTGGTAATCAGATTACAGGTACACAGGCCGGATACACAAAATACAATATTGGCTGGCAAACTTCTGTATGCAGAATGAAACTTATAAGTGTTGCATCCTCCTTTGATGAGGGGCAGGTATCATTGAACCAGAGATACTGTGTGGCTTGAAGAACCACAATGAGATAAATGATTCCATGATTCAGGCTGAAGGTTCAGCACCCCAGAGACTTCAAATCTAGGCAGTGTTATGACAGTGGCCCATTTATACTGCTGTTAGGACCCCCTCCAGCTGTCATGTAGACCTGGAACCTGCTTGGTTATAGGCAGAGAGAAGTTTAAAGCACCCTTCATGATGTCTCAAGTGTGCTCCTAAATATCCAAGTGGTAAACTATGAGTTTAGGGTATTGTAAAGGCTACTCTTCACTTGTGTTTATCTATTCACAGTTAATAAGCCTATGAACTCAATAGCTGAATGAGGGGTCCAATATTAGCACTCATTAATGGGCTCTTTGGTGATGTAAACCAATCACTGATGATCAATGAGGCACACTTGGCAGTTTTAAAGTGGACACTTTATAAAAGATGAACACTGGTTTAATAAACATGTCCATGTTTTTTTAGAAACATTTTTACAAAAGCAGAATGATTGGTGTCTAATGGAAGAATTGGTTTATAAAGGTAACATGTTATACTCACTAGTTGATGCAATGCGCTGCCGTCATAACCCACTCCTGTGAGATCAGGGAGCCTCCACATATATATTCTTTATTTGATTCTGTATCTATAACAGCGACCTGCCAGGGCCACGCCCCATCCAAAGAACTTGTACCACCAACTATCCGACTGGACACCAAGGGGGAACCGCACACTGAATAATCTGCAGATGACACATGCAAAAATTAAAAAAAATATTTTTCTTAGCTTTCATAATTAAATATATACATAAATAACACAAAAAATGAACCTATATTAATTGATATGTCATCTTTCAGCAGATAAAAATCCTCAGGACTGATACTACATAAGAGATTTTGTTGACACAAATTTCAGCCACATATATTCAACACCAAACCCAACTAACTTTCATTTTATTACAATTAATGTCCCCCAGGCAGTGTTTAAAATACAAAATGGAGCTCAGCCTGCAATACACACCGCCTCTCTTGTCCCCCTCAGTAATTGCTTTTTTGTAAAAAAAGATGTTCTCAGTCTTCTGATTTAATTGACACCCAACCTCATTCTAACTAGAAGACCGAGATAAACTTGTGAATGGAGTGCATAACCATAGTACTTCATTCACAAGAAAAAAATGCAGCGAGGGGTGCTGATGTTGTCATGTCTACATAATTAAAAACTGCCCAGGAGAAGACCTGAAGAGAAAGAGGACCCTTCACATCATGTGGTTGGCCTGAAGATACCCAAAAAGAGTGAGTTGAAAGAAAAAGAAATATAGTAAAATATTGCTGGAAGGGAACTCCAGGTGGAAAAGGAGGTCCAGTCAGAGGGGGAACCTGGAACCAGGAGTTAGACTTCAAGATTAGCATCACTGAAGTTGATTATCCTCAACCATTTATGTAAAATTGTGTCAAAAATATCTACCAACTAGAGGAAATAATCAAAAGAATCTTCTTATTTGAATCTCTATGAACATTATCTGATTTATGGAAATAATCCTATTAATGTGAGGAAAGGTTTCCAGAAACCTTATGTACAAGGCTCAGTTCACAAAGCTGACTCATCAGGAAAAGGATAGCTTTATACTTAAGGTGACAAAAGACAGATGTCTATTCAGGGACGGACTGATAACTCATGGGGCCCCCGGGCAATAGGAGATTATGGGGCCCCCAGGCAATCAGAGATTATGGGGCCACACAGTATACACACACACAGTATACAATCACACAGTATACACAGACAGATGTAAAAAAAACACAGATTTATACACACTGTCCCTGGTTTTACTGAGTCTGACAACCCTGATGGGACCCCCCAGTAGCCCAGGGCCCTCGGGCAGTGCCCTAGTGGCTCAATGGTCAGTCCGCCCCTGTGTCTATTACATTTAACCTCTAACATCAGTAGTTTTGGTCCACTGGAAGCCAACCTCCCTGCCTGGCATCTATTGTTAAATTTGCCACACAGGAGGATAAAAAAACCCCAAGGGCAATCCATTCAAAGTCATTAACCAAATCCTCTCCTTTTATTTATTAATCATATTTATACTAATATAATTTGTTGCTTTTGGAACATTTTTCAGAAAGTATCACTTTTTTTATATATCCCTTAGATTTAGTTGCCCATCCCTAAACTCTCTCCCAGACACTGTGAGGTAGAAAATTATACTCCATATTCTGGGACAGGATGAAGAGAAAGGTGTTGTCCAAGAAACCCTAAATTGAATAAAGCCATCTGCAAAGTCAAGATTATAAAGCAACGGTGTACAATAACAAACAAATACACACAGCTAGCTGCCATAACCCTGGTATTTTCGGGAACGGCGTGCGTTTCTCTTTAGGATAAAAGTGGTCTCTGTGGTGGATTCGCAGCAAGATCCTATTTATCAGTGGCAGAAGAGGTGCCCACCCCTTACCGCCGCGCTGCGATCGTCTCCGCCATAGCGGCAGAGACGATTGCATCTGCTGGTAGCGGCGGAGACAATTGCATGTGCTCCCCTCACTGCCTGGTTGCCGAGTGAGGGGACGATGGCCCCTGTTCGGCTCCATAGCATTGGAGGGCAGAAGCGATGTCAAATGCCACTTCCGCCCAATGCTCTTAAAGGAGAATTTTTTTTTATCCCGACGAGCTCGCGCGCAGAAGCGAACGCATACGTGAGTAGCGCCCGCATATGAAAACGGTGTTCAAACCACACATGTGAGGTATCGCCGCGATTGTTAGAGCGAGAGCAATGATTCTAGCCCTGGACCTCCTCTGTAACTCAAAACTGCTAACCTGTAGAAATTTTTAAGCATCGCCTATGGAGATTTTTAAGAGTTTGTCGCCATTCCACGAGCAGGCGTAATTTTGAAGCGTGACATGTTGGGCATGAATTTACTCAGCATAACATTATCTTTCACAATATAAAAAAAAAAAAATTGGGCTAACTTTACAGTTGTCTTAATTTTTTATGCAATAAAGTGTACTTTTTCCAAAAAAAGTGCACTTGTAAGACCGCTGCGCAAATACGGTGTGACAGAAAGTATTGCAACGACCTCAATTTTATTCTCTAGCGTGTTAGAAAAAATATATATAATGTTTGGGGGTTCTAAGTAATTCTCTAGCAAAAAAAAAATAATTTTAACTTGTAAACACTGAGTCTGAGAAATAGGCCTGGTCCTTAACCGATTCAACCACGGAAGACTTTACCCCCTTCCTGACCAGAGCATGTTTTGCGATTCAGCGCTGCGTCACTTTACTAGCAATTGCGACATTGCACCCAAAGAAAATTGACGGCTTTTTTTTCCCCACAAATAGAGCTTTCTTTTGGTGGTATTTGATCACCTCTGCGGTTTTTATTTTTTGCGCTATAAACAAAAAAAGAGCAACACTTTTGAAAAAAAAAGCAATATTTTTTCATTTTTGTTATAATAAATATCCCCAAAAAATATATAAAAAACGATTTTTTTTCCTCAGTTTAGGCCAATATGTATTCTTCTACATATTTTTGGTAAAAAAAAAAAAAAAACACAATAAGAGTATATTGATTGGTTTGCACAAAAGTTATAGCTTCTACAAAATAGGGGATAATTTTATGGAATTTTTTATTATTATTTTTTTTTTTACTAATAATGGTGGTGATCTGCGATTTTTATTGGGACTGTAACATTATGGCGGACACATCGGACACTTTTGACACATTTTTGGGACCATTGGCATTTATACAGCGATCAGTGCTATAAAAATGCACTGATTACTGTAAAAATGCCACTGGCAGGGAAGGGGTTAACACTAGGGGGCGATCAAGGGGTTAACTGTGTTCCCTCTCTGTGTTTTAACTGAAGGGGGAGGGGACTGTCTAGGGGAGATGAGAGATCGCTGTTCCTAATTTGTATGAACACATGATCAGTCTCTTCTCCCCTCAGAGAACCAGAAACTGTGTGTTTACACACACAGATCCCGGTTCTAGGCGTGTCATCAGTGATTGCGGGAGCCTGGCAGAGATCACGACTGCCGGGCACTCGCATCGGCTCCGGGGGCGAACAGCGGGTGCGTGCGCCGCCCTAATAGCCACAGGGCGAAGTGACGTTACATAACGTAGGTAAAATTAATATATTCACTTTGGATGCAGCCGCTGATGTCAGCGGCGCATTCACTGTGAATGCCCGGCTGAATGCACGGCTGAATGTCCGGCAGACGCTGCCAAACCTTGCCGGGAAGAAGACTCCCGCGCACCTGGGAGTGACGTCATCGTGGCTTTGGACACTCACAGCGCCGGAGCCGCAAACCCGGAAGACACACGAGGGCAAAATGTCAGCTCCCTCGGTGTGGACCGGGATTAGATACCGATGCCTAGTCCTAAGGTAAGTATTTTATAATGAGCTAGTATGCGGTGCATACTAGCTCATTATGCCTTTGCCTTACAAGTTTTTTTTTTCTCTGCGGGTATACAACCACTTTATGTAGTTAAAGAGCCATCCGTGCAGAAAAAGTTCTTTAAAAGTGCAATCCATGCAGATAGGTGATCTTTACATGAATAGCTGGTGAGTGAGGGCACAGGACTTTCATCAACTTTGCCATATATTTCTGCACAGATTGATCTTTTTAAAGAAACTTAAAGGAATCATCGTGATATTGAAGAATCACAGCACTATATAAATTCTTATTGTTATGCTTTGTCATTTGTTATAGCAGATATTGTTGATTATATGGTAGATATTGTACACAATTTTTTAATGATTCTATATATTTTACTGAGCACAGATAACACAGGAACTTCCCATACTAATTCTTAAAGGAGTACACACCTTTTTCTTGCAGCAGTCAAAACTTAATTTAATTTAAATTCATTTGAGCACACCACAGCACAGAACACTCATAGAATTTATGCTCTCCTGCTGCCTGTTCTTGATTTAGACACATTTTATGTTGAAAAAAAAATAGCTAAGGTGCCCCCATCTAAATGTTGCTATGGGGCCCCATGAGTCCTAATTATGCCTCTGATAGGATTACAAATACTTTGGCTGCTAAGACGGTTCACACATGAATAGTGTATGTAGTCTCTTGCCTGGAGCTCACATTTCAGATTTCACTGTTTCCTTACAGCATGCAAAGGAACTAAAAATGCCAATCAGCAATAGGGATGAGCTTTATGTTCGGGTCGAACATGAGTTTGACTCGAATGTTGGCTGTCCGCCCGTTCGCCGAATAGCAAACAATTTGGGGTGTTCGCGGCAAATTCGAAAGCCGCGGAACACCCTTTAAAAGTCTATGGGAGAAATCAAAAGTGCTAATTTTAAAGGTTAATATGCAAGTTATTGTCATAAAAAGTGTTTGGGAACCTGGTCCTGCCCCAGGGGACATGGATCAATGCAAAAATGTTTTTTTTTAAAACGGACGTTTTTTCAGGAGCAGTGATTTTAACAATGCTTAAAGTGAAACAATAAAAGTGAAATATTCCTTTAAATTTCGTACCTGGGGTGTGTCTATAGTATGCCTGTAAAGTAGCGCATGTTTCCCGTGTTTAGAACAGTCCAAGAGCAAAATGACATTTCTAAAGGAAAAAAACGGAAAATTGTATCAAATACTTACCGTAATTTTCCTTTCCTGATGCCAAACCATGGCAGTATACTAGTGATAGAGCTCCGCCTCTTGACCACTCCCTCAGGACCAGTGAATAGCATAAATGAAGGCATGGTTAGCTGCCACCCTATTCTTTGTAACAAGCCACATACCGGAACGCACATGGGTGGGCTCATATGCTGGTTTGACGTCAGGAAAGAAAAATTACGGTAAGTATTTTATACAATTCTCTGTATTCCTGATGCCAACATGGCAGCATACTAGTGATAAATAACTAGCTGATAGGATGGGATCTATTTGTCACACCAATCTTCTAATTAGGATGAGACAGAGGACTGAAAAGTCCTTCCTACAAAGTCCCCTGATGACAAGGCCCCCGCATCTATTCCGTCAAGTTTGAGTAGGAATGTTGGAGCAACCATGATACCGCTGTACAGATGGGCACCATAGATTCTCTTGAATGTGTTGCCTATAAGGCTTTAACCGCTCAGGTAGAGTGCTCCGCCGCCACTGACAGAGGCTTGCGACCTATAGTCTTATATACACAACCCAAGCCTGCTAGGATCCAGGCAGTAACCTCTTTCCCTTGATGATTGCCAACTGGAATGACAAAAGGTTTATTTAGATGACCTGAAAGGGACAATTGTGGAGAGATACTCCTTTAAAGTTCTGAAAATGAACAATACGTGTGACTTTCCTGTGTGATGTTCTGGAAAGTTAGGCAATGTCCAGCTGTCTGTTAAATAGCAGTCTGTTGCTACGTTCGATGCAGGATGATCTACAAGATCCAACTGTACTCTTTCTGGAAAGAAAGGAATATATTTTTTTACTTTGAAGCTCCAAGAGCTTGAATCTCCGATAACCTTCTGCTTAAAGTTCTTGCAATTGATACTACCTTGTAAGTGATGGCCTGAACCGAACACTGCTCTGTTGGTTAAACTGATATGAGATCCAGCAACTGCAATAGATCTTTCTTCCCTAGTGACCGACTCTTTATGACTGTCCTCAAAAGTTGTGCAAACTTGAGGATTCTTGGCCCATTCAAATGTGTTATTGCCAATATAGCCCACACTAGTGAGCTATGTGAGGATAGGCTAAGGCCTGGAGGAAGTATAGAACAGCTGACACTGGCAGGGCAGTAGGATCAATGTCTTGCCCTACCAAGAAAACGTGTTCCAGAATTAGACCTAGATGTTGTAAGTAGAATGTCTTCTCGCACACAACAAAGGAGAGATCACTCTGGAGTAAAATTGAAGCAACCAGAGTTGCCCATCCTCCCCCTTTAGTGTCCCTGCTTGCAGCCCCAGTCTGCGTATGTTATAGAGGGGAAATGTCTTTTGTATCCTGAAATGAATGGCCAGGGAAAACCGAGGGCCTCCTGGTCAATATGGAGGACTGGCTATGACAACTATGTTCTCTCTTGACAGCCTCAAGGGGAATCTCATTTACGGGAAGTGTTGGGGAAAAATATATAAGTTAGATTGTAGTCCCAGGGAGAGACCATAGCATTTGCCCCTTGCGCCTTGGGGTACAGACAAAATCAGACCAAAATTTGTGATTACTGTGGGAAACTAGGAGGTCTGTTTGTGGTAGGCCCCACCTGTGGACCAGCTCAGAGAAGACCTGGGTCGTAGACCCACTCGTTGTGCTCTGGGGAGCTTGTACTTGTTCAAAAGAAACCACTGGGAGGTAAACTGCTTCTGAAATTTTGCTGGTGATCTTCCGCCCCAGGTGTTAAGGGTTTCACCTCTCTCAATAGCATATTGCTGCGAGTTTCATCCTGGAGCTGAATATAAGTGACTGCTGCCCTGTTGCTAAACTGCAAGGAGATTGGTCCTCCTTGACTATGTGTAGTAAGGCCAAAGTGCTAAAAGGGCTGTTTGAACCCCCAGCACATTCAAGGTCATCCTCCTTGGCTGGGAATCTCTGCTTGCCTTGACCGAAAGTCCTTTGCAGTGCATCTTCCCGGCTGTCTTGCAGATATGATTCGTAGCCATTCTCCAGTATAACGGTCCTAACGGACCAAGACTTCCTTAAGGTCGTTCCATCACCGCAGACCGCTACTCATACTGAGTAATACCTATTAACTGTGTTCTATCCTGTTTCCTCCCTTGAACTAAGAATTCTAGTTGAAATTTGTGCAGGTGCCCATGCACCCCAGGAATCATCTATATGCATAATGACGTTGTGCCCAGATGACTGAGACACTGAGAAGCCATCAAACAAGCGGAAATATTCGTCCTCAGAATTCTGTTCCTGTCACCACTTCCTCTGATGGAAATAAAACAGAGGAAATAGCAGAGCACCCCCGGGTACACCAACCATTGGGATGGAAAAAGGTTGGCTTTGCTTTCCCTCTAAAGTGTGAGGATAAAATAGGCATCCTGACAATCCAGCAACAGCCTCCAGCCATGTGGTTATACTGTTTAATGGGCTCTTAAAGATCTCAAAGAGGGCCCAAAAGGGTTTGACCTCTTCCGATCTGCAATTGGACACTAACCATTATCCCCTGGGAAACAGGATTGGGTAGAAAACCTGCAATCTCTCTTGAGTCTGAGGTGTCTGTAAGCATTGTAGCAGCCCACCTGCTGTTGTGGTGGACTTGGCAGCTCAGTGGGAGAGAAATGGTCTGGAGGAGGAGCAGTGCGGAATCTCCCAAAGTGACCATGAGTGTCTGATACCTTCATCGAAGACTCTGTACAGCATGCTGTCCAGAAACCCGTGAAGTGTGCCTTCTAGGTCTTACCCTAAGAGTCTGGGTATGCACCTGTGTGACTGGGTCACTGATTTTCCCAGAAGTCTGCACTAAAATACAAGTCAGATTTTTGACATCCACTGCTACAAAAATATATATATATATTTTTTGCAAGATACTCCCAATAGGGGATAATGTCTAAAGGGATGCAGACCCTGCCACTGTCCTCAGAGTCCTGCGGGTGCAGCAGTTGGTTGATAATTATTGAACCATTCCCATTAGACTCACCCAGTACATGGACTGGATATTGCTTGTCTGCAGATGCTACAGTATGTAGGAGCAGGTTGACCATTAGCTTGTTCAAGGTACACAGTTTCGACAGCCTGTTTATATTATCATTTTTCTCGAACCCCTTCCAATCTTCCCCACTTTTGTTTCTAGGAAGCAATACGCAGTCCAGGGTCTCAACCATGTGGCCTCCCTAGCCGCCAAAGTGCTAGGGTGCTCCTCCAGTGAATACAAGCAACTAGAGGGGACTTCCTGGTCAGCCTCCCTATTTTTGAGTAGCAGACTGCTGCATCTATAATATATGTAGCAAGGACCCAGGACTCCTTCAGCTCAATGAGAACCTCAAGAGCCATGAGTTATCGACCTCCCTCCACATAGAGTGGGTAGAAGGGATAGTAGGTGCAGTACAAAGTAGATTCATGGGTGCCAGACACCTAGGGTGTACCACTTGTCCAGGATTCAGCCGGACAGTTCGGGTTTTGAATCATGTGTCAGGGTTTCAGTCCCCCTAAATGAATGAACGAATGATTTGTATAGCGCTGCAAATTCAAACGGAATTGCTTCAAGGCGCTAGATCCATCCTGTTCCATAGCCGTGGTCCTTGGACTGAGACCCGGACATATTACCTGGACCAGGCTGTGGTTCCCAAGGTAACCGAGATAGTCATACACAAATCTGTTGCCCTCGTAGGTGGCTGTTTGGCCTCACTGAAGGGTTATGATGTCAGCAAGGGCAATTTGGCCACACCCACTAGCGTGCTCTGAGCGCTACATTACCACTCTCCTTGGGGCACCCAAATATGTCTGTGTAATGCTAACCCGGTAAACTCCCGGACTTCTACAGGACAGCCACGCAGGGAAAAGCATCCGGCAAGATGCCACATCTACACGGATAAGAGCGCCGTCTCCTATGGCAACAGTCTCCAACAGTTTCCAATACAAGTGTAACAGCTGCTTCAGGTAATTAAAGCGAGTTCAAAACAGAATCTTGTGCCACTCTTATCAATAATAAAGACATTTGGCATTACCTGTTAGCTGTATACTCCTCCAGGCAGTGTCTACCCACCAGCCTCCTGGGTATAGATACTGCTCCATGGGCCCTGCAGGATTCTTGCTGGGGCACTGGCTCTGGGGAAGAGGATCAGAGACATCTTCCTTGGAGCTTTTCTCCTGAGTGGGAGCGCCGTTTTTTTTTTTACACTGGTCATGGTCATACTGCTTGCTGAAGTCCCCGGCTGATCTTTCAATGGGCGGGTGGCTGGGCTGAGATAAACTCAGACAAGGAATCTCATACTACCTTCTTTAGTAATGATGAGACTTGCGCAGTGTCCTGTTCCCTGTCTAGTGCAGACTCCTCTAGACAGTCTTTGCACACCAATTTATTGGATAGGGGGACTGCTCTATAAGCCCAGCCTGATCTCTTGCTGGGACACCTGTATTGCTCTGGAGAAGAGGAGGCACAACGTGCTCTTTTGGAATTTTTTTTATTTTTTTGACCGGGAGCGATGGCTGGAGCTATGCTTCTTTAGAGAACGCCTATCCTCTCTTGTTGTTTAACTCTGAGAGCGTGAGTGTGCGGAGCTGAAACATATCAAAGCAAACCGCATTAGAGGGCACTCTTTTAAGGACACTTGAAAACTTACCAACTGGTGGTCCCCCTACCTTAAGTATTGAGGGTCTTACATAAGTGGTGGCTGACTCATGGTAGTAGAGAATAAGGGACGGCCAGCGGAAAAAGAGAGATAGCTGAAAAGAGAAATAGAGGGATGGAGATTGCTAGTAATCTTCTAACATGAAAGTCTGAAAACTACAACAAAGCAAACAGCTGAAACAAAGCAAAGGAAAAGAATGTACCTTTTTTTTTTTTTTACAGTACAGAAAACTTTCCTACCAGTAGATGGCGACACAGAAGGTTGCTGAGACTGGATCCAGGAACAAATTCACAGTTTGAAGACAGTCAGGAGGCTGTATATTGCCCATCCCACAGCAGCCCACTGACACTCTTAGATGATCCTGGGACAGGCAGAACCCACAGAACCCCCAGACTCCTCCTGTTGTTTAAAGAGGAGTTCCACCCAGGGGGGCCATTAAAAAAAAAAAAAATTAAAAGTCAGCAGCTACAAATACTGCAGCTGCTGACTTTTAATTGGACACTCACCTGTCCCTGGGTCCAGCGGTGCGGGGGATCGAAGCCCCGCTCGTCCCCCCCCTCCGCTCGTCGGCGCCGGCATTTCAACTGTGGGCGCCGGGCTGTGGCTTCACAGCCTGGCACCCACTGCGCATGCGCGAGCGGCGCCGAGCGCCGTGATTGGCCGCTTAATCACCTGGGACCTGCAATGGGTCCCAGATGATTGACAGGAGGGAGGGAGAAGAGCCGAGCCCTTCCTGTGCCAGGAGGAAGTGATGTCACCAGCCCAGGCAGACGAAGGGGCAGACTACGAGGGACCACCTAGCAACAGGCATTTAGAGGTAAGTAAAAAAAAAAAAAATATCCAAATGTTTTTTTTTTTTTTTTTTTAGAATTATTTAGATATGTTTGTTTTTTTGGGTGGAACCCCACTTTAAGGACAAAACTAATCACTTTGCCCAGAACCAAAATGGCGCTCAGAGCTTCCGTCGGTCAGTGCTCATGTTCGGACCGGGCGCAGCCCTATGACATTATCGGGAGCGCCCTAGGCCAATAAATACGGCACTGGGCAGCTGCCCCACGCCTATAGGGAGACCCTGACACCTACTGCACGGTGCGACCCGCTCCTCACATACCCTGAACCTACTAAAAGCCAAATGAGAAAGGAGAAGAGCAGGAACTGAATAAAACAGGTAAAGACATAGCCTAACGGACAAGGAAGCCCCTAAAAAAGGAAGTGACAGGCTGGCCCCCCCAAAGTTCCTGGAACCAAGTCATGCTGCATGGCAGATTTCGTTCTTAAAGAGGAAACACTGCAGGGACCCATCAAGACCACACAGACGAGGGTCTCTCAAGCTTATTAGCGTGATGTTAGCAGCCCAAGCACTGAGACTACGCACTGGGAGAGGCTTGAACCCAGCTGGTTACTGCTCAGCGGCAGGGTGGGGGACATAAAATTCCTTACTTCATCACTGGTGCATGGAGGTATGAGGAAAAAAAGAAGAATGGGGTGGCGGCTAACCATGCCTTTATTTATGCTATTCACTGGTCCTGAGGGAGTGGTCAAGAGGCAGAGCTCTATCACTAGTATGCTGCCATGTTGGCGCCAGGAAAGTCATTTAAAAATACTCGCGGCTATATGAATTGTCGGTCCTGGCAATACACATAAAAGTCATTGAAAAAAACGGCATGGGATTCCCCCACAGTCCATTACCAGGCCCTTTGGGTCTGGTATGATTATTAAGGGGAACCCCGAACCAAAATTAAAAAAAAATTGCATGGGGGTCCCCCCAAATTCCATACCAGGCCCTTCAGGTCTGGCATGGATATTAAAGGGAACCCCGTGCCAAAATTTTAAAAAAAAATGGCGTGGGGGTCCCCTCAAAAATCCATACCAGACCCTTATCCGAGCACGCAACCTGGCAGGCCATAGGTAAAGAGGGGGGATGAGAGAGGGCCCCCCTCCTGAACCATACTAGGCCACATGCCCTCAACATGTGGAGGGTGCTTTGGGGTAGTGTCCCCCCCAAAGCACCTTGTCCCTATGTTGATGGGGACAAGGGCCTCATCCCCACAACCCTTGCCCGGTGGTTGTGGGCGTATGCGGGCAGGGAGCTTATCGGAATCTGGAAGCCCCCTTTAACAAGGGAACCCCCAGATCCTGGCCCCCCCCCTGTGTGAATTGGTAATGGTGTACAAATGTACCCCTTCCATTTTACAGAAAAAGTGTCAAAAATGTTAAAAAAGACAATAGCCGTTTTTTGACAATTCCTTTATTATATTAATGTCTTCTTCTTTCCCCGCTTCTTCTTCCATCTTCTTCTGGTCTTCTTTCAGTTTTCTTCTTCTTCCTCCATCTTCTTCTTCCCCGGCTTCTTCCTCTATCTTCCTCTGCTTCATCTTGCGGTTCTCTGCTTCTTACTCCGGTCTTCTCCTCCGGGATCTTCCTCCGGGTTCTTCTTCCCCGCTTCGTCCTTTCGATGATCCACTTCAATGGGAGTCTCCCGCTGTGTGATGCTTTTGTTCTTGTGACAGCTCCTATATAACTGAGGGCGGGGTTATCCGGTGACCCTGCCCTCCTCTGACGCACGGGAACTTTCCTATGGCTTCCCCTGTGGTGTCAGAGGGGGACAGGGTCACCCATTTTTGTAAACAGGTGACCCCACCCCCTCTGACGCCCTGGGAAAGCAATAGGGATGTCCCCATGTGTCAGAGGGTGGCGGGGTCACCCGGGAACGTCACGGTGTGGCCCCGTCCTCAGTTATAAAAGAACTGTCACAAGAACAGAAGCATCACACAGCGGGAGACTCCTATTGAGGCAGATCGTCCAGAGGATGAAGTGGGGAAGAAGAAGCCGGAGGAAGATGCCGGAGGAGAAGACCAGAGGAAGAAGCGGAGGACCGGAGGAAGAAGCAGAGGACTGGAGGATGAAGCAGAGGAAGATAGAGGAAGAAACGGGGAAGAACAAGATGGAGAAGGAAGAAAAAAAAAACGAAGAAAGACCAGAAGAAGATGGAAGAAGAAGTGAGGAAAGAAGAAGACATTAATAAAGAAATTGTCAAAAACCAGCTATTGTCTTTTTTAACATTTTTGACACTTTTTTTGTGAAATGGTAGGGGTACATGTGTACCCCATTACCAATTTACACAGGGGGAAGCCAGGATCTGGGGGTCCCCTTGTTAAAGGGGGCTTTCAGATTCTGATAAATCCCCGTCCGCAGACCCCCACAACCACCGGGCAAGGGTTGTGGGCATGTGGCCTGGTACGGTTCGGGGGGGCATTTTTTTTTACATTTTGGTTCGGGGTTCCCCTTAATATTCATACTAGACCCAAAGGGCCTGGTAATGGACTGTGGGGGAATCCCATGCCATTTTTATAATATATATTAAATATTATATATATATATTATATATATAATAAATATTATATATATATATATATAATAACTTTTATGTGTATTGTGTATGTATATTGCCAGGACCGACAATTCATATAGCCGCGTGTACTTTTAAATGACCTTTTTTCCTTTATGTCATTTTGCTCTTGGACGGTTCTAAACACGGGAAACTGCGCTACTTTACAGGCATACTATAGACACCCCCCAGGTATGAAATTTAAAGGAATATTTCACTTTTATTGTTTTATGAGGATCCTGAAGAGGTGCAAAGAAGCAGTAAAGCTGCCATGAGAGAGCCAAGAGACTGAATGTTATGTTGTGGTTCGTATTCATGGTAAGAACCCCCTGCCTGGAAAGACATCTCTTTTTGAAATGTGACTTTCTTTCAAATAACAGTGGGTAGGAAGGCCTGGCATGGAGTAAACCTCACTGTTTTTGCACTACCATTGAGCTATCCCGATGTGCCACAATAGGTATGCAGCCAAGGGTTTGCTAGTATAGTTATTATAGTTGAACAGTTTGTTGTTGTTTCAAATGAGTTTGGCTCTCTCTAATGGCCGCTGGGGTCTGTTAGGATTTTTCCCTATTCCTTGAGAAGGACTGCAGCAAGGTATTGTGGGAGATGTCGTTTGGAGGAGGGAGTGACTCTGTTAGTTGGATCAGCCCTGAACCACAGGAGAGACAATGCAAAGCGCGCAGCACTGCCTGCTGGGAGGAGTGATAAAAGGAACAGCGCGGCCTGCTTTCAGCCTCTCGGGATGCCATTCAACGCTTGCCAGCAGTAGGGATTTCAGAGTACAGCCTTGCTATCCTAGCAAGTGGACCGGCCTGCGCTTCAGAGTAACTGGAAGCCCCTGCACTTCAGCCCATCGGGAGTTGCAGCTTGGTGCAGCTGGGCCATCTTCACCAGACGGAGACACCAGGAGGGGATTCAGGATGGAGCCTCACAGCCATTGGAGTACATTATGGTGAGAGGGCACCTGCCCATTCCAGTAGAGAGTACAGTATAGCTGAGTGAGTTCTTTCTACAGACTGCTGGTGAGACTTGTAGTTCCACTGAGGTGAATCTACTTCTTCACAGGCATCATACAGCTGGACTTTGGGGCCTTGTTCTTCTCCCTTGCACTGTAAGGTCAGTACTGTATTGCACTCACATATAAAGAGGAATCTACAAGTGGTGATATTTCTTCAGTTAAGCAGTCATCAGCATATCGTTTGTTCTACAGTCATTTCTTTTCCTTTGTCTTTGTGGATTACAAATACTGCAGTTTTAACATCAGGCTGGCTGAAGATATCCAGAATTGAAAGTACTGTGTTTATTCATTGCTCTTCATTGTGTTCCATTACTTATTATAGTAAACTTTTCTAAGTGGTTCAGTGATATCGTGTGAGTTTCTCTTTGTTAACGTCACATTGCAGAATGGAACCCAAGGTGTCAGAGGTACCACCCACCTCCAGGTGCTTTTTTTAAAAGATCACCATTCTCACCATTTCTACCTTAGCTTTCATCTTAAATAGATTGTTCATTTGGCAGAGTGTGCAGGAGCTGAGAAATCAGATGACAGCCTATGTGGCAGAGCTGTAGTATTGACAACAGGATATGTATGTCCCGGGTTTGTAAAGCTCACCATACACTCTGGTTGTACAATCTCTATTAGATCTACCACCAACTATGTAGTGCAAGGGCCTGCCTGATTGGATACTGAGTGAATAGATAGATCACTGGTGGGTGTGTCCTCCTATTATATAGTTTTGGTAATTCTAAAGGAGATCTTACGGAGATTGTACAATTAGATTGTGTAGTGTATGGCCATCTTTATACACCTAAAATGACCTAGTTGCACTGCCATTACTGTTAACAGCACACTAAAAACAGAAGCAAACACACATTTTGCCACATAAAAAAAAAACAAGCTACAAATGCAGAAAAATGCATAGTAAAAAATGTGCAACCGGCCGAAACACATTTTGTCATGTTACAACCAAAAACATACATGTATCTTATTGGGATTTTGTGTGATAGACCAACACAAAGTGGCACATAATTGTGAGGTCTAAGGAAAATTATAAAATGGTTTTAAACATTTTTGTACAAATAAATATGTGAAAAGTGTGGTGTCCATTTGTATGGCGCCCCCCTGAGTCAATACTTTGTAAAACCAACTTTCACTGCAATTACAGCTGCAAGTCTTTTTGGGGATGTCTCTACCAGCTTTGCACATCTAGAGAGTGACATTTCTGAACATTCTTCTTTGCAAAATAGCTCAAGTTCTGTCAGATTGGATGTCTTTGTGGATTACAAATACTGCAGTTTTAACATCAGGCTGGCTGAAGATATCCAGAATTGAAAGTACTGTGTTTATTCATTGCTCTTCATTGTGTTCCATTACTTATTATAGTAAACTTTTCTAAGTGGTTCAGTGATATCGTGTGAGTTTCTCTTTGTTAACGTCACATTGCAGAATGGAACCCAAGCTGTCAGAGGTAGGAGAGGATCTGCAGAGTCGGGGTAGCCAGTGGGGTATAGAGTTAATCAGCAGCCCTCACTGGGGTACTCATACAGGTATGAGTCTTATTGTCAGCCAGGGCCAGACCTGTGGACTAAAGAACACCTTCATGAGGATGATGAGAGAAGAGGGTGTTCTGTAGTCCAAACACACGGCCCTAATGGCTTTACCACTTTGAAAGGACAGTTACGGTGAATATATTAATTTTTGTTCATAAGTTTAGAAGCACATTCCCCCATATTTTCTTAAAACTAGAACTTTCTTGGAATAGTGGAAATAGATGGCAGAGTGGTTGATTTACTAAAGGAGTAAAGCATTCTCATTTTGTAAAGTAAATGTTTTACTTAGCTCAGCGAATGAAGGAAAGCTGTGCTGACTTTAATCATCCAATCATCTCCGAGCTAAAACCCATTTTTTAATCCTTTCACATAATTGGGTATTTTTTGCAAAGTGAATGTCATCTGCTATTTTAGTAAATCAACCCCATTTTTTATGTCCGCTGAAATGGAAGTGTTCCATTATATGAGTGACAGCAGAAGGAGTAGTTTGGACCAGGATCATCCAGTGATTATGTGAAAGGCCAGGGGGAATGGGTCACCCCATTGTCTAGATCAGTTATGACAATGCATCATCCAGTTGTTTGTGATGATAATGTGACACTACCTTTAGATGGCATTGTTGATAATGGAACACTGTTGTATGGATAGACAGTGCTTCCTACGGAGCTGGAATTACCTGGGTTGATGTAGTTTCCTCCACATGTCATCGTTGGTTTAGGGATATTTGACACATAATTGAATGCAACGTTCAGGTAGGTGCTGATCCAGGTTTGGTAGCTTGTCACCAGTGTATACACCCCAGGGTAGTTGGGATTTGCACATCCTATTCCCGAACTCACAACTCCCACCTGGTACCATACATCCTGGACCTTACAGACCAGAGGTCCTCCTGAGTCACCCTGTAAGACATTAATAATCATTAGCTGCACAAACGTCTATCTGTTCAGTATAGTTCAACAAAATGTTTCAGTCTTACCATTTGTCTTTTCCATGAATGTGTAATCACACAAACTAGTTGAGCACCCAGTAAATGGTAATAGAATAGGCACGGCACAAGAACTTTAAGAATTACCAACCAAGTCAATTTTGATTTGGTAAATTTGCTTAAAGGATAAGTTCACCTTTGTTTACCTTATAGCATTAATGTACTTCTTTTGCAAAAATAAAAAAATCTTTCTATTTAGTCTGCACAACCCTTTGCTCAGTGTCCAGCTGACTGTATAAAAAAAGGTCTCCATTACTTGCTGGACAGACCTTAGGTCATGACACAGGTAGAAGTTGACTAGCTGACCTGAAACCCTGCAGCATCTACCCTCCTACTGCCGAAGATCGCTACCACCCACCTCCAGGTGCTTTTTTTAAAAGATCACCATTCTTGCCATTTCTACCTTTTCATCTTAAATAGATTGTTCATTTGGCAGAGTGTGCAGGAGCTGAGAAATCAGATGACAGCCTATGTGGCAGAGCTGTAGTATTGACAACAGGATATGTACAGTATGTCCCAGGTTTGTAAAGCTCACCATACACTCAGATTGTACAATCTCTATTAGATCTACCACCAACTATGTAGTGCAAGGGCCTGCCTGATTGGATACTGAGTGAATAGATAGATCACTGGTGGGTGTGTCCTCCTATTATATAGTTTTGGTAATTCTAAAGGAGATCTTACGGAGATTGTACAATTAGATTGTGTAGTGTATGGCCATCTTTATACACCTAAAATGACCTAGTTGCACTGCCATTACTGTTAACAGCACACTAAAAACAGAAGCAAACACACATTTTGCCACATAAAAAAAAAAACAAGCTACAAATGCAGAAAAATGCATAGTAAAAAAATGTGCAACCGGCCGAAATGTTCCATGAGCTACTCTTCCAAGTATAGAACAGTCCATTGAAATCAATAGGCCTCCCTATGCGTTCCACCAGAAAAACAAGCCGAAAAATGCATGAACGGGGCCTGAAGGTAAAATTACGCAAGAACAATGAGGCTCCATTCACATCTGTGCATTTCCAAACGCATGGAAAACCGCACAGAAAATGCATGTTTTTGCCTTGCATTTCAGAAATGTGCCGCAAATGCTCCAAAAAGTGCAATAAAAAACACTATACTCTACTCAATCACTGGAGTGATTGTTGCATGTAGCGCAGCCCATTCAAATGAAATTGCTGCCTTATGAATGACGAACAAAAATGAGGCAAAATGCTCCCAAAAAAACACATGCTACGCAGAGATGTCTACGTCCACTCCCTCTTATGTATCAAGCTGGTGGTCATACACTATGCAATCTGATTGTACTATCTCTGTATAATCTCCTTTAAATTTACCAGAACTATGGACTAGAACGGCTCACCTATCTATCCATTCCCTCTGTATCCAATCAGGCAGGTCCTTGCACTACATAGTTGATGGTAGCTCTAAATGAGATTGTACAATCAGATTGTATAGTGTATGTTTAGCTTAACAGAACCCAGGACACACGTATCCTGTTTTCAATATTGTTTTCAATACTACAGCTCTATCCACATGTTATCTAATTGCTCAGCTCCTGCACACTCTGCCAAATGAATGATCTATGCAAGATGAAAGTTAATGCAGAAAAAAATGATGCATGTGTATTTAGTGAGACTGATTGCATTTAAAAAAAGTGCACCTGGAGGTGGGTGGCAGTGATCTCCTGGAGTAGGAAGGCAGATGGTGAAGGTTGTGTGCTAATCAGGTCAGCTGGTAAACTCCTTCCTCCTTCCTCCTTCCTAATGTCTGTCCAGAAAGGAAGGAAGGAATATTGAAGTTTTTTTTTTTTTTTTTTACAGTCAGCTGTACACAGAGGTAAGGGGTGTGTAGAATAAATAGAAAGTTTTTTTATTTTTGCAAAAGAAGTACATTAATGCTATATCAGTACACAGGGGAGCTGGAATTTAGAAAAAGAAAAAATAAGAAAGGTGAACAAAGGTAAATTCTTTAAAGCAACTCTGTTGCCAAGTAAAACAAAAGTCAAAAACAGGACCTGCAAAAGAAGAGGAGTTATTCTCCACCCATACACAGAAAAAAATCATTTGCCCATGGGACTTTTCATTTCCCCTTTTCTGTCTTCCTTTTCCATAGGTGTAATACTTATATAGTGGAGATACCCCTCTTTGTGATTTGGCTGTATATGCAGTGCCTTGAAAAAGTATTCATACCCCTTAAAAGTTTTCACATTTTGTCATGTTACAACCAAAAACATACATGTATCTTATTGGGATTTTGTGTGATAGACCAACACAAAGTGGCACATAATTGTGAGGTCTAAGGAAAATTATAAAATGGTTTTAAACATTTTTGTACAAATAAATATGTGAAAAGTGTGGGGTACATTTGTATGGCGCCCCCCTGAGTCAATACTTTGTAAAACCAACTTTCACTGCAATTACAGCTGCAAGTTTTTTTGGGGATGTCTCTACCAGCTTTGCACATATAGAGAGTGACATTTCTGCCCATTCTTCTTTGCAAAATAGCTCAAGTTTTGTCAGATTGGATGGAGACCGTCTGTGAACAGCAATTTTCAAGTCTTGCCACAGATTCTCAACTGGATTTAGGTCTGAACTTTGACTGGGCCATTTTAACATATGCATATGCTTTGATCTAAACCATTCCATTGTAGCTGTATTTTTAGGGTCATTGTTCTGCTGGAAGGTGAAGCTCTGCCCAAGTCTTAAGTCTTTTGCAGTCTAACAGGTTTTCTTCTAAGATTGCCCTGTATTTGGCTCCATCTATCTTCCCATCAACTCTGACCAGCTTCCCTGTCCCTGCTGAAGAAAATCATCCCCACATAATGATGCTGCCACCACCATGTTTCACGGTGGGGATGGTGTGTTCAGGGTGATGTGCAGTGTTAGTTTTCCACCACACAGAGTTTTGCTTTTAGGCCAAAAAGTTAAATTTTGGTTGCATCTGACCGGATCACCTTCTTCCACATGTTTGTCCTCCATATGGCTTCTCGCAAACAAACATGCTGCATCTGTCCCCCGCTGGCTCTAAGACTGAGAACCAAAATATCAAATGCTGCCAATTGTTCAGTTCTCTGAGCTTAGTGAGCAGTGAACTGGTGACTGTATGTCACCGGCTCTTTGATCTGCCCCCCCACACTCCCTGGAGCACTGGGCTGTGGAGGGGTGGTAAGAGGCTGGCTCAGGCTCTCAATGGCTCACTGAGAGCCTGAGCCGGGTCCAGGCATGTGGGCATGTCCCAATTATATGGCTGTGATCTTTCCTCAGCCTGGACAGGCTCTGTGACATCAGCCAACAGTGGGAAAAAGGGTCACAAGAGTGCAGAATGAATTGCACTCATGTGGTCCACATGAGTGCAATAAGTCATACCCCCATCCCTAAGCACATGGCTGCTTCATCACTGTCACTGCTTCATTGCTGTCTGTGGCTCCATCACTGCTCCCCACAGTTCTTGTTTGGCAGGAGAAACCAAGGGCAGTGGAACCATAGGCTCCTGCTGCTATCAGTAAAACTCCTGTAAAGTAATGAATGGACATGCATGGATGCCTTTTTAGCATATTTTCAAAGAAGGTACCTGAAGGAGAGAAGAGTCAACAGTACCGGTGGGGACTGCTAGAAGCTGATGTAAGTGACCTTTCTGTGCAATAATGTTGCACAGAGCAGGTAGGTATAACCTGTTTTTTATTAAAAAAAATAGAGTTTAGAGTCACTTTAACTAATGTCATGCATTGATTCTGCTTCCTGTGAAGAGATCCAGACCTAAAGGTGAGCCATGCTAGAATGTTCTTGGTGTCACTCACCTGGCAGGAGTCCTTTCCCCCTTCCTTGTAGCCGGCACAGATCTGATCATACTGGATAATGATGTTACCTCCTGCATTGTTATACATTGTTTGACATGTATTGCGGTCTATTAGAGGAACCATGACCTCCTGGAGGGTCCCATATGAAAGTGAACTCCCTGGTGATAAAACAGAGAAGAAGATGATTAATGGGCATTCTTGGTAAGGCTACACATAGACTGATCACTGTTATGTTCCACTCACACATGTGCATTGTAGGATTGCACTCAAAATTGCACCGTTTCTCGTAACACACAAAAAATGTGCATCTTTTTTTGCAGAAGGACTGCAGTGCCATTAATGGTTAACTCCACCCCAATTCACCTTGCTAAAGTGTGCAATATCTAGCAAAAAGAATGCATGGTAACAAAGTTTCATGCATTTTGCTATGGCGCTATTTAAAATAAAAGAGACATGTACCTCTTTGGTGTAATTTAGATGCAGCAAACAGCCTATTCAAATGAATGGACTGCCTTACCACTGAACAGAAAAAAATATATATTTGTGCTCCCACATCATGCATATGTGAATCCCTGGGCACAAAAAAACCTCTTTTAAATATATACCTCTGTCACCACAAGATTCTGATAATGCAAGCTTGTGGGGGAGATGCCCTTGCCCTCAACAACATGGGGACAAGGGGTTTTTGACAAGGAACCCTCCCCATGTTGAGGACACGTGACCTGGGTATGGTTCAGGAGCAGGAATCATGCTTGTACTCCCATCTTCCCTGGCTGTAGGTTGCAGGCTTGGATAAGGGTCTGGCTTGGAACTTACAGGGAACCATGGGATATTTTTGTGTTGCATCCCCCATTAACATCTGTATCAAGACCCCACCCAGGAAAAGGTTGCTCCTGTCTTGATAAAGCTAACATAGGCAGAGATGGCAATGCAACCTGGGCACTCCCTTAAGCCTAGTACACATGGGCCAAATGGTAGGGTAGCGTCAGCAGCGCCAATAGAAACCGGCTGACATTCAGCCCTTGTGTACGGCAGTCGGGCTAGCTTCTGTGGAAGGGGTATTGCCGAAAAAGGTCTGCTCCCGAGTGCTGACCGGAGTGTTCTTGTGAGGGAGGGGGCACCCCCTATCAGAAAACAAAAGAACAGTAGGGGAGATTGCTGTACTAACATTGTATAGTTAGTACAGCGGCACCTCCTAAACTGTCAGTCCAAACTTGTAGGGCATAGATGGAACTCATGCCACTACCCTTACACGATCCCATGGCCATCTTGGATTCTGGAATATGAGTTGTTTATATGATATGAAGTCCCTGGTTGTCATCTCTTCATTGTAAGTGCATTTCCCACATTAAATTGGTATTTTAATTGGGATTACATTATGGAGAGCGTGTCTTTTTCTTTTTCATGATACTATGTCCAACTGAGTATACTGTATATGCACAGTGATCTATTACAACACAGCAGTACCACCAATTGACACTTGTTTTTGAGGAAAGCTGGATAGAATAGTTTGCAGAAGCGCTGTCACATTTCTTATAATAAATATTGGAGGGTATTATTTCATTAACAATAGTGAAAAATATTGTGCAGTCGATGGACAGTATGCAAACAGCTTTGTTAGGCCACAAATAAGTAGAGGGAAACCAAACAGGTTTTATCATGAAATAAAAATTAGAGAGTATTATTTCAGAGACAATAAGCATATATATTGTACAGACTCAGTGCACAGTATGTAAGCAGCTTTAGTAAGCTTACTTTAAGAGAGGTACAAAAGGCAGGTTTATATCAGTATATTGAAATTAGAATACATTATTTCACAAAAAACAGCCAGAAATATTGCACAGATTTGATGCACAGTATGTAAACTGTTCTACTAAACTGCACTTTCAGATGGAGAGACCAAGCTGCTTTTATTGAGAAAAAAAATTAGAAAGTACTGTGTTCAATCGAATGGCCAATCTGAACATCCAATAGTTTTTAAATTTGCAGATGAAGAACCTGATGGCCCCCTACTAGCACGCATGCAGAACCTTTGCATCTCCCTTTAGGCCTGCCTGACATTATGAATTCAGGGGATTACCTAAATTTATTAGCAACTATGATATTAGGGGGATTAAGAATGTGGTGCTTTGGTGCATTCAACAATGTGGTGATTTGGATGCACTAAACTGTACCCCACTAGTATGCATTGATATGTTGTAAAAAAAAAAAAAAAGTGACAGCTTTACCTGTGTTAGAACAAGTTCCCACTTGAACATGAAAAAAAGATCCTAGTAAAATTATATCAGAATAAAATATACCTCTCTTAAAAAAAAAAAAAGACTCAAACCACTAAACCCCAACTTTTTGTCTTATAGTCTAACCGCAAGTAAAAAAAAAAAATGAAAATGTGAAATAAAAAAAAAAAAAAGATACCAAAAAAAGAAAGAAGGAAACTGCAAGGGAGGCCCAACAGCTAAAGAGCAACAAGAGTTGATGTTGCTATAGAATGATAGCCCTAGAAAATAATGTTGTTAAGAGGGATGTATGAAAAAGGTTTGTGGTCAGTTCCAGAATCCAATAATGTAATACAAAGGCACCAACATCCCCTAATTTGTAAATAGAAAACAGTTTTTGGAGAGATTTGAGACTTTATAGGTGCATTACAACATGAAAATCACGCATTATGTGTTAAGAAAAATACTTCTATTTGAACAAAAATAGATATAAAATCATTGCATACAATACATGTGCATCCACGGTATATATAGGACACATCTGTCTAATATTAAATTGCTTTTTTCACACTTGATCTTCTACATGTTTCGCCATGAAGAAGCCAGATGAAAGAAGCTGTAGAATATCAAGTGTGAAAAAAGCTATTTAATATTATACAGACACGTCATATATATATATATATACACCATTGGATGTGCATGTATTGTATGCAATGATTTTAAATCTATTTTTATTCAAATAAAAGTATTTTTCTTAACACATAATGTGTGATATTCATGTTGTAATGCACCTATAAAGTCCCAAATCTCACCAAAAACTGCTTTCTATTTAGAGGGGTTCACAATAGTATGTAGTCCACCACACTGTAACTAACAGTAATGTAGCAATTAGAGGTACACACTATGTAGCTCACCGTACTGCAATTCACTTTAATATTGCACAATATACAACTGGGTGTAGTACTGTTAAGCGCTGTGTAGTAAAACAGCAACTATATATTCCTGCAAACACTCTGTCAGTATTCCCCATCTATTCCAGGTCTCTCTGGCACACTGACAAATGGTTGCTGGGAACCCTGAATTTTATAGGGAAGGTTCTGGTTCATATGAAAAATCTCATTATTGGCCCTTCAAGCCACATGACCACAGTTCACAGGCCAGGAAGTCCAATGTGGTAATTGGTTGCTACACACAAATGCTTAATACTGCAGCAAATGGCCCGATTAGTTCACCTTTTTCCCAAACTGCAAATGACTTGGGTTCTTGTCAGGCTTATGTTCGACCCAAATCTGAAGCCCATCCCTACTCCCTACTCCCTAGCTTGTAATCTAAAAAAAATGGTGGTTTCTTTTATAAACCCCCCTAAAATTGCATTAAAAGGACCCTCTCCCTACTGTATGGTATTCAATGTTTTTCATTTTTTTGCTTTATTAAATATCCTCTACGGCAGTGTTGATCTCCCCATGCCGTTTTGACAATACCTTGCCTAAAAGACATGAATATGGCCAGAATTTAGGATCAAGATTTACACTTCCCCCAAAAACTTCAATAGAATTCAATGCTAAGTTCAAGTTTCATGGATTTCATACAGAACCCAATAAACCCCTTGCCCGGGGTTTAACCCGGGTAGATTTGCCCATCATTAATTACATGATGTATTGGGTGTAAATGACAGACCTGACTTACTTGTGTAGCAGTACCCCCACAGGGGCTGCTGAGAATTGTGGTTTGTCTGTCACCCTGACCAGCCCTGCATTCACTCTCAAGACACTCCGAGACATAAATCAGTCAATGAACTTTGTTTTTTTTTTTTTGTTTGTTTTATTGAGGGGTATAACTTGAATGGGGATGGGAGGTATGGGATGCCCAGCGTGAATCAATAGAAACGGCAATTGGTTTTGGGACAATAATGTACACCCCCTGTACATACTCCTTCAGCTTCCTCCTGCACAAACTTGCTTGAAGCCCATCACTCCTCACTCAAGGCAGTCCCGACTGCATCCCAGCCCAAGGTCACCCCCCCAGACCGGGGGAGCTCCCTCAAGGGCCCGACAGCCTCCATACTCTCTCACTCCAGCTCTTTCACCCAACAACTCTCCAACACTGGGCTGACCCTGGGTATTTAAGGAAGCCTGCTTCCAGCCAATGCAAGCCGGGGATTTGTCAGAGCTCCCTAGAATACCCCAGGTGGCTTCACCTGCCCTCCATCCTCTCTTTGTAGAAAACACTAGAAGATTCTAGATGGAAGTATGAGATCCTAATGATTCCACCTGTGAATCACCCAGCACTACACTGAGCCACTCCCAACCCAGAATGAAAACAAACAGGCCTAGCTACAAACCAGGCCTGCTTAAATTTACCTATCCTCTCTAGCAGACTACACTTCTTTTTTTTTTTTTTCCACAAAACGTTTTTTATTAAGAAATAGAATAGTAGCAGGTACAGCACATTGAACAAGTACTTGAAAGGAGCATCCATGACAGTATTATACATTGGCAATATAGAAAATGTTCTTATATTACAAGTCACGGAGAAAAGAACTACAGGTTTAACTGAACATATAGAACTCTTGACGAAGATAAACATTATATGAAATACCAACAGTTATTCACCCTCAGAAGAGACATTATAGTCAAAACAAGTTGTGTCAGAATTGTTTATTGACCCTGGGGACCACTATCAACAGGTCCATCCACAGCCATGATAAGATCATGAAACTTGTATGAAGTGTAAATTAAGATTTAAATGCCTCTGTTGAGGGGATGAAGTAAATGTGCAGGTTATTTTGCCATATCCATAGGGGAACAAAGTGGGGGTGGGGAGAGAAAGAAGGGGTTAGGTGAGAGGGGAGAGTTTGGGGGCGTAAGGAAGAGTGGGGAACAGTATAAGGGGGGAGAGAGGGGCCGAAGAACAAGGGAAGGGAGGGAAGTAGGGGATTGCTCCTCTCCCCCCACCCCCCAGATTTCGGTTAAATCATGACAGATTCATTTGTGTCTAGAGCGAGTATGGGAGTATCACCGAGGAAAGTGGGATTTATATCCTTCTGTGGACTTAAAGTGTGTCCAGCAGGCCCAAGTCGAGGCAAATTTCTGTATGCGATCTCGTGAAGTGTGAATCAATTCCTCCATCTCCTCAATCTTTGCAATCCTTGCCAGCCATTCTCTAATGGTTGGGGTGTTGGTTGATCGCCAATGAACAGGAATGCAGAGTCTACCTGCATTAACCATGTGCATGGCCAGTGATTTATGGTAGGATTGTTTAGGCAAGGTTGTGTGATGGAGGAGATATTGAGCAGCGTTGTAGTCTAAAGTGTAGGTGGTAACCTGTGTTGTTACGGAGTGTACCTCTTTCCAGAATGGTTGAAGCTCAGCGTACTCCCACCATATGTGAATCATAGATCCTTCTTCTCTGTTCCATCTCCAACAGGTGTTTGGGATTGAGGGTGAAAATTTGTGCAAGCGGGATGGGGTTCTGTACCATTTAGTGATAATCTTGTACCCATTTTCCTGAATTGCTACGTTCAATGAACCCTTATGTGCATATGCGTATATGGCTTCCCATTCATCGTCAGTGAAAGTTAGTTGTAAGTCCTTTTCCCATGATCGCCTTGAGGAATATATCTGTGTGGGATGGGTTACGTCTTAGAGGAAAGAATATATCAGAGATATTAGATGTCTCTGTGGTGTGTTTTGTGAGTGAAGCATCTCAAATGGGGTAAGTTGTCTTGTCCAGATGTCATTCTGGTTCTTGGAGGTAAAAAAGTGTCTCAATTGTCTATAAGGCCAAAAAGGGAAGTCCTTTGTATGTGATATGGATTTGAGGTTGTCATATGATCTCAAACTTCCTTTATGGAAGACGTGGTGTGTTAGGATGTCATCATGTGCCCATTCCCGTATCAAGAAAGTACTTGGTTCCCCAGGCGGGAGTCTGGGTTCCCCCTCAGGGGGGTCAATGGACCTGGTTGCGAGGATATGTGATGGGAGGTAACTGCTTTCCTGAACGCTAGCAATGAAGGGTAAATAAGCGGGTGTGTCTTGATGGATTGGGACCAATGTTTCGATGAGAGCCAGGGGAGGATGTGTATTGGATATGTCGAAAAGAAGCTTTCCAGTGTGACCCAGGTCTTCCCCCCTTTATGGACTTTCCAATCTACCACTCTAGTTAGGTGGCAGGCCAGGTAATAAATGCAAAGATCGGATAGAGCAATTCCACCTTTAGTCTTGGGGCATGTCAGGCGAGTATATTTAATGCGTGGGATATTATTTTTACAGATAAATGTTGTACAGGTCTTTTTATATGCCAAGAAGAATGAGGGAGGGCTATCATTTTTATTAGAGCCGAACGTCCAAACCATGAAACATTGAGATTGGCCCAGGTTTTCAGATCTGCCTGGATTTTTGACAGGGCCTTCAGGAAATTATGGTTGTAGAGATCAATTGTTTTCTTGGTGATTTGGATGCCAAGATAGGTAATGGCTTCTCTTTTCCATCGAAAAGGGAAGGAGTCGTGGCAATGGAGAACTTCTTGGGAAGGCAAGGAAATGTTTAGGGCGTGGGACATGGTGTAGTTGATTTTAAGATTTGACAAGAGACCAAATTGTTTAATGTCACTTAAGAGGTTGGGTAAAGATGTCCTAGGTGATTGCAATGACAATAAAATGTCATCCGCAAACGCGGCTACTTTAAATTCTTTATGGTTAATACAGATACCTTGGATGTTTGTATTGGCGCGTAATCTGTTTAGAAGAGGTTCTAATGTCAGGATAAAAATCAGGGGGGATAACGGGCATCCTTGGCGGGTACCGTTTCTTATAAGAAAGGCGTTTGACAGGAGGCCATTGGTTTTTACCCTTGCCAGGGGGTTAGTATATAGAGCATTGATGTATGCGAGCCTGCGGGTAGTCCCAGGCCACCCTGTCAAACGCATTCTCCACGTCAAGTGAGAGAAGGAATCCCCTGGCTCCCGTCGTGTTGAGCCAGTGTTGAATATTTAGGGTGCATAATGGTGTTATCCCTGGCCTCTCTACCCGGGACAAAGCCCACTTGGTCAGGTGAGATGAGGCCAGGGACAAGGGGTGAAAGTCTATTTGCTATCATCTTTGCGTAAAGTTTGATGTCCACATTGAGTAAAGAGATGGGCCTATAGTTAGACACTTGTGCGGGGTCCTTGCCGTCTTTAGGAATGACTGCTATGTGAGCATTTAACATGTTGCCTATGGGGGTATGTGGGTTCGATAGGGAGTTAAATGCTGTCAGCATCTTGGGAGAAAGGATATCAGAGAAACTCTTGTAGTAGATTAGAGGGAGATCGTCAGGGCCTGGACTTTTACCCGATTTCATTCCTCAATAGATAGTGGTTGTTCTAAGATCTCATTTTGTTGCGGAGTGAGTGGGTTTGGGGCCATATTGGGCAAGGAAATCTTTCATTTCTGACAGTCAGTCAAGTGTCTCAGAGGGCTCTGTGGTATTGCAAGGCAAATTGTAGAGTTTAGAATAGAAATTTTCAAAGTGCGCGGCTATATCTTCATTTTTAGTAAGGAGTGTGCCTTGGTTATCTCGGATGTGGTGAATTATAGAGAACATTTTGGCCGCTTGTATTGTGCGTGCCAGTAGTCTCCCACTTTTGTTGCCGTGTTTGTAAAACACTTTTTGTTGGAGAATATAACGGCATCTAGTGCGTTTCCCCAATTTATCTAACAGAGAGGAACGGGCGTGTAAAAGATCCTGCAGTGTAGATTGTGAGGTTGATTGTGTGCTGCTTCAAGTCTGTTGATTGTGTTGATAAGCGATGTAATCAATTCCTGGTGTCTTTTTTTAGCAGTTGCCGTCAAGGAAATAAGTTTCCCCCTTAAAGCACATTTATGTGCCTCCCAGAGTGTGATAGGTGAGATGTCTGGAGTAGAGTTTTCCTGAAAGTATAGACAAATTTGGGAGTCTATTTGCCTTAGTGTTTCTGGATCTTTTAGAAGGGATGGATTCAACCTCCAAGTTTTAGTTATTTTTTTAGAGTCGGGGAAAGTAAGGGTCATCGTGATAGGGTGGGGGTCAGACAGGAACATGGGTTCTATTGTGGCTTGTGAAAGGAGTGCAAGGTCGGTCTGAGATAGAAATATGTAGTCTATTCTTGAGTACTAGAAGACTACACTTCTATTGAAAATGAGTAAAATCACTTTTGCTTATAATTTCATGGACTCACCTCCAGAATATCTTGCACCCCAGCCGGTCACCCAGCACTCCGTACCACAGGGGAAGGTGGTGGTGAAATATGGTAGACAGATTGGCATGATGTACTGAGTATAGGTGACAGGTGTGGCCAGCCGTATCAGGGCGATGTCTCCAGGGCTTGTAGTGTCTATATAATTACCATTGACGATGATATTCCTTACATTGGCAATAACTGTATGAGAGCTGATCACACCCAGCTGGTACATGCCCAAATATACTTTATAATTCAATACTTGGATAGGACTGCAGAAAGAAAACAGAACATAACATGTATAAATGAGGACCCATCTGTTGCAGAAGGCAGTGCAATATCATTATTATCAATGACCTTCAGAATCTAATGAATGAAATACAACTTGTTCATAATTTGCTCTTTATGAATGGACTGTATGTACACAAGCCCAAAAAGTTCAAAAATAAAATATTAAAAGAGGCAGATAAAAAGATACAAAATAATGTAGCTCTGTATTGATTAATATATCATTACATGCAATTTTTGTTTTGTTTTGTTTTATACATTTTTATTAAGTGAACAGAAAAGATGGCATGCAATTCTTGTATGTTTAAAAAGTATTTTATTCATATGTAAAATATAATCAATTCACAGATGATACACATATTCTGTTTGCATACGTGAGCTCCATTTTTAAACTAAGTTTAATCGTAATAGAAATAAAGTATAAAGAAAAAGAGATAAAAGAAAAAACGGGGGGGGGGGGGGAGATAATGAGTGGGTGGTTGGGTAAGTAAAGGATGGGGTGAGCTTGCTATCTTTTTGTTCTTATTTATCCGTCTAGAAACAGGAGGGATCTATCGTAAAATTATCATTTTTATATTTATATATTTACTACTTTATAGGTAGGGATAGTTTGAATTGTATCCAGTCATACCGGGTTGAAGTAAATTTGGAAATTTGCAAATGCAACCAGTGTAAGCACCTGAATTACTATCAGCCTCTTACAGTCCCTCTACAGCAAAGCTCAGCCTAGGAAAAGGATAAGCAGTACAAGGAGCCAACACAATCATGGAGCATGTTGCTAGAGGAAGAGAGCAGAGTGACAGAGAGATGAGCCTATCACTGTGCTGCTTCTCCTTCACTGTCCAGTCACAGGCTGGAGGCAGGTTCAAGACAGCATATGCTCAGAGGAGTTGGGTTGAATGATGATGGCCATCATTCAACCTAGTCTAGTCTAGTGGCAAAATTATTTTGGGAACATCTATGGATTTAAGGTGAGTATTACAGCAAAGCTGCCTTTTATATCCTTTAACAGGCTATTACTTTTTTTTATTATTGTTTGCTAGAATTGAAATTTGAAAACAAATGTTTCCTTTCCCTTTTTTTACACATATTTTGTATATTTTAAACTCACATGAGGAGTAAATAAAAATATATTTGGGGTGTTATTATGCTATGTTCTTTTTAACATACTGGCCATGGTCAGATGTACTTTGTTGCTATCTGAGGTAAATTGAAGTAGACCAAGGTCACCAGCAAGAGTAACAAAAAAAAAAAAATTTGATGCAAATATCAAAACACAAAGGCTTAATTCGCAACCAGATTACCAGCAAGTAGGTGGCAGTACAGGGCCAACAGGTAGAACCATTATTGAAGGTCATGGTCACAATGAAACAGAGAGACAAGCAGAGTGACAGGATCTAGAAACTGGTAATCAGATTACAGGTACACAGGCCGGATACACAAAATACAATATTGGCTGGCAAACTTCTGTATGCAGAATGAAACTTTTAAGTGTTGCATCCTCCTTTGATGAGGGGAAGGGATCATTGAACCAGAGATACTGTGTGGATTGAAGAACCACAATGAGATAAATGATTCCATGATTCAGGCTGAAGGTTCAGCACCCCAGAGACTTCAAATCTAGGCAGTGTTATGACAGTGGCCCATTTATACTGCTGCTAGGACCCCCTCCAGCTGTCATATAGACCTGGACCCTGCTTAGTTCTAGGCAGAGAGAAGTTTAAAGCACCCTTTATGATGTCTCAGATGTGCTTCTAAATATCCAAGTGGTAAACTATGAGTTTAGGGTATTGTATAGGCTACTCTTCACTTGTGTTTATCTATTCACGGTGAATAAGCCTATGAACTCAATTGCCGCATGAGTGGTCCAATATTAGCACTCATAAATTGGGCTCTTTGGTGATGTAAACCAATCACTGATGATCAATGAGGCACACTTGGCAGTTTTAAAGTGGACACTTTATAAAAAATGAACACTGGTTTAATAAACACGTCCATGTTTTGTTAGAAACATTTTTCCGAAAGCAGAATGATTGGTGCCTGATGGAAGAATTGGTTTATAAAGGTAACATGTTATACTCACTAGTGAATGCAATGTGCTGCCGTCATAACCCACTCCGGTGAGATCAGGGAGCCTCCACATATATATTCTTTATTTGATTCTGTATCTATAACAGCGACCTGCCAGGGCCACGCCCCATCCAAGGAACTCGTACCACCAACTATCCGACTGGACACCAAGGGGGAACCGCACACTGAATAATCTGCAGGTGACACGTAAGAATAAAAAAATATATATTTTTTTAGCTTTCTTAATTAAATATATACATAAATAACACAAAAAATTGAAACTATATTAATTGATATGGCATCTTTCAGCAGATAAAAATCCTCAGGACTGATACTACGTAAGAGATTTTGATGACACAAATTTCAGTCACATACGGTATATTCAACACCAAACCCAACTAACTTTTATTTTATTTCAATGAATGCCCCCCAGGCAGTGTTTAAAATACAAAATGGAGCTCAGCCTGCAATACACACCTCCTCTCTGGTGTTGTCCCCCTCAGTAATTGCTTTTTTGTAAAAAAGATGTCCTCAGTCTTCTGATTTAATTGACACCCAACCTCATTTTATTAGAAGACCAAGCTATACTTGTGAATGGAGTGCATCACCATAGTACTTTATTCACAAGAAAAAAATGCAGCAAGGGGTGCTAATGTTGTCATGTCTACATAATTAAAACTGCCCAGGAGAAGACCTGAAGAGAAAGAGGACCCTTCACATCATGTGGTTGGCCTGAAGATACCTGAAAAGAGTAAGTTGAAAGAAAAAGAAATAATAGGATATTACTGGAAGGAAACTCCAGGGTGAAAAAGAGGTCCAGTTGGAGGGGTCCAGGAGTTAGACTTCAAGGTTACCATCACTGAAGTTGATTATACTCAACCATTTACTGTACATAAAATTATGTCAAAAATATCTACCAACTAGAGGAAATAATCAAAAGAATCTTCTTTTTGAAGCTATATGAACGTTATCTGATTTATGGAAATGATCCTATTAATGTTAGGTAAGGTTTCCAGAAATATTATGTAACATTATGTAAAAAGGCTCAGATCAACAAAGCTACCACACCAGGAAAAGGATAGCTTTATACGTAAGGTGACAAAAGACAGATGTATAGTACATTTTTGGGGATTGACCGATATGTTTTTTTCGGTGTCGATACAACACCAATATTTTGGCGCCAATACAACACCAATATTTTGGCTACCTCTAAGGCCGATAGCCGTTATTGTGTACATTTATAAAAAAAAAAAAATACACTTTTTTTTATTTTTTATCACTGTTATTCCTGTCACAAGGAATGTAAACATCCCTTGTGACAATAATAGGCAGTGACAGGTACTCTTTATGGAGGGATCGGGGGGTCTATAAGACCCCAAATCCCTCCTCTGCACTTGAAAGTATTCAAAACGTCAAGATCAGCTTTTTTGAATACTTATATTTTTTTAAAAACTGGTGGCAGTAACCTGGAAAGTGATGTCATGACTAGGGATGAGCCCAATGTTTGCCCCTTCGAAGAATTTAGAACATTATGGGGCTTTCGTGGGAGATTTGAACGCCCGCGGAACGCCCCATAATGCACTGCGAGATCGCAGTGCATTGGCAGCTGCTGATTGGCCAAAGCATCCACCTGACCTGCATGCTTTGGCCAATCACAGCACGCTCTGCTCTATGAGCCATGATAGGCTCAGGGGGCTAAGTCCACGCCCCACACTATGTAAGGCTGCTTACATAGCGGACGTACATAGTGCAATTAATGAGAGCAGGAAAATGACATTTCTAAAAGGAAAAAATGTCATTTAAAACTGCTCGTTGCTGTAATGGATTGCCAATATACATAAAAATCATTGAAAAAAAACAGCGTGAGTTCCCCCCGCCCCCAGTCCATTACCAGGCCCTTCAGGTCTGGTATGGATATTAAGGGGAACCCACCGGCAAAGTGTAAAAATAAAAATAAAATGATGTAGGTGTCACCCCTAAAATCCATACCAGGCCCTTCGGGTCTGGTATGGATTTTAAGGGGAACCCAATGCAAAAATGTAAAAAAAAAATGAAGTGGGAGTCCCCCCCAAACTTGTGCTAACACACGAACACCGTTAAAGTCTATGGAACACAAACATGAAAAATCAAAAGTGCTAATTTTAAAGGCTTATATGCAAGTTATTGTCATAAAAAGTGTTTGGGGACCCGAGTCCTGCCCCAGGGGACATGGATCAATGCAAAAAAAAGTTTTAAAAACTGACGTGTCTGGGGGGTGTAAAGTACAGGCATACCCCACTTTTAAGTACACAATGGGGTTTTTTTACTAAAGCTGGAAAGTGCAAAATCAGGCTCACTTCTGCATATAAACCATGAGCTTCTAACCCCAGCTTGTTCAATCAAGCTTTGGTAATAAAACCTAGAAGCTCATTTGTTTCTATGCAGAAGTGAGCCTGATTTTGCACTTTCTAGCTTTAGTAAATAAACCCTATTGTGTACTTAAAAGTGAATTTTTCTCATATTTATAACAGTACCACAGCAAAATGACATTTCTAAAGGAAAAAATGTCATTTAAAACTACTCGCGGCTGTATTGTATTTTTGGAATCCTGGTAATATAGACAAAAATCATTGAAAAAAATGGCGTGGGTCCCCCCCGTCTATTACCAGGCCCTTTGGGTCTGGTAAGAATATTAACCCCGCGCCAAAATAAAATTTTAAAAAATGGCGTGGGGGTCCCCCCCAAAATCCATACCAGGCCGTTCAGGTCTGGTATGGATTTTAATCACTTAACAACCGGCCCATAGCCGAATGACGACTACAGGGCGGTTTCTTAACTCTGGGAGGGCGTACAATGACGTCCTCCCACAATTCCGCTCTCGTGTGCCCCCTGGGGCGTGCACCCGAGAACATCCGTGACCGAAGGGCTGATCGCGGCAGTTTACCATGTGATCGCTCCGTCAAATGACGGAGCGATCACATGTAAACAAACCGGCATCATGTCATGACACCGGTTCCTCTCTCCCCTCTGTGTACCGATCGGTACAGAGGGGGAGGGATCGGATGGCAGCAGTGCTGTGGGCTGGATGTGTAGTGCCCACAGCGCTGCTCTGTGACATGTGCAGTCACATCAATGGATCCATCCATCCATGCTCAGCCATCCCTCCATGCTCAGCAATACCCTGCACTACTCTGCACTACTCTGCAATACTCTGCAATTCCCTGTGCAATACTCTGTAATACCCTGCAATACTCTGCAATAGCCTGCAATACTCTGTGCAATACTCTGCAATAGCCTGCAATACTCTGTGCAATACTCTGTAATACCTTGTGCAATACCATGTGCAATACTCTGCAATACTGTGCAATACACTGCAATACCCCGCAATACCCCACAATACCCTGCAATACCCCGCAATACCCTGCAATACTCTGCAATACCCTGCAATACCCTGCAATACTCTGCAATACCCCGCAATACCCAGCAATACCCTGCAATACCCTGCAATACTCTGCAATACCCCACAATACCCTGCAATACCCAGCAATACCCTGCAATACCCTGCAACACCCTGCAATACTCCGCAATACCCTGCAATACTCTGCAATACCCTGCAATGCCCAGCAATACCTTGTAATACTCTGCAATACTCCACAATACCCAGAAATACCCTGCAATACTCTGCAATACTCTGCAATACCCTGCAATACCCAGCAATACCCTGCAATACTCTGCAATACTCTGCAATACCCAGCAATACTCTGCAATACCCCGCCATACCCAGCCATACTCTGCCATACCCAGTCATACCCGGCCATGCTCGGCCATACTCTGCCATGCTCAGCCATACTCAGCTGTACTCAGCCTCTGTATGTGGCCAGGCTGTGGAAGTCTCACACATGTGTTATCGCTGTACTCAGGAGGAGTAGGAGAATCTAATTTGGGGTGTCATTTTTGGTATGTACATGCCATGTGTTAGAAATATTGTATAAATGGACAACTTTGTGTTAAAAAAAAAAAATGTTTTAACCACTTCCCGCCCGCCGTCTCACGATGTTCTTGACTTTGTGCGGGGATATCTGAATAATGGGTGCAGCTACAGGCATCATTCAGATATCAGCTTTTTCAGCCAGTGATTCCCTACACCATAAGAATGATCATAGCGGCTGTTCCACTGTTTGATCACCCCCCCTCCCGCCACCCTCCGGTGCTTCTACCGACTCACCGCTATGATCGAAGCCAGGATCTTTTTTTTTATTACTTCAGGCTTCCCAGCCTAGAGGTGAGATGTGGGGTCTTATTGACCCCATATTTCACTGTAAAGAGGACCTGTCATGCCGTATTCCTATTAGGGATGTTTACATTCCTTGTAATAGGAATAAAAGTGATCAAAAAATATTTTTTGGGGAAAAAAGTGTCAAACTAAAATAAATAAAGTAAAAGTTTAATTGCCCCTGTCCCCGTGTGCTTGCATACATAAGCGAATGCATACGTAAGTCCCGCCCACATATAAAACAGTGTTCAAACCACACATGTGAGGTATCACTGCGATCGGTAGAGCGAAAGCAATAATTTTGGCCCTAGACCTCCTCTGTAACTCAAAACATGTAACCAGTAAAAAATTTTAAAGCGTCGCCTAAGGGGATTTTTAAGTAGCGAAGTTTGGCACCATTCCACGAGAGTGTGCAATTTTGAAGGGTGACATGTTAGGTATCTATTTACTCTGCATAACTTCATCTTTCACATTATGTAAAAACATTGGGCTAACTTTACTGTTTTGTTTTTTTTTTTAACGCACAAAGTTGTTTTTTTTCCAAAAAAAAGCGTTTGAAAAATTGCTGCGCAAATACCGTGCGAGATAAAAAGTTTGCAACGACTGCCATTGTATTCTCTAGGGTCTTTGCTAAAAAAACATATATATATAATGTTTTTCTAGCAAATATATGATGATTTTTATATGTAGGAGAGAAATGTCAGAATTGGCCTGGGTGCTGCAGAACGCCTGAAGGTGCTCCCTGCATGTTGGGTCTCTGTATGTGGTCACGCTGTGTAAAAGTCTCACACATGTGGTATCCCCATACTGAGGAGTAATAATTTGTGGTATGCATATGCGGTGTGTGAGAAATGACCTGCTAATATGACAATATTGTGAAAAAAGAAAAAGAAAAAAAAAAAAACCTTGATTTTGCAAAAAATTGTGGGAAAAAAAATGACAACTTCAAAAAACTCATCATGCATCTTTATAAATACATTGGAATGTCTTCTTTCCAAAAAGGGGTCATTTGGGGGGTATTTGTACTTTTCTGGCATGTTAGGGTCTCAAGAAATTAGATAGGCCGTCAGTAATTCAGGTGTGATCAATTTTCAGATATTGGCACTATAGCTTTTGGACTCTTTCACAAAGACCAAATAATATACACCAATTTGTACTTATTTTTACCAAAGATATGTAGCAGTATAATTTTTGAGCAAAATTTATGACGAAAAATGACTAATTTGCTAAATTTTATAACCAAAACAAAGAAAAATCCATTTTTTTACCAAATTTTCAGTCTCTTTTTTGTTATAGCGCAAAAAATAAAAAACCCAGCGGTGATTTAATACCACCAAAAGAAAGCTCTATTTGTGTGAAAAAAGGACAAAAATTTCATAAAGGTACAGTGTTGCATGACTGAGTAGTTGTCATTCAAATTGTGAGAGCATCGAAAGCTGAAAATTGGTCTGGTTATTAAGGGGGTTTAAGTGCCCAGTGGTCAAGTGGTTAAGGAGAACCCCGTGCCAAAATTTTAAAAATTGGGGTGGGGGTCCCCCCCAAAATCCATACCAGACCCTTATCGGAGCACGCAACCTGGGCAAGCTGCAGGAAAAGGGGGGCGAGAGAGTGCCCCCCCTCCTGAACCATACCAGGCTACATGTCCTCAACATGGGAAGGGTGCATTGGGGTCCCCCCCCAAAACACCTTATCCCCATGTTGATGGGGACAAGGGCCTCTTCCCCACAACCCTTGCCCAGCTGTTGTGGGGGTCAGCGGGAAACGGCCTTATCAGACAAGGGGGCCCCCAAATCCCGCCCCCCCCAAGCGAATGGGTATCGGGTACATTGTACCCCTACTCATTCCCCAAAAAAGTGTCAAAAAAGTTAAAATGACAGGAGACAGTTTTGAACAATTCCTTTATTAAAAAAAAAAAATGTCCATCCATCTTCAATCACAGCATCCAACGGTCCTGAGACCGTGACATCACATGTTATATAACAGCTGTCATCGCAAAAAGGCTGTAGTGGCAGGGACGCCTCCTATGTAGGCAGAGTTTTTCAGTTTTTGTTTTTTTTTCGGTCTGTCGGCGCTGTGATTGAAGATGGACCTGAAGGGCCTGGTATGGATTTTGGGGAGGGGGAACCCACACCGTTTTTTTTCAATGATTTTTATCTATATTACCGGGATCCGACCATACATTACAGCCGCAAGCAGTTTTAAAGCAGTTTTTTCCTTTCGAAATGTCGTTTTGCTGTGGTACTGTTATAAACACGGGGAAAATGCGCTATTTTACACACTCCAGGCACGATATTTAAAGGAATATTTCATTTTTATTGGGTCCTGGGGCAGGACCCAGATCCCCAAACACTTTTTATGACAATAACTTGCATATAAGCCTTTAAAATTAGCACTTTTGATTTTTCATGTTTGTGTCCCATTAATGACTTTAATGGTGTTCGCACAAATATTTTGCCTGTTCGCATGTTCTGCTGCAAACCGAACCAGGGGGGTGTTCAGCTCATCCCTAGTCATGACATTGCTTCCGGATTACTAGCTCCTAGACCCGAACTAAGCATCGGCTATGTTCGGGTCTTTGGCCAGCCGGCGGACATGCCGGCTAGTTGCTCGGGCCTCATTTTATGTATTTTACAGATTTTTTAAAATTCAAAACATATGAAATCGATAAATTTAGAATTGAGAATTTTAGATAATTTTTCGATTCGAATGCGGAAGCTGAAATGTTTACATTTCAAAAGTGTATTTTGATTTCGGAACCTACTGTTAAATCAATGTCAAAATTAATACAATTGTTTTATTTCACAAGTACTTATGTAAAATAGACATATTTTGGACACCACTACCATAATGCAATGCATATCCCTTGGCCCTTACACATTATATAAGGCCATATGTGGAAGACAGAGTGGAGAGAGGGGAGAGATGAGAAGGGAGAGAGGGGAGAGAGGAGAAGGGAGAGAGGGGATAGAGGAGAAGGGAGAGAGGGGGAGAGGAGAGAGGAGAAAGAGAGGGGAGAGAGAGGAGAGAGGGGAGAGAGGGGAGAGAGAGGGGAGGGGAGAGAGGAGAAAGAGAAGAAAGAGGAGAGAGGGGAGAGGGGAGAGGGGAGAGAGAAGAGAGGGTAAGAGGGAGGAGAGAGAGGAGGGGAGAGAGAGGGGAGGGGAGAGAGAGGAGAGAGAGAGGAGAGGGGAGAGAGAGGGGGAGAGGGGAGAGAGGGAGAGAGAGGAGAGGGGAGAGAGAGAGAGGACAGGGGAGAGGAGAGGAGAGGAGAGGAGAGAGGAGAGAGAGGAGAGGGGAGAGAGAGAAGAGAGGAGAGGAGAGAGGGGGGGAGAGAGGGGAGAGAGAGGGGGAGAGGGAGAGGGGGGAGAGAGAGAGGAGAGGGGAGAGAGAGAGGAGAGAGAGGAGGGGAGAGAGAAGGGGAGAGATGGGAGAGGAGAGAGGAGGGAGAGGAGAGGAGAGAGAGAGGGGAGAGAGAGGAGATGAGAGAGACGAGGGGGGAGAGAGAGAGAGGAGAGGGGAGAGAGAGGGGAGAGAGAGAGGAGAGGGGAGAGAGAGAGGAGAGGGGAGAGGAGAGGGGAGAGGAGAGAGAAGAGGAGAGAGGAGAGAGAGGAGAAGAGAGACTGTTATTTGAGGTTTTGTTTAGGTGAGATTGATTGCTGGATTTTCTTTATTGTGCTTTCAGGATGTCTGTTGTGGAGAAGGTGATTGTGTGTGAGGGTGAGTATGTTGTTATTGTACATCGAGAAGATGATACTGCTGGTCAGGCCTTTTTTTCAGCGGGAACGTGGGGCAATGCAGTTCCGGCACCCCCAGCACTAACTGTATGTAATGGCAAGAAAAGCTGGGGTGTGCTGCCGGGTCTATTGATTGGGGGATCTATTCTAGTTGGAGGGGGTCTATTTTTACAGGGGGGGTCTACTGTTGCTGAGGAGGTCTAATGTTGCTGGTGGGGGACCTATTGTTGCTGAGGGTGGGTCTCATATTGCTGGGGGGGTTAGATGTTGCTGGGAGAGATCTACTGTTGAGGGAGGGATCTATTGCTATCAGGCTGACAGAGAGTTTGTTGATGCTGTCTGCAGGGAGATCTGTTGTTGCTGCCAATAGTCTATTGTCAGTAGAGGGGAAATTTTGTTGCGTATGGTCCATTGTTGTTAGGGGATCTATTGTTGCTGGCGTGGGGCCCTGTTGTTACTGGCTGCAGGGAATCTATTTTACTGCTTTTCTTGCTATTGTTACCAATTTTCATACATATTACTAAGCACCACAAAATTATATGTGGTTATCTATTCTTTGAAAGGGGCGGTACTGGGAGGTGGGTAAGGAGAGGAACCAAGGACTAGGGCTCGGAGGTGGGTAGGGGTGGAGACAAGGGGTGACTCGGAAAGGGGGAGTTCCTACACCTATTCTCTGAGAAAAAAAACCCTGCTGCTGGTGGTGCTGCATCTGAATGTGAGTCAAGATTAGATTGAATCTACGTAAAGTTAAAGGTATCCAAGTCACAAAATCTCCACACATAGTATTATTACATTTTCCTATGGAAAAGGCTTCTAGGAATGCAGGGCGATTGATTACTTCATATTCCTAGGGGCTAAACTTATCAAAGCTAGAGCCTGGAAGCAACTCTTTGTCTCCTTTATCATGACTAGGGATGAGCCGAACACCCCCCGGTTCGCACCAGAACCTGCGAACGGACCGAAAATTTGCGCAAACTTTAGAACCCCATTGAAGTCTATGGGACTCGAACATTCAAAATCAAAAGTGCTAATTTTAAAGGCTAATTTGCATGGTATTGTCCTAAAAAGGGTTTGGGGACCTGGGTCCTGCCCCAGGGCACATGTATCAATGCAAAAAAAAGTTTTACAAATGGCCGTTTTTCCGGGAGCAGTGATTTTAATGATGCTTAAAGTGAAAAAAAAAAGTGAAATATTCCTTTAAATATCGTACCTGGGGGGTATCTATAGTATGCCTGTAAAGTGGCGCGTGTTTCCCGTGCTTACAACAGTCCCTGCACAAAATGACATTTTTAAAGGAATAAAAGTCATTTAAAACTGCTTGCGGCTTTAATGTAATGTCAGGTCCCGGCAATATGGATGAAAATCAGTGAGACAAACGGCATGGGTACCCCCAGTCCATTACCAGGCCCTTTGGGTCTTGTATGCATATTAAGGGGAACCCCGCACCCAAATTTAAAAAAGGAAAGGCGTGGGGCCCCCAGGCCCTATATACTCTGAACAGCAGTGTACAGGTGGTGCAAACAAGACAGGGACTACAGGTTTGTGGTTAAGTAGAATCTGTTTGTAATTTTGAACTGGTACATTTTTAAAGTGTAGCTCCAGCCAAAAAATCTATTTGAAGCTTTTTGGAAAACATAGGGAAGGGTTATCACCCTTGTGACATTTGTTTTGCTGTCTTTGCACCTCTTCAGAAGATTTCACCTCACTTTCTGTCCCAATGACAAATGTTTTTTGACAATTTGTTTTTTTTTAGTGAAACAAGGATTGTTGATAAAGCATCAATGGAGAGGAGACACGTTTTTCCCATATTAACTCTTATGGGAGAGAATTTCCCTTCCTAGGGGTAGATTTCATCTCACTTCCTGTTGTCTCCTTCCGTTTGCAAGTAGGATTTGTTTGTAAGTTGAATGTTTGAAAGTAGGGGCCTGCCCTATATACTATGCAGAAATTGGGGCCTTAGGTGTTCGTGTTGCCACAACACTGTAAGCCCTCACAGTTACTCTTGGTGGGCGCAGGAACGGGCTCTGGTGTGAAATATTAGATCAAGAATTGTAATTACATGCCCCTGCTGAACAGGTTCAGAAAAACTGGGCCTTTGGTGGTGGTGGTGGTGGTGGTGCTGGTGCCACAACACTGTAAGTCCTCACAGTTACTCTTGGTGGGCAAAGAAAATGGCCCTGCTGTGAAATATTAGATCAAGAATTGTAATTACATGCACCTGTTGAACAGGGGCAAAAAAATTGGGTCTTTGGTGGTGGTGGTGGTGGTGGTGCTGGTGGTGGTGCTGGTGCCACAGCACTGTAAGTCCTCACAGTTACTGTTGGTGGGTGCAGAAACGAGCCCTGCTGTGAAATATTAGATCAAGAAATGTAATTACATGTCCCTGTTGAACAGGGGCATAAAATCTGGGCCTTAGGCACTGGTGCCACAACACTGCAATCCTTCACAGATACTCTAGCTGGAGCGCAGGAATGAGCCCTCCTGCAAAATATTGCATCAAAAATTGTAATTACACGCCCCTGTTAAACAGGGGCTAGAAAATTGGGCCTTAGGCACTGGTGCTGGTGCCACAACACTGCAACCCCTCACAGATACTCTAGTTGGAGTGCAGGAACAAGCCCCGCTGCAAAGTATTGCATCAAAAATTGTAATTACACACCCCTGTTAAACAGAGGCTGAAAAATTGGGCCTTAGGCACTGGTGGCAGTGCCACAACACTGCAACCCCTCACAAATACTCTAGTTGAGCGCAGCAACGAACCCTCCTTGCAAAATATTGCATCAAAAATTGTAATTACACGCCCCTGTTAAACAGGGGCTGAAAAATTGGGCCTTAACCACTGGTGGCGGCACCCAGAACCAAAAATATTCTTACAAGCTATCAGCATGATCATTGAGGAGGAAGAGGATAGTCACTCAGCATAACAGGATAGTCACTCAGCATCAGCATAGGCAGTCTTGAAGGGATCTGACATTTAAAAAAAAATATTCAGTTACATCAGCATCAGGTGCTTGGTAGCTGGTGGTGATCCAAGACTGATTCATTTTTTTTAAGGATCATGCGATCGACCGAGTCGGTGGACAGGCGCACCCTGTGATCAGTTACAAAGCCTACAGCAGCACTGAATGTGCGTTTCGAAAGAACGCTGGATGCAGAACAGGCCAGTAGCTCAATTGCATACTGCGCAAGCTCTGGCCAGTAATCAATCCTCAAGACCCAGTAACCCAGAGGATTTTCCGTTGGAAAGGTGTCCAAGTCAGATCTTGCCCCTAGTTATTCCTGCACCATGTAAAACAGACGCTTTCGATGGTTGCTGGAACCGATCATACCTTGGGGCTGCGGACTAAAAAATTGTCTGAACGCATCGGTCAGACGGCCACCTTCTCCACCGCTCCTTCTTTGACTGACCGAAGCCTCAGCGACACGTTGTCCAGGAACAGGAGTTTGTAACCTCCCAGTTTCTGGGAACGCGTTGCACAGACCTTTCTGTAAGGCCTCCCGAAGATGTTTCATCCTCTGCTCCCTCTGCGACGGCAAGATAAGGTCCGCAACCTTACCCTTGTAACGTGGATCAAGGAGGGTTGCCAGCCAGTATTGATTCCTCTCCTTGATACCACGAATATAAGGATCCTTCTGCAGGCTTTGCAGGATCAGGGAGGCCATGCAGTGTAGGTTTGCTGAGGCATTCGGTCCGGAGTCCTCTGGGTCACTAAGGATGACATGATCCGCAGCCACCTCCTCCCAGCCACATACAAGTCCATGGGTTTCTTGGGACTGTAAATGATCCCTTCAAGACTGCTGCTGATGCTGAGTGCCAGGCTCCACCTCCATGCTGACACAATCCCCCTCCTCCTCCTCCTCCTCTTTCTGTGTGATCTGCGGGCACGCAGGAACACTGTTTGGATAAAGGGGGCCTTGGGAGCTAAGGAAGTCCTCCTCTTCCTGCCTCTGTTCTGCCTCAAGTGCCCTGTCCATTATTCCACACAGCGTGTGCTCCAACAGGTGGACAAGAGGGACAGTGTCACTGATGCATGCACTGTCACTGCTCACCATCCTCGTGGCCTCCTCAAATGGTGACAGGACAGTGCATGCATCCCTGAACATGGCCCACTAGTGTGGGGAAAAAAAACAAGCTCCCCTGGCCCTTTGCTGGTGCCATAGTCGCACAGATACTCATTGATGGCCCTCTGCTGCGTGTGCAGCCGATGCAGCATGGCCAACGTTGAGTTCCACCTGCTGGGCATGTCACAGATTAGGCAGTTCTTGGGCAGGTTAAATTCCTTTTGGAGGTGAGCCAGCCGAGCACTGGCATTATATGACCTGCGGAGATGCACACAGACTTTCCTAGCCTGCCTCAGGACATCCTAAAAGCCCGGGTACCTGCCCAAGAACCACTGCACCACCAAATTAAGGACGTGAGCCAAACAGGACACATGGGTCAGTTGTCCCTGTTCGAGGGCGGAGAGGAGGTTGGTGCCATTGTTGCAAACCACCATACCTGCCTTAAGTTGGCGGGGCATCAACCACCTCTGAACCTGCCCCTGCAGAGCTGACAGAATCTCTGTCCCAGTGTGGCTCCTGTCCCCAAGCACATCAGCTCAAGCACCACATGGCATCTTTTTGCCTGCGTGCTTGCGTGTCCCCTTGAAGACCTACGGAGCACCGCTGGTTCTGAAGACAAATCAGCACAGGAAGAGGCCATGGAGGAAGAAGAAGAGGAGGGGGTGGAGGAGAAAGGTGTGGCAGAATCACCACTAGTAGAATTTTGGAGGCGTGGTGGCGGAACAACCTCCAACACGACTGCACGCTGTCCTGCATCCTTCCCAGCTGCCAGAAGAGTCACCCAGTGCACGGTGAAAGATAGGTAACGTCCCTTTCCATGCCTGCTGGACCATGAGTCAGCGGTAATATGCACCTTACCGCTGACCACCCTGTCCATCGAGGCCAAGACATTGCCTTCCACATGCCGGTAGAGAGCCAGAATCGCCTTCCGTGAGAAAAAGTGGCATTTGGGAACCTGTCACTGAGGAACCGCACATTCCACAAACTTACAGAAGGGGGCAGAGTCTACCAACTGAAAATTTGGTAGCAATTTAGCCAAGCTAGCATTCAACTGCTGGGCATGTGGATGGCTGGGAGTGAACTTCTTTCGGCGGTGCAGCAGCTGGGGCAGGGAAATTTGTCTAGTACAATCTGACGTTGGTGTACCGATAGCAGATTGACCCCACGTACTTGGCTGTGACACACCTAATTCTACACCTTCACACCTTCATTCCTCTCAGTGAAGGTCTCAGAGAGGACTGAAGGTACAGTGGGGTTGGAGATCCCAGCTAATGAGGAGCAATGTGAGGTCCTCTTTGTTGTGGGTCTTTTAGGTACGCTTGCCAACGAACTGCATAGCAGGTCGACATATGTCTGGTCAAGCATGTGGTGCCCAAGCGGGTGATGTTTTGGCCACGTGAGATATACTTGAGGCATATGTTGCAAATAGCAGCAATGGGATCTGATGCACTCGTCTCAAAAAAGGCCCACACCAAAGAACTTTTGGAATAACACACAGAGACAGCAGCGCCCTGCACATGTGGAGCTCTGCGGTGTTATGCAGTGGGTGTGCTGCCCTTAAGCTGGCCCCTGGAGGGCATCCTGCCTCATTGGTGATGTGCCTCCTCCTCCTCCCTCCTATCAGGCACCCATGTGGAGTCAGTGACCTCATCATCCCCTCCCTCCTCATCACTGGAGCAAAGCTGGCAATATGCTGCAGCTGGGGGAACATGACTGCCAGATTGCTGTCCTTCTTGGGCACCCCCTCTCTCTGGGCTCACGTTACTGCCTTCCTCTAGCTGGGTACCATCATCGGAGCCTTCAAAACGCTGGGCATCCTCCTGGAGCATGTACCCAACACTGTGGTCAAACAGTTCGGGGGACTCCTCAGGAGGACATGGTGGGGCTAGGGAAGGAGTGACTGATGCCATTGAGCCAAGGGAAGAGGCCGTGTTGGCAGCTACTTTGCCAGACAAAGTACCCTGAGCCTGGGTAAGAGAGGATGAGGAGGATGAGGACAGCTTGGTCATCCACTCTACCAAGTCTTCCGCATGTTGCGGCTCAACACGGCCAGCTGCCGAAAAAAAAAGGACAAGCGTGTCCCAAGGCCACGTGCTGATGAGGATACACCATGTCCACGACCAGCACTGTTGCCTCTAGACACAGAGCCTGCTTGGGTCTTTTAGATACGCTTGCCAACGAACTGCATGGCAGGTCAACATATGTCTGGTCAAGCATGTGGTGCCCAAGCGTGAGATGTTTTGGCCACGCGAGATACGCTTGAGACATATGTTGCAAATAGCAGCGGTGCGATCTGATGCACTCGTCTCAAAAAAGGCCCACACCAAAGAACTTTTTGAACTTTTTTTTTGAGTTTGAGGGACTCCTCAGGAGGACATGGTGGGGTTAGGGAAGGAGTCACTGAAGCCATTGAGCCGAGGGAAGAGGCTGCGTTGGCAGCTGCTTTGCCAGACAAAGTACCCTGAGCATGGGTGAGGTAGGATGAGGAGGATGAGGACGGCTTGGTCATCCACTTGACCAAGTCTTCCGCATGTTGCGGCTCAACACAGCCAGCTGCCGAAAAAAAGGCCAAGCGTGTCCCACAGCCACGTGCAGATCAGGATGCGCCGTCTCCACGACCAGCACTGGACACAGAGCCTGCTTGCCCTCTTTTATTGGCTCGTGACTGTCTGCCTCTCCTTGTTGGCCTTCCAGACAAATTAATGGCCTGCAGTGAGATGTAGCTGCACAAAGCTGGAATGTATATATATATATATATATATATATATATATATATATATATATATATATATATATATATATATATATATATACTGATACTGCATCTAGCAGAATCAACTGCCTGTCTGTAGTATTATTAGTATGAGAACACCAGCAATTGTCTTCAGGTACAGTAGCTTTAGGTGCACACTGTGCAGAGGACACAGTACACTAACTGTAAATACTGTAGCTGCCTGCCTGTGGTATTAATATAGGATCAGAAGAACACCACCACTTTTATTCAGGTAGCTTTAGGTGCACACTGTGCAGAGGACACAGTACACTAACTGTAAATACTGTAGCTGCCTGCCTGTGTTATTAATAGGAGCAGAACAACAGCAATTGTCTTCAGGTAGCTTTAGGTGCACACTGTGCAGAGGACGCACTACACAAACTTGTAAATACTACAGCTGCCTGCGGTACTAATAGGATCGGATGAACACCACCAATTTTCTTCAGGTAGCTTTAGGTGCACACTGTGCAGAGAACGCACTACACTAACTGTAAATACTGTAGCTAATAGAACTAATAGGATCAGAAGAACACCAGCAATTTTCTTCAGGTAGCTGTAAATACGCTAAAAACACCTGCCTGCCTGTCAGTAGGAAGAGAATAACAGGAACGGATCTAGCTAAACTGAATACAGTGTATGTATATATATATATATATATATATATATATATATATATATATATAACACCTAGGATGTATATATATATACACAATACCCTGTAAGTGCAGCTAACTGACTCGCCTGCCTACTCTAACTTAAATCAAATTACACTGTCTCTCTGTCTATCTATCTCTCTCTCAAAACCGGGCTGACACAGGGCTGACGTGCAGGCGGCCTTATATAGTGTGGGGCGTGTACTAAACCCCCTGAGCCACCCTAGCTTTGGCCAATTACGGCTCTCTGTACAAACAGCGCTGTGATTGGCCAATCATCAGCCAGCAATGCACTGCAATGCTGCAGTGAATTATGGGCCGTGACGCGCCACTCGAATTTGGCGCGAACTGCCCATATCGTTCCTAATTCGACGAACGGTCGAACATGCGATGTTCGAGCCGAACATGGGTTCGACTCGAACACGAAGCTCATCCGTAATCATGACCAAAAAGAAGATCTCGTGGATCATGGCTCAGGAGAAGATGGTCAGCATACTACAGGATACAGTAAGGAAATTCTAAGCCACTTGGGAACCCTGGGCTGACTATATACACTCCCCTTTGAATCCTTCATAGGGTTAATAAGTCCGAAGCAGAGTTCTGTCAGGACACACTTGACTTTCCGCCTCTATCCTTCACCTTCTTTCCTGCTCTTTTTTCCCCCTCTTTCTCCATCCCTTCTTTATCTAATTTTATAATCCTTATTGTTCTTTTATCACGAGCAATCGCCTGTGTATGTTACAGTTATGTTTTACATTGGATTTTACTCCTCAACCATAATCTGCAAACATCGATGGTCAGAAATGTTCTGTGGAGCGGTAGTTAGCCTCACAGCTCATGACACAGTTTGATCCCAGTAGGGGTGTCGGGGCGAAAGGGCCAACTCTGTTTGCTCACTTCAACATAACAATCAATGCCTAACGGTTTATATGATCCAAACCTAGTCAATACACTGGTGTAATATATGCTACGTTTTAAATTCCTGCATAACAGAAGGAGCTAATGCTTATGTATACTTTGTTCTTACTCATAAAAAAAAACTTAATAAAAAAACATTGAAAGAGAAAAAAAAAATAAAATTAGATTGAACCATCTATGGTCAGCTTTAGGGATGTCAGGTTGGTATAGTTTGTATTCTTAAGATTGTCATATTGGAAGAAAAGGAGGACATTCAGCCCAGCCTGAGGTCCGGATTGCTGTGTGTGGATGTGGAAGAGATTTACACTGAGCTTCAAACCATGGACCCTGAAAAGTTTTCCTGTCCCGGACCAGTCTATAATGCTGCGGGAAAACACACACAACCCCACAGCAGGACACTTCCTGCCACCACCATGCTTCACTGCTAGGATGGTACAATAACGATGTGTGTGGTAGTACCTGGAATCTTCTAAGAATACATTTTATCAAGGTATGTAGGCTGAGAGATCATTGATGCCGCGTGGGATGCCTTAAATACTTGCCGACCAGCCATCACAGTTATACTGCAGAAGGTTGGCACGGCTGAGCAAATCGCCGTCATTGTACGTCAGGTCTTTAAATTGCTATAGCAGGGCTTCCCCGGAGCCGATGACCGCCGGCCACCCGCGATTGCTCCACAGAGAGCCAGAAGGGGGAACTGTCAGTGTAAACAGATAGACCCCCCGTCCTGTCAGGGTTGGAGAGAGAGATCTAGTTGTTCCTAGTGATTAGGAACAGAGATCTCTCTGTACTCCCTGTCAGTACCCTCCCCCTCACAGTAAGAAACACCTCCCAGGGAACACACTTAACCCCTTGATCGCACCCTAGTGTTAACCTCTTCCCTGCCAGTGACATTTATACAGTAATCAGTGGCTATTTTTAGCACTGATCGCTGTATAAATGTCGCTGGTCCCAAAACAGTTTTAAAAGTGTCCGATCTGTCCGCCGCAATGTCGCAGTCCCAATAAAAATTGCTGATCAGCATTACTAGTAAAAGGGAAAAAAAAAAATAATAAAAATGGCATAAATCTATCCCATATTTTGTAGGTGTTATAACTTTTGCGCAAACCAATCAATATACGCTTATTGTAATTTTTTTTTACCAAAAATATGTAGAAGAATACATATCGGCCTAAACTGATGAAGAAATGTGTTTAACTTTTTTGGGGGGATATTATTTATTTATTTTTTATTTATATTATAGCAAAAAGTAAAAAATATTTTTTTTATTTTCAAAATTGTCGGTCGTTTTTTTGTTTATAGTGCAGAGGTGATCAAATACCACTAAAAGAAACCTTTACTAGTGGGGAAAAAAGGACATCAATTTTGTTTGGGTACAGCGTTGCACGACCGGATAATTGTTGTTAAAGTGGGTAAAACGGGTGGTAAAATTGTATAAGGGCCTGTTATGTATACTCGGGGACCTTTGGTGTGTAGTATGTGCTGCTTTTTTTTTTTTTTAAGCCAGCGATTTAGTTGCATTTAGACTTCATTGTTTTGTCTTTGCAAATGTACTTTTTGCTGTGGCAGCAGGAGTGAAAGAGAATTGTGTAGAGTCCAGCTCCCAAAAAAAAGAAAAAAATTCATAGCAGCCCCTTTACATCTGATATGGATTTTACAAGGCTACCTCACACACATACACACCAAAAATGTCTGGGGTCCCCCATGATATCCATACTAGACTCGTAATCCAAATATGCAACCTGGCTGGTCAGGAAAGGGTGGGGGTAGTGTGCAATCCTTCCCCCTCCTGAACCATACGAGGCCCCATAACCTCAACATGGAGGGGGAGCCTTGATAGAGGGACTCAGCTGACTCTAGGTAACAGAAGAAAAAACGTAAATGTACTCCTGGGACCCCAAAAAAGATGTTTGGCTGACACAGGTTTGGCCATTAGACATGTGCGGTTTGTTTTGTTTCGAATTGAAATTTGGACGAATTTGCGTTTTTCAGAAATTCGGATGTATCTGAATTTCCGAATGACAATAGCACCAAATTTAAACTTTTCGAATTCGAAAAGTTTTTGAATTTTAATCGTTTTCAAATAGAATAGAAAATAAAGGAATACAATAGAAAAAAATAGAATAGAGAAGAATATAACAGAAAATAAAAGAATATAATATAATAGAGTAAAACAGAACAAAATAGAATAGAAAATAAAAGAACAGAATAGACTAGAATATAATAGAAACAATTAGAATAGAATAGAATACTTTTTGCTATAATAAATATCCCCAATTTTTTTTTTTAAAAGCAAATTTTTTCCTCAGTTTAGGCCGATATGTATTCTTCTACATATTTTTGGTAATAAAAAAATCACAATAAGCGTATATTGGTTTGCGCTTACAGAACAGAGATGCGTGTGTTTACACACACACATCCCTGTTCTGCCTCTCGTGCCCCCTTTTGCCATTCGGCACTGCGTCGCTTTAACTAACAATTGCGCTGTCGTGCGACGTTGCACCCAAACAAAATTGACGTCCTATTTTTCCTACAAATAGAGCTTTCCTTTGGTGGTATTTGATCACCTCTGCGGTTTTTATTTTTTGCGCTATAAACAAAAAAAAGCGACAATTTAGAAAAAAACGCAATATTTTTTACTATAATAAATATCCTCCAAAAATATATTAAAAAAATGTTTTTCCTCAGTTTAGGCCGATATGTATTCTTCTACATATATTTGGTAAATTGGTATATTGATTGGTTTGCGCAAAAGTTATAGCATCTACAAAATAGGGGATAGTTTTATGGCATTTTTATTATTTTTTTTTTTTCTACCAGTATTTGCAGTGAACTGCGATTTTTATCAGGACTGTGACATTATGGCGGACACATCAGAAAATTTTGACACATTTTTGGGAGCATTGGCATTTATAGAGCGATCAGTGCTATAAAAATGCATTGATTACTGTAAAAATGTCACTGGCAGGGAAGGGGTTAACACTAGGGGCGAACACACGATCTGTCTCTTCTCCCCTCAGAGAACCAGAAACTGTGCGTTTACCTGCAGCACACTGTGCCCAAAGGTGATATCCTCATGCCCTTTTTTAATCCACTTGATAAAATCTGGTGAATGTATGGACTGCAGACCAAGTTGTGGCCTTGCACATCTGGCCATGGAGGCCTGGTGACGCACTGCTCAAGAAGCACTAACCCACCTGGTAGAGTGCACTTTGACTTGAAAAGGGGGAATCTTATCCCTTAAATCATAAGTCTGAATTATAACTTGCTGAATACACTTAGCAACAGTGGATTTCAATGCTGCCTGTCCTTTCTTAGGACCCTCTGGCAGAATAAATAAGACATTAGTTTTCTGAATCTAAGCAGTTGTCTTTAGATAGGCTTTCACTGCTCTCGCCACATCAAGACAATGTAGTGACTTTTCTTCCCTGGTTTTGGAAAAAACGATGGTAGGACAATATCTTGGTTCAGGTGAAAACCTGAGACTACTTTTGGCAAAAAATGCGGACGAGGGCGCATGAATAAGCAAGCATGGCTCTTTAGAAGAAAGAGCAGCCAATTGCAAAACCCTCCTTGCTGAGGATAGAGCAACCAAGAACTCCAGCTTCCTTGTCAGAAGGACTAAGGGAATATGCTGTATCAGTTCAAATGGCTGTTTTTGTAACACTTACAAAACTAAGTTCAAGTCCCAAGGGTTCAAAGGTGATCTAACTGGCGGATTAATCCGCATCACCCCTTGTATAAAACCCCAGACTAAAGAATGTATAGCAAGTGGTCCTTGAAATAAGACCAATAAAGCTGAAACTTGGCCTTTATTAGTACTCAAGGCCAACTTCATCTCTACCCTTAATTGTGGAAAGGCAAGAATTCTGCCTATGATATATCTCTGAGGGTGCCAGCCCTTGGATTCACACCATGAAACATAACCCCTCTAGACTCTATAACATATAGTTCTGGAAGTTGGCTTCTTTGCATTAATTAAAGTAGAGATAACTGATCCGGAAAGCCCACGTTTCTTCAGAATATGGGTTTCAATAGCCAAGCCATTAAATTTAGCATTCGTAAGGTAGGATGGAATATCGGCCCCTGTGAAAGCATGTCTGGCCATAGTGGAAGGGACCATGGATCCTCCACTGCCATCTTTACGATTTCTGCATACCATGAGCTACTGGGCCATGCTGGTGCTACCAGAATTACTGGCTTTCTTTCCAGCTTGATCCTGCAAAGAAGTCCAGGCAGCAATTGAATAGGGGGAAATGCAAAGATTAGTGAGAACTGATCCCACAGGGTCACCAACGCATCTGTTTCGCATGCGAATGGATCCCTTGTCCTGGACACAAAGTTGACTAACTTCATGTTGAATCTTGACGCTAGAAGATCTACGTCTGGAGTCCCCCATCTTTCACAAACAGCCCGAAAAATGATGGGGTGAAGAGACTATTCCCCTGGAAATAACTGCTGGCGACTCAAGTAGTCCGTCTGCCAATTCTCTATTCCCGGAATGAAGACTGTCGATAGGCATGAAATATTCCTTTCTGCCCAAGAATAGAATATGGTTCACCTCTGCCTGCATGCAAGACCCATGGTGATTGATATAGGCCACCGCTGTGGCGTTGTCGAATTGGATCCTGACAGGACAATCCGTAACTTGGAAGTCCAGTCCTTCAGAGCCAGGCGCACTGCCCAAATCTCTAGGATATTGATGGGCAAGACTCTTACATCTTGACCACTGTTCCTGCACAGTTGTCTTCTCTAGTACTGCTCCCCAGCCTGAAAGGCTAGCGTCTGTCGTTACCATTTTCCAGATAACTGGTCTGAAGGATTTGCCTTTCAGCAGATTCTGAGTTAGTAACCACCAATTGAGGCTTTGGGACACCCTTGGGGACAACTGCATTGTCAAGTCTAAAGCTTGGATCGTTTGTTCCAAGCAGATAGAATACTGTTTTGCAACAGTCTCGAATGGAACTGGGCATAGGGAACTGCTTCGAATAAAGCCATCATCTTTCCTAACAACCTCATGCAAATGCGAATGCAGGGATCTCCTTTCGACCTGACCATCCACACCAACTCTCTTATGGAGTTGATTTTTGCCTGAGACAAGAACACCTTTTTATGGGCTGTATCTATGATCAGACACAAATACTCCAGATTTTTAAGCAGTTTTAAGGAATACTTCTCTATGTTGAGAACCCAACCCAGACTTTCCAGGTAACTGGTTGTAATGGGTACACTTTGCTCCAAACAAGCCACCGATTGGTCTATTAGCAATATTTCAATGCTGCCTGGGTGCTGTAGCTGGCCCGAAGGGCAAGGCAACAAACTGAATGCTGTTGTTCTACTTTGAACCACAGAAGCCTTTGGTGAGCGTAGCATAGAAACTACTTGTCAGGAAAGGGTCCGTCCGCTGGTAAGATATATCATTTGGCGTGCAGTACTGGGGTCCACCAGCAGGTGTCTCCTGGCAGTTTGGAACTGTCAGGGGAATCTTTCCCTGCTGGTGTTATTTCATCTTTTGGCCGCAGTACTGACGTCCACCAGCGGATGGATCCTGGCAGTATGGAGCAGACAACACTCCCTGCGCTCAGGTGTTACATGAAGACAATTATTGTCAGTCCCATAAATACCCAGCAAGCCCTCACATGCTTGCCTTGGTATCTCTCTCCTTGAGCCCTGACCCTGTTATCCTGAGCCTCATCTGCATCTGACCCTGTTCCGTGCTTATCCTGACCCGGTCCCTCCTGTGTTCCTGTACCCTTTCCTTACCCTCTTCAGCCCGACCCATCCACTCCCTGTCCTATTGGTTCCCAGTCCCTCATCTACTGATCTCCCGTGTATGACCTTGGCCTGGCTAAATGTTTATGTTTCTGGAACATCCCTTGTCTTTCTGCTGATCTGCTGTGTATGACCCTGGCCTGGCTGACATCTGTGATTTTGGTACTGCCCTTGCTGTATATACTGTTGTTGTTGTTGGTGGGTTTGTTGGGTTAGTTGTGGACTGTTTGTATTTTCTTAATTATCACCTATCTTAAATAAATATCATTACTATTCACTTTTCATGCGTTTTTGGTTATCTCTGTGCATTCCACATAGTCTGGTCTACTAACTCTCCTGACACTACTGACCTGATCGACTCCATCGAAAGGAGCGGATCTTCAGGAACTGATTTAGATTTTTTAGATCTAGAATTGGTCTGTTAAATAAAACCCCCAAACCTTGCTTTTCTGTGTGGATCTGTGCATGTACAGGAAACGCATGAAAAGGCTGTGAAGGTTTTAAGAACCTAAAGAGGAAATAGGACTATCAGCTGACTCTGCTAGAGGTAGCTTGAAGAGGCACGAACCATCTCTGTAAGAGAGTGTACCAGCAATCTCTCAGATTGCGAGGCTGAAAATAGGTTCATCTACTGTTGTTTCCTCCACAGAGGAGTAATCGGTTTGCTCTTCCTCCTGATCACCTGAGGGTAACCCCTCATCCTCTACCCACTGTTCCCTTGATAAGGGGTGTAAGGTGGGGGAGGGGGATCTAACACGCTTCCTACCCTTTTGGATAGTGGATGCGATTAAAGTTGCTAATTTTCCTTCTAGGCCCTGCAGGGCGGAGGAAAATGCATTTTCAGTCATGTATACAGGGGCTGAATTTTCTGTGCCTGGGCCTGACCCTGAGGCTTTCCTCTAGAGTCTGACGGTGGAAGCCGTTGCCACTGCCTAGAGGCGGATGCCTCTGGTGCAGGGGAAGGAGTCAGTTTAAATGAAGAATGTTTATACTTTCTTTTGGGCAAAAGAGTACCTTTTCCACTAGAAATCATTTGGATGTATTTGACCAAATCCTCCTCAAATAGTTGATCCCTATGAAAAGGGAAACTAGTCAGAAGCCTTTTGCAGGGTGCATCGGCTGACCAATTTTTATTTTTTTTTAACCACAGGGTTCTACGCAATTGTACCAGCACAAGCGCAAGGCGGGCCGCCTGGTGAATAGTCTTTCATGACAAAACATAGCGCCCTTGGTAGTTCAGCCAAATCACGGGCCTGTGTGCAGGGACCTCTTTAAGGGCCTGTCTAAACTGGTCCCTTAGGGACTGACAAATTTCAGAGCACATCTTCACTCGTGACCAAAACCACTGGCGAAACCACTGGCGAAAAAAACTTGGTAGGAGGAGGGGTTATATAGGGAGGCAACTTCCTGTTTAGGGTGTGCCAGTGTCAATCACCTGAAGGTGGTAATAACCCATCAAGTTCTTACTTATGGCTCTGTGTCCCATGATGTACGATAAAGAAATAATTTTTTGAATTAGCGTTGTGGATGAGGGAAGCTGTGCTGACTTCAATCATCCAATCATGTCTACTATTTTAGTAAATCAACCCCATTGCCTAGGTCAGCTGAGATGGAAGTTTTCCATTATATTAGTGCTAGCAGAAAGAGTAGTTTGGACCAGGATTATCCTGTGACTTTGAGAAAGGCTGGGGGGGGTCACTCACTTGTCTACATCAGTTATAACAATGCATTATTCAGTTGTATTTGATGATAAAATGACACTACCTTCAGATGTCGTTGTTAGTATAGGAACACTGGTGTATGGATAGACAGTGCTGCTTACAAGGTTTCCACATGGACTCGTTGGTGTAGGGAAATTTGACACATAATTGAATGTAACGTCCAGATAGGTACTGATCCAGGTTTGGTAGGCTGTCACCAGTGTATACACCCCGGGGTAGTTGTAAAATGCACAGCCTACTCCCCAGCTCACAATTCCAACCTGGTACCATACGTCCTGGACCTTACACACCAGAGGTCCTCCTGAGTCACCCTGTAAGACATAAATAATCATCAGCTGCACCAACGTCTATCTGTTCAGGATAATTCAACAAAATGTTTCAGTCTTAGCATTTGCATTTTCCATTAATGTGTAATCACACAAACTAATGAAATGACTGATCCCCAATGGAAATAGTGGCGCTAAATGGCAAATATACTGAATACAATATAGAAGTGAATCAATGTAAAAACTTATGTGATTTATGATGACACACTCACTAATGATAATGAATTAGTGTAGTAAACATCCAATGTGCTCTCCCACTACAGGTAGGGATTTTTTGCTTCAACATATTATGCCATGAATAGTTATGCAAATAAATATTGACAACCACTCATATTAAAAATGGTGACATCAAGAAAAAAATAATTAAATATAGATGAGACAAAGTCCATGCAAAATATTCAGTGCCAGGAAAGTGAATGAAACAACTTTTCCATGCAATCAACATCTTCCACCACACCATCAGTGACTGTGATCCACTCTTATGGAGGGGTGGGGTCAAGGGTGGAGCCAAGGGGAACCTGCAAAATGAGATCTCGTCTAGGGTGTAAAAAATCCTTGCACCAGCCCTGTGAGCACTCCGTAAATGGGTATAAGATTGATACTGCACAAGAACATTAAAAATTAGCAACCAGGTCAATTTTTATTTAGTAAACTTGCTTAAAGCAACTCTGTTGCCAAGTAAAAAAAAAAAAAAATGTCAGAAACAAGACCAGCAAAAGAAGAGCATTTATACTCAACAATCCTGTTGTCTGTTCTTCTGATTGCAGAGCAATGACCTTTTCACAGTATTCACCCCCCTTGGCTTTTTACCTATTTTGTTACATTACAGCCTTTAGTTCAATGTTTTTTTCATCTGAATTATATGTGATGGGTCAGAACACAATAGTCTAAGTTGGTAAAGTAAATTAGAAAACTATATATACATAAAACTAAATAAAAAACTGATAATTGCCATGTGCGTATATATTCACCCTCTTTGTTATGAAGCCGATAAAAAGCTCTGGTGCAACAAATTACCTACAGAAGTCACATAATTAGTGAAATGATGTCCACCTGTGTGCAATCTAAGTGTCACATGATCTGTCATTACATATACACACCTTTTTGAAAGGCCCCAGGGGCTGCAACACCTAAGCAAGAGGCACCACTAACCAAACACTGCCATGAAGACCAAGGAACTCTCCAAATAAGTAAGGGTTGTTGAGAAGTACAAGTCAGGGTTAGGTTATAAAAAAAATTCAAATCTTTGATGATCCCTAGGAGCACCATCAAATCTATCATAACCAAATGCATGTATTTGATGGGCACAGTTGGCTGCATTTGATGAGCACAGTTGGCTGCATTTGATGGGCACAAATGAATATTTGCTTTGCTAACATAGAACCGCCTCTCAGCCAATCATTAGGCCCGGATGTAATACCGGCGATCCCATTGGCGTCAAGAAATACAGGAAGAAGACACACACGGAGGAGCCCTGCATCGATTGCCATGCTACCGTCCCACCGCTAACTGCCTGACCAGCTGCCTGACACGCCACCGCGATGGGGTAAGTGATGGGCAGACAGCAGGCTGGCGGGGCACAGTGGCTACATATTATAGGCACAGAGGCTACAATTGATGGGGCACAGTTGGCTGCGTTTGATGAGCACAGAGTCTGCATATTATGGGCACAGTGACTGCATGTGATGGGGCACAGTTGGCTGCATTTGATGGGGCACAGGTGGCTGCATTTGATGGGGCGCAGTTGGCTACATTTGATGGGGCACAGTTGGCTGCATTTGATGGGGTACTGTTGGCTGCATTTGATGGGGCACAATTGGCTGCATTTGATGGGGCACAGTTGGCTGCATTTGATGGGTCGCAGTTGGCTGCATTTGATGGGGCACAGTTGGCTGCATTTGATGGGGCGCAGTTGGCTGCATTTGATGGAGCACAGTTGGCTGCATTTGATGGGTTGCAGTTGGCTGCATTTGATGGGGCACAGTTGGCTGCATTTGATGGGGCGCAGTTGGCTGCATTTGATGGGGCACAGTTGGCTGCATTTGATGGGCACAGTTGGCTGCATATGATGGGCACAGTTTGCTGCATATGATGGGCACAGTGGCTGTATATGATGGGCACAGTGGCTGCATATGATAGGCACAGTGAGGCTGCATATGATGGGTGCAGTGAGTCTGCATTTGATGTTTTTGTTTTAGTATTTTTCAGTTCGTTTGCGCCCCCCCCCCCAAATATTTTGAGCACCAGCCGCCACTGTGGGTGACAGATAATGCCTCTTGGCCATGGACAGCTGCAGTCATAAAATCTAATCAAAGTTCAGAAATTCCCTAACTTGCATTCTTTTACTACTAATTAGATGAACAAGTTACCATTTGAAGAATGCTATTTACCATAAACAATAAATACTAATGACCGCTTTTGATGTTCAGTTATCATAATTAAATACGGTACTTCCATTCATTGTTAATGACCTAATTGCATTCTTACACAAAGACATAAACATATTTACTTGTGCTTCTTGATCTTTATGATTCCTTTCATGTCTGATCAATCCACCTGCACTCCACAATCCTTTGCAACTTTGCTAATCACCTCCATTTGACTGGCAAATTTGCAAAGGGTTGTGGAGTGCAAGGGCCAAGGTGGTCTTCCATGAAATTAACATAGCAAAAACGCAGCTATCCTTTTGACATGTAGAATATAGCTGGTCTGCTTAGACCCTGGCTTGGTCATTAATTCAGCCTTAATAATGTATGTGGGTCTATACAGTATCTCACGAAAGTGAGTACACCCCTCACATTTTGTAAATATTTTATTCTATCTTTCCATGTGACAACACTGAAGAAATTACACTTTGCTACAATGTAAAGTAGTGAGTGTACAGCTTGTATAACAGTGTAAATTTTCTGTCCCATCAAAATAACCCAACACACAGCCACTCATGTCTAAATCACTGGCAACAAAAGTGAGTACACCCCTAAGTGAAAATGTCCAAATTGGGCCCAAAGTGTCAATATTTTGTGTGGCTACCATTATTTTCCAGCACTGCCTTAACCCTCTTGGGCATAGAGTTCACCAGAGCTTCACAGGCTGCCACTGGAGTCCTCTTCCCTTCCACTCCTCCATGATGACATCAGAGAGCTGGTGGATGTTAGAGACCTTGCGCTCCTCCACCTTTTGTTTTGAGGATGCCCCACAGATGCTCAATAGGGTTTAGGTCTGGAGACATGCTTGGCCAGTCCATCACCTTTACCCTCAGCTTCTTTAGCAAGGCAGTGGTCATCTTGAAGGTGTGTTTGGGGTCATTATCATGTTGGAATACTGTCCTGCGGCCCAGTCTCTGAAGGGAGGGGATCATGCTCTGCTTTAGTATGTTACAGTACATGTTGGCATTCATGGTTCCCTCAATGATCTGTAGCTCCCCAGTGCCGGCAACACTCATGTAGCTCCAGACCATGACACTCCCAATACCATGCTTGACTGTAGACAAGACACAGTTGTCTTTGTACTCCTCACCTGATTGCCACAACACACGATTGACACCATCCGAACCAAAGTTTACCTTGGTCTCATCAGAACATAGGACATGCTTCCAGTAATCCATGTCCTTTGTCTGCTTGTCTTCAGCAAACTGTTTGCAGGCTTTCTTGTGCATTATCTTTAGAAGAGGCTTCCTTCTGGGATGACAGCCATGTAGACCAATTTGATGCAGTGTGCGGCGTATGGTCTGAGCACTGATAGGCTGACCCCCACCCTTTCAACCTCTGCAGCAATGCTGGCAGCACTCATATGTCTATTTCCCAAAGACAACCTCTGGATATGACGCTGAGCACGTACACTCAACTTCTTTGGTTGACCATGGAGCGGCCTGTTCTGAGTGGAACCTGTCCTGTTAAACCGCTGTATGGTCTTGGCCACCATGCTGCAGCTCAGTTTCAGGGTCTTGGCAATCTTCTTATAGCCTAGGCCACCTTTATGTAGAGCAACAATTCTTTTTTTTTCAGATCCTCAGAGAGTTCTTTTCCAGAAGGTGCCATGTTGGACTCCCAGTGACCAGTATGAGAGAGTGAGAGCAATAACAACAAATTAAACACACCTGCTCCCCATTCACACCTGAGACCTTGTAACACTAACGAGTCACATGACACCAGGGAAAATGGCTAATTGGGCCCCATTTAGACATTTTCACTTAGGGGTGTACTCACTTTTGTTGCCAGCGGTTTAGACATTAATGGCCATGTGTTGAGTTATTTTGAGAGGACAGCAAATTTACACTGTTATACAAGCTGTACACTCACTACTTTACATTGTAGCAAAGTGTCATTTCTTCAGTGTTGTCACATGAAAAGATAGAATAAAATATTTACAAAAATGTAAGGGGCTGTGGGGGGACCTTTTGTCAGATACTGTGATATATATATATATATATATATATATATATATATATATATATACAGTGGGGACAGAAAGTATTCAGAACCCCTTAAATTTTTCACTCTTTGTTATATTGCAGCCATTTGCTAAAATCATTTAAGTTCATTTTTTTCCTCATTAATGTACACACAGCCCCCCATATTGACAGAAAAACACAGAATTGTTGACATTTTTGCAGTTTAATTGAAAAAGAAAAACTGAAATATCACATGGTCCGAAGTATTCAGACCCTTTGCAGTGACACTAATATATATAACTCAGGTGCTGTCCATTTCTTCTGATCATCCTTGAGATTGTTCTACACCTTCATTTGAGTCCAGCTGTGTTTGATTATACTGATTGGACTTGATTAGGAAAGCCACACACCTGTTTATATAAGACCTTACAGCTCACAGTGCATGTCAGAGCAAATGAGAATCATGAGGTCAAAGGAACTACCTGAAGAGCTCAGAGACAGAATTGTGGCAAGGCACAGATCTGGCCAAGGTTACAAAAAAATCTCTGCTGCACTTAAGGTTCCTACGAGCACAGTGGCCTCCATAATCCTTAAATGGAAGACGTTTGGGACGACCAGAACCCTTTCCTAGAGCTGGCCTTCCGGCCAAACTGAGCTATCGAGGAGAAGAGCCTTGGTGAGAGAGGTAAAGAAGAACCCAAAGATCACTGTGGCTGAGCTCCAGAGATGCAGTTGGGAGATGGGAGAAAGTTGTAGAAAGTCAACCATAACTGCAGCCCTCCACCAGTCAGGGCTTTATGGCAGAGTGGCCCGACGGAAGCCTCTCCTCAGTGCCAGACACATGAAAGCCTGCATGGAGTTTGCTAAAAAAACACCTGAAGGACTCCAAGATGGTAAGAAATAAGATTCTCTGGTCTTATGAGATCAAGATAGAACTCTTTGGCCTTAATTCTAAGCGGTATGTGTGCAGAAAACCAGGCACTGGTATTGGACATCACCTGTCCAATACAGTCCCAACAGTGAAGCATGGTGGTGGCAGCATCATGCTGTGGGGGTGTTCAGGGATATCCTGGATGAAAACCTTCTCCAGAGTGCTCAGGACCTCAGACTGGGCCGAAGGTTTACCTTCCAACAAGACAATGACCCTAAGCACACAGCTAAAATAACGAAGGAGTGGCTTCACAACAACTCTGTGACTGTTCTTGAATGGCCCAGCCAAGAACCCTGACTTAAACCCAATTGAGCATCTCTGGAGAGACCTAAAAATGGCTGTCCACCAATGTTTACCATCCAACCTGACAGAACTGGAGAGGATCTGTAAGGAGGAATGGCAGAGGATCCCCAAATCCAGGTGTGAAAAACTTGTTGCATCTTTCCCAAAAAGACTCATGGCTGTATTAGATCAAAAGGGTGCTTCTACTAAATACTGAGAAAAGGGTCTGAATACTTAGGACCATGTTATATTTCAGTTTTTTTTTTTTAATAAATCTGCAAAAATGTCAACAATTCTGTGTTTTTTTGTCAATATGGGGTGCTGTGTGTACATTAATGTAGTGGCGTAGCGTGGCCCCGGGCGCGACATTTAGGGGGGTGCAATTTCGTGCCACCTCCTAATTTTAATCTCCTGTGTCCCCCGCGCTCCGGCCACCATGTTAATTGTTTGGCGCCCTGTGATTGGGCGTATGGGGGTCATGTGCGGCATGGGGCTGGCCTATCCGCGATCAGGTACTCCTGGAGTCCCGCCTCCACACATGACTCCCATATGCCCAATCACAGTTCGCCGGGAAACAATTAACACGGCGGCCGGAGCGTGGGGGAGACAAGCACTGGAAAGTGTGAGCCGCCGGGGCCGCTGTCTTCGCCTCCTCCTCCTATCCTTCGGACCGATGCAGGACAAGAAGGTAAGGAATGGATAAAGGGGGGGAGAAGAGAGAGGCGCCGTATATGTAGTGTCAGTGTAGGAAGACTGTAGGCGGCGGGACAATATAGTGTACAGTGTAGTATAATGGTCATTATAGTGTAGAGGTCAGTATAGTGGTCAGTGTAGTATAGTGTACAGTATAGTAGTCAGTGTAGTGTAGTGAACAGTGTAGTGGTCAGTGTAGTATAGTGGACAGTATAGTAGTCAGTGTAGTGGACAGTGTAGTATAGTAGTCAGTGTAGTGGACAGTATAGTATAGTGGTCATTATAGTGTAGTGGACAGTATAGTGGTCAGTGTAGTTCTCAGTGTAGTATAGTGGTCAGTGTAGTGGACAGTATATTGGTCAGTGTAGTGTAGAGTATAGTGGTCAGTGTAGTTCTCAGTGTAGCATAGTGGTCAGTGTAGTGGACAGTATATTGGTCAGTGTAGTGTAGTAGACAGTATAGTATAGTGGTCAGTGTAGTGTAGTGGACAGTGTAGTATAGTAGTCAGTGTAGTGGACAGTGTAGTGTAGTGGACAGTATAGTATAGTGGTCAGTATAGTGTAGTGGACAGTATAGTGGTCAGTGTAGCATAGTGGACAGTGTAGTATAGTGGTCAGTGTAGTGGACAGTGTAGTATAGTGGTCAGTGTAGTGGTCAGTGTAGTATAGTGGACAGTATAGTAGTCAGTGTAGTGGTCAGTGTAGTATAGTGGTCAGTGTAGTGTAGTGGACAGTGTAGTGGTCAGTGTAGTATAGTGGACAGTATAGTAGTCAGTGTAGTGGTCAGTGTAGTATAGTGGTCAGTGTAGTGTAGTGGACAGTGTAGTATAGTAGTCAGTGTAGTGGACAGTGTAGTGTAGTGGACAGTATAGTATAGTGGTCAGTATAGTGTAGTGGACAGTATAGTGGTCAGTGTAGCATAGTGGACAGTGTAGTATAGTGGTCAGTGTAGTGGACAGTGTAGTATAGTGGTCAGTGTAGTGTAGTGGACAGTGTAGTGGTCACTGTAGTATAGTGGACAGTATAGTAGTCAGTGTAGTGGTCAGTGTAGTATAGTGGTCAGTGTAGTATAGTGGTCAGTGTAGTGTAGTGGACAGTGTGGTATAGTAGTTAGTGTAGTGGGCAGTGTAGTGGACAGTATAGTATAGTGGTCAGTATAGTATAGTGGACAGTATAGTGGTCAGTGTAGTTCTCAGTGTAGTATAGTGGTCAGTGTAGTGGACAGTATATTGGTCAGTGTAGTGTAGTGGACAGTATAGTATAGTAGTCAGTGTAGTATAGTGGACAGTATATTGGTCAGTGTAGTATAGTGGACAATATAGTAGTCAGTGTAGTGGACAGTGTAGTATAGTGGTCAGTATAGTGTAGTGGACAGTATAGTGGTCAGTGTAGTGGACAGTGTAGTATAGTGGTCAGTGTAGTATGGTGGACAGTATAGTATAGTAGTCACTGTAGTGGACAGTGTAGTATAGTGGTCAGTATAGTGGTCAGTGTAGTGTAGTGGTCAGTGTAGTGTAGTGGTCAGTATAGTGGACAGTATAGTGTAGTGGACAGTAAAGTGGTCAGTATAGTGGAGAGTATAGTGTAGTGGTCAGTGTAATGGTCACTGTAGTGTAGTTCTCAGTGTAGTATAGTCGTCAGTATAGTGTAGTGTAGTGGACAGTGTAGTTCTCAGTGTAGTGGTCAGTATAGTGGTCACCGTAGTGGACAATATAGTGGTCAGTGTAGTAGACAGTATAGTATAGTGGTCAGTGTAGTGGACAGTATAGTGGTCAGTGTAGTATAGTGGACAGTGTAGTGTAATGGTCAGTGTAGTGGACAGTATGGTGGACAGTGCAGTGCTCAGTGTAGTGGACAGTATAGTATAGTATAGTGGTCAGTGTAGTGTGTAATGGTCAGTAAAGGACTCAGGTTGGTCAGTGTTGAAATAAAGTAGGTTAGTGTAGTGGTCAGTATAGGAATCAGGTAGGTCAGTACTATTGTATTTGAAGGGACTCTGGGAATGCTAAAAGTCCGCAGGTTAGGGGGCGCAAATTATTTGCCTTGCCCCGGGTGCTGACAACCCGCGCTATGCCACTGCATTAATGAGGAAAAAAATGAACTTAAATGATTTTAGCAAATGGCTGCAGTATAACAAAGAGTGAAAAATTTAAGGAGGTCTGAATACTTTCCGTCCCCACTGTGTATATATATATATATATATATATATATATATATATATATATATACTTATACATACATACACACACATATATATATATATATATATATATATATATATATATATATATATATAGTATATGCTACATTAATCGACCTTGAAGAGCAGGTAGGTATACCCTCTTTTTTACTAAAAAAAAAAAATTAAAAAAAATAGAGTTTAGTGTCACATTAACTGATGTCATGCATTGATTCTGCTTCCTGTGAAGAAATCCAGACCTAAAAAGTGAGCCATGCTGGAATGATCTTGGTGTTACCCACCTGGCAGGAGTCTTTTCCCCCCTCCTTGTAGCCGGCACAGATCTGATCATACTGGATTCTGTAGGAACTTCCCACATTGTAATATGTTTGGCACGTATTGCGGTCTATTAGGGGAACCATGACCTCCTGGAGGATCCCATTCTTAACTACGTTCCCTGGTGATGAAACATAGACAAAAAGATGATTACAAAGTAATAGATATATAGATTGATCACTTTTATGCTTCTTTCACACTTGTGCATTACAGAAACACATTCAAAATTGCGGGTGTTCTTTTAGCACACAAAAAAGTACACATGGTAAAAAAGTACCATGCGTTTTGGTGTGGCGCTATTTTGAAAAAGCGTCATGCACTTCTTTGATGCAATTTAGATCCAATAGGCAACCCATTCCAATGAATGGTTCCTTTTTAGTACAACGTATAGTAAAGCATAAGCAGATGCAGAAATTCTGTCAGATCATGCATATTTAAACTTAGCCTTAAAATGGTTGTAATGTATGTATGTATTCTATGCATTAAGGTAAAAAACCTTCAGTGTGCAGCTTCTTCCTCAGCCCCTCCTTATACTTTCCGAAGCCTGATCTCGATCCAGCAATGTGCACCCAGGATCTTTCCTGATTGGCTGAGATGCAGCAGGAGCCATTGGCTCCCGCTGCCATCAATCGCGGGCAGTTAGGCAGGAGCAGAGGGCGGGGCTGAGCCATGCTCTTTGTGTCTTATGGACGCAGAGATTCGGCTCGGGAGCGAGCACACACGAGTGCCCCCACAGCAAGCAGCTTGCTATCAGGGTACTTAGCAAGGGGGAGGGACCCAGAGAAGTGCTGGTGGGGGACCCGAGAAGAAGAGGATTGGTGTTGTTCTGTGCACAGTGATTAGATATAATAATGTACACTGTCACTGTACTAATTGCACTGTATTGGGAAGGGGTTAACATTGTGCTGTGATTGTCACAGCTGATAAGCAAGTCTCAGTCATAAATCATTGGCTGGAACCTGCTGTCAAAACCATGGTGTGTCCAACCACAGTGCGGGTTAGCACGCGCCCCAAGACCATTCAGTGATCAGATATAATACTGTAACCTATCACTGTAATAATAACAATGGCTGGGAAGGGGTTACCATCTAGGGGCAATCAAGGGGTTATCTGTGTGCCTAAACAGTGTAATGTGTGTAATATGTACTGCTTTTACTAACAGATTAGGCTGTTTTTTTCTCCCTGCTTTGCAGGGAGAAGAAACAACCAGATTGCTAAGCTGTGTACAGAATCCTGTGTGTTTGTATTATTATTGTACTAATCCAGAGGTTATCCAGAGGATCCCTTGGAGGCTACCGTTCAACAAGTAGCGACATTGGATAGGGAGGTTATTTTGGCCCCTAAGGATAAATCTGTTAAGGAGGGGGGGTAAGAATGGTCTTTCCACACTACCTATTCTAGTCAGCACAGAATGGTCAACCAACTGCTTAAAAAGCACTGGAGTGTATTAAAAAGTGATGAGATTCTGGTCCTGCTCTCCCTGAACAACCAAAAGTGATCTTCAGGAAGGCACCCGGATTGAGACATCTAATAGCCCCAATGTAGTGTAAACCACCAATCAGGCCTTCTTTCTTTGGGAATCTAAAAGATTTTTTCCTTGCCGGAAGTGTCCAGTATGCAAATGTGTGGGTCCAAATTCCATCAGGACCACAATGTTTTCATCTAAAGTAATAGGTAAATCATACCAGATTGAAAAATTCATATCTTGTAACACAAAGAACGTGGTTTATCTACTGGAATGTAGTTGTGGTAAACAATATGTTGGGAGGACCAAGAGGGCACTACATGTTAGAGTTGGTGAGCATCTAACCAATATCAATAAGGGATTTCCAAAATACAACCTTTCCAGGCATTTCGCGTTAAAACATAATAAGGAGGACCCATCACAACTGAAGGTGGTGGGTATCGAGGTGGGCATACCACATTGGAGGGGCATGAACATGGCCTGACATATATATTCAGACGAGAAACTCGCTGGATATACAAACTCCGTTCCCATCAGCCAAAGGGGTTAAATGTTGAGTGGGACATCAATAGTTTTATTAATAATAGCTAAATAATTTATGAGGGGACTACATTTATTCAATATTCTTTGTTTAGTATTATTTTACGTATTTTATTGTATATTGTTTACCATATAAGGTACTAATATTTATTTTTGGTATTCATATGGTCGTGTCAATTTGCATAGCGCATTGCATGTGCATTGGTCCCTGCCCTCAGGGAGCTTTCCACCATAGGGTCCCTGTCTCACATTCATGCATATACTAGGGCCATTTTTTTTATGCGTGGGATCTGGTTGACCTACCGATGTGTTTATGGAGTGTGGGAGGAAACCCACGCAGGCACGGTGAGAGCATGCAAGCTCCAGGCAGATTGTGGTATGGTGTGTTTTGGATTTGAACCAGCGACCCTTTTTGCTGCTAGGCAAATGTGCTAACCAATACACCACTGTGCTGCCAGTAATATAATATTCCAATTAATCTAATGACATATCCATATGAGGGGATTGCATGTATGCTAAGCTAAGGATAACAATACGTTTGGTCAACTGTTGCTGGATAAGGGGGCAGTGGATCACTGGGAACATGGCCACCATGGGAGGAATCTCTGGCTGCAGTAACATGGTGATTAGGGATGAGCCAAACACTCTCAGGTTCGGTTCGCACCAGAAACTGCAAATGGACCGAAAGTTTGTGCGAACTTTAGAACCCCGTTAAAGTCTATGGACTCCAACGTTCAAAATCAAAAGTGCTAATTTTAAAGGCTAATATGCAACTTATTGTCCTAAAAAGAGTTTGGGAACCTGGGTCCTGCCCCAGGGGACATGTATCAATGCAAAAAAAAGTTTTAAAAACGGCCGTTTTTTCGGGAGCAGTGATTTTAATAATGCTTAAAGTGAAAAAAAGTGAAATATTCCTTTAAATATCGTACCTGGGGGGTGTCTATAGTATGCCTGTAAAGTGGTGCGTGTTTCCTGTGCTTAGAACAGTCCCTGCACAAAATGACATTTGTAAAGGAATAAAATTTAAAACTGCTTGCGGCTTTAATGTCGGGTCCCGGCAATATGGATAAAAATCAGTGAGACAGACGGCGTGGGTACCCCCCCCAGTCCATTACCAGGCCCTTTTGGTCTTGTATGGATATTAAGGGGAACCCCACACCCAGATTAAAAAAAGGAAAGGCGTGGGGCCCCCAGGCCCTATATACTCTGAACAGCAGTATACAGGCGGTGCAAAAAAGACAGGGACTGTAGGTTTGCTGTTAAGTAATTTTGTACTGGTATATTTTTAAAGTGTAGCTCCAGCCAAAAAATCTATTTTTAAGCTTTTTGGAAAACATAGGGAAGGGTTATCACCCCTGTAACATTTGTTTTGCTGTCTGTGTACCTCTTCAGAAGATTTCACCTCACTTTCTGTCCCAATGACAAATGTTTTTTGAAAATTTGGGGTTTTTAGTGAAACAAGGATTGGTGATAAAGCAACAGTGGAGAGAAGACACATTTTTTCCCATATTAACTATTACAGGAGAGAATTTCTCTTCCTAGGGGTAGATTTCATCTCACTTCCTGTTGTCTCCTTCCGTTTGCAAGTAGGAGTCGTTTGTAAGTTGGATGTTTGAAAGTAGGGGCCTGCCCTATATACTCTGCAGAAATTGGGGCCTTAGGTGTTGGTGTTGCCACAACGCTGTAAGCCCTCACAGTTACTCTTGGTGGGCGCAGGAACGGGCCCTGCTGTGAAATATTAGATCAAGAATTGTAATTACATGCCATTGTTGAACAGTGGTAGAAAAATTGGGCCTTTGGTGGTGGTGATGGTGGTGGTGCCACAACACTGTAAGTCCTCACAGTTACTCTTGGTGGGGGCTGGAACGGGCCCTGCTGTGAAATATTAGATCAAGAATTGTAATTACATGCCATTGTTGAACAGTGGTAGAAAAATTGGGCCTTTGGTGGTGGTGATGGTGGTGGTGCCACAACACTGTAAGTCCTCACAGTTACTCTTGGTGGGCGCTGGAACGGGCCCTGCTGTGAAATATTAGATCAAGAATTGTAATTACATGCCACTGTTGAACAGGGGCAGAATAATTGGACCTTTGGTGGTGGTGGTGGTGTTGCCACAACACTGTGAGCCCCCACAATTACTCTTGGTGGGCGCAGGAATGGGCCCTGCTGTGAAATATTAGATCAAGAATTGTAATTACATGTCCCTGTTGAAAAGGGGCAAAAAAATTGGGCCTTAGGCACTGGTGCCACAACACTGCAACCCCTCACAGATGCTATAGTTGTAGCGCAGGAATGAGCCCTGCTGCAAAGTATTGCATCAAAAATTGTAATTATATGCCCCTGTTAAACAGGGGCTGAAAAATTGGGCCTTGGGCACTGGTGCTGGTGCCACAACACTGCAACCCCTCACAGATACTCTAGTTAGAACGCAGGAATGAGCCCTGCTGCAAAGTATTGCATCAAAAATTGTAATGACACACCCCTGTTAAACAGGGGCTGAAAAATTGGGCCTTAGCCACTGGTGGCGGCACCCAGAACCAAAACTATTCTTACAAGCTATCAGCATGATCATTGAGGAGGATGGGGGAGTGGTTGATCATGGAGGAAGGAGTGTGCTAGACGTGCTCTGTGCTCCAGCTGAGACCGGAACTAATGATTCCCCACTGATCCGCAGAAGCATCACCTGAGAGAAGTCCCAGCTGTCCTTGCAATCTTTGCTCTATTGCCTGTGCTGTGCGGTACCTACTCTGGTAGTTCACAGTGTTCACACTGTTCAGCTGTGTCTGTCTGCACATGATCATACCCTGTGGTAACCCACTGCAAAACCAGCGCTATTACCAGTGATCTATTGGCAACTTACGGCTTTTCTCCCCCCCCCCCCTGGGGTTCCATGGGACGGAGGAGTAGGCGAAGTATATCCAACACATCGAGCCGTCCACCTACAGCTACCACGGTATCTACGGTATCTACGGTATCTACCAGCCAGCAAGGCATCCTAGAGTTCTTCCCTGTTGGTGGCCGGACTCGCTCCCGCACATCAAAGCTAGAGTTGGGAGGCTGCAGAGAAGCCGCTTGTGTCCCTGCTTGTGTCCCCGCTTGTGTTCCCGCTTGTGATACCCTGCAATCACCGGCTTCAACTCCGTTTCTACCAGCTCCATTTCCAAAAGCTGCTATGAGTGCCATGAGAGCGCAGAGAAAAAGGTCAAGTTAACCTAAATGGGACATCTGTCTATTTATTACACGATTTGTGTCGGTTTACATTAGAGAAAAGAAGAGCACTAAGGCCACTGCTTAAAATGTTGCAAGATCGCAAACTCGTATATCGTTGCAGCTTCCCATTCCAACTCCAAATCAAGAAAGATGGCAGGTGGTTTAATATACGTGATCCATCCGATATCCCCGCTATACAAAAAATCTTTGGTTTGCCAGACCTTCCAACAATAACATGGCCACAGACCTATACACCATTTAAGAGAGCTGAACGTTTGGGAGTTGATGAAAGGACTGAAGCAATGGCCTTATCAAGTGCTGGGACCACTTTTTTTTCCGAGTGTTTTGTCCTATTTGCGGGCCCCTAGAGAGGGAACCTCTCTTTTTATAAGTTTCCCCCCTTTTTTTGTTTAAGATGGCTAGGGGGTCTTCCTCGGCATCTCTACTGAAACTCTACCTATAATGTCAAAGGTTTAAACAACGAGTCAAAAAGAGGACAGATCTTATACAGTTTGCATAAAGCTAAAGCAGATATAATACTCCTCCAGGAGACCCATTTCCGCACCGAAGGCATCCCTGCATACTCAGTTAAACATTACTCTCAATGGTTTCATAGCACTATGTCTGGTTCGAAGGCCAGGGGGGTCTCCATCGCCTTGCATAAAAATTTACCGGCTCAATATTTGGAACATATAGCTGATACCAATGGTAGATACCTTTTACTTAAATTCCGGATATGGGATAAACTCTTCACAATTGCCAATTTTTACATTCCGAATTATGACCAAACCACGACCATTTCTCGTTATCTTCATCTTTTAGCGGATTTCGCTGAAGGCGTTATTCTTGTAGGAGGAGATCTCAATTTAGCCTTGGAGCCTCAGTTAGACACCTCTGCCCAACGCTCCAATAGCTCTTATTCCTAGCTGAGGGCCCTGAAGAAACAATTGTTTGACCATAGACTTCTTGATTTGTGGCGGATTCTATATCCCACAGATCGTAATTATTCATATTTCTCATCAGCACATAAATCTTACAGTAGGCTAGACTATTTCTTATCAGGTCCAAAGGTTTTGGAGTGGAACTCCTCAATGGAAATAAGGTCATTTATTTGGTCTGACCATTCACCTGTATTTCTATCAATATATCTCCACCAGACTCGAGGCACAAGCTGGTCTTGGCGTTTAAACGATAGACTTATGTCTGATCCAATCTGTCATAAAGCAATTATAGAAGCAATTGGTAACTTTGTTTCTGATCATGAACAGGATGAAACTGCACTACCATTAAAATGGGAAGCTCTTAAAGCGGTCCTACGAGGGTTATTCATCCAACATGGCTCTCGTCTTAAAAAAGAAAGATCGGTGGCCATTCTAAAATTCCCTGTTAAAGCTTCATACACTAGAAACATTACATAAAGCCTCACAGTCTCCAGAAGTATTAACCAACATAATGTCTACAAGGGCATCCTTATTGCAGCATATGGCAGAATCACATAGTTCATACCAACAGAAATGTGCCTTAAATAATTATAGATATGGAAACAAATGTGGGAGACATTTAGCATGAATATTACATCCTCTTCCTCCTCAGACCTTTATAGCTAGCATAAGGAAGTCATCGGGGGAAATTACTTCAGACCCGCAAAGTCTCCATTAAACATTTAGAGAATATTTTTCAGCTCTTTACAACTTGGCCCAACCATCCTTTGTAGAGAACGAGCGATCAAAAACTTGTAGCATTGAAGACTATGTACAAGAAACCTCTACTTCAACATTAGAAGATGACCATAGGGAATTATTGGACAACCCTTTCTCAATGGAAGAACTACTTGGAGTAATTACAGACATTCCATCAGGGAAGAGTCCTGGCCCAGATGGATTCACTCCAAAATTTTATAAAACAAATAAAGAATATTTGTCTCCATTATACTACAGGTGTTTAATTCCATCTCTTCTACAAACACATTCCCGACCCAAACATTGGAAGCCCATATCACTTTCATTCCCAAACCAGATAAAGACTTAACATTATGTTCTAGTTATCATCCAATATCTATAATTGGAGTAGACATACAAATTTATGCCAAATTGATTGCGTCACGTCTCCAATCCTTCATACCTAGCTTGATACATAATGACCAGACCGGATTTGTGCAAGGAAGGGAAACACGTGACAATACAATAAAAACTTTCTTACTAATGAGTCATGCCCAAATGGCTAAAATACCAGCATGCCTCCTCTCGGTCAACACGGAGAAGGCTTTTGATCGGGTTGGGTGGCCTTTTCTCGAGCATTCACTAAAGCAAATAGGGATGGGTCCAAATTTACTTAATAAGATTTTGGCATTATACACTAAACCAAACGCTAGAATTAGGATCAATGGCTCACTGACCACAAGTTTCCCTATAAAAAATGGCACCCGTCAGGGATGCCCCTATCTCCTTTGCTTTATGTTCTAGTAATGGAACATTTAGAAATAGCAATCAGACAGAACCCTTCAATTACAGGTATAAAGCTAGACCAACAGGAAATAAAACTTGCTTTGTTTGCCAACGACCTGCTACTTTATATTACCAATCCACATATTTCTATGCCCTCTATTCTATCAGAATTCCAGTGCTTTGGAGCTCTGAGTAATTTTAAGGTAAATGTTTCGAAATCTGAAATTCTCAATGTGTCACTTTTACCACATCAAGTGACGATGTTGAAAAATAACTTTTCATTCAGATTTTGCTCTTCTGCATTAAGGTACTTAGGAATTAATATTCCATCAGATCTGACCCAGCTATATTTGATAAATTATATTCCCTTAATGCAACGTACTCTACAAGATCTAAAAAAATATGATTCAAAACAATACTCATAGTTTGGGAGGATCAATATATTGAAAATGGACATAATACCGCAATTTTTATATCTATTTCAAAATATTCCTGTTACTATTCCTAGATCCTGTTTTTCTACTCTAAAATCCACTTTTGTTAAGTTTATTTGGGGTAATAAGAGATCTAGATTAAATTGGAAAACACTAACATTACCTAAAACGAAAGGAGGAGCGGGTGCACCGAATCTCTATTTTTACTATGTGGCGGCAGTCCTGACTAGATTAGTAAGCTGGTTTCATCACGCGGATACCAAACAATGGGTATAAATAGAACAGGGGCTGAATCAGTTTGACCTTCAGGCTCTTCCTTGGTTAAATTTTCCCCTTTCAGGGTAACCACCAAGATATGACCCTTTCTCCACCCTCTCTTTCATCTCACCCATTGAGCCTGTGGTCCAAAATGATCTTGCGGTTAGGGCTTTCTTCACAGATAGGACCAATGACACCTTTATTTGGCAATCCACAATTCCCACCTGCAGTAGACCAGAATCATTTTCTCATATGGAATAAGGAATCTCACTGAAGAGTGAGCCAGATTCTTTGCCAGGGTAAATTACCACCCATATTGAACCTAATATCAACGCATCAGCCTTCATTTATGCAATGGATGGAATATCAACAATTATTGTCATTCCTATCTTCTATTTCTCCAAACCAATCCCTCAATAGAGACCTAAATATGTTCGAGTCCATCCTATTGCAAAGTAACAGACCAAAACATGTTTTATCAGCAATATATAAGATTCTTATCCTAAAAAAACACCCTGAGCCCCCAGAATTCACAAATAAATGGGCACGTGAACTTAATACTCAAATTGGAACAGAAGAGTGCGAGAAATCATTTACTTACACACATTGTCTGTCATCGACAATTAAAGCCCAAGAGACAAGCTATAAGCTTGTCTCCCGCTGGTAGCGATGTCCAACAACCATGCAACGAATATATATCCAGACACATCAAATAAATGTTGGAGATGTCATGCTGCCAAGGGATCGCTGCTACACATATGGTGGGAATGTCCCCAAATTCGCCAATTCTGGGATATGATCATGCAGCTGTATACTACAGTTACAGGGGAGTTAATCACCAACACACCTCAAATTACTCTGCTATCCATTTTACCAGGTCAATATAAAAATATCAAACAAGGTTTGCTAAGACATTGGTTAATAGCAGCCAGACTGGTTATTCCGCGATATTGGCGAACTACACAAGCCCCTTCAGTTAACGCAGTGTTTCTCAACTCCAGTCCTCAAGGCGCACCAACAGGTCATGTTTTCAGGATTTCCACTACTTTGCACAGGTGATTTGATCAGTTTCACCACCTTAGTAATGACCACAGTCATTTCATCTGAGGGAAATCCTGAAAACATGACCTGTTGGTGCGCCTTGAGGACTGGAGTTGAGAAACACTGAGTTAACGAATGGATAGCAGAAATGGACCTAATTGAGAAGATGGAGACCCTTCTGTCACACAAATTGGACACATATGAAAAATTTAGGGAATCGCCTGGAAATTAGGGGGCAAATGGAACCTTAAACTAAAAAAAAATTGGGGTATGCGTAGGAGATGTCTTCATGTTGTACCCCCTGGCCATCCTTTTGTTTGTTTGATGCTATAGTTATGATAGTCTGCAAAATGTTATTATAAGATTTTTTTTTTTTTGGATATACCACCAATGTATGTTTGTATTGCCTATTTGTAAAAACTTAATAAAAAGATTGAAAACAAAAATTGTAATTACACGCCCCTGTTAAACAGGTGCAGAAAAATTGGGCCTTAGCCACTGGTGGCGGTGCCCAGAACCAAAAATGTTCTTACAAGCTATCAGCATGAAAATTGAGGTGGAAGAGGATTGTCACTCAGCATAACAGAATAGTCACTCAGCATCAGCATAGGCAGTCTTGAAGGGATCTCACATTAAAAAAAAAATATTTGGTTACATCAGCATCAGGTGCTTGGTAGCTGGTGATTCAAGACTGATTCATTTTTATGAAGGTCAGCCGATCGACCGATTCGGTGGACAGGCGCACCCTGTGATCGGTTACAAAGCCTACAGCAGCACTGAATGTGCGTTCCAAAAGAACGCTGGATGCAGGACGGGCCAGTAGCTCAATTGCATACTGTGCAAGCTCTGGCCAGTGATCCATCCTCAAGACCCAGTAACCCAGAGGATTTTCGGTTGGAAAGGTGTCCAAGTCTGATCTTGCCCCTAGGTAATCTTGCACCATGTGAATCAGACGCTGGTGATGGTTGCTGGAACCGATCAGACCTTGAGGCTGCGGACTAGAAAATTGGCTGAACGCATCGGTCAGACGGCCACCTTCTCCACGGCTCCTTCTGTGAATGACCAAACCCTCAGCAACACGTTGTCCAGGAGGACCAGGACATTGTAACCTCCCAGGCTCTGGAGACGCATTGCACAAACCTTTCTGCCAGGCCTCCCGAAGATGTTTCATCCTCTGCTCCCTCTGCGACGGCAAGATAAGGTCTGCAACCTTACCCTTGTAACGTGGATCAAGGAGGGTTGCCAGCCAGTAATGATCCCTCCCCTTGATACCATGAATACGAGGATCCTTCCGCAGGCTTTGCAGAATCAGGGAGGCCATGCAGTGTAGGTTTGCTGAGGCATTCGGCCCAGAGTCCTCTGGGTCACTAAGGACGACATAATCCGCAGCCACCTCCTCCCAGCCACATACAAGTCCATGGGTTTCTTGGGACTTTAAATGATCCCTTGAAGACTGCTGCTGATGAAGAGTGCCAGGCTCCACCTCCATGCTGACACAATCCTCCTCCTCCTCGTCCTCTTCCTGTGTGATTGGTGGGCACGCAGGAACACTGTGTGGATAAAGGGGGCCTTGAGAGGTAAGGAAGTCGTCCTCTTCCTCCCTCTGTTCTGCCTCAAGTGCCATGTCCATTATTCCACGCAGCCTGTGCTCCAACAGGTAGACAAAAGGGACAGTGTCACTGATGCATGCACTATCACTGCTCACCATCCTTATGGCCTCCTCAAATGGCGACAGGACAGTGCATGCATCCCTGATCATAGCTCACTGACGTGGGGAAAAAAAAACAAGGTCCCCTGACCCTGTCCTGGTGCCATAGTCGCATAGGTTCTCATTGATGGCCCTCTGCTACATGTGCAGCCGCTGCAGCATGGCCAACGTTGAGTTCCACCTGGTGGGCATGTCACAGATTAGGCGGTTCTTGGGCAGGTTAAATTCCTTTTGGAGGTTAGCCAGCCAAGAACTGGCAGTATATGACCTGCGGAAATGCACACAGACTTTCCTGGCCTGCCTCAGGACATCCGGTAAGCCCGGGTACCTGCCCAAGAACCACTGCACCATCAAGTTAAGGACGTGAGACAAAAAGGGCACATGGGTCAGTTGTCCCTGTTGGAGGGCGGAGAGGAGGTTGGTGCCATTGTCGCAAACCACCATTCCTGTCTTAAGCTGGCGTGGCATCAACCACCTCTGAACCTATCCCTGCAGAGCTGACAGAATCTCTGCCCCAGTGTTGCTCCTGTCCCCCAAGCACACCAGCTCAAGCACCGCATGGCATCTTTTTGCCTGCTTGCGTAGACCCGTGAACGCCTACGGAGCACCGCTGGTTTCCGAGGACAAATCAGCACAGGAGGAGGCCATGGAGGAAGAAGAAGAGGAGGGGATGGAGGATGGAGGTGTGGCAGAATCACCACTAGTAGAATTTTGGAGGCGTGGTGGCGGAACAACCTCCAACACTACTGCACCCTGTCCTGCATCCTTCCCAGCTGCCAGAAGAGTCACCCAGTGCGTGGTGAAAGATAGGTAACATCCCTGTCAATGCCTGCTGGACCATGAGTCAGCGGTAATTTGCACCTTACCATTGATTGCCCTGTCCAGAGAGGCCAAGACATTGCCTTCCACATGCCAGTAGAGAGCCAGGATCGCCTTCTGTGAGAAAAAGTGGCGTTTGGAAACCTGCCAGTGAGGAACCGCACATTCCACAAACTCACGGAAGGGGGCAGAGTCTACCAACTGAAAAGGCAGAAGTTGAAGTGCTAGCAATTTAGCCAAGCTAGCATTCAACCGCTGGGAAGGTGGATGGCTGGGAGCGAACTTCTTTCGGCGGTGCAGCAGCTGGGGCAGGGAAATTTGCCTGGTACAATCTGACGTTTTGTAACGATAACAGATTGCCCGCAAGAACTTGGCTGTGGCACACCTAATTCTACACCTTCATTCCTCTCAGTGCAGGTTTCAGAGAGGACTGAAGATATAGTGGGGTTGGAGATCCCAGCTGATGAGGAGCAAAGAGAGGTCCACTTTGTTCTTTGGTGTAGGTCTTTTAGGTACACTTGCCAACGAACTGCATGGCAGGTCGACATATGTCTGGTCAAGCATGTGGTGCCCAAGCGGGTGATGTTTTGGCCACGCGAGATACGCTTGAGACATGTGTTGCAAATAGCAGCGGTGTGATCTGATGCACTTGTCTCAAAAAAAAGGCCCACACCAAAGAACTTTTGGATTAACAAGCAGAGACAGCATGCCCTGTACATGCGGATCTCCGTGGTGTGATGCCCTTAAGCTGGCCCCTGGATAGCATCCTGCCTCGTTGGAGATGTACCTCCTCCTCCTCTCTCCTATCAGGCACCCACTTGGAGTCAGTGACTGCCTCATCATCCCCTCCCTCCTCATCACTGGAGCAAAGCTGGCAGTATGCTGCAGCTGGGAGAACATGACTGCCAGATTGCTGTCCTTCTTGGGCAACCCCTCTCTCTGGGCTCACGTTACTGCCTTTCAAAACCCTGGGCATTCAAAACCCTGGGCATCCTCCAGGAGCATGTACCCAACACTGTGGTCAAACAGTTCGGGGGACTCCTCAGGAGGACATGGTGGGGCTAGGGAAGGAGTGACTGATGCCATTGAGCTGAGGGAAGAGGCCGCGTTGGCAGCTGCTTTGGCAGACAAAGAACCCTGAGCCTGGGTGAGAGAGGATGAGGAGGATGAGGACAGCTTGGTCATCCACTCTTTCAAGTCTTCGGCATGTTGCGGCTCAACGCGGCCAGCTGCCGAAAAAAAGGACAAGCATGTCCCACGGCCACGTGCTGATGAGGATGCACCGTATCAATGACCAGCACTGTTGCCTCTAGACACAGAGCCTGCTTGTCCTCTTTTATTGGCTTGTGACTGTCTGTCTCTCCTTGTTGGCCTTCCAGGCATACTAATGGCCTGCAGTGAGATGTAGCTGCACAAACCTGGGATGTATATATATACTGATTATACTGCAGCTGGCAGCATCTACTGCTTGCTTGTAGTATTATTAGTATGAGAACACAAGCAATTGTCTTCAGGTAGCTTTAGGTACACACTGTGCAGAGGACACAGTACACTAACTGTAAATACTGCAGCTGCCTGCCTGTGGTATTAATAGGATCAGAGGAACACCAGCAATTGTCTTCAGGTGGCTTTAGGTGCACACTGTGCAGAGGACACAGTACACTAACTGTAAATACTGCACCTGCCTTTGGTACTAATAGGATCAGAAGAACACCAGCAATTGTCTTCAGGTAGCTTTAGGTGCACACTGTGCAGAGGACACAGTACACTAACTGTAAATACTGCAGCTGCCTGCCTGTGGTACTAATAGGATCAAAAGAACACCAGCAATTGTCTTCAGGTAGCTTTAGGTGCACACTGTGCAGAGGACACAGTACACTAACTGTAAATTTTGCAGCTGCCTGCCTGTGGTATTAATAGGATTAGAAGAACACCAGCAAATGTCTTCAGGTAGCTTTAGGTGCACACTGTGCAGAGGACACAGTACACTAACTGTAAATACTGCAGCTGCCTGCCTGTGGTATTAATAGGATCAGAACACCAGCAATTATCTTCGGGTAGCTTTAGGTGCACACTGTGCAGAGGACACAGTATACTAACTGTAAATACTGCAGCTACCTGCCTATGGTATTAATAGGATCAGGACACCATCAATTGTCTTCAGGTACATTTAGGTGCACACTGTGCAGATGACACAGTACATTAACTGTAAATACTGCCTGCCTGTGGTATTAATAGGATTGGAACACCAACAATTATCTTCAGGTAGCTTTAGGTTTACACTGTGCAGAGGACACAGTACACTAACTGTAAATACTGCAGCTGCCTTCTTGTGGTATTAATAGGATCAGAACACCAGCAATTGTCTTCGGGTAGCTTTAGGTGCACACTGTGCAGAGCACACAGTACACTAACTGTAAATACTGCAGCTGCCTGCCTATGGTATTAATAGGATCAGGACACCAGCAATTGTCTTCAGGTAGCTTTAGGTGCACACTGTGCAGAGGACACAATACACTAACTGTAAATACTGCCTGCCTGTGGTATTAATAGGATCAGAACACCAGCAATTGTCTTCAGGTAGCTTTAGGTGCACACTGTGCAGAAGACACAGTACACTATTTGTAAATACTGCAGCTGCCTGCCTGTGGTACTAATAAGATCAGAAGAACACCAGCAATTTTCTTCAGGTAGCTTTAGGTGCATTTTGTGCAGAAGAAACAGTACACTAACTGTAAATACTGCAGCTGCCTGCCTGTGGTATTAATAGGATCAGAACACCAGCAATTGTCTTCAGGTAGCTTTAGGTGCACACTGTGCAGAGGACACAGTACAATAACTGCAAATACTGCAGCTGCCTGCCTGTGGTATTTATAGGATCAGAACACCAGCAATTGTCTTCAGTTAGCTTTAGGTGCACACTGTGCAGAGTACACAGTACACTTATTGTAAATACTACAGCTGCCTGCCTGTGGTATTAATAGGATCAGACGAATACCAGCAATTGTCTTCGGGTAGCTTTAGGTGCACACTGTGCAGAGGACACAGTACACTAACTGTAAATACTGCAGTTACCTGCTTGTGGTTTTAATAGGATCAGAAGAACACCAGCAATTGTCTTTAGGTAGCTTTAGGTGCACACTGTGCAGAGGACACAGTACACTAACTGTAAATACTGTAGCTGCCTGCCTGTGGTATTAATAGGATCAGAAGAACACCAGCAATTTTCTTCAGGTAGCTTTAGGTGCACACTGTGCAGAGGACACAGTACACTAACTGTAAATACTGCAGCTGCCTGCCTGTGGTACTAATAGGATCAGAAGAACACCAGCAATTGTCTTCAGGTAGCTTTAGGTGCACACTGTGCAGAGGACACAGTACACTAACTTTAAATATTGCACCTGCATTCCTGTGGTATTAATAGGATCAGAACAACAGCAATTGTCTTCAGGTAGCTTTAGGTGCACACTGTGCAGAGGACACAGTACACTTACTGTAAATATTGCAGCTGCCTGCCTGTGGTATTAATAGGATCAGACGAATACCAGCAATTGTCTTCAGGTAGCTTTAGGTGCACACTGTGCAGAGGACACAATACACTAACTGTAAATACTGCAGCTGCCTGCCTGTGGTATTAATAGGAATCTGACGAATACCAGCAATTGTCTTCGGGTAGCTTTAGGTGCACACTATGTAGAGGACACAGTACACTAACTGTAAATACTGCAGCTGGCTGCCTGTGGTATTAATAGGATCAGAACACCAGCAATTGTCTTCAGGTAGCTTTAGGTGCACACTGTGCAGGGGACACAGTACACTAACTGTAAATACTGCAGCTGCCTGCCTGTGGTACTAATAGGATCAGAAGAACACCAGCAATTGTCTTCAGGTAGCTTTAGGTGCACACTGTGCAGAGGACACAGTACACTAACTGTAAATACTGCAGCTGCCTGCCTGTGGTACTAATAGGATCAGAAGAACACCAGCAATTGTCTTCAGGTAGCTTTAGGTGCACACTGTGCAGAGGACACAGTACACTAACTGTAAATACTGTAGCTGCCTGCCTGTGATATTAATAGGATCAGAAGAACACCAGCAATTTTCTTCAGGTAGCTTTAGGTGCACACTGTGCAGAGGACACAGTACACTAACTGTAAATACTGCAGCTGCCTGCCTGTGGTACTAATAGGATCAGAAGAACACCAGCAATTGTCTTCAGGTAGCTTTAGGTGCACACTGTGCAGAGGACACAGTACACTAACTTTAAATATTGCACCTGCATTCCTGTGGTATTAATAGGATCAGAACAACAGCAATTGTCTTCAGGTAGCTTTAGGTGCACACTGTGCAGAGGACACAGTACACTTACTGTAAATATTGCAGCTGCCTGCCTGTGGTATTAATAGGATCAGACGAATACCAGCAATTGTCTTCAGGTAGCTTTAGGTGCACACTGTGCAGAGGACACAGTACACTAACTGTAAATATTGCACCTGCATTCCTGTGGTATTAATAGGATCAGAACAACAGCAATTGTCTTCAGGTAGCTTTAGGTGCACACTGTGCAGAGGACACAGTACACTTACTGTAAATATTGAAGCTGCCTGCCTGTGGTATTAATAGGATCAGACGAATACCAGCAATTGTCTTCAGGTAGCTTTAGGTGCACACTGTGCAGAGGACACAATACACTAACTGTAAATACTGCAGCTGCCTGCCTGTGGTATTAATAGGAATCTGACGAATACCAGCAATTGTCTTCGGGTAGCTTTAGGTGCACACTATGTAGAGGACACAGTACACTAACTCTAAATACTGCAGCTGGCTGCCTGTGGTATTAATAGGATCAGAAGAACACCAGCAATTGTCTTCAGGTAGCTTTAGGTGCACACTGTGCAGAGGACACAGTACACTAACTGTAAATACTGTAGCTGCCTGCCTGTGGTATTAATAGGATCAGAAGAACACCAGCAATTTTCTTCAGGTAGCTTTAGGTGCACACTGTGCAGAGGACACAGTACACTAACTGTAAATACTGCAGCTGCCTGCCTGTGGTACTAATAGGATCAGAAGAACACCAGCAATTGTCTTCAGGTAGCTTTAGGTGCACACTGTGCAGAGGACACAGTACACTAACTTTAAATATTGCACCTGCATTCCTGTGGTATTAATAGGATCAGAACAACAGCAATTGTCTTCAGGTAGCTTTAGATGCACACTGTGCAGAGGACACAGTACACTTACTGTAAATATTGCAGCTGCCTGCCTGTGGTATTAATAGGATCAGACGAATACCAGCAATTGTCTTCAGGTAGCTTTAGGTGCACACTGTGCAGAGGACACAATACACTAACTGTAAATACTGCAGCTGCCTGCCTGTGGTATTAATAGGAATCTGACGAATACCAGCAATTGTCTTCGGGTAGCTTTAGGTGCACACTATGTAGAGGACACAGTACACTAACTGTAAATACTGCAGCTGGCTGCCTGTGGTATTAATAGGATCAGAACACCAGCAATTGTCTTCAGGTAGCTTTAGGTGCACACTGTGCAGGGGACACAGTACACTAACTGTAAATACTGCAGCTGCCTGCCTGTGGTACTAATAGGATCAGAAGAACACCAGCAATTGTCTTCAGGTAGCTTTAGGTGCACACTGTGCAGAGGACACAGTACACTAACTGTAAATACTGCAGCTGCCTGCCTGTGGTACTAATAGGATCAGAAGAACACCAGCAATTGTCTTCAGGTAGCTTTAGGTGCACACTGTGCAGAGGACACAGTACACTAACTGTAAATACTGTAGCTGCCTGCCTGTGATATTAATAGGATCAGAAGAACACCAGCAATTTTCTTCAGGTAGCTTTAGGTGCACACTGTGCAGAGGACACAGTACACTAACTGTAAATACTGCAGCTGCCTGCCCGTGGTACTAATAGGATCAGAAGAACACCAGCAATTGTCTTCAGGTAGCTTTAGGTGCACACTGTGCAGAGCACACAGTACACTAACTTTAAATATTGCACCTGCATTCTGTGGTATTAATAGGATCAGAACAACAGCAATTGTCTTCAGGTAGCTTTAGGTGCACACTGTGCAGAGGACACAGTACACTTACTGTAAATATTGCAGCTGCCTGCCTGTGGTATTAATAGGATCAGACGAATACCAGCAATTGTCTTTAGGTAGCTTTAGGTGCACACTGTGCAGAGGACACAGTACACTAACTGTAAATATTGCACCTGCATTCCTGTGGTATTAATAGGATCAGAACAACAGCAATTGTCTTCAGGTAGCTTTAGGTGCACACTGTGCAGAGGACACAGTACACTTACTGTAAATATTGAAGCTGCCTGCCTGTGGTATTAATAGGATCAGACGAATACCAGCAATTGTCTTCAGGTAGCTTTAGGTGCACACTGTGCAGAGGACACAATACACTAACTGTAAATACTGCAGCTGCCTGCCTGTGGTATTAATAGGAATCTGACGAATACCAGCAATTGTCTTCGGGTAGCTTTAGGTGCACACTATGTAGAGGACACAGTACACTAACTCTAAATACTGCAGCTGGCTGCCTGTGGTATTAATAGGATCAGAACACCAGCAATTGTCTTCAGGTAACTTTAGGTGCACACTGTGCAGGGGACACAGTACACTAACTGTAAATACTGCAGCTGCCTGCCTGTGGTACTAATAGGATCAGAAGAACACCAGCAATTGTCTTCAGGTAGCTTTAGGTGCACACTGTGCCGAGGACACAGTACACTAACTGTAAATACTGTAAATACTGTAACAACACTTGCCTGCCTGTGTATGTGTATATATATCCTATTAGTTCAGTAGCACAGGCAGCTGTAGTATTTACAAGTTAGTGTAGTGCGTCCTCTGCACAGTGTACACCTAAAGCTACCTGAAGAAAAATAGTGGTGTTCTTCTGATCCTATTAGTACAGTACCGCATTCAGCTGCAGCATTTACAAGTTAGTGTTGTGCGTCCTCTGCACAGTGTGCACCTAAAGCTACCTGAAGAAAATTAGTGGTTTTCTTCTGATCCTATTAGTACAGTGCCGCATTCAGCTGCAGCATTTACAAGTTAGTATAGTGCGTCCTCTGCACGGTGTGCACCTAAAGCTACCTGAGGAAAATTAGTGGTGTTCTTCTGATACTATTAGTACAGTACCGCAGGCAGCTGCAGTATTTACAAGTTAGCGTAGTGCTTCCTCTGCACGATGTGCACCTAAAGCTACCTGAAGACAATTAGTGGTGTTCTTCTGATCCTATTAGTACAGTACCGCCGGCAGCTGCAGTATTTACAATTTAGTGTAGTGCATCCCCTGCACACTGTGCACCTAAAGCTACCTGAAGAAAATTAGTATTAGTCAGTATATTAGGAAGAGGCAGCTGCAGTATTTACAATTTAGTGTAGTGCATCCCCTGCACACTGTGCACCTAAAGCTACCTGAAGAAAATTAGTATTAGTCAGTATATTAGGAAGAGAATAACAGGAACGGATCTAGCTAAACTGAATACAGTGTATGTATATATATATATATATATATATATATATATATATATATATATATATATATATATATATATCACCTAGGATCCATATATGTACTCAATACACTGTAAGTGCAGCTAACTGACTCGCCTGCCTTCTCTATCTAACTTAAATCAAATGACACTGTCTCTCTGTCAATCTCTCTCCGCCGCAGCAACACATTACACAAGGCCACCACTCAGGCGGCCTTATATAGTGTGGGGTGTGTACTAAACCCCCTGCATATCCATTCACGTTTCCTTTTTTCTTTGTGTATACACATTTTTTATTGATAGACATTTTTAATTCCTTTATTCACGGCACTTTATTGTTTTTATTTATTTTTTCACTTATCACTCATACATCCATTTCATCACTTCTCAATCACAGTTGAATATGAAAAATTGTTATATTATTAAGAGGTGTCACCCATGATGGCTAAATATGGACCTTACCCACACCTGTGCTCATTAAAAGTCTGAGTCTTCAGTTAATCACTTAGCCACATGAGTTCAAAACTAGAGAGAGTAATTATTCGATTTCCTGTCGTGTGATTGTCAGCTATGAGTAGGGATGAGCTTCGTGTTCGAATCGAACGCATGTTTGCCTCGAACATTACCTGTTCGGTCGTTCACCAAATTCCGAACGATATGGGCTGTTTGCGCCAAATTCGAGTGGCGCGTCATGGCCCATAATTCACTGCGGCATCGTGCATTGCTGGCTGATGATTGGCCAAGCATGCACTATAACCTGCATGCAGCGCCGTCTGTACAGAGAGCCGTAATTGGCCAAAGCCAGGGTGGCTTTGGCCATTTATGACTCAAGTGGTTTAATACACGCCCCACACTATATAAGGCTGCCTGCGGCCCTGTGTAGTGTGTTCTGGCGTTGAGAGAGAGATAGATAGACAGAGAGACAGTGTCATTGATTTAAGTTAGATAGAGTAGGCAGGCGAGTCAGTTACCTGCACTCACAGTGTATTGTGTATATATATATATATATATATATATATATATATATATATATCTTAGGTATTGTATATATATATATATATATACACTGTATTCAGTTTAGCTAGATCCGTTCCTGTTATTCTCTTCCTACTACTGACAGGCAGGCAGTTGTTTTATCAGTATTTACAGCTACCTGAAGAAAATTGCTGGTGTTCTTCTGATCCTATTAGTCCTATTAGCTACAGTATTTACAGTTAGTGTAGTGCGTCCTCTGCACAGTGTGCACCTAAAGCTACTTGAAGAAAATTAGTGTTCTTCTGATCCTATTAGTACAGTACCACAGGCAGCTGCAGTATTTACAAGTTGGTGTAGTGCGTCCTCTGCACGATGTGCACCTAAAGCTACCTGAAGAAAATTAGTGGTGTTCTTCTGATCCTATTAGTTCAGTAGCACAGGCAGCTGTAGTATTTACAAGTTAGTGTAGTGCGTCCTCTGCACAGTGTACACCTAAAGCTACCTGAAGAAAAATAGTGGTGTTCTTCTGATCCTATTAGTACAGTATCGCATTCAGCTGCAGCATTTACAAGTTAGTGTTGTGCATCCTCTGCACAGTGTGCACCTAAAGCTACCTGAAGAAAATTAGTGGTTTTCTTCTGATCCTATTAGTACAGTACCGCATTCAGCTGCAGCATTTACAAGTTAGTATAGTGCGTCCTCTGCACGGTGTGCACCTAAAGCTACCTGAAGAAAATTAGTGGTGTTCTTCTGATACTATTAGTACAGTACCGCAGGCAGCTGCAGTATTTACAAGTTAGCGTAGTGCTTCCTCTGCATGATGTGCACCTAAAGCTACCTGAAGACAATTAGTGGTGTTCTTCTGATCCTATTAGTACAGTACCGCAGGCAGCTGCAGTATTTACAATTTAGTGTAGTGCATCCCCTGCACACTGTGCACCTAAAGCTACCTGAAGAAAATTAGTGGTGTTCTTCTGATCCAATTAATACCACAGGCAGGCAGCTACAGTATTTTCAGTTAGTGTAGTGTGTCCTCTGCACAGTGTGTACCTAAAGCTACTTGGAGGCAATTGCTGTTGTTCTGCTCCTATTAATACCACAGGCAGGCAGTTACAGTATTTACAGTTAGTGTATTGCGTCTTCTGCACAGTGTGCAACTAAAGTTACCTGAAGACAATTGCTGGTGTTCTCATACTAATAATACTACAGGCAGGCAGTTGAAACTGCTAGCTGCAGTATCAGTATATATATACATCCCAGCTTTGTGTACATCTCACTGCAGGCCATTAGTATGTCTGGAAGGCCAACAAGGAGAGGCAGACAGTCACAAGCCAATAAAAGAGGGCAAGCAGGCTCTGTGGCTAGAGGCAACAGTGCTAGTCATGGAGACGGTGCATCCTCATCAGCACGTGGCCGTGGGACATGCTTGTCCTTTTTTTCAGATGCTGGCCATGTTCAGCCGCACATGCGGAAGACTTGGTAGATTGGATGACCAAGCCGTCCTCATCCTCCTCATCCTCTCTCACCCAGGCTCAGGGTACTTTATCTGGCAAAGCATCTTCCCTCAGCTCAATGGCATCAGTCACTCCTTCCCTAGCCCCACCATGATCTCCTGAGGAGTCCCCCGAACTGACCACAGTGTTGGGTACATGCTCCCGGAGGATGCCCAGCGTTTTGAAGGCTCCAATGATGGTACCCAGCTAGAGGAAGGCAGTAACGTGAGCCCAGAGAGAGGGGGTGCCTAAGAAGGACAGCAATCTAGCAGACATGTTCCCCCAGCTGCAGCATACTGCCAGCTTTGCTCCAGTGATGAGGAGGGAGTGGATGATGAGGAAGTCACTGACTCCACGTGGGTGCATGAGAGGAGAGGGAAGGAGGAGGAGGCACATCACCAACGAGACAGGATGCCCTCCAGGGGACAGCTTAAGGGCAGCACACCGACTGCATCACACCACAGAGCTCCGCATGTGCAGGACGCTGCTGTCTCTGCGCGTTATTCCAAAAGTTCTTTGGTGTGGGCCTTTTTTGAGACGAGTGCATCAGATCCCACCGCTGCTATTTGCAACATATGTCTCAAGCGTATCTCTCGTGGCCAAAACATCTCCCGCTTGGGCACCACATGCTTGACCAGACATATGTTGACCTGCCATGCAGTTCGTTGGCAAGCGTACCTAAAAAACCCACACCAAAGAACAAAGAGGACCTCTCCTTGCCCCTCATCAGCTGGGATCTCCAACCCCACTATACCTTCAGTCCTCTCTGAGACCTGCACTGAGAGGAATGAAGGTGTAGAATTAGGTGTGTGACAGCCAAGTACTTGGGGGCAATCTGCTATCGGTACACCAACGTCAGATTGTACCAGGCAAATTTCCCTGCCCCAGCTGCTGCACCACCGAAAGAAGTTCGCTCCAAACCATCCACATGCCCAGCGGTTGAATGCTAGCTTGGCTAAATTGCTAGCACTTCAACTGCTGCCTTTTCAGTTGGTAGACTCTGCCCCCTTCTGTGAGTTTGTGGAATGTGCGGTTCCTCAGTGGCAGGTTCCCAAATGCCACTTTTTTTCACGGAAGGCGATTCCGGCTCTCTACCAGCATGTGGAAGGCAATGTCTTGGCCTCGCTGGACAGGGCAGTCAGTGGTAAGGTGCATATTACCGCTGACTCATGGTCCAGCAGGCATGGACAGGGACGTTACCTATCTTTCACCGCCCACTGGGTGACTCTTCTGGCAGCTGGGAAGGATGCAGGACAAGGTGCAGTAGTGTTGGAGGTTGTTCTGCCATCATGCCTCCAAAATACTACTAGTGGGGATTCTGCCACACCTCAGTGTTGCGGCAACACCAACACCTAAGGCCGCAATTTCTGCAGAGTATATAGGGCAGGCCCCTACTTTCAAACATCCAACTTACAAACGACTCCTACTTGCAAACGGAAGGAGACAACACGAAGTGAGATGAAATCTACCCCTAGGAAGGGAAATTCTCTCCTGTAATAGTTAATATGGGAAAAACGTGTCTCCTCTCCATTGATGCTTTATCACCAATCCTTGTTTCACTAAAAACCCCACATTTTCAAAAAACATTTGTCATTGGGACAGAAAGTGAGGTGAAATCTTCTGAAGAGGTCACAGACAGCAAAAGAAAAAGGGGTGAAAACCCTTCCCTATGTTTTCCAAAAAGCTTAAAAATAGATTTTTTGTCTGGAGCTACACTTTAAAAATGTACCAGTTCAAAATTACAAACAGATTCTACTTAACAACAAACCTACAGTCCCTGTCTTGTTTGCACCGCCTGCACACTGCTGTTCAGAGGGCCTGGGGCCCCAAGCCTTTCCTTTTTTTAATTTGGGCGCGGTTGTTCCCTTAATATCCATACAAGACCCAAAGGGCCTGGTAATGGACTGGGGGGTACCCATGCCGTTTGTCTCACTGATTTTCATCCATATTACCAGGACTGGACATTACTTTAAAGCCATAAGCAGTTTTAAATGACTTTTATTACTTTAAAAATGTCATTTTGTGCAGTGACTGTTCTAAGCACTGGAAAAACGCGCCACTTTACAGTCATACTATAGACACCCCCAGGTACGATATTTAAAGGAATATTTCACTTTTTTTTTCACTTTAAGCATCATTAAAATCACTGCTCCCGAAAAAACGGCCGTTTTTAAAACTTTTTTTTGCATTGATACATGTCCCCTGGGGCAGGACCCAGGTACCTAAACCCTTTTTAGGACAATACCATGCAAATTAGCCTTTAAAATTAGCACTTTTGATTTTGAACGTTCAAGTCCCATAGACTTCAATGGGGTTCTAACGTTCGTGCAAATTTTCGGTCCGTTCGCAGGTTCTGGTGCGAACCGAACCAGGGGGTGTTCGGCTCATCCCTAGCTATGAGTAAGCACTAATGTAGGTGCGAAACGTCAGCTCTCTTTTGTCTGCTGTTATCTTTGATTTTGATGTGAACCTTTCCAAATAAACAAGGCTAATTTTTAAGAGTGCGGCTGTCCAGAATCAATTCCTGTTTATTGCTATCAGCAATTGCCAGCACCTACGGCTTCCTAACCGAGAGGAACTCTACTTCCTGTCTGTCTAATGCTCCTGGAGCGGTGATATCTCCTCTACTAAACCCCCTGAGCTATAATTTGCCAAAGCCACCCTGGCTTTGGCCAATTACAGCTCTCTGTACAGACGGCGCTGTGATTGGCCAAGCATGGGGGTCATTGTGCATGCTTGACCTTTCATCAGCCAGCAATGCACTGCAATGCCACAGTGAATTATTGGCCATGACATGCCACTCAAATTTGGCTCAAACAGCCCATAACGTTCGCAATTTGATGAACAATCAAACAGGCGATGTTCGGGTCGAACATGGGTTCGACTCGAACTCGATGCTCATCCTTAATAGTGATGCGGTCCATGTTGGTTAACAGACAAACTGCCCTCTAATGTCCAGCACTAATATTGACTTTTGGTTATTAGTGATGATATGGTTATGTTAAGATTGATTGTATTCTGGATAACCAAATATAGGATTTGTAAACTCGAAATGAGTGTGTGGACCGATTGTATATGCTGATTAAAACAGCAATACCTTCTGTTATATGTTGCTGAAACAGAGCGCAGTGGATCCTTTGGAACTTGGCCACCATGTCAATAGTTTTGGACTATGGAAATATAGCGGTGCAGTACATGCTGGTTTTCAATACTAGCAGCACTGCTCTCTAGTGTTCGGCAACAGAAATTTCTCCGAATATAAAGGAAGTGATATAGCACCACTGACCCTTACTGCCTCACAGAAGAAGTCCCATTGGACGAAATGTAAGTCAGGCTAGGCACGGAGCAGCGGTGACATCCGAACACTCATGGAGGGTGCTGGAAAAACAATTGTTTCCATTTTGAGCCTAATTTTATCGTTTTTGTTGTAAGTACAACTTTTAATAAACTCCTGTGTGCTTTTAAAAGAATGTTGCGTAATGAGTTTATCTTCCTCTTTCATATGATGAATGTGTGACCGGACTCTGAAGTTTCCTTAACTGATGATAACTGTGGAATATACACCTGTGTAATCCAATTAAGCAGGCTGGGTAGTGGATGCGGTTGAGCCCATAGTGAGGAGTGAAAGCTCACTAATGTGCAGATAGACCATGGAGGGTCCTAAAATCTGGTAAGCAGATATACCTACCCTGTCTATCCTGTGGGGAGTACGGGTGTCTTCACAAATTGAACATTGGATCAGCACACATTTTGAGTTCACTTTATGGATGTGGAATTGGGACATTTGGACTATTAATAATAATTTTTATTTTTCCCTTTTTCATTTTTTCATCTTTACTGCAGAATATTAGATTTTTTTTGCACTTTAACCATTAACCACTTGCCAACCGCGGCACACACATAAACGTTGACAGAATGGCATAGGCAGGAAAATGGGCGTACCTGTACGTCCCTTTAAATATGCCTCCCATTGGGCGCGCGTGCGCTGCGGGAGTGTGCCCATGGATCCCGGGGACTCGATGTTCGCCGGCGTCCATGAATGCGGCGAGGAGAGGCAGAACGGGGAGATGCCTGTGTAAACAAGGCATTTCCCTGTTCTGCCTAGCAACATGACAGGGATCTACTGCTCCCTGTCATCGGGAGCAGTGATCTCTGTCATGTTGTAGTGAGCCGACCCCCCCCCACAGTTAGAATCACTCCCTAGGACACACTTAACTCCTTGATTGCCCCCTAACGTTTAACCCCTTCCGTGCTAGTGTCATTGATACAGTAATCAGTGGCTATTTGTAGCTCTGATCGCTGTATAAATGACAATGGTCCCAAAATAGTGTCAAAAGTGTCCGATGTCTCCACCATAAATTTGCAGTCTCGATAAAAATCGCAGATTGCCGCCATTACTAGTAAAAAAATAATAATAATAATAAAAAATGCCATAAATCTATCCCCTATTTTGTAGATGCTATAACTTTTGAGCAAACCAATCAATATACGCTTTTTTTTACCAAAAATATGTAGAAGAATACATATCGGCCTAAACTGTGGAAGAAATTTGTTTTTTTATATTTTTGGGGGGGGGGGATATTTATTATAGAAAAAAGTTAAAAATATTGCTTTTTTCAAAATTGTTGCTCTTTTTTTTTTATAGCTCAAAAAATAAAAACCGCAGAGGTGATCAAATACCACCAAAAGAATGCTCTATTTGTGGGGAAAAATTGTCAGCTAAAGCGACCCAGTACAGAATCACAAAAAATGTTCTGATCAGGAAAGGGGTATTCAGCACGCAGGGACAGGGGAGCTTTCATTTTTTTTGTATTATTTATTTTATTTTTATTGAATGATCTCACAGCCATTAATGTCTAAACTGCTGGTGAGTACACCCCTAAGTGAAAACGTCAAAATTGGGCCCAATTAGCCATTTTCCCTCCCCGGTGTCATGTGACTTGTTAGTGTTACAAGGCCTCAGGTGTGAGTGGGGAGCAGGTGTGTTAAATTTGATGTTATTGCTCTCACTCTCTCATACTGGCCACTAGAAGATCATCATGGTACCTCATGGTAAAGAACTCTCTGAGGATCTGAAAAAAATAATTGTTGCTCTACATAAAGATGGCCTAGGCTTTAAGAAGATTGCCAAAACCCTGAAACTGAGCTGCAGCACGGTGGCCAAGACCATACAGCGGTTTAACAGGACAGGTTCCACTCAGAACAGGCCTTGCCATGGTTGACCAAAGAAGTTGAGTGTATGTGCTCAGCGTCATATCCAGAGGTTGTCTTTGGGAAATAGACGTATGAGTGCTGCCAGCATTACTGCAGAGGTTGAAGGGGTGGGGGGTCAACCTGTCAGTGCTAAGACCATACACCGCACACTGCATCAAATTGGTCTGCATGGCTGTCGTCCCAGAAGGAAGCCTCTTATAAAGATGATGCACAAGGAAGCTGCAAACTGTTTGCTGAAGACAAGCAGACTAAGGACATGGATTACTGGAACCATGTCCTGTGGTCTGATTAGACCAAGATAAACTTATTTGGTTCAGATGGTGTCAAGTGTGTGTGGCGGCAACCATGTGAGGAGTACAAAGACAAGTGTGTCTTGCCTACAGTCAAGCATGGTGGTGGGAGTGTCATGGTCTGGGGCTGCATGAGTGCTGTTGGCACTGGGGAGCTACAGTTCATTGAGGGAACCATGAATGCCAACATGTACTATGACCTACTATGACATACTGAAGCAGAGCATGGTCCCCTCCCTTCAGAGACTGGGCCACAGGGGAGTATTCCAACACGATAACGACCCCAAACACACCTCCAAGATGACCACTGTCTTGCTAAAGTAGCTGAGGGTAAAGGTGATGGACTGGCCAAGCATGTCTCCAGACCTAAACCCTATTGAGCATCTGTGGGGCATCCTCAATCGGAAGGTGGATGAGCGCAAAGGTCTCTAACATCCACCAGCTCCGTGATGTTGTCATGGAGGAATGGAAGAGGACTCCAGTGGCAACCTGTGAAGCTCTGGTGAACTCCGTGCCCAAGAGGGTTTAGGCAGTGCTGGAAAATAATGGTGGCCAAACAATATATTGACACTTTGAGCCTAATTTGGACATTTTCATTTAGGGGTGTACCCACTTTTGTTGCCAGCGGTTTAGACATTAATGGCTTTGTGTTGAGTTATTTTGAGGGGACAGCAAATTTACACTGTTATACAAGCTTTACACTCACTACTTTACATTGTAGCAAAGTGTCATTTCTTCAGTGTTGTCACATGAAAAGATAGAATAAAATATTTACAAAAATGTGAAGGGTGTACTCACTTTTGGGAGATATACCAAAACAAATATGTTCAGAAATAAAGTTATGTTTAATAAAATGGAATGACACAGGGAAAAAGTATTGAACACATGAAAAAAGGGAGGTGCAAAAAGGCACTAAAAGCAAGGACACCTGCTGAAATCTATCAGTAATTAGAAAGCAACCCCACCCCTTGTCATTGCAATTAATATCAGCTGGTTCAGTCACAATTGATGGCCCATAAAAAGGCGTCTCACTACCAAAGTTTCACACAAGAAACATCTCACAATGGGTAAAAGCAAAGAGTTCTCTCAAGACTTTTGCAACCTTATTGTTGCAAAACATACTGATGGCATTGGTTACAGAAGGATTTCTAAACTTCTAAATTTGTTCTGGTGAGCATTGTTGGGGCCATAATCCAGAAATGAAAAGAACATTATCTCACCAGAAACTGGCCATGACCAGGTGCTCCTTGCAAGATTTCTGACAGGGGAGTGATAAGAATTATTAGAATAGTTGTCCAAGAGCCAAGGATCACTTGGACCACTTGTGGAGAGCTTCAGAAAGACCTGAAATTAGCAGGTACAATTGTTTCAAAGAAAATGAATAAGTGAATATTTCCTCCCCCACGTGCCTCTTCCCTTGACTTCTCTGTCAAGAGCAATGGCACAACCATCCACCCGTCCCCACATATCAGGGTGCTAGGTGTTATCCTGGATTCTGAACTCTCCTTTCAGCCCCACATCCAATTACTTTCCAAAGCTTGCCGCCTCAACCTCCGTAACATCTCTAAACTACGTCCCTTTCTAACCAGTGAAACTACAAAGCTCCTGATTCACTCCCTGGTTATCTCTCGCCTTGACTACTGCAACTCACTCCTCATTGGCTTACCTTTAAACAGACTATCCCCCCTGCAGTCCATCATGAATGCTGCTGCCAGACTTATCCACCTTACAAACCACTCAGTGTCTGCTACCCCCCTCTGCCAATCCCTCCATTGGCTGCCACTCGCCCAACGAATTAAATTCAAAATACTAACAATAAGTTACAAAGCCATCCACAACTCTGCCCCCAGCTACATCACTAACCTAGTCTCAAAATACCAACCTAATTGCCATCTCCGTTCCTCCCAAGACCTCCTGCTCTCTAGCTCCCTCATCACCTCCTCCCATATCCGCCTCCGGGACTTCTCCCGAGCCTCGCCCATCCTCTGGAATTCCCTACCCCAATCTGTCAGACTGTCTCCAAATTTATCCACTTTTAGGCGATCCCTGAAAACTTTCCTCTTCAGAGAAGCCTATCCTGCCTCCATCTAACAACTGCACTATTTTCTCCATTAGCTCATCCCCCACAGCTATTACCCTTTTGTATAACTTGACCCTCCCTCCTAGATTGTAAGCTCTAACGAGCAAGGCCCTCTGATTCCTCCTGTATTGAATTGTATTGTACTTGTATTGTCTGCCCTAATGTTGTAAAGCGCTGCGTAAACTGTCGGCGCTATATAAATCCTGTATAATAATAATAAAAAAAGTGAAAAGAATAAGTAATGCACTCAACCGCCATGGCCTTTATGCACGCTCACCACACAAGACTCTATTGCTGAAGGAAAAACATGTTGAAAGTCGTTTAAAGTTTGCTGCACAACATTTTAGACAAGCCTGTGAAATACTGGGAGAATATAGTCTGAGACCAAAATTTAACTCTTTGGATGCCATAATACACACCATGTTTGGAGGTCAAATGGCATATCACCCCAAAAACACCCCCATGCCAACAGTGAAGTTTGGAGGTGGGAACATCATCGCTGTTTTTCAGCTTACAGTACTGGCAAACTTCATATCATTAAAGGAAGGATGAATGGAAAAAATGTACCAAGACATTCTTGATAAAAATCTGCTGCTATCTACCAGCAGAATGAAGATGAAACGAGGGTGGACATTTCAGCAAGACAATAATCCCAAACACAAAGCCAAGGAAACTCTCAATTGGTTTCAAAGACAGAAAATAAAACTGCTAGAATGGCCCAGCCAAATACATGACTTGAATCCAATATAAAATCTATGGAAAAAACTAAAGATCAGAGTTCATAGAATAGGCCCATAGAACCTTCAATATTTGAAGACTGTTTGTGTGTAGGGATGGGCTTTATGTTCATGACAGTGAACAATTTGGGGTGTTCGTGGCAAATTCGAAAGCCACGGAACACCCTTTAAAAGTCTATAGGAGAAATCAAAAGTGCTAATTCAAAAGGCTTATATGCATGGTATTGTCATAAAAAGTGTTTGGGGACCCGGGTCCTGCCCCAGGGGACATGTATCAATGCAAAAAAAGTTTTAAAAACGCACGTTTTTTCAGGAGCAGTGATTTTAATAATAGTTAAAGTGAAACAATAAAAGTGTAATATTCCTTTAAATTTCATAGCTAGCACCGGCTATAATGAATTGTCAGTCCGGCAATACACATTAAAGTTAATTGATAAAAACGGCATGGAATTTCCCCACAGGGGAACCCTGAACCAAAATTTTAAAAAAAATGTGTGGAGGTCCCTAAATTCCATACCAGGCCCTTCAGGTCTGGTATGGATATTAAGGGGAACCCCGCGCCAAAAAAAAAAAAAAAATGGCGTGGGATCCCCCAAAAATCCATACCACACCCTTATCCGAACACGCAACCTGGCAGGCTGCAGAAAAAGAGGGGGGGACGAGAGAGCAGCCCCCCCTCCGAACCGTACCAGGCCACATGCCCTCAACATTGGGAGGGTGCTTTGGGGTAGCCCCCCAAAGCACCTTGTCCCCATGTTGATGGGGAGACGGGCTTCATCCCCACAACCCATGCTCGGTGACCCCACCCCCCTCTGATAACACGGGGAAAGCCAGAGGGAAGTCCCCGTGAAGTCCCCGTGCAACAGAGGAGGGCGGGGTCACCGGGTGGCCCCACCCTCCGTTATATAAGAAGTGTCAGAAGAACCGAAGCATCACCCGGTGGAAAACAACCACTGAGGCAGATCGTGCAGAAGGAGCGGAGAAGAAGCCGCAGGAAGATGCGGGATGAGAAGAGCGGAGGAAGAAGAAGATGGAGGAAGAAGAAGAATACAGAAGAAAGACCAGAAGAAAGAAGAAGCGGAAAGAAGAAGAAATTAATAAAGGACTTGTCAAAAACCATCTCTTGTGTTTTTTAACCTTTTTGACACTTTTTTTGTGAAATGATAGGGGTACATTTGTACCCCATTACCAATTCACACGGGGGGGGCGGGATCTGGGGGTCTCCTTGTTAAAGGGGGCTTCCAGATTCCGATAAGCCCACAGACCCCCACAACCACCGGGCAAGGGTTGTGGGGATGAGGCCCTTCTCCTCATCAACATGGGCACAAGGTGCTTTGGGGGGCTACCCCAAAGCACCCTCCCAATGTTGAGGGTATGTGGCCTGGTACAGCCTGCCATTTTTTTTTTAATTTTGGTGCGGGATTCCCCTTAATATCCATACCAGACCTTAGGGGGACCCCCACGCATTTTTTTTTTAAATTTTGGTTTGGGGTTCCCCTGTGGGGAAATTCCATGGCGTTTTTATCAATGAACTTTTATGTGTATTGCCGGACCGACAATTCATTATAGCCGGCGCCAGCGATAGTAGTTTTGCATGACTTCTTTTCCTTTAGAAATGTCATTTTGCTGTCAGACTGTTCTAAACACAGGAAACATGCGCCCCTTTACAGGCATACTATAGACACCCCCCAGGTACGAAATTTGAAGGAATATTACACTTATATTGTTTCACTTTAAGCATTAGTAAAATCACTGCTCCTGGAAAAACAGACGTTTTTAAAACTTCTTTTTGTATTGATACATGTCCCCTGGGGCAGGACCCAGGTCCCCAAACACTTTTTATGACAATAACTTTTGGCTCACTCATCGGGAAAGGAAAACTGTTTTTTTCTTTCGCGATGAGCGACAGGCAGTGCTGACAGCTGTATGGTATGAATCATGAGGGGGAATGTGAGCACGCAGCCCTGCCGGTCAGGAAAGAGGGTGAGGACGAGCGAGCACCCCCCCTCCTGAACCGTACCAGGCCACATGCCCTCAACATGGGGGGTGGGTGCTTTGGGGCAGGGGGGGCCCTGCGGCCCCCCCACCCCAAAGCACCTTGTCCCCATGTTGATGAGGACAAGGGCCTCTTCCCGACAACCCTGGCCATTGGTTTTGGGGTCTGCGGGGGGAGGGCTTATCGGGATTCGGGAGCCTCCTTTAATAAGGGGGCCCCCAGATCCCAGCCCCCCACCCTATGTGTATGAATATGGGGTTCATCGTACCCTTACCCATTCACATGGGGGAAAAGTGTCAATAAAAAAACACACTACACAGATTTTGAAAGTAATTTATTAGGCAGCTCCGGGGGTCTTCTTCCGACTTCGAGGGTCTTCTTCCGACTTCTCTGATCTCTCCGGCCTCTTCTCCCGGTGTCCGGTTCTTCTCCCGCTCTCCGGCCTCTTCTCCCGGTGTTCGGCCTCTTCTCCCTCTCTCCGGTTCTTCTGCTGTAATGCTGTGTGAGCAGTGCACGATGACTTATATAGGCATGGGGCGTGGTCACCAGGTGATGTCACCCGGTGACCACGCCCCCTTATGACATCACAGTCCCATCATGCCCCGGGACTGTGACGTCATAAGGGGGCAGGGTCACTGGGTGACATCACCCGGTGACCATGCCCCATTCCTATATAAGTCATCACACACCGCTCACACAGCATTGCAGCGGGAGAGAGCGTTATGTCAACATCGAAAGAAGAGAAGAAGGAACAAGATGGCGGGGAAGACCAGGCCACCGCTAGCAAAAGAGCAGAAGATAGCGGAGGAGCCCGGCAGAAGAACCAGAGAGCGGGAGAAGAGGCCGGACACCAGGAGAAGAGGCCGGAGAGCGGTAGAAGAACCAGACACCGGGAGAAAATGCCGGAGAGAGCGGAGAAGTCGGAAGAAGACCCCCAAAGTTGGAAGAAGACCCCTGGAGCTGCCTAATAAATTACTTTTAAAACCTGTGTAGTGTGTTTTTTTATTGACACTTTTCCCCCCGGGTGAATGGGTAAGGGTACGATGTACCCCATATTCATTCATATAGGGTGGGGGGCAGGGATCTGGGGGCCCCTTAGTAAAGGGGGCTCCCAGATTTCGATAAGCCCTCTGCCCGCAGACCCCAACAACCAATGGCCAGGGTTTTCGGGAAGAGGCCCTTGTCCTCATCAACATGGGGACAAGGTGCTTTGGGGCGGGGGGGCCGCAGGGCGCCCTTCTGCCCCAAAGCGCTCACCCCCCCCATATTGAGGGCATGCGGCCTGGTACAGTTCAGGAAGGGGGGCGCTCGCTTGTCCCCACCCCCTTTTCCTGACCAGCCGGGCTGCGTGCTCGGATAAGGGTCTGGTATGGATTTTGGGAGGACCCCCACACCGTTTTTTCGGCGTAGGGGTATCCCCTTAAAATCCATACCAGACCTAAGGGCCCTGGGGGGGAACCCATGCCATTTTTTTAATTAAAATTTGGCGCGGCGTTCCCCCTCATGATTCATACCAGACCGCTGTCAGCACTGCCTGTCGCTCATCGCGAAAGGAAAAAAACAGTTTTCCTTTCCCAATGAGCGAGCCAGCGCAAGATGCACAGTACCACAGTCGCCGAGAACCAGCACGATGGGATCGTGCTGGAAACACATTCTCGTGGTCAGGTACTGTATAAGCCTTTAAAATTAGCACTTTAAAGGTATTCGCATGTTCAAACTAATTTTTTGCCTGTTCGCATGTTATGGATGCGAACCGAACAGGGGGGTGTTCAGCTCATCCCTATTTGTTTGTAAGAATGGGCCAAAAACACACCTGAGCAACATATTCGACTAGTTTCTCCATACAGGAGACTGTGTCTTGAAGCTGTCATTACCAACAAAGGATTAAATAAATTTCAGTTAGCGTGCTCAATACTTTTTCCCTTTGTCATTCCATTTCATTACACAGAACTTAATTTCTGAACTTATTTGTTTTGGTGTCTTTGTATGTATGGATTTCATGGGTTGTTACTGACATGTGGTGAACATTTCATGCCAATAATACCTTTGGAAATATATTTAGATAAAAAAATGGTGATGTGTTCAATACCTATTTTACCTGCTGTGTGTATGTATGTATGTATGTACTGTATGTATGTATATATAGTGTATATAATATACAGTGGGGACGGAAAGTATTCAGACCCCCTTAAATTTTTCACTCTTTGTTATATTGCAGCCTGCAGCCATTTGCTAAAATCATTTAAGTTCATTTTTTTCCTCATTAATGTACACACAGCCCCCCTATATTGACAGAAAAACACAGAATTGTTGACATTTTTGCAGATTTATTAAAAAAAGAAAAACTGAAATATCACACGGTCCTAAGTATTCAGACCCTTTGCTGTGACACTCATATATTTAACTCAGGTGCTGTCCATTTCTTCTGATCATCCTTGAGATGGTTCTACACCTTCATTTGAGTAAAGATGTGTTTGATTATATGGATTGTACTTGATTAGGAAAGCCACACACCTGCCTATATAAGACCTTACAGCTCATAGTGTATGTCAGAGCAAATGAGAATCATGAGGTCAAAGAATTGTGACAAGGCACAGATCTGGCTAAGGTTACAAAAAAATTTCTGCTGCACTCCAGGGTCCTAAGAGCACAGTGGCCTCCATAATCGTTAAATGGAAGACGTTTGGGATGTCCAGAACCCTTCCTAGAGCTGGCCGTCTGGCCAAACTGAGCTATCGGGGGAGAAGAGCCTTGGTGAGAGAGGTAAAGAAGAACTCAAAGATCACAGTGGCTGAGCTCCAGAGATGCAGTCAGGAGATGGGAGAAAGTTGTAGAAAGTCAACCATCACCCTTTAATATTTGTGTTAACTTTTTAAAGTAAATTTGAGGTAATGGGATAGGCAACATTTGCATCTTATAAAATACCTTTGGGGCCAGCACCATTTTTATTGCATTGATTCGCCCCATCCAAGAGATGGGGCAGTGACTCATCCTCTTTGTCTCTAATCGGACTTCATCCAACAAGGGCAAAAAATTCAGGGCATACGTCCTCTCTATAGAGTTTGTCAACTTAACCCCCAGATATTGAATATTATCCCTTACTGGGAAATTAAAAGTGTCCCTAATCCAGATCTCATCCCTCCTGTTCATGCCGACACTCAGAGCCTCCGATTTTCCCAGATTGATCTTGTAGTTTGATAACTCACTGTATTTCTTGATGATCGCTAATATGTTAGGGATTGAGATCCTCGGGTTTGTGATGTATAGGAGGACGTCGTCGGCATATGCCGCCAATTTGTGTTCCTCTTTCCCTACCATACACCCCTTAATATCAGGATTTTTACGGAGAGCAGCGAGCAGCGGCTCTAGTGTCAACACGAACAGGAGGGGGGACAACGGACAGCCCTGTCTAGTGCCGTTTTTCATCTCAAACTGAGCTGAGGGGGAGTTGTTAACCTTGACAAAAGCGGAGGGGTGATGATACAAAACTTTCATCCATTTTAACATTTTTTCTCCCACCCCCATAGCTTCTAACGTTTTGAACATGAAACCCCAGTCTACCCTGTCAAAGGCCTTTTCGGCGTCGATTGACAGGAATAGACCTGGGGTTCCGTTGCTCTTAAAGGCCTCCATCAGGAGCAAGGACCGCACCCCATTGTCTTTGCTTTCTCGCCCGGGGACAAAACCCGCCTGATCCGGGTGGACCAGATACGCCATCTTCTCCCTGAGTCTGGAAGCAAGCACCTTTGCGTACAGCTTAGTATCAGCGTTTATAAGTGCTATAGGTCTATAACTAGAGCAAAGGGTACGGTCCTTGCCCTCCTTAGGGATCAGGGTCACCGCTGCCAGCAGAGCTCCCTTGTTCATCTCACCCTGGGAACCTAATTCATTCCACAGCCTACACATCCTCGGGATCAGTGTTTTTCCAAATGTTTTAAAAAAGGCCGCTGTAAAGCCGTCCGGTCCTGGGCTTCTCCCGGAGGGAGAGGAACCCAGGGCAAGACTAATTTCTTCCTCTGTTATGGGTCTATCTAGTTCTTGTGAGTCTGATTCGGATAGTCTATTCAACCCTGCTTCGGTAAGAAAGGCCTCTGCGCTATTGTTGGTCCCTTTGTTCCCTCCTGAATTACTCACTGAATATAGGGCTTTGAAGTAACGCCTAAATTCTTCTCCAATTTCCCCCGAAGCGTATTTAACCTCTCCATTTTTGTTTTGTATTTTGTCTATAAAATTTATGTCCCGTTTTCTCCTCAAAGTTTTGGCCAGGTGTTTTCCTGCTTTGTTACCCCACTTGAACCTCTCTCTTGTGTATCTGTTCAATAATTGTTGCGTCTCCTGATCCGTTAGATCCCTCAGTTCATCTCTTTTGGTGGTTAGGAGCATCAGTAGAGTCTTGTCTGGGCCTCTGTAGGCTTTATGTAGCTGTTCTACCCTAAAAATGTCTGCGATGAGGGCGTTTTTTCTTTTTGTTCTTTCTTTCTTCAACCCTGCGCCTATCGAGATCAGTATCCCTCTTATATATGCTTTGAAGGTTTCCCAGACCGTCATCCCCCCTATTTCACCCGTGTCGTTGGTTAGGAAAAAGTCGTCTATCTCCCGCTGGATCCTTTCTACGGTTTTGGGATCTTTAATTAAGTTCTCGTTTAAGCGCCACGTAAACGGGGGTTTGTGCGTCTCTTTTAGTTTTAGTTTCATTATAACGGGAGCATGGTCTGATAGGGTTCGGATCCCAATTTTGGTCTCAACTACTGAGTCCACCAGTCTGTGATCTACCAGTAGATAATCTAGTCTAGAATGTGTATTATACACAGGGGAGAAAAAGGAGTAATCCTTCTCCCCCGCATGCTGAATCCTCCACATGTCTAACAACTGGCTATCATGTAGTTTAGCGCTTACTCTTCGCAAGGTGCTTTTGCTCGTCCCCCGTGTGTTTGATGAACTGTCAAGAGATGGGTCCAAACAAAAATTAAGGTCCCCTGCTACAATCACCTCTCCCTCTCTAAAATCCAATAACTCATTTAGGACCCTCAACAGAAATTTTGGTGGGTCTCTGTTTGGGCAGTAGATATTAGCGAGGGTGAGAATTCTCACTCCTAGCCTAATCTTTAGAAACAGAAAACGCCCCTCCGAATCGCTCTTCCTATCTACCAGACAGAAGTTGACATTTTTCCCGAAACCGATTGCCACCCCTTTTGCTCGTTTTGTTGGAGAATCACTATAGAACCAGGATGGGAGATGTTTTGAGTAAAGTTTTATATTGGAATTGTGTGAAAGATGGGTTTCTTGTAAAAATACCACCTCAGCTCTGAGGTGGTATAGTTCTTTTAGTAATTTATGTCTCTTGTTAGGGGAATTTAGGCCCTTAACGTTATATGTTAAGCATAGAAAATCCATTTGACCTAGGCCTTGTGCCATATTAAGAACCTGTGAAGAAAGGAGTGGTCATTGATGGAAAGAAAGTCTGCCCTGGGTGGCCCCCCCTCTTGCCCTCCCCCCCCTCCCCCCGCAACCCAATGTCCCCTACCCCCCCCTCAACACCCTCCCCCCCTCCCCCAACCCCCCATCCCCCCCCCGCCATTCCTAGGCAAGTGGATCGCAGGGTGGACATTAATACACGCCCGCTCCGCGACCCATGTGCCCTGGGGTGGGTCTCGGTACAGAGGTGGCATCGGTGATTACTGTCGCCAGTTTTAACACATGTTTGATCCCATCTTCGTTGTCTATCCTCCTCCCTCCCACCCCCCCACCCACATCCCCCCACCCACATCCCACATAAATATTAAAGGGTCTCATTTGGAAAAATAAGAGACCAAGGGTAGCACACAAAGTATTATGTAGAGGGAAAGCCTACGGGGGACTGGCCCTCCCGGACTTTAAAAAATACCACTACGCAATAGCACTAGCACGAGCAGTTGATTGGGTTAAGGGAGAGACCACTAAAAGATGGGTCAACCTTGAAATAGGTTTAAGTGGAGCACGTTTGAACACTATACTTTGGAATCCCCCAGGTTGTAGAACACTAGGTCCAAATACACACACTATTACACAGTACACTTTTAAAATTTGGGATTGGATGTACACTTTAAACGGGTGGGAATACAATTCACCAATGATCTATTTAAAAAATAATGAGTTGTTCCCCCCAGGGATGGAGGAAGTGGGGGGTAACTGGATCATAAACAACAAGACACAGGTTAAACATATTATGAAGAAAGGGAAAATAGACACGTATGAGCACATAAATACACATAGAGAGTTAATGAGGCTTGACCGATGGCGGTATATGCAACTATCGCACTTTATTAAAAGCCTCCCGGCTCCTATACGGGAGGAGAATAATCTCTTGCCAATAGAGAAGTTATTCAATAACAATAAGCTGAAAGGTTATATTTCGGCCATATATAAAATACTACTGAGTGTGGAGGAGTTGGAAATGCCACCATTCGTTAAGAAATGGGAGATAGACCTTGGGGTGCCATTAGACGAAAACGCAAAGGGCAACATATTAAAAGCCACACACAGCACGGCCTCGGACATAAAAACAATAGAGTCAAACTATAAATGCCTATCCAGATGGTATTCTACACCTGTACAGATTAATAAATACCAACCAGATAGGTCCCCTAATTGCTGGAGGGGATGTGGGATGCCGGGATCCATGGCTCATATTTGGTGGTGCTGCCCAGTGGTCAAAAAATTTTGGGTAAAGGTAATCCAAATAATTAAAACAATCACGGGCAGATCAACACCATGTGACCCATGGATTTGTCTGTTCCACAGTGCAGAAGGAGGCAAAAGGGAGTATAATATGTCTTTAACTCCAGTACTATTAAACTCCGCAAAAAGCGAAATCCCCAAGAACTGGCAAAATATAGAAGGTCCTAATGTTAGGGATTGGCTGCTTAAAATACAGGGACTGTACACTCTAGAGAAAGGGGACGGTGGGGGGCTTCTTATAGATGACACATCAAGTAGAAGTAAATGGGCAAAGTGGTTGATCTTTAGGAATTCTCTTTCATACGCTGAATTAGTCTCGAAGCGAGCTGTCCCAAGGGGGTCTCCAGTAACCACTTCAGAGTAAGGGAAAGGGAAACAGAGGGCTGCTGGGGGTGGAAGGGCAGATGGGATAGGGGTTAGGGGGGGTGGGTTGGGAGGGATTACAGAGAGAGTACGTTGAGATCATGAAATGTTTTTGCTAAATTTTATTATTGTACATGTTGTTGCCTCGGCGACTCTCCTAGGTTTTGTATGATTTGTGGAAAAATTAAATAAAGATTTAAAAAAAAAAAAAAAAAAAAAAAAAAAGAAAGTCAACCATCACTGCAGCCCTCCACCAGTCGGGGCTTTATGGCAGAGTGGCCCGACGGAAGCCTCTCCTCAGTGCAAGACACATGAAAGCCCGCATGGAGTTTGCTAAAAAACACCTGAAGGACTCCAAGATGGTGAGAAATAAGATTCTTTGGTCTGATGAGACCAAGATAGAGTTTTTCGGCCTTAATTCTAAGCGGTATGTGTGGAGAAAACCAGGCACTGCTCATCACCTGTCCAATACAGTCCCAACAGTAAAGCATGGTGGTGGCAGCATCATGCTGTGGGGGTGTTTTTCAGCTGCAGGGACAGGACAACTGGTTGCAATTGAGGTAAAGATGAATGCGGCCAAGTACAGGGATATCCTGGACGAAAACCTTCTCCAAAGTGCTCAGGACCTCAGACTGGGCCGACGGTTTACCTTCCAACAAGACAATGACCCTAAGCACACAGCTAAAATAACGAAGGAGTGGCTTCACAACAACTCTGTGACTGTTCTTGAATGGCCCAGCCAGAGCCCTGACTTAAACCCAATTGAGCATCTCTGGAGAGACCTAAAATGGCTGTCCACCAACGTTTACCATCCAACCTGACAGAACTGCAGAGGATCTGCAAGGAGGAATGGCAGAGGATCCCCAAATCTAGGTGTGAAAAACTTGTTGCATCTTTCCCAAAAAGACTCATGGCTGTATTAGATCAAAAGGGTGCTTCTACTAAATACTGAGCAAAGGGTCTGAATACTTAGGACCATATGATATAAACAAAGAAAGTGACCAATCGCATAACTAAATATCAATGGCATGCTTCCATCCCGGGTCCATATATAAAAGAAAAAGAGAGGGGCAAGAGGGACTTTAAATGAAGCATGTCAATTGAAAGTATAATAATGAATACATGTGATTAGGTGAAGTGATTGGATTTAATTTAGAGTCAAGTCCATGATTTTGATGCATACAGTACCAATAAAATAGTATAAATACAGACATAGTTGCATGAATTGATATATAAACATATTTAGCAGTAACAATCATTGAAGACTCAGTAGTGTAAACAAATCAATGGACATATTAATACGCAATTCATAACAGAAATACATGAATTAAAATCGCCAATCAAAATCACAAAATCGCATGAAATGAGAAAACTCAATAAAAAGTTGATACATGTCAGGAATAGATTTAGGCTTGATAGGGCATCCTTAGTTTGAGAACCCGACGCGTTTCTTGGCTTCTTGCCAGTCATCAGGGGTGGGATGCATTTCATGCGATTTTGTGTTTTTTTGATTTTGATTGGCGATTTTAATTCATGTATTTCTGTTATGAATTGCATATATGTATGTCCATTGATTTGTTTACACTACTGAGTCTTCAATGATTGTTACTGCTAGGCAAGTCCGGTCGTTAGAAAGTCCGTTGAAAGTCCATCGGACCTTTGTTGTCAAAAAGTCCGACCGTGTGTACGCCGCATTAGGCTAGTGGACGAGATATGTAAATCACCTGTCACTCACAGCAAGGGGGAGGATTTGACAACGTTTTTTTCTGTTTGTCAAGTTTTATCTAACTGAACAATAAAAGAGGATTGCTCAGAGCTGGAATAACTCTTTGCGGCAAGACTGGGCTCAAATCATAGGAAATCTTATACTCTACATTGTGACATTAAAAAAAAAAAAAAAAAAAATGGGTTTACATCCACTTTAACAAGTAATATGACACCGGGGAGGGAAAATGGCTAATTAGGCCCCATTTTGGACATTTTCACTTAGGGGTGTACTCACTTTTGTTGCCAGTGGTTTAGACATTAATGGCTGTGTGTTGAGTTATTTTGAGGGGACAGCAAATTTACACTGTTATACAAGCTGTACACTCACTACTTTACATTGTAGACAAGTGTCATTTCTTCAGTGTTGTCACATGAAAAGATAGAAGAAAATATTTACAAAAATGTGTACTCACAATATTTACAAAAGGGGTGTACTCACTTTTGTGAGATACTGTGTATGTATATATATATATATATATATATATATATAAAATACCTCCCAACCATCTCGGATTACCCGTGAAAGTCCCGCTGTGGAAGGTCTGTCCCACGTCCTGGGCACCTTCATTCCGGGACAATACAATATACTGGAATTGCCCCCTTGGCCGATCTGATGCCCCCTAAAAAATGATGCCGCATCGCCGCTGTCCCTCACTGTCCGCTGTACTAGTTCTGGCCGAGACCCGCTTTAGTTCACCCCCAGAAGCTGCCTGACTCACTGCCAAAACAACTGGTTGCTAGACACGGCCCGCCTGGCGTCTAACAACCAGTGACATCATGATGAGGAGGAGAGCAGAGCCCCAGCATTCAGAGCGAGCTGGAGGAGGATTCCTCCTCCTCGTGCCCAAGCCCCGCTCCCGACTCCGCGTCTTCCCAGCAGGCTGTTCCTGCCGCTGGAAGAAAGGTAGGAGAAATGCTTCCTGCACTGCCCTGAGGATACTCATGATCACTCTGCTCCCTCCCATACACTGCCCCCCTCCAGTCATGCTGTACAGTCCCCCCATACCGCCCTCCACTACCCCCCATTATACTGCCCCCTCCCATTATATTGCCCTCCATTGCCATCCCTCCCATTATACTGCTCTCCACTAACCCCCCTCTGATTATACTGCCCTCCACCCCATCATACTGCCCTCCCTCTCATCATACTGCCCTCCACTACCTCCCATCCTACTGCCCTCTACCCCATCATACTGCCCCCCACTGCCAACCCCTCCCATCATACTGCCCTCCACTGCCACCAACTCCAATCAAAAACTGTAAAAAAACCTGTAAAAAATAAAATTGTAAAATAAAATATAATGGTAAAAAATAAAATAACAAACATTTAAAACTACTGATCCCGTCCACTGCCCTACTGATTATGTCCACTGCTCTACTGTCCACATCCACTGCCCTACTGTCCACGTCCACTGTCCTACCTTCCACTGCTCTACTGACCACGTCCACTGCCCTACTGACCACGTCCACTGCCCTACTGACCACATCCACTGACCTATTGACCACATACACTGCCTTACTGACAATATCCACTGCCCTACTGACAATATCCACTGCCCTACTGACAATATCCACTGCCCTACTGACCACGTCCACTGCCCTACTGACCATGTCCACTTCCCTACTGACTGACACCATTCACAGTCCACACTGATACCACTGGTGGAACTACCAGCAAAGGTTGCACTTGTAACTGGGCCCTGGCCTTCTGTCACCATGGCGGGGCCCAAGACTGCAGGACTGCAACAACATGTGAAATGGATCCGGTGTGGGACCATGAAGGGTGGTGGGATCAGTGGGAAGGGCTCTGGGCTCAGAGGGAATGGCCCAGGCCAGAAGTCGGGTGGCCCTTCATAGTTTCTTGCACCAGGGCCCTGAAGGTTCTAATTACGGCTCTGCTGAACCCTGTATATAGCTCATCCCAGAACCATGCACTCTGTACATAGCTCACCTCAGAACCTTGCACTCTGTACATAGCTCATCCCAGAACCCTGCACTCTGTACACAGCTCATCCCAGAACCCTGCACTCTGTACACAGCTCATCCCAGAACCCTGCACTCTATACACAGCTCATCCCAGAACCCTGCACTCTGTACATAGCTCATCCTAGAACCCTGCACTATGTACACAGCTCATCCCAGAACCCTGCACTCTGTACACAGCTCATCCCAGAACCCTGCACTCTATACACAGCTCATCCCAGAACCCTGCACTCTGTACATAGCTCATCCTAGAACCCTGCACTCTATACACAGCTCATCCCAGAACCCTGCACTCTGTACACAGCTCATCCCAGAACCCTGCACTCTGTACATAGCTCATCCCAGAATCCTGCACTCTGTACACAGCTGATCCCAGAACCCTGCACTCTGTACACAGCTCATCCCAGAACCCTGCACTCTGTACACAGCTCATCCCAGAACCCTGAACTCTGTATGTAATGCACTGCAAACACTGCATTCTTTTATCTTTTTTTTAAATGAATGTGCTGGGGTTTGTATGTATCCATGAGACTCTTGGTTGTGGAACAATAATAAGCTCCTCCCACTGTTAGAAGTTTGACCAAGCCCACATTTGCCGCACTGTGCTATGCAAGGTTAATTCCTTCCTCAAATGTCCCCCATTCTGAAGTTCAAAAGTTGGGAGGTATATATTTTTTTTTTCAGCAGCACTTTGTCAGCTCTCACCATCTACTCCAGGTCTCTCAAATACACACTAACAAAAAGCTGCTGGGAACAGTGACATTTATAGGGAAGGGCTTGGGCCATAGAAAACCCTCCCATTATTGACCATTGTAAGCAACAAGACCCTAGTTCAGAGGCCAGGAAGTGTAATATTGATAATTTGTTGCTATAGCAGTGAAGGGAGGATTTGTTTTTCTTTCTCTTTAACTCCAAATGACTTGGGTTTGGGTAAAGCTCGTGTTTGGCCCAAAAATGAAGGTCATTGTTACTCCTAAGCTTGTAATTACAAGGATTGGTGTTTTTTTTTTTTTTTTCATATCACACTTACAATTCCACGTTACATTAAAAAGGACCCTCTCCTCTCCACACTGATTTTAAAAACAATATATCTATCTATACATATATATATATTTCTGTTTTGTTAAATGTCCTCTTGGCAATTCTCAGCTTCCTGTGCCTTTTTTGACAATAGCTTGCCTATTAGACTTGAATATGGCCACAATTCAGTATCAAGATTTGCTTAATCTCCTTTAGACTTCAATAGAATTATCTATCTATAAGTTCAAGTTTCAAACAGGATTCAACAACCCCCCTGCAAACCTGACAGAACCACCCATCTCTAAATAACAGGATGTATTGGGTGTGAGTGACAGGTCTGGCTTCTTAGTGTAGAAAATAAGTGATATGGGTTTGTCTTATCATTTCATGGACTCACCTCCAGAATATCTTGTACCCCAGCCGGTCACCCAGCACTCCGTACCACAGGGGAAGGTGGTGGTGGAAGATGGCAGACAGATTGGCATGATGTACTCAGTATAGGTGACAGGTGTGGCCAGTCGTATCAGGGCGATGTCCCCAGGATCTCCATCATTTGTAAAATGACTATTGACAATGATATTGCTTACAGTGGTAACGACTGTATGAGAGCTGATCACACCCAGCTTGTACATGCCCAAATATACTTTATAATTCGATAGCTGGATAGGACTGCAGAAAGAAAACAGAACATAACATGTATAAATGAGGACCCATCTGTTGTAGAAGGCAGTGAAATATCATTACTATCAATGAACTTGGTATTAGGCTCTTACAGTCATTGTAGAGCAGAGCTCAGACTAGGGGAGGAAGAAGCAGCACAAGGAGCCAACCATTCAGTCCATATGCTGGCATTGAGTATACAGATGGGGGGAGAGAGAAGAGCGACAGAGAGATGGCCCTATCACTGTGCTGCTTCTCTGTCACTGTACAGTCACAGGTTGGAGGTGAGTTCATGACATCATAGGCTCAGGGGAGCTGGACTGAATGATGCCGGCCATTATTCAGTTTTAATGGCTGAGTACATCTACTGGCAGAAAAGAAGTTCTTTTGGAAATAGTCGGGAGTTGAAAAGAATTTTGCAGAAAAGCTGTCTTTTTATCTTCTAATGGGCTGTTATTTATTTATTTTTTAATTGTACTTTGAAAATAACTGCGTCCTTTCCATGTATTTATTTATCACCAACTTTGGTGTATTTTGCATTTTAAAGGGAACTTTGAAAATGTAAATTGACCTGAAGGCCACTTTCACACTAAGGCACTTTACAGGTGTTCTAGCGCTAAAAAATAGCGCCTGCAAAGAGTCTGTAATACGCTTTTCCTGTCACTCCAGTGTGAAAGCCCGAGTGCTTTCACATTGGAGCGTTGTGCTTGTAGGGGAATAGAAAAAGTCTTGTAAGTCGCATCTTTGGGGCGGTTTAGGAGCAGTGTATACAACTTCCTCCCTTCTGGAGGGTTCTAGAATGTATTGGTCTGGGAGAGTCAAATATGCAGCCTGAATATTTATGTGGTCTCAGCCAATCCCTGAGGAAGTGTGCCCAGTAGGTGGCTAGGGAGTGCATAAATAGTCTGCTGTTTGGAACAGCAGGGTTCTTGTCCAGGAGAAGATGTTCCCAGTCTGAAGGGCTATTGCCCTTATGGGAAGTCCAACTGTGCTTCTACATTTGTTCATCGAGGTTCCAGCTGTGTTGGAGTTGGGAGGGGGCTATCCTACAGAACTTTGTTGGAACTGACAGTGAGATTTTACTAAGGATCTGGTCTGGAGAAACACCTGGCTGATATTGGAAGAGGGCATCTAACTATCCAGGGACATTTGTGAGTACAGACCTGTGTGAGAGATCCTAGTGACTGTGGGCTGCTATTATCCCTCCTGAGTCAGTGTCGGCTCTTGCTCAAAATGTGGAAATTTCCAATGATGTCCCGGAGTGGCTCAGTGCCCTAGTTTCTGCTGCAAGGACTGTGCTAAGAAGTTTTAAAAAGCTTGAGAAGTGTCCTCGTGTTACTATATTTTGTGCCAGTGAAGTATCCCGCAGCTTCCTTACTCCTTGTCCAAACTCAAGTTTATTAAAGCATCAAGAAACGATACCTCTAAACTGTTCACTGAGCCACAAGAGAGACTGAGACTCTGTGTTCGGCTGCTAATACACTAGTTTGGGAAAATAATTTGGGACTTCTCACTGGGCCCCTTAGGGGGTGAGCACTACAGTTGGAGCATATGGTTCTGTACTTTTTAACAGAGGCATGGTGTTGCCTGCAGACCCACATTGTTATAAATAAGTCCATGACTCAGACTGAAGGTTCAACACCCCGGGGGCAGTGTTGTGACAGTGGCCCATTTATACTGCTGCTAGGGCTAGGATAAGGTCACCAGATTTTTAAAATGAAATCCGGGGACATATTTTTTTTTCTTAACAAATGGTAAACTATTTTATAAGCATATTTTTCTCAAATTATATATGCAGTGTATGTGTTTATGGAATGATTGTATGATATATATGTGCTTCGGATGACCCGACCGACCGGACCGAGGGGGACTGTGGGTGCACTGTTTGCCGCCACCCCCCCTACTTAAAGAATGCAGGGGTGCTCTACATAAAGAATGCATGGTTTAGGAGTGCGCTACATAAAGTTTGCAGGGCTCAGGAGTGCGCTACATACAGAATCCAGGGCTCAGCAGTGCGCCACATAAAGAATGCAGGGCTCAGCTGTGCCCATCTATGCAGCCTCACCAGTGCCCATCAATACAGCCTGACCAGTGCCCATCAATGCAGCCTCACCAGTGTCCATCTATTCAGCCTGACTAGTGCCCATCCAATGCAGCCTGACCAGTGCTCAGCAATGCAGCCTGACCAGTGCCCATCAGTGCCCATCAATGCAGCCTCACCAGTGCCCATCTATGTAGCCTCACCAGTGCCCATCTATGCAGTCTCACCAGTGCCCATCAATGCAGCCTTGCCAGTGCCCATCAATGCAGCCTTGCCAGTGCCCATCTATGCTGCCTCGCCAGTGCCCATCTATGCTGCCTCGCCAGTGCCCATCTATGCAGCCTGACCAGTGCCCAGCAATGCAGCCTGACCAGTGCCCATCTATGCAGCCTCACCAGTGCTGATCTTTGCAGCCTCACCAGTGCCCAGCACTACAGCAATGCAGCCTGTTCAGAGCCCATCTATACAGCCTGACCAGTGCCCAGCAATGCAGCCTCACCAGTGCCCATCTCTGCAGCCTGACCAGTGCCCATCAGTGCAGCCTGACCAGTGCCCATCCAATGCAGCCTGACCAGTGCCCAGCAATACAGCCTGACCAGTGCCCATCAGTGCAGCCTATCAGTGCCAACTCATCAGTGCCCATCAGTGCAGCCTATAAGTGCCAACCTCATCAGTGCCCATCAGTGCAGCCTATCAGTGCCCCTCAGTGCAGCCTATTAGTACCAACTCATCAGTGCCCATAAGTGCAGCCTATCAGTGCCCCTCAGTGCAGCCTACCAGTACCAACTCATCAGTGTCCATCAGTGCAGGCAATCAGTGCCTATCAGTGCAGCCTATCAGTGCCAACTCATCAGTTCCAATCAGTGCAGCCTATCAGTGCCCATCAGTGTAGCCTATCTGTGCCCATCAGTGCAGCCTATCAGTGCCAACTCATCAGTGCCCACCCATCAGTGAAGGAGAAAAATTACTTTTTATAACACAAACTCCTCCTTGTAGCTCCATCAATTTTCAATGCAATCCCACCCCTCTGGACTACATTACCCATAATTCTTTCTAATACATCATCCAGGAGGGAGGGGGAGGGTGGAACACTGTGCTCTGTTCTCTCCCCTATGCACTTCCGCTGCATGGAGAGAGAAGGGAGGAGGGAGCAGAGGTAGGAGGAGAGGGTCGGGATGCTGGGAGAGGGTGGTTATGTGCCCCAGAGATCACAGCCGGCGGCTTTACTATCTACTTTTGCAGACAAATGTGGAGGGGAGTGGCGGCTGGAGCCGCTCCACCTCCTCCTCTACAGCTACTCTGAGATTATTACTCAAAGTTACTATTAGCACATGGCACAATGACAAGCACACAGAGCTGGAACAGCCAACGTGACCCCATCCACTGCCCGCTCAGGATTGGCTCTGCAATCTGGGGACAAATCTATAGACAGACAGGCTCCAGGGACAGTGTCCTCAACCTGGGGACTGTCCCCGGAAACTGGGGACATCTGGTCACCCTAGGCTAGGACCCCCTCTTGCTGTCCTTGCTAGACTAGAACCTTCCTTAGTTTCAGGCAAAGTTCAAAGCACCCTTCATGAACCCATGAAGTGTTCTCCTGGTTTGTAGTATCCAAGTGTGAGTTCAGGGTATTGTATAGGCTACACTTCACCTGTACAGTATCTATCTATCTATCTATCTATCTATCTATCTATCTATCTATCTATCTATCTATCTATCTATCTATCTATCTATCTATCTATCTATCTATCTATCTATCTATCTATCTATCTATCTATCTATCTATCTATCTATCTATCCAATCTATGGTAAATAAGCATATGAACTCAATAACTAAACGAGGGACCCAATATTAGCGCTCACTTAGGGCACATAAACTGATCAACGATGCACACCTGACAGTTTTAAAGTGGACACTTTATAAAAATATTGTTTCAATTCACCTGTACATGACTGAAACATTTTTCCAAAAGCAGAAGGATTGGTGCTAGACATGTGCATGACACAAAACATTGTTTTGTTTTGTTTAGATTAATTAATCTAGTTATTTAGTTTTGTTAAATTTGGTTGATTCATTCAATTCATATTCGGGATTCGTATTTGGAATTTTTCAAATTTTCTTCGAATATACCGATTTTTTTTTCGATTCGATACGTTCAAATCGATACATTTTGAATCGGTTAAATCGAAAACTTTTTTTTTTTCAATTTGAATGCAGCTAAGTGAACAAACAAAAGAAAAATCATTTTCATCAAATGATTACAATGACTCTTTAAATCACCTTTGGCTTAACTAAAACAGCGTTATTTCGAAATGGTAATCTAATAACACACACAGTCTTTTGCTGCGTACATACAATCGGACTTTCTGCCACCCAAACTGTAGATTTTTGTTCGAAGGTTGTTGGCTCAAACTTGTCTTGCATACACACGGTCACACAAATGTTGGCCAACAATTACGAACGTGAGAACGTGGTGATGTACAAGACGTACGAGGAGCCGAGAAAAAGGAAGTTCAATAGCCAGTGCAGCTCCTTCTGCTTGATTCTGAGTATGCGTGAACTTTTGTGCGACGGACTTGTGTACACACGATCGGACTTTCCGACAACAAGTTTTGTTGGCGGAAAATTTGAGAACCTGCTAAGAAATATTTGTTGGCGGAAAGTCCGACAGCAAATGTTCGATGGAGCATACACACGGTCGGACTTTCCAACAACAAGCTCACATCGAACATTTCCCGTCGGAAAATCCGACCGTGTGTACGCGGCATTTGATTTCAGCAATATGTGTACAGTTAAGAATTCGACGGGAGTTCGATGTAAAATTCGATTCGAATTTCAGTCCGAATTCCCGAAATTCTGACACATTTTGTTTAGTTGTTCAGAGCATTCTTTAAAATGTGTTCATATTGTAATTCGGGTATTCAGATATATCCGAACCTCCAAATAATGAAAAATTTGTCTGAATATTATTTCGGAACGAACCGCACATGTCTAATTGGTGCCTGATGGAAGAATTGTGTTTATAAAGGTAACATGTTATACTCACTGATGGATGCAATGTGCTGCCGTCATAACCCACTCCTGTGAGATCAGGGAGCCTCCACATAAATATTCTCCATTTAATTCTTTATCTATAACAGCGACCTGCCAGGGCCACTCCCCATCCAATGAATCTGTACCGCCAACTATCCGACTGGACACCAACGGGGAACCGCATACTGAAGAATCTGCAGCACTGAGAGCTATGCCAGCTGCCAACAACAAAAACAAAAATTAGTTCGAATTTGTTTGGCTTCCACAAAAAAATAAGTAGATACATAAATAATTCACACAAACAATGAACCCATATTTATTGGTTTCATGGGATAAATCCTCAGGACTGATTCTGGTGCAAGAGATTTTCGATGGCACAAGTTTCTGCCATGTATTCAAAATCAAACCCAAAAAGTTTATCTTTTTTTTTAATGTCTCCCAGGTCATTCGCTCTGGAAGACTGAGATGATCTTTTTTTTTTTTTATTTATAATTGTATTTTTATTAAAGTTTTATCAAAGTACAAAAATTAGATCATACAATTAAAAAAAAACAAAAAACCAACACCACATGTATAAACAGTACCAAAAATGAAGGCATCAATGAAAGTGGGTTTCAAATCGTTAAAGTGGTTGTAAACACACTCCACTAAAAAAATAAAATAAAAAAACTTGCAAGACAATAGCATACTAGCTCATTATGAAATACGCACCTTAGATCGAAGCCCCCGCAGCGGTCCCCGTACACTGGGCCGCCCGGCGAGATCGCTCCCGGAGTTATTTCTGGGTATCGAGGGCTCTGGCGCTGTGATTGGCTGGAGCCGCCATGACGTCACTCCCGTGCGGGAGCCGTCGGTGACAGCACACCAGCTGCAACGGCACAAACTGCTTCAGTGCGCATGTGCCGATGACGTTTGCACATACTGATACAGGGGATATCTCCCAAACCGTGCAAGTTTAAGGGATATCCAGAGTAGCTACAGATAAGCCGTATTATAGGCTTACCTGTAGTAAAAAGTGGCTGGTAAAGGGTTTATAACCACTTTAATATCTATAGCACATATCATAGTCAAAGAATAAAGGAACAAAAAAGGAAAATAAATGTAATTGTGACATATAGCTATAAGTTGTATTACAATACACCGGGGATAAAAGTGGAGAGAGCAGAGACATGGGTTGCAGGAACATAAAAGAAACTTAGAGCTGATAATCCCACCCATCTTGATCAGTCGAGACCAGGCGAGTACCAAATTTAGAGGAGTCCCAAGCATTCCATATCTTGTTGAACTGAGCAGTCATATATTCCATTCTATGTATTTCCATAATCGCGTTCAAAAGTTGGGCTTAAGAAGGGGGGGGGATAATGGATAACCAATATAGAGGAATAGTTCTTTTAGCTGTTGGAAAATAAAAGAGGCCAATTTGTTCATAGACTTTCCAATACCAGGAAAAGGGAGACCCAAAAGACAATGTAGCGGATCCATTAATAAAGAGCGATCGAGCGCTTGTCGGTTCAGAGACATTACAGTAGACCAATAAGGCACAATAATCTTACATTGCCAGAAAACGAGATGATCTTCTGAATGAGGCGTGTCCCCACACCATCCGTCATTTACAATGCAAACAGACATCACCATGTGTGCATTGGATATAAGAAGTATGTGGCGCTAACTAAAGTGTGAAATAATAGAGCAAATTCAGCCGCTCATACAACTGTTGCGGCCAATAATGGAGAACGTGTATCTCGTGACAACTCTTTAATACAACAAAAAATCTTGCACAAAAACTGTAAACAATTGTAAAAATTCTAAATGTATCCAATGACCTCATAAAGTGCATATAAAAAGGTGCATAGTCCAACAAGTGCACTTTCTGTGTTTCTTTTTGCATGAACTGTTGTTTGGAGATTTGCTTCCTCCGCACGGAGCCTATTTGCACTTGTTGGACTATGTACCTTTTTATATGCACTTTATGAGGTTATTGGATATATTTAGAATTTTTACAATTGTTTACACTTTTTATGAAAGATCTTTTGTTGTATTGAAGAGTTGTCACGAGATACACGTTCTCCATTATTGGCCGCAACAGTTGTGTGAGCGGCTGAATTTGCTCTATTATTTCACACTTTAGTTAACGCCACATACTTCTTATATCCATTTGTGTGTGAAAACTTTTATATGTTGGCAGCTTCTCATATCCTTTAAATTTATTTATTCAGTCTATTTTGGTTTTGTGCATTAGTTCCCCCCTTTTTCTCTACCATGTGTGCATTAATTAACCACTTCAGCCCCGGAAGGATTTACCCCCTTCCTGACCAGAGCATTTTTTTGCGATTCGGCACTGCGTCGCTTTAACTGACATTTGCGCAATCGTGCGACGTTGTACCCAAATAAAATTTTTCCCACAAATAGAGCTTTCCTTTTGGTGGTATTTGATCACCTCTGCGGTTTGTATTTTTTGCGCTATAAACAAAAAAAAGAGCGAGAATTTTGAAAAAAAAGCAATATTTTTTACTTTAATAAATATCCCCCCAAAAAATATATAAAAAACAAATTTCTTCCACAGTTTAGTTCGATATGTATTCTTCTACATATTTTTGGTAAAAAAAAATTGCAATAAGTGTATATTAAACCACAAGAAATACCGCGCTAACATAAAGGTTGTGCTACTATTGATTAGTAGAATAAAGCAAGCTGCAGTCCTAAAGTGAGGCGTGCACACAAACATACAAAGAAAAATCAAAAAAAGACTGCGCTAAAACATATATTAAACACCATATATGATTATGTGAGTATTAAAAAACAGCAAACAATCAAATATTCAAGGGTAAATGAAAACCATACAGTAGGAATAAATGGATAATAATGTAAACCAAATATGACACAAATGGCAACGTTGAAATTGTATGTGTCAAATGCCAAAAAATATCCAAGGGAATGGTGAAAATGTTCAAAGGAAATAAGTCCCTGGAGCCAAAGCCAATAGAAGGTGATCAAACAGTTAAACACTCAGCACCCAGTGAGAAATCCTCCACCTTATTAGATGTACGCTTACCAGAGGTAAGCTGGATAATAGCTTATCTTAGGATATCCACACGGGGGACACAACTCTATGGACCTCCTCACAAGGAAGGGGTAGGCAGGAACTCTCTTGCAGCGGACCTCAGACAGCATACCAAGGGAACTATTTTCTTTCGGAGATGCGCCGTCCCCAACCACTTAACTGTGCATGTTATAGCATCTCATTTTTCATTTTTTGAAGATTTTTGTCTCTTCATAAAAATCGGAAATCATTTTCAGTCTGCAACCTGCTTGGCATTTTAATGACCAATGGACTACAGCAGGCAATAGCTGCTTGGACCTTATATTCAGAGATCTTATCACTGGATTTTTCTAGTCTCTCTCTTGAATATGAATTGCAACGTATTTGAATACAAATGTCAAAGCTGAATTAGGAAAGAAGGCAGGAGTAAAATCACATAATAAACAATTGATCACATGCAGGCACCCCAGCGGGTGTGATAAAATCCCCTGCTGCAGCTGATCACACCCGCTGGGGTGCCTGCATGTGATCAATTGTTTATTATGTGATTTTACTCCTGCCTTCTTTCCTAATTCAGCTTTGACATTTGTATTCAAATACGTTGCAATTCATATTCAAGAGAGAGACTAGAAAAATCCAGTGATAAGATCTCTGAATATAAGGTCCAAGCAGCTATTGCCTGCTGTAGTCCATTGGTCATTAAAATGCCAAGCAGGTTGCAGACTGAAAATGATTTCCGATTTTTATGAAGAGACAAAAATCTTCAAAAAATGAAAAATGAGATGCTATAACATGCACAGTTAAGTGGTTGGGGACGGCGCATCTCCGAAAGAAAATAGTTCCCTTGGTATGCTGTCTGAGGTCCGCTGCAAGAGAGTTCCTGCCTACCCCTTCCTTGTGAGGAGGTCCATAGAGTTGTGTCCCCCGTGTGGATATCCTAAGATAAGCTATTATCCAGCTTACCTCTGGTAAGCGTACATCTAATAAGGTGGAGGATTTCTCACTGGGTGCTGAGTGTTTAACCGTTTGATCACCTTCTATTGGCTTTGGCTCCAGGGACTTATTTCCTTTGAACATTTTCACCATTCCCTTGGATATTTTTTGGCATTTGACACATACAATTTCAACGTTGCCATTTGTGTCATATTTGGTTTACTTTATTATCCATTTATTCCTACTGTATGGTTTTCATTTACCCTTGAATATTTGATTGTTTGCTGTTTTTTAATACTCACATAATCATATATGGTGTTTAATAAGTGTATATTGTTTGGTTTGTGCAAAAGTTATTGTGTCTACAAAATAGGGGATATATTTATGGCATTTTTATTATTATTTTTTTTTTTTACTAGTGATGGCGGCGATCTGCAATTTTTAACGTGACTGCGACATTGCGGCGGACAGACACTTTTGACACTATTTTGGGACCATTAACATTTATACAGTTATCAGACCTAAAAATAGCCCCTGATTACTGTATAAATGTCACTGGCAGGGAAGGGGTTAAACACTAGGAGGCGATCAAGGAGTTAAGTGTGTTCCCTCACTGTATTCTAACTGTGGGGGGGATAGGCTCACTACAACATGACAGAGATCACTGCTCCCGATGACAGGGAGCAGTAGATCCCTGTCATGTTGCTAGGCAGAACAGGGAAATGCCTTGTTTACAAGTTTGGACCTTGCTTTGTGCACTGATCCAAATCATTTGGTGGAGGGGGGATTATGATGTGGGGATGTTTTTCAGGGGTTGGGCTTGGACCCTTAGTTCCAGTGAAGGGAACTCTTAAGGCATCAGTATACCAAGACATTGTGGACAATTCCATGCTCCCAACTTTGTGGGAATAGTTTGGGGATGGCCCCTTCCTGTTCCAACATGACTGCGTACCAGTGCACAAAGCAAGGTCCATAAAGACATGGATGAGCGAGTTTGGGGTGGAGGAACTTGACTGGCCTGCACAGAGTCCTGACCTCAACCCGATAGAACACCTTTGGGACGAATTTGAGTGAGTGCGACTGCGAGCCAGGCCTTCTTGTCCACATCAGTGCGTGACCTGAGCCAAATTGTTCCAGCAATGGGGACAAGTGCATCAGCTCCAGCCCTTGTCTTGTGTTCTCATTGGACAGACTTATAGCGGCAGGAGCCCATTGGCTCGCGCTGCTGTCAATCAAATCCAGTGACATGGGAGCCGGGGGGTTTGTGCCAATGGACGCAGTAGCAGGACTCAGGAGTGCGCCCGCATGGGTGCCCCCAGGGAGAGTGTCTCTCCGAAGGGGCACTCAAGAAGAGCAGGAGCCAGGAGTGCCATGGTAGAGGGCACCACAATTTTTTTTGTATGTGTGTAAATCTGACAAGCTTGCTGATGCTTCCATACCCTCCTAGAATATCCCCCCTTACCTTCTCCACTTGACCTTGCCATGATTCCTGAGCTCCAGAACCGGCATGCCACTGGGTAGAAGAGATGGAGACCAGCTATCATATGTTTGCTGATCTCCCCTACTTAGTACAGACCTAAAATTAATGTGTATCACATCACTTTTAGGTTCTGCTATAATTTTTCACAATCTGCACTCCATTAGCTTCAGTGGGGGCAGGTGAGACTCTAGAAGTCCCAGATGTATCATTAACCACTTGCCAACTGCACTATAGCCAAATTATGAACAAGCTTTGTGATTGCTGTGTCCTTAGGACACAGCTCATTACAGATCAGGGTAAAGGGCCAATCACAGCTGATCATGATGTAAACACAAGCCGGTTATTGGCTTTCCTTTCCTTACACTGCCACAGTGTGAAGTGGAAGTGGAAGGAAAATGTTAAAGGTTTTCAATATTTTTTACAAATAAGCATTTGAAAAGTGTGGCGAGCATTCATATTCAGCCCCTATTACTCTGATACCCCCTAACTAAAATCTAGAGCAGTGGCCTCCAAACTGCAGCCCAGGGGCTTTGCTTGCCCTATCTGGCCCTTAGGGAACTATTCCTCCCACAGACACCAATGACTGGACACAATTCCTCCCACCACCACCAACGATGAGGCACTATTCCTCCCACAGACACCAATGACTGGACACAATTCCTCCCACCAACACCAACGATGAGGCACTATTCCTCCACAGACACCAATCATGGGACACTATTCTTTCAAATGAAACCAACAAAGGGACACTGTTCTTGCCACAGACACCAATGATGGGGCAGTATTACCCACCCTATGAAAAAAAAAATAAAAAGATGGGACATTGTTTACTCCCACGGATATCGGGATTCGGGACATTGTTTTTTACTACCACTGGCCACAGTCCAGCCCCTTTAAAGTCTGAAACACAGTAAATTGACCCTTTTGTTTAGAAAGTTTGGAGACCCCTGATCTAGAGGAACTCGTTTCCTTCAGAATTCACCTAATTAGTAAAGAGTGCACCTGTGTTTAATCTCAGTATAAATACAGCTGTTCTGTGAAGCCCTCAGAGGTTTGTTAGAGAACCTTAGTGTACAAACAGCATCATGAAGGCCAAGGAACAAACCAGACTGGTTAGGGATACAGTTGTGGAGAAGTTTAAAGCAGGGTTAGGTTATAAAAAAATATCTAAAGCTTTGAATATCTCACAGAGCACTGTTCAATCCATCATCCGAAAATGGAAAGAGTATGACACAACTGCAAACCTACCAAGACATGGCCGTCCACCTAAACTGACAGGCTGGGCAAGGAGAGCATTCATCAGAGAAGCAGCCAAGAGGTCCATGGTAACTCTGGAGGAGCTGCAGAGATCCACAGCTCAGGTGGGAGAATCTGTCCACAGGACAACTAATAGTCATGCTCTCCACAAAGCTGGCCTTTATGGAGTGGCAAGAAGAAAGACATTGTTGAAAGAAAACCATAAAAAGTCCTGTTTGCAGTTTGCGAGACGCCATGTGAGGGACACAGCAAGAAGATGCTCTGGTCAGATGAGACCCAGACCAGATGAGACCAAAATTGAAATTTTTGGCCTAAAAGCAAAACGCTATGTTTCACGGAAAACTAACACTGCACATCACCCTGAACACACCATCCCCACCCTGAAACATGGTGGTGACAGCATCATGTTCTGGGGATGCTTTTATTCAGCAGGGACAGGGAAGCTGGTCATAGTTGATGGGAAGATGGATGGAGCCAAATACAGAGCAATCTTAGAAGAAAACCTGTTAGAGTCTGCAAAAGACTTGAGACTGGGGTGGAGGTTCACCTTCCAGCAGGACAACGACCCTAAACATTCAGCCAGAGCTACAATGGAATGGTTTAGATCAAAGCATATTCATGTGTTAGAATGGCCCAGTCAAAGTCCAGACCTAAATCCAATTGAGAATCTGTGGCAAGACTTGAAGATTGCTGTTCACAGACACTCTTCATCCAATGTGACAGAACTTGAGCTATTTTGCAAGGAAAAACAGGCAAAAATGTCTCTGTCTAGATGTGCAAAGCTGTTAGAGATATCCCCAAAAAAGACTTGCAGTTGACTCCGGGGAGCTGAATACAAATTCACGCCACACTTTTCACATAGTTATTTGTAGAACATTTTGAAAACCATTGTCAGTTAATGTCCCTCCCAGTCAGTGTCAGTTAGCACCAGATAGTCCACCACCCTATCACAGTCACACTATAAGTCACTGATACTAGTAATGTATCTATAGCTGTGTAAATTCCAGTAAGTACTGTATTTCATAATTTGTAGATATAGCTATATATAGATGTAGCTATAACTTTCACAAAAAAATAATATACACTTATTGGGTTGTTTTTTTTTGTTTTTGTTTTTTTTTTTTAATCAAAGTCATGTAGCTGAATACATTTTTGGCCTAAATTTATGAAGAAATTCAATTTTTTTTTGACAGAAGAAAATATTGTTTTCAAATTTTTAATTTTAGTTTTGTTTATATAATAATAAATAAAAAAAAAGTGGTTGTCTAACCAAAAGAAAGCTCTATTTGTGTTAAAAAAAATGATACAAATTTAATTTGGGTACAGTGTTGCATGATTTTCCAGAGGTCAAATTATTTATTGTATTTGGACAATTTAAGGTACCTAAATTGGTTACCAACTCCCAGGCATGTGCAAAATTAAGGCTTGGCATGTTGAATATCTCAGTATATTGAGTATATCACTTGGCACACCCTCATTTTTTTATATTTCTATATTTTACCAAAAATTCTGTAATATATTGAATTTCAGTGCCTAAAATTACCCTTAGTGTATTCTTTACTGAAATTGTGTGCTGGATAAACTGTTGTGCAAATATTGCCTGACATACAAATTCAGACTACTACTACGTGATCTGACACTTCTGGGTCTGGGGCGCACACGCGCACCACACGAGCGTGCCACACGCTCCTGGTGTGATTGGAAACAGAGGGAGCCAATCAGTGGGTCTGGTGGACACGATGTCCGCTGGGACCCGGCGATCATTAAGGAGACAGGCAGAATGGCGGTTTGTCTATCAAAACAAGGCAGATCGCTGTTCTGTAAGAGGAGAATGTGCTATGCAAGAACACAGATCTTTACCTTCCCCCAGTCAAAGCACCTCCCCCACAAGTTGGCAAGCACTCCCTAGGAACACATTTAACCCTTTATTGCCCTTGATGTTAACCCCTTTCCTGCCAGAGTCATTGGTACAGTGACAGTGCATATTTTTTAGCACTGATCACTTTGGCGGTATCACTGGTCACCAAAAAGTGTCAAAAGTGTCAGTTAGTTTCCAATTTGCGCGATTTGTGTGCCGCAAAATTGCAGTACCGCTATGAGTCACTGATTACTAGTAAAAAAAAAGAAGAAAGAAAGAAAAAAGAATGAAAAATATCTTATAGTTTGTAGAATGACTTTTGCGCAAACCAATCAATATACGCGTATTGGGATATTTTTACCAAAAATATGTAGCAGAATACATATGGTCTTAAATTTATGAAGAAATTAGATTGTTTCAAAAAAAATGTATTGGGTATGTTTGATAGCAGAAAGTATATTGGTTTTTTTTCTATATTGCTGCTTTTTTTTGTTTATAGCGCAAAAAATGAAAACCGCAGAGGTGATCGAATACCACCAAAAGAAAGCTGTATTTGTGGAAAAAAAGGACAAACATTTTATTTGGGTACAGCGTCACACGACCGCGCAATTGTCAGTTAAATTAACACAGTGCTGTATTGCAAAAAAAAAAAAATGGCCTGGTCATAAAAGTGGGGGGTGGGGGTAAACTTTCTGGAGTTGAACTGGTTAATCCTTCACCTTGAAAGCCTTACTTATATTACAAAATGATATTGAATGACATATGAGCAAGAAGGTGTACAAAATGTTTTATGCTTTACAATATGCATCCTTTTATATAAGGCATGAATAAAACGTTGAATTCTATGAATAGTATAGATTGAGACATGTTTTGGTACTTTAAAAAATCCCGTTCACTATACCTAGATTTGTAACTAATTATAGGGATGTGGGTACCTTTTTTGAGTATTAAAGTCCACTTATAATATATCCTAGATATCACCACTCCTCCCAATTAGACATGTGCAATTTGTTTCCTTCCAAATTAGTTTTTTAACAAATTTCGACTAATTTGTTAATTTGGAAATATCCCAATTAACAAAAACTTTTCCGAATATTCGTAAATTTGAATATTCGAAAAAATTAATAAATTGGAAAAAAAATCATAAATTCTGAAATTCAAACAAAAAAAAAATGGAAATATTGTAAATTCGTAAAAAAAATTTGTAAATTCGGAAATTTGTAAAAATTTGGAAATTCAGAAATTCAAAAATAATCATAAATTCGAAGAAAATTTTTTTTAAAAAAATGAGAAATTTGGAAGTTCGAACAAAAAAAAAGCAGAAATTAAAAAACCCGAAAATGCGAAAATCTGAAATAACAACTAACTAATAATAACTTAACTATTACTAATTATTATAGGTATTTCCTTTCAAATTTAGCTGTTAGTGAACATAACGAATATGAGTTTTATCCAAAGTTACGAATTATCCGAAATAACAATTGCCGTATCTAAACAAATGGAATGTAACAAATTAATAATAATTAAATTACAATAATAATAATAATAATAAAATTGTGATATTATTATTTATTATTATTTTTTTCCGTTCCACTTGTTCAGATGTGGCATTGGTTATTTCGGATAATTCGTAACTTCGGATAAATTCATATTCGTGATGTTCACTAACAGTGAAATTTTAAAGGAAATTCCAATACCTATTGGAAATTTATAGATAGGCAACTCCTATCCTCATATTGATTAGTGGTTCCAAATTAATAACTACTACTGCAGTAGGGAACAGACACAAAAGATACACTCCGCATCTTTCCAAATAACTGTTCTGCTTTATTATAACGCAAATGAAGGTTTTTATACACATGATTACGTAGGTATCACATTCATATTACAATTGTACTTTTATGGTAACAAGGGGCGTAACATAGGCAGACTAATTCTGATCAGGACTCGAAATGATGCAAACGTACTGAAAACATTATTAGTGCCGTGTGCACAGTGAGGGCAGTGTGCAATACATACAAAATAGAATACAATTATATACAGAACTTACAAATTTCCTTTACACCTATACAGTATCTCACAAAAGTGAGTACACCCCTCACATTTTTGTAAATATTTTCTTCTATCTTTTCATGTGACAACACCGAAGAAATGACACTTTGCTACAATGTAAAGTAGTGAGTGTACAGCTTGTATAACAGTGTAAATTTGTTGTCCCCTCAAAATAACCCAACACACAGCCACTCATGTCTAAATCACTGGCAACAAAAGTGAGTACACCCCTAAGTGAAAATGTCCAAATTTGGCCCAAAGTGTCAATATTTTGTGTGACCACCATTATTTTCCAGCACTGTCTTAACCCTCTTGGGCATGGAGTTCACCAGAGCTTCACAGGTTGCCACTGGAGTCCTCTTCCCCTCCTCCATGATGACATCACGGAGCTGGTGGATGTTAGAGACGCTCCTCCACCTTCCGATTGAGGATGCCCCACAGATGCTCAATAGGGTTTAGGTCTAGAGACATGCTTGGCCAGTCCATCACCTTTACCCTCAGCTTCTATAGCAAGGCAGTGGTCATCTTGGAGGTGTATTTGGATCATTATCATGTTGGAATATTGCCCTATGGCCCAGTCTCTGAAGGGAGGGGAACATGCTCTGCTTCAGTATGTCACAGTACATGTTGGCATTCATGGTTCCCTCAATGAACTGTAGCTCCCCAGTGATGGCAGCACTCATGCAGCCCCAAACATGACACTCCCACCACCATGCTTGACTGTAGGCAAGACACACTTGTCTTTGTACTCCTCACCTGGTTGCCGCCCCACACGTTTGACACCATCTGAACCAAATAAGTTTATCTTGGTCTCATCATACCACAGGACAGGGTTCCGGCAATCGATGTCCTTTGTTTGTCTTCAACAAACTATTTGCGGGCTTTCTTGCGCATCATCTTTAGAAGAGGCTTCCTTCTGGGACGACAGGCATGCAGACCAATTTGATGCAGTGTGCAGCATATGGTCTGAGCACTAACAGGCTGACCCCCCACCCCTTCAACCTCTGCAGCAATGCTGACAGCACTCATACGTCTATTTCCCAAAGACAACCTCTGGATATGACGCTAAGCACCTTCACTCAACTTCCTTGGTCAACCAAGGCAAGGCCTGTTCTGAGTGGAACCTGTCCTGTTAAACCGTTGTATAGTCTTGGCCACCTTGCTGCAGCTCAGTTTCAGGGTCTTGGCAATCTTCTTATAGCCTAGGCCATCTTTATGTAGAGCAACAATTCTTTTTTTCAGATCCCCAGAGAGTTCTTTGCCATGAGGTGCCATGTTGAACTTCCAGTGACCAGTATGAGTGAGTGAGTGCGATAACACCAAATTTAACACACATGCTCCCCATTGACACCTGAGACCTTGTAACACTAACGAGTCACATGACACCGGGGAGGGAAAATGGTTACTTGGGCCCAATTTGGACATTTTCACTTAGGGGTGTACTCACTTTTGTTGCCAGCGGTTTAGACATTAATGGCTGTGTGTTGAGTTATTTTGAGGGGACAGCAAATTTACACTGTTATACAAGCTGTACACTCACTACTTTACATTGTAGCAAAGTGTCATTTCTTCAGTGTTGTCACATGAAAAGATAGAATAAAATATTTATAAAAATGTGAAGTGTGTACTCACTTTTGTGAGATACTGTAATAGATAGTAATAGTTAAGTTATTATTAGTTATCATTTCAGATTTTTGAATTTCCGAATTTCAGATTTTTTTTTTTCTAATTTCAGATTTTTTTCAAATTTACAAATTGTGATAATAACAAATAACCCGAAAAATGGAAAAAAACAAGAAAAAAAAAAACAAATGAAACGAAAACAAACAAATTTTTCGGCAGTGCACATGTTTACACCCGATACATCCTGATTAATATCTTTTAGACATTCCAATGTCCCATACAATCACATACTATTGTAAAAGAAAGTTTACTGAAAAAACAGACAGCATTTGTGGCAGAGGTGCCCAAGGAGGAGTCATCTTAAAGGTTTTCAGGGAGTTGAGGTCTCATATTTAATTATTGAATAAAGAACTTCAACTCTCTGAAAACCTTGGCAAATATGATCTTTTTAATTTTTTTACATACTTTTTTTACTAAATATAACAAACCAAATATACCCCATATACGGAACACAGGCTTGGTTTCCCCTTAACATAGAAATGAAGAAAGGGTCTGGTTGGATACAAAGATGCAGTATTCTACACAAGAGATTCACTGGGTTAAGGATCATAGGCGTCCTTTTTTTGAGGAACTTCAAGAGATATAAGCAGAATTTTCTTGTATCTCATTATATTACCACTGAAAGCTCCAAATAACTTCTCAACCATAAATAGCTCTCCCAACCAGTCTGTTTTTTTTTTGTTTTTTTTACCCACACAAGAGAAAAAAAACTAACACCAGTTCTACACATTGAGATTATATAGGTAAGGTGACAAAAGGCAGATGTCTATTATGTTTAACTTCTAACTAAAATCTCTCTGTTCATCTCAAGTTACAATGATCTCAGGATACTGCAAATCTTTTAAATAAATAAAAGAAAAAAGTAGAGTGTCTTATTTTATATGAAATACCTAAGAAGCTTAATGGGTGAATTTCCCACTTCAGCAAAATTTCACCAACAGCAGAATCAGTAATTTTGCAGCAAACTAATTTTATCTGAAATCACCCCACTCCTTCCTTGTTATAATGATCCCAGGAATCCTCAAGTCAAAGACAGTTTAGACAGAGAGTTCCTAGGTATAATAATTGGCAGCTCATTGCAGTTCCAATTTACAACAAACATTGTTTATCTTTTGTTGGGCAGCCCTTAATGAAGCCTTAGGTCAGTGCAGACTTTTAGGTTAGCTACTTACCTGTGGCTAGGAGGATAAGTACAGTCAACATTCCCATTCCAGCAGAGTGGAAGATATTCAGCAGATCCCTCTGGCTCTCTCAAATTACTCTGTGAAGAGCACACTTTTATGTTTATGAATTTAAACCTTTATAGCTTCCTCATTCTTCATAATAGTGTAGATTGGTGGAAAAGTTCTGGTTTATTTCCGGTCAGTCCTACCTTGGTCTGGAATTCCACCTGCCACCTATATTACAGTGCTGACTGACAAATTCCTCATATGTTAACACTTTGCATTGCAGGAGATGAGCTATTTTTAGTACATTACAGTGAGGGGGGGGGCTTTACCACTATATTAGCTATAGATGGGTCAGTGTTTCCTCCAATTCAACTAATATTAATGATAATTGCAAGAGAAAAACAAAGGAAAGGATGCCTTTATAGATTATATTCTGACCTGTTGGAAAAGTTATTGTATACTGAGGTAGGGATTCTGTCACGGTACTACTTACAGTGAGCCCACAGGCGAGCAGGTGACACAGGATCCCCCAGGGTGTGGAGTCTAAGGGCCAGCCAGTATTCTGCCAGGGACCCCCTCACGAGGGTTTGGGCTTAGCTGCGTGCTGACCCCAGGTCACGACCCCCGGGTTTACCCTGTTCGCTGGGAAGTACCAGAGGACACTGTCAGACAAAGATGGATGGATGAAGCAAAGGAGAGCCGGATAGCAAGCCAAGGTCAGGGCGGGCTGCAGACAATGTAATCAGAACAAGCCGAGTCAGTACACAAGAGATCAGTTCACGAGAAGTTAGGTTAAGGCAGGTTACACGAAGGGGGCTCAAAAACAAATGTTGCTCAAGCAACCAGAACTGGTCAGAGAGGGATTTAAATAGAGAAGCACCTGAGGGACTGGACAGGAAGCAGCAGGAAGGAATCATATATTAAGCAACAGGTGAAGGCGGCGACACCCATAGTTGGAAAGTGCAGCAGAACTGAACACAAGCTAGTGGAACCACAGGTGCCAGCCGGCCTATAGCAGTAAAGGTAAGACACAGATCAGCTCCGCAGCTGATCTGTGACAGTACCCCCCCTCTTACGAGGTCCCCCTACACATCTGGGGGCTGGCTTTGAGGGAAATTTCCAATGGAATCTGGTCAACATACGTGGGGCTGACATATCGGGGGCAGAAACACAAGACCTCTCCTCCGGACCATAGCCCTTCCAATCAATCAGATAGAGTAGCCTCCCTCGTGAGTACTTGGAGTCCAATATTTCTTTAATCTCATACTGATCTGTGGTATCAGCCACAGGAGCGGGGTTAGAAGAAGGGCAAGAGAAGCTATTGAGGACCAGTGGCCTGAGCAGGGAGACGTGGAAGGCTTTGGTATCCTGAGATGAGAGGGCAGACGGAGTTTGAAAGCAACTGGATTGATCTGATGGAGAATAGGAAATGGACCAATGAAGCGAGGGGCAAATTTCACTGAGGGCACCTGGAGTCGGATGTGCTTGGTGGAGAGCCAAACTCTATCGCCAGGCAGGAACTTAGGAGCCGGACGGCGATGATGATCTGCTGCCGTTTTATGCCTGGAAGCAGCTAGATGAAGATTCTTCCAGATTGAGTTGAAGGACCTTTGAGTTTCAGCTGCTGCTGGCACAAGAGGAGAAATGGGAACAGGAAAGGGAACAGATGGATGCTGCCCATAAACAGTGAAGAAGGGAGATTTTCCAGAACTGGCATTGGAGTGATGGTTTAAGGCAAACTCTGCCCAGGGCAAAGGGCTCACCCAGTCATCTTGGTGGGCTGAGATGAAGGCACAGAGAAGACATTCTACATTTTGATTGACACGTTCCGTTTGCCCATTAGACTGGGGATGAAAGGCAGAAGGAAAATCCAATTTAATCCCAATGTAACTGGCCAAGGCCCTCCAAAACCGAGCAGTAAATTGAACTCCTCTGTCGGAGAAGATATGTGAAGGCATCCCATGAAGACGAAAGATCTCCTTAATGAAAGTTGTGGCAAGACTGGGAGCAGAAGGTAGGCCTGGGAGAGGAATGAAGTGACACATTTTGGAGAACCGATCCACCACTACCCAGATGACTGTAGAACCTGTTGAGGGGGGCAGATCTGAGATAAAATCCATGTAAATACAACACCAAGGTATATCGGGAACTGGTAAGGGCAAAAGCAACCATACAAGCTTGAACGTATTCCTTGACATCCTTACGAAGAGAAGGCCACCAGTAATGATGCTGAAAAAGGTCACAAGTACGAGGTATGCCAGGATGTCCAGAGAACTGGAGTCATGTGCCTAAGCAAGAAGTTTGGGATGAAGTGCGGGAACTACAAAAGTTTTACCTGGAGGAGGCTGCGTAGACCGGAGCTGAGTAGTGGCTAGAATACGATGCGGAGGGATGATAGGACCAGGATCTAGGTGATTCTCAGAATCGTTGACATCAATTGACCTGGACAAGGCATCGGCTCAAAGGTTTTTGTCATCTGGATGAAAAGTAATGTTAAAGTTGAAGCGGGCGAAAAAGAGGGTCCAGCGAGCTTGACGTGGGTTCAAGCGTTTTGCGGATTTTAAATACTGCAGATTTTTATGATCAGTATATATGGTAATACAATGGGGAGAACCCTCTAGAAGATGTTGTCATTCTTGAAGAGCTAGTTTAATAGCGAGTAGCTCATGGTCCCCAATGGTATAGTTCTTCTCCGCATTAGAAAACTTCTTGGAAAAGATTCCGCAAGGCTGAGACTTGCCCTTCTGAGCTTGGAGTAGGATGGCACTGACTTCTACTGAAGAGGCGTCAACCTCCAAAGAAAAGGGTTTTGTAATGTCCGGACGTAGGAGAATTGGGGCGGAGAGGAAGGCTGCCTTGAGTTTGAGGAAAGCATCAGTGGCTTTAGGGGACCAAAGCCGGGCATTGACACCCTTGCAGGTGAGAGATGTAATAGGGGCCACCAAGGTGGAGTAGTTACGAATGAATTGGTATTAATTGGTGAAGCCTAAAAAGCGTTGGGTGGCTTTAAAACCGGAGGGCTGGGGCCACTCAGAGATGGCCCAAAGTTTAGCTGGGTCCATGAGGAGGCCCTGTGATGAGATTATGTAGCCCAGAAATGGAACTTGTGTTTGTTCAAATAGACATTTCTCCAATCTTGTATATAGACAATTGTCCTGTAGACGCTGTAGCACAGCTTTAACATGAAGACGATTTGTAAGTAAGTCTGGTGAGAAAATAAGAATATCATCCAGATATACAATAACACAGACATACAGAAGGTCTCGGAAGATCTCATTAACCAAATTTTGGAAGACCGCTGGGGCATTGCATAAGCCAAAGGGCATCACAAGATATTCATAATGTCTGTCCCTGGTGTTAAAGGCGGTCATCCATTCGTCTCCTTCCCGGATTCTTATTAAATTGTAGGCCCCTCTAAGATACAGTTTGGTAAAAACATGAGAACCTTGCAGTCTGTCAAAGGGTTCTGAAATTAAATGAAGAGGGTGTCAGTTCTTCATGGTGATGGCGTTAAGGCCCCTGTAGTCGATGCACTGACGGAGTGAACCATCTTTTTTCGCTACAAAGAAGAACCCAGCTCCGGCAGGTGAGTTTGATTTCCTGATAAAACCCTTTTGCAGGTTTTCCCAAATGTATTCAGACATGGCTTGTGTCTCGGGAATAGATAGAGGGTAGATTCGGCCTCGGGGAGGAGAGGTCCCAGGTAACAGATCAATGGAGCAGTCATAGTCTCTGTGAGGAGGAAGGCGATCAGAGGACTTTTTGCAGAAAACATCTTGGAAAGACTGATATTGGGAAGGGAACATGGGAGTTGTGGAGGTCTCAGCCAGAGGAATGGAAGCAGGAGGTAGCACCTTGGAAATACATTGTTGCTGTCACGGAAGACTCCAAGCCAATACTTTCCCAGAATTCCAGTCAAGATGCGGGGAGTGTTTCTGCAACCATGGAAGGCCCAGGATGATGGGACTGGAGGATTTAGGCAGAATTAGGAAAGAGATCTCATCAGCATGCAAAACCCTAATGCATAAGACAATAGGAGGGGTTTTAAACCGGATGGGGCTCATAGGCAAGAAGGAGCCATCTGCTGCGGTCACGGAAAGGGGTATAGCCAAGGCAACAAAGGCAATGCCCAACTCAGAAGCTAAAGATTGTTCATTGAAATTCCCGGCAGCACCAGAGTCCACTTATGCAGAGAGTTGATAGATGTCTTTTATCGCCACAATAAAGGTACAAGCCCAATCCCATGCATCGTGCACATTCTTCGGGAGTGAGGCCAGTTTGCCCAAGCTGCATAGGTTCTTTCAACGTGTGAGAGGTTGAAGACGGAGAGGGTTCCACAGGCCTTTTGACTACCTGCGCTGGAGGGCCATCAGGGGGAAGACTGGATCTGGATTTCTCCAGGGACCGCTCCTGGAAGCGAATGTCTGTTTGAATGCTCAATGCGATTAAATCATCCAATGTGGTAGGAATGGTGCATCCAGCGAGTTCATCCTTGACACGCTCAGATAGGCCTTGCCAGAAGGTAGCAGTAAGGGCCTCATTATTCCATTTGAGTTCAGCAGCCAGCGTACGGAATTGAACTGCATATTGGCCGACTGTCATTTCTTGCTGACTAAGACAAAGGAGGGCCCCAGCAGCCGAGGACACTCTGCCGGGCTCATCAAAAGTTTTCCGGAATGCGTCCACAAAGAGCTGGAGGTCGGAGGTGATAGAATCGTGTGATTCCCAGAGTGGGGAGGCCTAAGCTAGAGCATCACCAGAGAGGAGAGAGATGATATATACGACTTTGATGTGATCAGTTGGAAAATGGTTGCTGGAAAGTTCAAAGTGAATGGAACACTGATTAATGAAGCCCCGACAAACTTTAGGGTCACCAGAAAAATGAGGTGGCAGCAGTGACAGATTCCTTCAGAAATGTTATTCTGCTTGTCTAACAGGGCTGGATCTAGCCTGTCTGATGTGGGGGTGCTGTAAAAAATGTCAGGGGAACAGAGGCTGGGAGGTCAGTAGGACAGTGTACAGGGGGTCACCAAGGCAGAGGATAGGGTCAGCAGTTTGTAGGGCAGTGTGCAGGGGCTATTCATTTGTAGAACAGTGTAGGGGGTGTCAGCAGGGTAGAGAACAGTGGGTCAGCAGGGTGGAGGATGGGAGGTCAGCAGGGGAGTGTACAGGAATCAGTAGGGCAAGGTATTGAGGGTCAGTACAGCAGAGGAAAGGGGTCAGCGGGGGAGTGTACAGGACTGGCAGGACAGAGGACAAGGGTCACCAATGGCAGGACAGAGGACAAGGGTCACCACTGGCAGGAGGGAGAATTGGGGTCCCTGCTGGCACTAGGGAGAACACGGGTCCCTGCTGGCACTAGGGAAGACAGGGGTCCCCACTGTCAGGATTCACCATTAGCAGGGCAGAGGACAGGGGTCACTGCTGGCTGGAAGGCGGACAGGGGTCACCGCTGGCAGGGCACTGAGTAGAGATCTCTCTTTTTTCCCTGCATGGTACATAACCTGAGCACAGGCAGCAGGAACTCCTCCTCCAAACAGCAGACACTGTAGCTGAAATCTGATTACATTACAGTTATGATCTCCACAGCGTCCTGGACAGAATGGCAGCTCAATAACAGTAACCAGCTATACACTGCAGATTGTAGCTGTGTGTAATGTGATTGGATTTCAGCTACAGTGTGTGCTGTGGAAAGGAGGAGTTCTTGCTGCCTGTGCTCAGGCTGTGCACAGTCCAGGGATGGGAGATGGCCAGCACAGCATCAGTGGTGGTTGGAGTCTTTCGAGGGGGCAACTGAAATCTGGGGAACACAGCCACCACAGCATCGCCCTACATCCGGCCATGATGCCTAAATGGTTCCTTATTATAGAAATTATCTAGTAAAAGTCTAAATTCCATGCCATTGAAATGTAAAAAAGCAGCCAAGGATCACAGGAGAAAGCATTGACCAAATGTATAGTCATAACATCATCAAGGATCCCTGCACTAGTGTCGGGAGCCGCTATTTAGTGAGGGGAGTGCAATGCATTGTCATTGACAAGGGTTTACATCACTGAATGCCACTATTGATAATGGATTGACACACCCCCCATCCTTGCAAGAACTCCCAGGGTTGAAAGGCATGCTGATTGGTATGGTACAGAAAGTGGGGTGCACGATTTCTACTGCGAAGCATAACACAGGACCCCACAGGGCTTCTTCCTGTCAACAAACACACAAGGAGTTTGGAGGGTTTGATTGGGTTGTATGTTCAAGAAAGGAGTGCCAAGCATATGACAGCAGGCACTATGTGCAGGAGAGGAGTGTGGAAGGTATGACAGTGGGCAGTATGTGTGAGAGAAGAAGCAGTATGTACATGAGAGGACTGTAGAGGATATGGAAGTGAGCAGTATATACAGGGGAGAAGTGTGGAAGATTATGAAGGGGGTGGTATGCGAATCAGAGGAGTGTGGAGGGCATGATGGTGGCGGAATGTGCAGGAGATGAGTGTGGAGGGTGTGGTGGGGGCAGTATATGCAGGAGGAGAGTGTGGAGGGTGTGGTGGGGGCAGTGTGTGCAGGAGGGGAGTGTGGAGGGTGTGGTAGGGCAGTATGTGCAGGAGGGGAGTGTGGAGGGTGTGGTAGGGCAGTATGTACAGGAGGGGAGTGTGGAGGTTGTGAGGGGGCAGTATGTGCAGGAGGGGAGTGTGGAGGGTGTGGTGGGGGCAGTATGTGTAGGGGGGAGTGTGGAGGGTGTAGTGGGGGCATTATGTGCAGGAGGGGAGTGTGGAGGGTGTGATGGGGCAGTATGTGCAGGAGGGGAGTGTGGAGGATGTGGTGGGGGCAGTATGTGCAGAAGGGGAGTGTGGAGGGTGTGGTGGGGGCAGTATGTGCAGGAAGGGAGTATGGAGGGTGTGGTGGGGCAGTGTGTGCAGGAGGGGAGTGTGGAGTAGGGATGAGCCGAACACCCCCCGGTTCGGTTTGCACCAGAACCTTCCGAACGGACGAAAATTTGCATGAACGTTAGAACCCCATTGATGTCTAAGGGACTCGAACGTTCAAAATCAAAAGTGCTCATTTTAAAGGCTAATTTTCATGGTATTGTCCTAAAAAGGGTTTGGGGACCTGGGTCCTGCCCCAGGGGACATGTATCAATGCAAAAAAAAGTTGTAAAAACGGCCGTTTTTTCGGGAGAAGTGATTTTAATGATGCTTAAAGTAAAAAAAAAAAGTGAAATATTCCTTTAAATATAGTACCTGGGGGGTGTCTATAGTATGCCTGTAAAGTGGCGCGTGTTTTCCGTGCTTAGAACAGTCCCTGCACAAAATGTAATTTTTAAAGGAAAAAATCTCATTTAAAACTGCTTGCGGCTTTAATGTAATGTCGGGTCCTGGCAATATGGATGAAAATCAGAGAGACAAACGGCATGGGTACCCCCCAGTCCATTACCAGGCCCTTTGGGTCTTGTATGGATATTAAGGGGAACCCCGCACCCAAATTAAAAAAAGGAAAGGTGTGGGTCCACCAGGCCCTATATTCTGTGAACAGCAGTATACAGGAGGTGCAAACAAGACAAGGACTGTAGGTTTGTTGTTAAGTAGAATCTGTTTGTAATTTTGAACGGGTACATTTTTAACGTGTTTAGCTCCAGCCAAAAAATCTTTTTTAAGCTTTTTAGAAAACATCACCCCTGTGACATTTGTTTTGCTGTCTGTGCTCCTCTTCAGAAGAATGAGCCTCACTTTTTGTCCCAATGACAAATGTTTTTTGAAAATTTGGGTTTTTTTGTGAAACAAGGATTGGTGATAAAGCATCAGTGGAAAGGAGATTTTTTTTTCCCATATAAACTCTTACAGGAGAGAATTTCCCTTCCTAGGGGTAGATTTCATCTCACTTCCTGTTGTCTATTTGCAAGTAGGAGTCGTTTGTAAGTTGGATGTTTGAAAGTAGGGGCCTGCCCTATATACTCAGCAGAAATTTGGGCCTTAGGTGTTGTTGTGGCCACAGCACTGTAAGCCCTCACAGGGCCCTGATGTGAAATATTAGATCAAGAATTGTAATTACATGCCCCTGTTGAACAGGGTCAGAAAAATTGGGCCTTTGGTGGTGGTGGTGGTGCTGGTGCCACCACACTGTAAGTCCTTACTCGCTCTTGGTGGGCGCAGAAACGGGCCCTGCTGTGAAATATTAGATCAAGAATTGTAATTTCATGCCCCTGTTTAACAGGGGCTGAAAATTTGGACCTTTGGTGGTGGTGCTGGTGCCACAACACTGTAAGTCCTCACTCGCTCTTGGTGGGCGCAGAAACGGGCCCTGCTGTGAAATATTAGATCAAGAATTGTAATACATGCCCCTGTTGAACAGGGGCTGAAAAATTGGGCCTTAGGTACTGGTGCTGGTGCCACAACACTGCAACCCCTTACAGATACTCTAGTTGGAACGCAGGAACGAGCCCTGCTGCAAATTATTGCATCAAAAATTGTAATTACACGCCCCTGTTAAACAGGGGCTGAAAAATTAGGACTTAGGCACTGGTGCCACAACACTACAACCCCTCACAGATACTCTAGTTGGAATGCAGGAACGAGCCCTGCTGCAAAGTATTGCATCAAAAATTGCAATTACACGCCCCTGTTAAACAGGGGCTGAAAAATTGGGCCTTAGGCACTGGTGCTGGTGCCACAACACTGCAACTTCTCACAGAAACTTTAGTTGGAACGCAGGAACGAGCCCTGCTGCAAAGTATTGCATCAAAAATTGTAAATACACGCCCCTGTTAAACAGGGGCTGAAAAATTGGGCCTTAGGCACTGGTGGCGGTGCCCAGAACCAAAAATGTTCTTACAAGCTATCAGCGTGATCATTGAGGAGGAAGAGGATAATTACTCAGGATTAGGGATGAGCTTCGAGTTCGAGTCGAACTCATGTTCTACTCGAACATTGGCTGTTCGCAAGTTCGCCGAACAGCGAACAATTTGGGGTGTTCGCGGCAAATTCGAATGCCGCGGAACACCCTTTAAAAGTCTATGGGAGAAATCAAAAGTGCTAATTTTAAAGGCTTATATGCAAGTTATTGTCATAAAAAGTGTTTGGGGACCCGGGTCCTGCCCCAGGGGACATGGATCAATGCAAAAAAAAGTTTTAAAAACGGACGTTTTTTCAGGAGCAGTGATTTTATTAATGCTTAAAGTCAAACAATAAAAGTGTAATATCCCTTTAAATTTAGTACCTGGGGGGTGTCTATAGTATGCCTGTAAAGGGGCGCATGTTTCCTGTGTTTAGAACAGTCTGACAGCAAAATGACATTTGGAAGGAAAAAACTTATTTAAAACTACCCGCGGCTATTGCATTGCCGACAATACACATAGAAGTTCATTGATAAAAACGGCATGGGAATTCCCCACAGGGCAACCCCGAACCAAAAAAAAAAAAAAAAAAATGATGTGGGGGGTCCCCCTAAATTCCATACAAGGCCCTTCAGGTCTGGTATGGATATTAAGGGGAACCCCAGCCAAAATTTTAAAAAAAATTGACGTGGGGTTCCCCCTAAATTCCATACCAGACCCTTCAGGTCTGGTATGGATTTTAAGGGGAACCCCGCGCCAAAAAAAAAAAAAAAAAACGGCGTGGGGTCCCCCCAAAAATCCATACCAGACCCTTATCCGAGCACGCAACCTGGCAGGCCGCAGGAAAAGAGGGGGGGACGAGAGTGCGGCCCCCCCCTCCTGAACCGTACCAGGCCACATGCCCTCAACATTGGGAGGGTGCTTTGGGGTAGCCCCCCAAAACACCTTGTCCCCATGTTGATGAAGACAAGGGCCTCATCCCCACAACCCTGACCGGTGGTTGTGGGGGTCTGCGGGCGGGGGGCTTATCAGAATCTGGAAGCCCCCTTTAACAAGGGGACCCCCAGATCCCGGCCCCCCCCTGTGTGAAATGGTAAGGGGGTACTTACCCCTACCATTTCACTAAAAAACTGTCAAAAATGTTAAAAATGACAAGAGACAGTTTTTGACAATTCCTTTATTTAAATGCTTCTTCTTTCTCCTTCATCTGCTTCTGGTTCTTCTGGCTCTTTTGGTTCTTCCTCCGGCGTTCTCGTCCAGCATCTCCTCCGCGGCGTCTTCTATCTTCTTCTCCTCGGGCCGCTCCGCACCCATGGCATGAGGGGAGGCTCCCGCTCTTCTCTTCATCTTCTTCATCTTCTTCTTCATCTTCATCTTCTTCTTCTTCTTCTTCTTCTTCTCTTCTTCCTTCTTCTCTTCTTCATTTCTTCTCCGGGCCGCTCCGCAGCCATGCTGGCATGGTGGGAGGCTCCCGCTGTGTGACGGCGTCTCTTCGTCTGACGGTTCTTAAATAACGGGGGGCGGGGCCATCCGGTGACCCCGCCCCCTCTGACGCACGGTGACTTGACGGGACTTCCCTGTGACGTCACAGGGAATGCCACAGGGAAGTCCCGTCATGTCCCGTGCGTCAGAGGGGGGCGGGATCACCGGGTGGCCCCGCCCCCCGTTATTTAAGAACCGTCAGACGAAGAGACGCCGTCACACAGCGGGAGCATCCCACCATGCCAGCATGGCTGCGGAGCGGCCCGGAGAAGAAATGAAGAAGAGAAGAAGGAAGAAGAGAAGAAGAAGAAGAAGATGAAGAAGAAGATGAAGAAGAGAAGAAGATGAAGAGAAGAGCGGGAGCCTCCCCCCTCATGCCATGGGTGCGGAGCGGCCCGAGGAGAAGAAGATAGAAGAAGGAGAGATGCTGGACGAGAACGCCGGAGGAAGAACCAGAAGAGCCAGAAGAACCAGAAGAAGAAGAAGATGAAGGAAGAAAGAAGAAGCATTTAAATAAAGGAATTGTCAAAAACTGTCTCTTGCGAATTTTTAACATTTTTGACAGTTTTTTAGTGAAATGGTAGGGGTAAGTACCCCCTTACCATTTCACACAGGGGGGGGCGGGATCTGGGGGTCCCCTTGTTAAAGGGGGCTTCCAGATTCCGATAAGCCCCCCGCCTGCAGACCCCCACAACCACCGGCCAGGGTTGTGGGGATGAGGCCCTTGTCTTCATCAACATGGGGACAAGGTGTTTTGGGGGGCTACCCCAAAGCATCCTCCCAATGTTGAGGGCATGTGGCCTGGTACGGTTCAGGAGGGGGGGGGCGCACTCTCGTCCCCCCCTCTTTTCCTGCGGCCTGCCAGGTTGCGTGCTCGGATAAGGGTCTGGTATGGATTTTTGGGGGGACCCCACGCCGTTTTTTTTTTTTTTTTTGGCGCGGGGTTCCCCTTAAAATCCATACCAGACCTGAAGGGTCTGGTATGGAATTTAGGGGGAACCCCACGTCAATTTTTTTTTTAAATTTTGGCTGGGGTTCCCCTTAATATCCATACCAGACCTGAAGGGCCTTGTATGGAATTTAGGGGGACTCCCACATCATTTTTTTTTTTTAATTTTGGTTCGGGGTTGCCCTGTGGGGAATTCCCATGCAGTTTTTATCAATGAACTTCTATTTGTATTGTCGGCAATGCAATAGCCGCGGTAGTTTTAAATGTGTTTTTTCCTTCAAAATGTCATTTTGCTGTCAGACGGTTCTAAACACGGGAAACATGCGCCCCTTTACAGGCATACTATAGACACCCCCCAGGTATGAAATTTAAAGGGATATTACACTTTTATTGTTTGACTTTAAGCATTATTAAAATCACTGCTCCTGAAAAAACGGCCGTTTTTAAAACTTTTTTTTGCATTGATTCATGTCCCCTGGGGCAGGACCCAGGTCCCCAAACACTTTTATTGACAATAACTTGCATATTAGCCTTTAAAATTAGCACTTTTGATTATTCATGTTCGTGTCCCATAGACTTTAACGGTGTTCGCGTGTTCGAACAAATTTTTTTCCTGTTCGCATGTTCTGGTGCGAACCGAACAGGGGGGTGTTCGGCTCATCCCTACTCAGGATAGTCACTCAGCATCAGCATAGGCAGTCTTTGAAGGGATCTGAGATTTCAAAAAAAAAAATATTCGGTTACATCAGCATCAGGTGCTTGGTAGCTGGTGGTGATCCAAGACTAATTCATCTTTATGAAGGTCAGTCGTTCGACCGAGTCGGTGGACAGACGCACCCTGTGATCGGTTACAAAGCCTCCTGCAGCACTGAATTTGCGTTCCGAAAGAATGCTGGATGCAGGACAGGCCAGTAGCTCAATTGCATACTGTGCAAGCTCTGGCCAATGATCCATCCTCAAGACCCAGTAACCCAGAGGATTTTCGGTGGGAAAGGTGTCCAAGTCAGATCTTGCCCCTAGGTATTCCTGCACCATGTAAAACAGACCCTGGCGTTGGTTGCTGGAACCGATCATACCTTGTGGCTGCGGACTAAAAAATTGTCTGAACGCATCGGTCAGACGGCCACCTTCTCCACCGCTCCTTCTTTGACTGACCGAAGCCTCAGCAACACGTTGTCCAGAAACAGGAGTTTGTAACCTCCCAGTCTCTGGGAACGCGTTGCACAGACCTTTCTGCAAGGCCTCCTGAAGATGTTTCATCCTCTGCTCCCTCTGCAACGGCAACATAAGGTCCGCAACCTTAACCACGTAACGTGGATCAAGGAGGGTTGCCAGCCAGTATTGGTCCTTCTCCTTGATACCACGAATACAAGGATCCTTACGCACGCTTTGCAGAATCAGGGAGGCCATGCAGCGTAGGTTTGCTGAGGCATTCGGTCCGGAGTCCTCTGGGTCACTAAGGACGACATGGTCCGCAGCCACCTCCTCCCAGCCAGGTACAAGTCCATGTGTTTCTTGGGACTGATCCCTTAAAGACTGCTGCTGATGCTGAGTGCCAGGCTCCACCTCCATACCGACACAATCCTCCTCCTCCTCGTCCTCTTCCTGTGTGATCGGCGGGCACGCAGGAACACTGTCTGGATAAAGGGGGCCTTGAGAGCTAAGAAAGTCCTCCTCTTCCTGCCTATGTTCTGCCTCAAGTGCCCTGTCCATTATTCCACGCAGCGTGTGCTCCACCAGGTGGACAAGGGGGACAGTGTCACTGATGCATGCACTGTCACTGCTCACCATCCTCGTGGCCTCCTCAAATGGTGACAGGACAGTGCATGCATCCCTGATCATGGCCCACTGGCGTGGGGAAAAAAAACCAAGCTCCCCTGACCCTGTCCTGGTGCCATAGTCGCATAGGTACTCATTGATGGCCCTCTGCTGCATGTGCAGCCGCTGCAGCATGGCCAACGTTGAGTTCCACCTGGTGGGCATGTCACAGATTAGGCGGTTCTTGGGCAGGTTAAGCTCCTTTTGGAGGTCCGCCAGCCGAGCACTGGCATTATATGACCGGCGGAAATGGACACAGACTTTCCTGGCCTGCATCAGGACATCTTGTAAGCCCAGTATCTGCCCAAGAACCACTGCACCACCAAGTTAAGGACGTGAGCCAAACAGGGCACATGGGTCATGTGTCCCTGTCGGAGGGCAGAGAGGAGGTTGGTGCCATTGTCGCAAACCACCATTCCTGCCTTAAGTTGGCTTAACGTCAACCACCTCTGACCCTGCCCCTGCAGAGCTGACAGAACCTCTGCCCCAGTGTGACTCCTGTCCCCCAAGCACACCAGCTCAAGTACCGCATGGCATCTTTTGTCCTGCATACTTGCGTAGCCCCTTGAACGCCTACGGAGCACCACTGGTTCCGAGGACAAATCACAGGAAGAGGCCATGGAGGAAGAAGAGGGGGTGGAGGAGAGAGGTGTGTCACAATCATTAGTAGTGGCATTTTGGAGGCGTGGTGGCAGAACAACTTCCAATAATACTGCACCTTGTCCTGCATCCTTCCCAGCTGCCAGCAGAGTCACCCAATGCGCGGTGAAACTTAGGTAACGTCCCTGTCCATGCCTGCTGGACCATGAGTCAGCGGTAATATGCACCTTACCGCTGACCGCCCTGTCCAGCGAGGTATGGACATTGCCTTCCACATGCCGGTAGAGAGCCGGAATCGCCTTCCGTGAGAAAAAGTGGCGTTTGGGTCTCTACAACTGAGGAACCGCACATTCCACAAACTCACGGAAGGGGGCAGAGTCTACCAACTGAAAGGCAGCAGTTGAAGTGCTAGCAATTTTGCCAAGCTAGCATTCAACCACTGGGCATGTGGATGGCTGGGAGCAAACTTCTTTCTGCAGTGCAGCAGCTGGGGCAGGGAAATTTGCAATGGTACAATCTGGTACAATCTGACGTTGGTGTACCGAAAGCAGATTGCCCACAAGTACTTGGCTGTGACACACCTAATTCTACACCTTCATTCCTCTCAATGCAGGTCTCAGAGAGGACTGAAGGTATAGTGGGGTTGGAGATCTCAGCTGATGAGGAGCAAGGAGAGGTCCTCTTTGTTCTTTGGTGTGGGTCTTTTAGATACGCTTGCCAACGAACTGCATGGCAGGTCAACATATGTCTGGTCAAGCATGTGGTGCCCAAGCGTGAGATGTTTTGGCCACGCGAGATACGCTTGAGACATATGTTGCAAATAGCAGCGGTGCGATCTGATGCACTCGTCTCAAAAAAGGCCCACACCAAAGAACTAATTGAACTTTTTTTTTGAGTTTGAGGGACTCCTCAGGAGGACATGGTGGGGTTAGGGAAGGAGTCACTGAAGCCATTGAGCCGAGGGAAGAGGCTGCGTTGGCAGCTGCTTTGCCAGACAAAGTACCCTGAGCATGGGTGAGGTAGGATGAGGATGATGAGGACGGCTTGGTCATCCACTTGACCAAGTCTTCCGCATGTTGCGGCTCAACACAGCCAGCTGCCGAAAAAAAGGCCAAGCGTGTCCCACAGCCACGTGCAGATCAGGATGCGCCGTCTCCACGACCAGCACTGGACACAGAGCCTGCTTGCCCTCTTTTATTGGCTTGTGACTGTCTGCCTCTCCTTGTTGGCCTTCCAGACATACTAATGGCCTGTAGCTGCACTAAGCTGGGATATATATAGTTTTTTTTTCTTTAAAATTCCCTCCTAAATTGGGGTGCGTGTTATACGCCGGTGCGTGTTATACGCCGATAAATACAAGCCTGCCTGTCAGTAGGAAGATAACAGGAATGGATCTAGCTAAACTGAATATAGTGTATATATATATATATATGCAACACCTGGGATGCATATATATACACAATGCACTGTAAGTGCAGCTAACTCACTGACTGTCCTGCCTAATCTAGCTAACTCAAATGAAATGGCACTGTCTCTCTGTATATCTCTCAGCACGCCGGAACACACTACACAGGGCCGCCGTGCAGGCGGCCTTATATAGTGTGGGGCGTGTTCTAAACCCCCTGAGCCATAATTGGCCAAAGCCACCCTGGCTTTGGCCAATTACAGCTCTCTCTACCGACGGCGCTGTGATTGGCCAAGCATGCGGGTCATAGTGCATGCTTGGCCAATCATCAGCCAGCAATGCACTGCGATGCCGCAGTGAATTATGGGCCGTGACCCGCCACACGAATTTGGCGCGAACGGCCCATATCGTTCGCAATTCGGCGAACGATCGAACAGCCGATGTTGGTGTCGAACATGGGTTCGACTCGAACACGTAGCTCATCCCTAATCCTCGTATTCGTGGTATCAAGGAGAAGGACCAATACTGGCTGGCAACCCTCCTTGATCCACGCTACAAGGGTAAGGTTGCGGACCTTATCTTGCTGTCGCAGAGGGAGCAGAGGATGAAACATCAACAAGGGAGGCCTTGCAGAAAGGTCTGTGCAAAGCGTTCAGCACCAGTGCCTAAGGCCCAATTTTTCAGCCCCTGTGTTGTGCAACCAGCACCATCACCAAAGGCCCAATTTTTATGGCCCTGTTCAACAGGGGCATGTAATTACAATTCTTGATTGAATATTTCACAGCAGGGCCCGTTTCTGCTCCCACCAAGATTACCTGTGAGGACTTACAGTGTTGTGCCACCAGCACCACCACCACCACCAAAGGCCCAATTTTTCAGCCCCTGTTCAACAGGGGCATGTAATTAGAATTCTTGATCTAATATTTCACAGCAGGGCCCGTTCCAGTGCCCACCAAGAGTAACTGTGAGGACTTACAGTGTTGTGGCACCTGCACTACCATCACCAAAGGCCCAATTTTTCTGGCCCTGTTCAAAAGGGGCATGTAATTACAATTCTTGATCTAATATTTCACAGCAGGGCCCTGTGAGGGTTTACAGTGTTGAGGCCACAACAACACCTAAGGCCCAAATTTCTGCTGAGTATATAGGGCAGGCCCCTACTTTCAAACCTCCAACTTACAAACGACTCCTACTTGCAAACAGAAGGAGACAACAGGAAGTGAGATGAAATCTACCCCATAGGAAGGGAAGTTTTTCTCCTTTCCACTGATGCTTTATCACCAATCCTTGTTTCACTAAAAAACCCAAATTTTCAAAAAACTTTTGTCATTGGGACAAAAAGTGAGGTGAAATCTTCTGAAGAGGAGCACAGACAGCAAAACAAATGTCACAGGGGTGATAACCGTTCCCTATGTTTACCAAAAAGCTTAAAAACTGATTTTTTGGCTGGAGCTACACTATAAAAATGTACCGTTCAAAATTACAAACAGATTCTACTTAACAACAAACCTACAGTCCCTGTCTTGTTTGCACCACCTGTATACTGCTGTTCAAAGTATATAGGGCCTGGTGGCCCCACACCTTTCCTTTTTTTAATTTGGGTGCGGGGTTCCCCTTAATATCCATACAGGACCCAAAGGGCCTGGTAATGGACTGGGGGGTACCCATGCCGTTTGTCTCATTGATTTTCATCCATATAGCCGGGACCCAACATTACATTAAAGCCACAAGCAGTTTTTAAATGACTTTTTTTCCTTTAAAAATGTCATTTTGTGCAGGGACTGTTCTAAGCACAGGATATACGCGCCACTTTACAGGCATACTATAGACACCCCCCAGGGCCGATATTTAAAGGAATATTTCACTTTTTTTTTTTTTTACTTGAAGCATCATTAAAATCACTTCTCCCGAAAAACGTTTTTACAACTTTTTTTTGCATTGATACATATCCCCTGGGGCAGGACTCGGGTCCCTAAACCCTTTTTAGGACAATACCATGAAAATTAGCCATTAAAATGAGCACTTCTGATTTTGAACGTTCGAGTCCCATAGACGTCAATGGGGTTCTAATGTTCGTGCAAATGTTCGGTCCGTTCGCAGGTTCTGGTGCGAACTGAACCGGGGGGTGTTCGGCTCATCCCTAATGGACCATAGGATAACATGCTGGAGCGTTTATTGCCTGTTGAAAAAAATCTACTGAAGCCAAAAAACAGCAGTTGTAAAAACGTCCAAAAACGTCCAGTGTGCATGAGGCCTTAAAGCGGAGTTCCCATTGTTAAATTTTTTTTTTTTTAGGATGCATATCTTTTTTTTTATAAGGTTTATTTAGATAACTCATGTTTGTTTGATTAATCCGTGCTCGATTGCCGATTTCATATAGGAATATACCATTTATTCCTGTTTAGTAGCAGTTTCCATAGTGCTTGTGGGCATGTGAAGCACACAAGCACTATCTTCCGGGCCCTGAGTGCAGCTGAGTGGCCAGCATGCACCGCCCGTTCTCGCACATGCCTTGTATGAATGGCGCAGTGCTGTACACTTCAGCTGTTGCCATCACAACGGGCGTCGTCGTCGGAAGTGCCCACCCCCGTTGTGATGGCAACAAAGCCCTCGGTGCTGCCCAGTGACTCCTGGGAAATGATGACAGACATCTCCCAGGAGCACTAGCGAGCACGGGCGCCGAGGGAAATGACGTCAGGTGCCTTGGAGAGGAAGAGGCAGATTACAAGAGACCCCCAAGCAACAGACCTGAAAAGGTGAGTAAAACTATTTTTTTTTTCCAAAGGTTGTTATTTGTATATAATGCTACTGAATATTGTATTTTTTTTTATGACTAGAACTCCGCTTTAAGTAAAGGTTCCCCAAATAAAATGCACACCTTTTATTATTTTTTTTTTTTATTAAACAATAGTTTTTGTTGAAATTAGGACATTACAATAACGAAAAAAAATCACAGATTTAACTACTAAGGTTGATTTAAGCAAACAACAAATATTTCAAACCTTAACAACATCTAGGTTAACACATTTATATCCAGTCAACATACTTACTGTATATAATAAAGGCCTTTACAACCAGAAAATTCATAGTACCTGTCACCCCAATGAGATCAGATTGTATACAGGACTGAATACGTAGAAAAACACACAAAAAAAACAATTGCACTCAATTATAAATGTTAATTGAAGAAGGTTACACTTTCTAATGCCTCCTGTTGGGTACATACAAAATAAAAGAGAAGAGGTAAAATCATATTACACCTTTCTAAGTGTTCACAAGCTTTAGGGTGGGAAAGCCAAAAGCCATACCATAGAAAACACTTTATTTTCTTTGTAAAACGGGTTGCGCACAGAATATCTTGATACATCAGTTAGTAATCTTTAATCTTTAAGTTAGTAATCTTAAATCTTAAGTTAATAATCTTTAATCTTTAAATTAGTAATCTCTAATCTTTAAATTAGTAATCTTTAATCTTTAAATTAGTAAACTCAATTTAACCTTCATTATAATGATTAAAACCTCATTAGCTGAACTGAGTGGTGAAATAAGCATGACTCTAATGTAATCCTTCATGTCAATGTAGCCAGTAAAGATACCAACTGCACCATCTATGCGGCTTCGGTAGATCTAGTCCTCCAAACAATAGAAGATACAACCAATTTCATGCTAAGTAGAAACACCTGCAGAATCTATCAATGCAGTAGTGGTGAGCGAATGTGCTGTTGGATTCAATTTGTGAAGTACTTGTTGAACTAATCCCAAAACCTGAAGATTGTGAAATGGAATGCAAACCCCTTTGAGGTCAATGGGAGGTGAATTTCAAAATCAATTATGGACATTTTGAAAGCTATCAGGCAAGGAATTGTCAAACAAAGGGTATGGAGAGCTGGGTGGTGCAATGGAGGACATGTACCAATGCAAAAAAAAAAAAAAAATCAGCAGGAACAGCTCCTTAAATGCGTCGTAAACCCTTGTGGTTTTTTCACCTTAATGCATTCTATGTCGTGGCCACTCTGTTTGGATACTTCAGCCAGGACCAGCACATCCTGGACAATTTAACTGTAATGACCCGTACACACGTTCGGACATTGCGACAACAAAATCCTGGATTTATTTCCGATGGATGTTGGTTTAAACTTGTCTCCCATACACACAGTCGCACAAATGTTGTTGGAAACTCCGAACGTCCAGAACGCGGTGACGTACAACACGTATGACGAGCCGAGAAAAATGAAGTCCAATAGCCAGTGCGGCTCTTCTGCTTGATTCTGAGCATGCGTGGAACTTTGTGCATCGGAATTGTCTACCCACGCTCGGAATTTACGAGAACAGATTTTGTTGTCGGAAAATTTGAGAACCAGCTCTCAAATTTTTGTTGTCGGAAATTTCCGACAACAAACGTTCGATGGAGCCTACACATGGTTGGAATTTCTGACAACAAGCTCACATCAAACATTTGTTGTCGGAAATTCAGATCGTGTGTACGTGGCATAACTGCGATTTTAACTAGTTGCACTTTCAACTTTTTTTAATCCAATTTTCATGTATATGTAGAATTAAGACTTGTTAATTTTTTAATTCCCATGGTCTATATATTTATTAGGCCCTACAGGGTATATGCAAAGTCCCACTCTACTATTTTAGTAGACTCCATTGTCTCGGACAGCTGAGATGGAAGTGTTTCATTATATAAGTGTCAGCAGAAGAGTAGTTGGGACCAGGATCATCCAGAAATGATGGGAAAGGCTGGGGGTCACTCCACTGCCTGAATTAACTATGATGATGGGTTTTGGTAAAGTAGCACTGGTGTACGGATAGACAGTGTTGACATTCCCTGTGTTAAAGAAACTTCCTCCACATGTCATTGTTGGTCTAGTGATATTTGATACATCATTGAATGTAACATTCAGATAGGTGCTCATCGAGGTTTGGTATGCCGTCACCTGTGTGTACACCCCGGGGTAGTTGTATAATGCACAGCCTTTTCCCCAGCTCACAACTCCAACCTGGTACCATACACCCTGGACCTTACACACCAGAGGTCCTCCTGAGTCTCCCTGTAAGACAATGATAATAATCAGCTGCACCAACAGATATCTTTTCAGGATGATTGAACAGAATGTTTCAATCTTAACATTTACACAAACTAGTTGAGCACTCAGTAAATGGGTATGGAATTGGTTCTGTACAAGAACGTTAGGTAGCAGCAACCAAGTCAATTTTAATTTGGTAAATTCGCTTGAGGCATCTCTGTAGCCAAGCAAAAAAAAAAATGTGGGGAAATGGGGTGTGGGATAGCGGTATGTAAATGGGGAATGGAACATAGAGGGTTTCTAACCCTTTTGTATATCATACCCATAGGCATACAATATCTATTAAAGCTGAACTCAAAACAAAACTACGGTCTTTTAGTATAAGGGGCTGATTTTAAAATGTTTCCTTTCCGTAACTAATAATTCCCTTATCATTTGTAATTTGTGTGTGTTAGATTCCTTGTTGCCATTCGCTGGGCATATGTAACAACCCCTAACATTCGATTAAAACAACCTAATGACCAGTGGCCCATCCTCCCGGGACTTTCAGTTGTCAGCCAGGGATTCCCAACTGAAAGGTGAATATGATAGACATATGGTACTATTTCAGACCCTTATCTAATTAAGCAGTCTTGGTGGCCAGGAAAGGGGGTGGTGAGTGTGTGCCCCCCCTCCCAGAACCCTACCTGGCCACATGCCCTTCACATTCAGGAGTACTCTGCCAGGGGGAGGGGGACCCTCTGGCAAGCACCTTGTCCCCATGTTGATGAGGACAAGGGCCTCTTCTCCACAACCCTGGCATGGTGTTTGTGGGGTCCTGGAAGCAGAGGCCCCCTTTCAAAGTAAGGGGACCCCAGATACTGACCCTCCCCCCATGTGAAGGCCAGAGCATCTAGACATGTGCAGTTTGTTTCGTTTCAATCTGAAATAAAAGTCTGATGAATTTTCATTTTTTAGAAAATTTGAATGTATACCGAATTTAAACTAATCCAAAATAACAAAAAAAAGAAGTTCAGATGAAATCGATTGAATCGATTTGAATAGTTTTCAAATTCGAATAGCTGTCCAATTTCCAAAGAGAATAAAATAGAATAGAAAATAAAGGAATAGAATAGAACAGAATAGAATAGAAAAGAATAGAACAGAAAATAAAAGAATAGAATGTACTGTAGTAAAACAGAACAAAATAGAAAATAAAAGAACAGAATAGAATGGAAACAAATAGAATAGAATTTTTAAAAATAGAATAAAATAGAAGGAACATAACCATCTTCTGAAATTCGAATGTCAAATAGAATACATTTGAATTTGAATTTGAATACATAAGAAAAGAAGATAAAAGAAAAGAACAGAACAGAAAAAAAGAATAGAATGGAATAGACTATAATAGAATAGAAAAGAATATAATAAAAATAAATAGAAGAGAATAGAAAGAATATAACCATTTCCCAAAATTTTAACAGAATCAATTTGTATTTGAATAGAATAGAAAATAATAGGTTAGAATAGAATAGAAAATAACAGAAAACTATAGAAAAAAAGAACAAGCTAGATTAGAACAGAATAGTAAGAATATAACCATGTTTCTAAATTCAAATTTTGAATAGAATAAATTTGAATAGAATAGACTATGATAGAATAGAAAAGAATAGAATAAAATTGAAAATAAAATAATATAATATAAACGAATAGAATAGAATAAACAAATAGAACAAGAATATAATTCGATAGAATAGAATAGAAAGAATATAATCATTTCCCAAAATTTAAATCGGAATCAATTCGAAATTTTAATAGAATTGAAAATAATAGATTCCGTTCTTTTTTTCTATTTTAATCTGTTATTCTATATTCTATTCTAATATATTCTTTTCAATTATATTCAAATTCAGATTGATTCTATTTGAATTTTGGGAAATGGTTATATTATTTCTATTCTATTCTATTGTTTTTTTGAATTACCCATATTTATTGGCGTAGAACACGCAACTTAATTTTAAGAGGGAAGTTTTAGGGAAAAAAAATTACATTTTAAATAAAGAATTTTGAAGCAAACTAAGGGTCAGTGCCCATCAATACAGCCTTATCAGTGCCCATCTGCAGCCTTGCCATTGCCCATCATTGCAGCATGATCAGTGTCCATCTGCAGCCTTGCCAATCATTGCAGCCTGATCAGTGCTCATCTGCAGTCTTGTCCCCCTTTGCAGCATGATCAGTGCCCATTTGCAGCCTTGTTATTGCCGAAATAGACAGAGCCGGATCTCCTGTGTACTCAGCTTGGCTCGCAGCCCCACCAAGTACCACCCTTTGACCCGGCCCCTATGATGGACATAACACCGGTCCAATGGCAGGATGTCAATGCTCGGAGGTGGGACTGGGCGTGACTGCGAGCAGAGCCAAGTACACAGGAGATTCGGCTCTGTCTATTTTGGCGGCGCTCATTCCCTCCTTCCCTTCCGAGGCAGTCGTTCTGCGTATAACACGCACACATGATTTTCCCCAATAAATACGGTATATTATTTTCTATTCTATTCTTTTCTATTAGCATTTCAGAAGATGGTTATATTCTTTCAATTTTATTCTATACTTTTTTATTCTATTCAATTTATTTTTTTTCTATTCTATTCTATTCCATTCTATTCTGCTATTTTATTTTCTGTTATATGCTTTTCTATTCTATTCTAGTCTATTCTATTCATTTCTATTCTATACCTTTATTTTGAATTCTATTTTATTCTTTTTGGAAATTGATAAACTATTCGAATTCAAAAATTTCTCGAATTGATTTGAATTTGAATTCCGAAAATTCAAATCGATACGAATAAACTAAACGAATTCAAACGGAATAAACAAATTTAACTAAACGAATTTATGTAAATAAGGAATCTAAACAAACTGATTTTTTTCATTCTGCACATGTCTAAGAGCATCTAACATTTTCCAATTCCAAGTAAAAAAAAATAGAAATTGATCCAATCTAGGCATCAAAGTAGTTTTAAAGTATAAATGTTTTTCAACATGCATTCTCTGCATTAAGGTAAAAAACGCCCCACTAACTCTCATACCCTCCCATTCCTAAACACTTACCTGACTCCAAGTCACCAGTTGAATATGGGGTGGTGGTGCGATGTTGGTCTAACGAGTAAGGTGGACCCACATCCCAAAAATGTCAGGGAGAAATGGAAATTGGATCCTCTTACGGGACTTTAAAGGGGACACCTACTCGTGAGTAATAGAGTATAATAAGTATAATAATAATAAGTATAGTTTATCCCCCAAACAACCCCCCTCCACTTGAGTGCTTTGATGGATACAATACAGTAACACATGCCTTCCAAGCAACACAATATGGTCAGTACCCCAATGTTTCTCACTATGTATGCATAGTACACAGTTACAGTATTACAGCTATACCTTTTTATGTTATCATTGACCTTGTTTATATATATTACTGTACAACTAGTTTATTACTGTCTTTCTGATTTATAGACATACCTCCTTGTTTGCTGATTCCAATCAGACACCCCTGAGGAAGAGTTTATCTCGAAACGCGTCGGGTACTCTGTGTGTGTGTGTGTTCCATACATACCGAAGCTCTATGATTGTGAATCCTCTGCATATTGTATTGCCATGTTTCATGTTTGTATCTTTTATCCTGTACTCTATGCCAACTTAATTGTTGTACCCTAGATCTACCTGAATCCATACCTTAATAAATACCTTACCCTTGCAATCATCCTATACTCTTTACACTCCTTATTATACTCTATTACTCAGAAGTAGGTGTCCCCTTTAAAGTCCCGTAAGAGGATCCAATTTCCATTTCTCCAGGTCACCAGTTTAGCACTGTCTGTGGCTCCATCACCGCTCTTTTCAGTTCCTGTTTTCACAGGAGAAACCAAGGGCATCAATCAAACTCCTGTGCGGAGGGAGCAGAGGGAGCGGAGGCATGGCTCAGGAGTGCACGTGAACAGGTGCTAAGACTTGCTAAGGAGGTACCCAAAAAGAGAAAAGAGCCAACTTCAGCATGTGCAGAATGGAAAAATTTGTTTCATTTTGGATAGATTCATTATATTACTAATTTTGTATTGTTGATTAGTTTCGGCATTCGTTAAGTTTCATTTTGTTTCATTTAATTTAGTTTTGTTTATTCATTTCCTAATTCCAAATTTTCAGAATGGCTCGAGTTCAGATTGGTTGAAAAATTATCGACATATTGGAATTCTGTGTGAAGAATAGCTGGATGTTAACAACCTATTGACTGTGCGCTTGGCAAGCAAACATCCCACTAAGTGCCCAGAAAGTTTGGGTGTTAGGTGAGTACCTGAATGGGTGATGATCAGGCCAAACTTATGCTCGGCCCAAACCCATTCCTAGTGGTGCCTAAACACTGTAACCCCTCACAGTTACTCTTCTTGGGCACAGGAATGGACCCTGCTGTTAAAAATGTGAAAAAAAATGAAATTACATGAAAAATTGGGCCTTAGGAGGCAGTGTGGGGTGAAGTAAGGAATTAAGGGTAGAAAAGAGTTGACAAGGATTGGATGAGAGGGTTTTAATGACAGTTATATATTAGGTTTGTTTAGCAGTGTGGAGGCAGGAGTTGTAGTTGAGGACGACAGATTTGAAGAGGGTGAAGTCTTGCAGGGATTTACTTTTTTATGCCACGCTCGCTTGAGGGCACGGCTGCGCCTCTTGTGACTTCTGGTGTCATCTGTTTGCCAGGGTTGTAGCAGGCGATGCCTGGTTCTGCATGTGGAGAGTGGAGCAAATGTGTCCAGGGAGGATGAGAGTAAGTTGTTTTAGACAGAAGTTGCCAGTAAAGGGGTGCGATTTTAACATAAAGACAGTCAGTAGCAGAATGAAGAAGAGAAGGATTGAGGTGGCTAAGGAATCTGCAGGTAACTGCAGGTTCGAGGCATGGGACGTGGGAGACAAGGAGAGTGTGAAACTGATAAGGTTGTAATTGGAGAGAAGAAAAGGGGTGTTAGAGAGTAGGGACAACATATGGTATATACAGGGGTCCAATTGAATTTGTCAAAACAACCTCATATCCAGAGAGCACCAACCCGGTAAATAAGGAAAACAGAGATATAGGCAGATTGGGCGTTTGCCAGTTGTCTCTGAGCATGTAAAAAATACACAAATACACAAAAATACAAAGATATCAAAAATAGAAAAAAAATATATTATTTATTTATATAAAAGATATATATTAAATAGAAACCTGGGAAACATGAAGCCCAACCGTACAGGGTCCGTACAGAGAATCAGTCAGGCGTGGTGTGGAGCTTGCCTACATGTTTTGTGGTGTCCACCGTTTCATCAAGGCTTTGGTCTCCATATCTGACTGTACAGATCTCTTGTGTGTATATCAGGCGCATTCGGGCTAGGGGAGACCAAGTAGTAACACACAACCTTGCTGGCATTCACTCCATGACATGGTTTGGACATAAATCAAATAACACATGTCCTCTTGATTTAACAAGCCATACTGATAGATAACAAAAAGGGTGTGCAACAACCCTTTCAAGACAGCACAAAATCAAAAATAGCCACAAGCAGTATTCAGATATTCACCAAAAAGAACAGCAGTCAAAATTGTGCCCAAAGGTATATAGTCAGAGGGAAAAATATCCTAGACCACCATGGATGAACAGAAGCTCATGTGAATGACCGGCAGTGTGTCAGATAAGGATGAGCTTCAGCATGTTCGCACAGCCCACGTGCAGAGCCCGTTAGGAAGTCGGCACGGCGCTGCGCTAATCACAGGCAGTGAGAGATTTTACGATGTGTGGCTGCAGAGATCGGGAAATGTCTCACTGCCTGTGATTAGCGCAGCGCAGTGCCGACTTCCTGGCGGGCTCTGCATGTGGGCTGTGCAGACATGCCGGAGCTCATCCTTATGCCGCCTACACACGGTCGGACTTTATGGCAGACTTTGCCTGGCGGACTTTTCGACAGACTTTACAACGGACTTTCTGAATGAACGGACTTGCCTACACACAATCCACCAAAGTCCGTCTAATTCGTACGTGATGACGTACGACCGGACTAAAACAAGGAAGTTCATAGCCAGTAGCCAATAGCTGCCCTAGCATGGCTTTTTGTCCATCGAACTAGCATACAGACGAGCGGACTTTTCGACCGGACTCGATTTCAACGGATTGATTTAAAACATGTTTCAAATCTAAGTCCGTCCAACTTTTGAGAAAACAAAGTCCGCTGTGATGTCCGGGTGATGTTGACCACGCCCCCTAAAATGTCACAGTCCCAGCATGCCCAGGGATTGTGACATCATAAGGGGCGGGGTCTCCGCCTATATAAGTCACAACGGAGCCCTCAGAGAGCAGTCCAGCCGGAGAGAGCATCGTGTCAACATCTGGAGAAGAGAAGAGGGAAGAAGACAAGAAGCCAAGAAGCCCAGGAGCCCAGAAGTCCGGACCTCCGCTGGCAAGAGAGCGGCCTGAAGACAGTGGAGGAGCCGGCCGAAGAACTGGAACACCGGGAGAAGAGGAACCGGAGGGACCCCTGAAGCCGGAAGAAGACCCCCGAAGCCGGAGGAAGGCCCTCCCGGAGCTGTTTAATAAATAATTTAAAAACTTGTGTAGTGTGTTTTATTATTGACACTTTTTCCCTAGGTGAATGGGTAGGGGTACCATGTACCCCATACTCATTCACATAGGGTGGGGGGGCCGGGATCTGGGGGCCCTCTTATTATAGGGGGCTCCCGAAATCCGATAATCCCCCCGCCTGCAGACCCCGACAACCAACGGCCAGGGTTGTCGGGAAGAGGCCCTTGTCCTCATCAACATGGGGACAAGGTGCTGTGGGGTGGGGGGGCCCCGCAGGGCGCCCCCTCCCCCAAAGCACCCACCCCCCATGTTGAGGGCATGCGGCCTGGTACGGTTCAGGAGGGGGGGGGCGCTCGCTCATCCCCACCCCCTTTCCTGACCGGCCGGGCTGCGTGCTCGGATCGGGGTCTGGTACGGATTTTAGGGGGGACCCCACGCCGTTTTTTCGCCGTAGGGGTGCTTCCCTTTAAAATCCATACTAGACCTAAGGGCCTGGTATGACCCGTGACGGGGCTCGCACGGTGTCAATCTCGCCGATAAAAGCGGCAAGATTGACTTCCTTTTCTAGTCCCGTCGCACCTGAGTGTCAGGAGCCAGGGAGCGTCTCCGCTCGCCGGGCTCCGGTGCGCATGCGCACGGGACGAGCACTTCGCCGCACACCCGTCCGCGGCCTGATGGTGCGGCGCGCGCGGGTGCACGGCGGTCCCCGTGTGCGCGCCGTAGCCCGTGCGGGTGGCCGGTAGCGCATCACACTGACGCGCTCGCCGGGCAGGGGGACTATATCTGATGGCTCCAGCGCCCAGTCGGGTTGCTGGTTTGTCGTCAGCTCTCCCTGTTCCCTGAGCCTGTGTTTACCCTGTACTTGCCTGATCTGTGTATCGAACCCCTGCTGCTTGTTTAACCACTACTCTCCCGGATTAACCCTTTGTGCTGCTGCCTGATCTGTGTACCGAACCCCTGCTGGCTTGTTTAACCTTTACTCCGCTGGACAATCCTACCAATAACCTGCTTGACCTGTGTACCAAACCCCTGGCCTGTTTAATTACTACTCTGCTGGACTATACTGATTCTAGCTGCCTGATCTGTGCACCAAACCCTGGCCAGCTTAACCACGGCACTGCTGGATCTTGTGATACCCTGATTATCACCTGCTTGTACCCTAACCTCTGCTTGTATTTTCAGCCCTGCTCCCTACGGATCCCAGGACACCCGCTTCCAGCTCCGGAGCCTACTATCCTCCCGGAAGCCCGTGCCTCCACGTGCCCTCAGCCTCCCGTACCCATCTCGGGGGTCTGGGTGCGCATTGTCGTAATGGCGAGCCACTCTCGGCATCTCGGCCTCGGTGAGTATTTGTCCGTGACAGTACAAACCAGCCAGATGTCTGAGGCCGACAGAGCGCGCTCTCCTCTGGAGATCCTGTGTCAACAAGTATCTACCCTTGCGGACTCCGTACAGAAGTTACAAGAAGGTTATACACAAATTGATAACCGTCTGCAGCAGATCACCGGGTTACTACCTTCCGCAGCCGCAGCTCCTGCACCCAGCGGTGGGGGTCCACTTCCCCAAGCTCCGGCCAACCCCACTGTGGTCATAGCTCTTCCTGAGCCCAGGGTCCCTACACCTGAACAGTTCTCGGGAGACCGCAAGAAGTTTAGGGCTTTCAAAAACGCATGTTCCCTCTACTTCGCTCTACAGCCGAGAACCTTCTCCTCAGAAATCGTCAAAGTGGGGTTTGTGATTTCCCTGCTATCCGAAGAACCCCAGGCGTGGGCCCACAGCCTGATGGAACAAAGCAATCCTGCCCTGAACACTATCGAGGCCTTCTTTGAGAGCATGACCCAGCTCTACGATGATCCGCAACGCATGGCCACAGCTGAAGCTATCTTGCACCACCTGTCCCAAGGGAGAAGACCTGTTGAGGACTATACAGTGGAGTTCCGTAAATGGGCGGCTGACACAAACTGGAATGAGCCGGCCTTACGTTATCAATACCGTCAAGGCTTGTCTGAATTACTCAAAGATGAGTTAGACAGGATGGAGACCCCTGCTTCCCTAGAGGAACTCATTCAAGCAGCTACCAAGCTCGACCGGCGTCGTCGGGAGCGGCGCTCAGAACGGTTTCAGCTGCCTCGCCCTGTCTGGGCGTCACCAAGACCTCACTCCACGGTACCCTCAAATGCATCTTCAGTTTCCACTGCATCGGTCCCTGAGGCCGAACCAATGCAGCTCGGTCTGGTCCGAGGTCCGTTAACCTCCGAAGAGAAGCAACGTAGGCGGCAGTCTAACCTTTGCCTCTATTGCGGAGGAACTGGACACTTCCTACGCAGCTGTCCGATCAGGCCCAGTAAGTTCCCTCAATCAAACGTATTGAACTTTCCAAACAATAACATTCCCAAGGCTTATGTGATGTTGTTTGTTTCTCTACAGCTTCCGGAAAGGGAGATTCGCCTGCAGGCCATCGTTGATTCCGGGGCCTGCAGCTGTTTCATAGATTCCACCTTGGCACACAGATTGAAGATCCCTCTACAAACCAAAGAGCAGAATTTACAAATCCATTTGGCCGACGGATCCCTTCCTTGCTCTGGTCCCATCACCCAGGAGACCCAACCTATTCCAGTAGTCACAGACTCCGGCCACTGGGAGTTCTTACGGCTTGACCTAAACCGTTCACCCATCTTCCCCATCATACTTGGCCTACCATGGCTACAAGCTCACGATCCACTAATCAAATGGAGCACCAAGTCGGTATCCTTCTCTTCGCAGTATTGCTCTCAGCACTGCTTGCTCCCGGATTCCAAAGTCTGTGCCACAATGGCGGTACCACCAGGCAATCTGCAACACGTCCCCTCCGAGTATCTTGAGTTTCAAGAAGTTTTTAGCAAACAAATGGCTGACCGCCTACCACCTCACAGGGCCTACGACTGTCCAATTGACCTTCTTCCTGGATCTGAGATTCCGTTTGGCCGGATATTTCCCCTGTCTGAAACCGAGTTGGAGGTCCTGAAGCAGTACATAGACGAAAATCTTGAGAAGGGGTTCATCCGCCCTTCATCCTCACCCGCCGGAGCGGGTATCTTTTTCGTCGGGAAAAAAGATGGTACCCTGAGACCCTGCGTAGACTACCGACAACTAAACAACATTACAATTAAGAACCGGTACCCGTTACCGCTCATCCCTGAATTGTTCCAGAGGTTCCGATCAGCCAAGGTGTTCTCTAAACTCGACCTCCGAGGGGCTTACAATCTCGTCAGGATCAGGGCGGGAGACGAATGGAAGACGGCCTTTAGATCTAGATTCGGTCACTTCGAGTATTTAGTGATGCCTTTCGGTCTCTGCAACGCCCCAGCCACCTTCCAACATCTAGTGAATGATATATTTCGACAATATCTAGATGACTTTCTCGTGGTATATCTGGACGATATCCTTATTTTCTCCCCTACGCTAGAGATGCACAGAAGGCACGTTAAAACGGTTCTTGCTATCCTGCTACAACACAAGCTATACCTGAAAGCTGAAAAATGTGAATTTGAGAGATCCACCATACAATTCTTGGGGTTCATACTCTCTACCAATGGGGTTGCCATGGACACTCAGAAGATTCAGGCAATTCAGGAATGGCCGGCTCCATCTAATAAAAAAGGAGTACAGGGGTTCATAGGATTTGCCAATTTCTATCGAAAATTTATCGTAGGATTCTCGGCCATTGTGGCACCTATTACCCAACTAACTCGGCAGCATCAATCTTTTCAGTGGTCCACAGCGGCTCAAGAGGCTTTCCTTAAGTTAAAAGAACTATTCAGTTCCGCTCCAATCCTCTGCCATCCTGACCCGACTCAGCCCTTCATACTGGAGGTAGACGCATCGGAAATCGCAACCGGAGCAATTCTTTCCCAGAGACAGGGACCAAAGGCCATTCTACACCCAGTAGCTTTCGCTTCTCGGAAACTCAGCCCACCAGAACTCAATTACGACGTGGGTGACAGAGAGCTGCTGGCTATAAAGTTTGCTTTGGAGGAATGGAGGTACCTGCTGGAGGGGGCAGTTCATCCGGTGATGATCTTTACGGATCACAAGAATCTCGAGTACCTCAGAACAGCAAGACGCTTAAAACCCCGCCAAGCCCGTTGGGCACTTTTCTTCTCCCGCTTTAATTTCCACATAGCGTACAGACCGGGGGCGAAGAACGGGAAGGCTGATGCCCTCTCACGGATGTTTTCATCAGACTCCCAAATACCAACACCCAGCACGATCCTCTCTCCTCAAAATTTTCTCGGACTAACTCAAGCAGACTTGATATCCTCCATCAAATCTTCATCAGGCACTTGTACAGAACCAACTGTGCATTCCCTGAGAAGATACGAAGATCTTTTCTGGATTAAGGGAAAAATATTCGTACCACAAGTGACTCGGCCCTTAACCCTTCAGATGTGTCATGATCATAAGATGGCAGGACATTTTGGGAACAAGAAGACGGCTGAACTCCTTTCTCGTTCTTTTTGGTGGCCGGGATGGAGAAGGGATTGTAAAGAATATGTGGCTTCCTGTTCCCTGTGTCAGAGAAACAAGGGCCAAAACACCAAATCCTGGGGCCTGCTCAGACCTTTGCCCATTCCGGAACGACCATGGGCTGATGTCTCTATGGACTTCATCGTAGATCTACCCAGCTCAGAGAGTTTCTCCACCATCCTTGTTGTTGTCGACCGCCTTTCCAAAATGGCTCACTTTCTGCCCATGAGGGGTACTCCCTCTGCCGTAGACACGGCCAACATCTTTCTTAAGGAGGTTGTTAGGCTCCATGGGATACCAAGGAGCATCGTGTCGGACAGAGGCGTCCAGTTCACGTCCAAATTCTGGAGGGAACTATGCAAGGCCTTGGGTATCAACATTTGTCTTTCTTCGGCTTATCATCCCCAGAGCAATGGCCAGACAGAGAGGACCAATCAGACGCTAGAGCAATACCTCCGCTGCTTCTGCTCGGGATCCCAGGATGATTGGGCGAGCCTCCTCTCCTACGCCGAATTTGCGTACAATAATTCTATCCATGCCCCCACCAACCAGACCCCTTTCTGGATCAATTGTGGGTTCCATCCCACATCCTTCGCTAACAACATCCCCGAAACGGCAGTTCCTGCAGTCCAGGATAGGATAAATTCACTACAAGCTAACGTTCAAAAAATACAAGACACACTACGCAAAACCCAGGAGGACTACCATAGACAGTACGACCGGGGCAGAAAGGCAAACCCAAAATTCGATGTAGGAGACGAGGTCTGGCTGTCCACCGTTAACCTGAGATTACCGCTGCCTTCTCGAAAGCTCGGGCCTAAATTCATAGGGCCTTTTCAAGTCAGGAAGATTATCAACCCTGTGGCTGTGGAATTGACACTTCCCAAGACATACCGGATTCACCCCGTTTTTCATGTGTCACTATTGAAGCCTGTGGTGCCCAGTCCTTTTCCGGGAAGAGGAGAACCCCCTCCTCCGCCAGTCAGAATCGATGGCGAGACTGAATTCGAAGTGGAATCCATTCTTGGTTGCAGAAAGAGGGGCAGACAGCTACAGTACCTGATTCAATGGAAGGGGTACCCTCCCGAAGATAATTCCTGGGAGCCCGCCAGGAATCTGCATGCTCCACAGTTAATTCGAAAGTTTCATCAAGATCATCCGGAACTGATGACCAGCCTCGGCGTCCAGTGTCCGCCCTTAGGAGGGGGGCACTGTCAGGAGCCAGGGAGCGTCTCCGCTCGCCGGGCTCCGGTGCGCATGCGCACGGGACGAGCACTTCGCCGCACACCCGTCCGCGGCCTGATGGTGCGGCGCGCGCGGGTGCACGGCGGTCCCCGTGTGCGTGCCGTAGCCCGTGCGGGTGCCCGGTAGCGCGTCACACTGACGCGCTCGCCGGGCAGGGGGACTATTTCTGACGGCTCCAGCGCCCAGTCGGGTTGCTGGTTTGTCGTCAGCTCTCCCTGTTCCCTGAGCCTGTGTTTACCCTGTACTTGCCTGATCTGTGTATCGAACCCCTGCTGCTTGTTTAACCACTACTCTCCCGGATTAACCCTTTGTGCTGCTGCCTGATCTGTGTACCGAACCCCTGCTGGCTTGTTTAACTACTACTCTCCCGGATTAACCCTTTGTGCTGCTGCCTGATCTGTGTACCGAACCCCTGCTGGCTTGTTTAACTACTACTCTCCCGGATTATCCCTTTGTGCTGCTGCCTGATCTGTGTACCAAACCCCTGGCCTGTTTAACCTTTACTCCGCTGGACAATCCTACCAATAACCTGCTTGACCTGTGTACCAAACCCCTGGCCTGTTTAATTACTACTCTGCTGGACTATACTGATTCTAGCTGCCTGATCTGTGCACCAAACCCTGGCCAGCTTAACCACGGCACTGCTGGATCTTGTGATACCCTGATTATCACCTGCTTGTACCCTAACCTCTGCTTTTATTTTCAGCCCTGCTCCCTACGAATCCCAGGACACCCGCTTCCAGCTCCGGAGCCTACTATCCTCCCGGAAGCCCGTGCCTCCACGTGCCCTCAGCCTCCTGTACCCATCTCGGGGGTCTGGGTGCGCGTGGTCGTAAGGGCGAGCCGCTTTCGGCATCTCGGCCTCGGTGAGTATTTGTCCGTGACACTGAGTCACGTTCAAAATGAACGGACTTGTCCATGTGTGGGCAAGTCCGTTCATTCTGAAAGTCCGCCGTAACTCCAGGGAAAGTCCGTTGGAAAGATGGGTGGACTTAGCCCGCCGGAAAGTCCGGTCATGTGTGGGCAAGTCCGTTTTAAAGTCCAGCGCACCTGGCGGACAAAGTCCGTCAGAAAGTGTGCCGTACCAAGTATGCCAGAAAGTCCAATCGTGTGTACGCGGCATAAGGCTTGTGGTCTTAAAGCAAAATTATTTTTTTTCTAGTTTTCAATAAGTATAGAAGGATTAGACCCTCTTCTAAGTTTTTATTGTGGCCTCCTAGCTGAGAAGAGTAATCCCCTCTCTATTTGTCCTAGTGGATATTGGTATGGGGACTAAAAGTAATGGTAAATTTCCAAATATTTTGTTGTTACCATGACAAAAATAGAGGGGAAATCTTCTAATGGGAGCACTGTTCCAGCAACAACTGTCTAAGATGACTTGGAGAAACTTCCTCTCATTTCCATTGAGTCTAACAGACAAGTAAGGAAAATCATTTAATTGGAACACAGATGGCAAAAAAAATCACAAAAACTGAGAGGTGTTTACACTTTTCACACTCTATCCAAGAGAAAACAAAAAACAAAAAATTGTCTGTAGATATAGAGTACTTGAACCTGACTATAAAGTTTGACATCCCAACACTTTCTGACCATCTCAAGATGTTTGCAGGACACTCAGGTCATACAAGAACTCCTATTCATGCTGTGCAGGAAGGTGGAGTTTATCCCTAGTGATCTGTCATCCGTCAATATGAGGCCACCATTAAATCTTGAGGGACTTGTCAGGTGATTCAAATTTGACATTTATGGAAATCTCAAATGAAACTTGTTACTACAGAGTCATAAAGGCTACTAATGCTGATCTCTGCTTCTGAAAATGCAATTTGACTTGCTGTTATATTGACCATCTGTCCCTAATACTTTGATGATTACTTTTTTGATCTCATACATACATGACTCAGACAGTTCTAAAGCCTCTATATTTTTCTTTTGACAGGTTTTCTTAAAGTTGATCCCAAAATGTGGATGATGATGGATTCGGACCAAATTTTAGAGGCTTTTGAAAGTTAGGTTAGGCCACGACTGATCCAAATTTCTAGAAGTCCACTCACCTCTAATTTCCTTTACTCTGCATTGCCAAGCAACGGGATGGATACGGTGGATGCCAACAACAATAATGTAAAGGTGTCAGGTTTTGGAATGCTTTTTAAAACTAAACTTCAAGCAAAAAACATATCATTTGACATAGTTATGTATTTATTTAAAAAACAAAATTGGATATGTTGATGTATTTGTACATAAAAGTAACAAAAGTACCATCAGTAAATATTGTCTGTCAGCCTCTTCTGTTCCTTTGCTTAGCAGCACTAAGACTGGGTGAAGGCCACTCACTGGTATGGGTGACAATTGGTGGTGGAACAACTACCTGTCAAATGAGACATGGGGTGTAGTTTTTGCCAAGGTCGCAGCATATGTACCACCCCATTTGGCTGGCATGTAAGGTTAAGGTTAAACTGTGTCCCAACCACATATTTTTTTTATAACCTACTGATTCTTCCCACCGGCCACCCCTGGCCACTTGTGTGCTGAGGTGTGAATGTTGTCTAGAGGAGAATTTTGGCATTAGCCCACTATGAACTGATTCTGGATCACAGGAGAACATCTACTGTGTGACCCAAAAAATAAATATGGATGAGACAGGTTTGACTATACTTCTCACAATTAAAGTTTTATTGAATGTTGAAAAAAGAACAAGGTTTCATAATAAACATCAAATGCAGATTACAATCTTATGTCTGTTTACAGTTGTTTTATATTCAAATGTATTCAGTAAAAATTTGCAAAGGAGGGGAAGACTTATTGTGTCTTATTATGCAGGGGGAGTATATATAGGGTAGGGTTGAGGTTTAGGGGGTGGGTAGCAGGTGGGGTGATGGGGGTGATGCAAAATAAAAATTCTCATGGCAGATAAAGTATAATATTAAGGTAGCAAATGGCTTGTTATTAAGGAGTATAAAATTAATGCTAAAAGGATTCCTAAATGTTTTGAAAATACGGAAATGGAATAATGTTTTACATAAGCGTTGTTTCTTATCCTATGGGCAAGGATGGGTATCATTCCAGCTCAGCAATTTTGGGCAATGCTAAAAATTATATATTCATTAGCTGTTTTAAACTCATCAGATTGAGTGAATAGACAGTATATTATAAACAGTATTGACCTTTGCGAATCAGTCCCTGACTGTTGGGACAATAAAGGGGTAAAAAATGTGCAGCGCTAAAAAACAACTGGTATAAAAATAATTAACTGGTGAAGATGATAATAAAATCAGAAGATGAAGTGACATATATTCAATGAAGGTTAATGTCCATAAGTGAAAAATGAGGGACCACAGAGAGGTCCTAATAAGTCCCGAAATGTGATCCAAGTGAAAATTAAGTGGCAATCACTGTAATCATTGAAAAAATAGTGCATGGCATAGACAGTCCACCACCAGAACCACTAGTCTCTTACCGGAAAGATTGGACTCATACAGGTGTACACCTGACGAGCCAATCAAGCTTTAAAAGGTAACCAGGAAGGCACAGTTTCCTTGCATGGATGTAACCTCCAAGTGGACGTTCAAGGTGATGCGTTCAGCAGGTTAAAACACAGAGGCAGGTCAGCTCAACCTGCGACAAAGTACCCCAAATTAGTGGGTCCTACCCTAGCAATAGAATGAAAGATCCTGCTTCTCAACCATGGGAGCCAAACTCCTCTATGTGGGAGAACTGAAGAACCTTCAGTTCTCCCACATAGAGGAGTTTGGCTCCCATGGTTGGTGGACTGTCTATGTCATGCACTATTTTTTCAATGATTACAGTGATTGCCACTTAATTTTCACTTGGATTACATTTCGGGACTTATTAGGACCTCTCTGTGGTCCCTCATTTTTCACTTATGGACATTAACCTTCATTGAATATATGTCACTTCATCTTCTGATTTTATTATCATCTTCACCAGGTAATCATTTTTATACCAGTTGTTTTTTAGAGCTGCACATTTTTTACCCCTTTATTGTTTAATCTTTACACCTTTACACAGCTGTGCTGGCTGCTCATTCATGCTCTGACAGCGCGGTATATTTGTTTTCATAGTTCACATTTTGACTGTTGGGACGTACATGGATTCCCAGTAGATGAGGGCCTTAGCAGCATTTAGGAGATGCCTAGTAAACAATCTGTTATATTTCCTGAGGGAATGAGAGTTTAGGTATAATAAGCAAGCAGCAGCATCTAAGACCAGTGGAGTAACCATAATTTGTGCGGTCCAGCATATCATTTGTTGCCAAAAGTCAAGGATTGGAGGACAGGTCCACCACATCCAAGAATACGTGTTGAAATGTTATTCTTTTTTTATATGTTGGCAATAGAAGACAGTGCGGTTGATTTAGTAAAGGGGTAGAACATGCTCATTTTGTAAAGTGATTTTTTTTAGTTAGCTCATCCTATTTACTTAACACATCCAATCATGTGTGAGCTCAAACACATTTTTTATTTTTTCTTCCATGCGATTCTGTATTCTTCGCAAAGTAAACTTTCTCTATGCCTGTCTAGGTCAGCAGAGATGGCTGTTTTTTGGTTATATTAGTGTCATCAGAAGAATAGTTGGTACCAGGATCAACCAGCGATGGTGTGAAAAGCTGTATGTTGGTAAAGGAGCATTGGAGTTCACCGTGTTGAAGAGACTTCCTCCACATGTCCTCGTTGGTGTAGGAATATTTGACACATAATTGAATGTAACGTTCACGTAGGAGCTGATCCAGGCTTGGTAGGCTGTCACCTGTGTGTACTTTGTAGGGTAGTTGGGGTAGGCGCAGCCTACTGCCGAACTCACAATTCCAACCTGGTACCATACGCCCTGGACCTTACACACCAGAGGTCCTCCAGCGTCACCCTGGAAGACATAAATAATCATCAGTTGCACCAAATCTACAGGATAATTCAACAGAAAGTTGTCTTTTCCATGAAAGTGCATTCACACAAATTAGATGAGCACCCAATAAATGGGTATGGAATTGGCACTGCACAAGAACTTTAAAAGTTGCAGAAAAGAAAGATATGGCTGCACACCACCAAACGAGCCAACATAGATTTATTGGTACATGAGAGTAATAATGACTGCCACCAAGACAAGGATACAAGAGAGGTGACGCGTTTCACACGTATACACGTATACACACGTGACTAATGCATCTTCAAAACTATGTTGGATCGTTTGGTGGTGTGCAGCTGTATCTTTCTTTTCTATTACTTGGCGGCAAGCCGTGGCTTGCACCCAGCCCATCCTGATCTATCAGATTGATAGCACCTGGCGCAGTGTTATTCTTCTCTTCTTTAAGAAGTTGCAACCAAATCTGTTTTCATTTTCTTAAAGCAACTTTGTTGCCAAGTAAAAAATATATTAAAAAATCAGGACTTGCAAAGGAGGAGGAGTTACACTCATCCACCCTGCCATCCATTCTTCTGATTGCAGAGCAATGGCCTTTTACTATCTATCATACTTAAAGGGGTGTCCCATGATTGGTCATTTGCTTATTCTGTGGTTCTTCATTCTGTGGTTCTACATCCCTAAAGAGCACAGTAGTGATAGTCAGCAGATGGAAATACAGTGCATGGAGGGGACACAAGGGTTAAATGCAAAGATTTTTTAGGCGGATATTGCTTCTAAGCAGAGCCAAGATCTAAGAACCAGATGGTAAATGTCTTGTTTTTTGCCATTTTTGCACTTACAGATAGTGTCAAAGGAATGGAGTGTTGAGGGGGAAATGAGGTGTGTGAGAGTGGTATGTAAAGTTAATGGGGAATGGCACATAGAGGTATTCTAACCCTTTTTAAATTATACCTAGACCCTGGACAAGGGGCGGGCAGGAGAAAAGACAATTTTTACCTTCTGTCATCCCCCAAATTACACCTTTCAACACAAAACCCATATCCCCAAGCTCCTCATGGTGCCCCCCCACCCCGCATGATACCACAGTGTCAAACCCTGGACACTGTAGTATCATGCGGGGTGGGGGGGGGGTGCACCATGTGGAGCTTGGGGATATGGGTTTTGTGTTGAAAGACATAATTTGGGGGATGACAGAAGGTAAAAATTGTTCTAGGAGGGTAAATTTGTGGAGGTGTTCTAGGAGTGGTGATGTGGGGGGTTTATGTTGGGAGGGTGAAAGAGGATTTGTGCTGGGGGGAGGGGTTTAGGGGGTTTGTGCTAGAAAAGGTGATATGGCAGAGGGGGGAAAAGATTTGTGATAGGAGGGGACTTTTTTGGTGGGGGGGGGATTTGTGCTAGTATGGATGATTTGTGCTAGGAGAGGATTTTTTTTTTGGAGGGGGGTTTGTGCTAGGATCGGGGAGGGGTATTTGTGCTGGGAGGGGGGATTTAGAGTAGGGTGGATTTGTGCTCAGAGTGGAAATTTGAGAGGTAAAGGATTTATGCTAGGAGGGGGATTTTTTTTTTTGGGGGGGGGCTAATTTATGCTGGGTGCTTATGGGGAAAGAAAGAGAGGATTTGAACTAGAGGGATAGGGGGCAAATATTTGAGCTGGGAGGGGGGATTTCAGCAGGGGGGAGATTTGTACTGGGAGGAAGGGGAATTTAGGAAATAAGCATGCAGATTATTGCTTAATTTTCTTTGGAGGGGAGGAGGGGATTTTTGCTAACACATAGAGAACTCAAGCTAAAACTACTACACACACCACAGGTTGAACTAGATGGACTAGTAAGCCCCCCCATTCCAGTACAAATGCCCCTCCCCAATCCCCCATCCTGGCACAAACTCAGCTGCAACTTTCCCCTTCTAGCACAAATACCCCCCAATCATCCCCCATGTCATAAATCCCCCCCCCCCCAAAAAAAATAATTCCCCTCTACCATATTACAAAACTCCTAAATCCCCCTCCTAGCAGAAATCCTCTTCCCCTATCCCCCTTCCCAACACAAATCCCCCCTAATCACTACTCCAAGCACACGTCCCCAAATGTGCCTTCCTGGACAAATTCTTACCCCTTCTGCTCCCTAAATTCTCCTTCTCAACACAAATCTGTTTCCCTACAATCTCCTTGTGGTCCCCCCCCCCACCTCTCATTATACCACAGTGCCCAGGGCAGTCGCCCCCCCTGCCCACCACTTGTCCCAGCCCTGTGTGCAGCCTACGGAGAATTTTGTGCAAATGGCTGGATAAAGAGGAGTTTGGTTGAATGAGCTTCCAGCTACACTCTGATAAATGTGACAGCTGGCTCCTTGTTATCAGGTAACAGAGCAGGCAAGTATAACCTCAGCTCCACCGGTGTACCTGTATGTCGCTGGACTTTCAGTGGTTATACTGGGATGATGCCTACATCTGCAGACATCACCCCGGTACTGTGTTTTAGAGCCAGCGGTCGGCTCTCTTGTAATAGCAATCAGAGCAGCTAACTAGCCACTTCCACTCCTGCTGCCCCTCCTGTGGTCTTCCACCGCTTGCTCAGGATCTTCCATTCCTCCAGGAGATCGGAGGCTGCATGTCTGCCGGCTGGTAGGTGAGCCAAACAAAGCTGGAATCTGCTTTGATCGGCTCTCCGATATGGTAACCCGGAAGCGATGAACGATTTACCCGGATGTCAACAGCACCATTTTTAAAAGCTCAAAAGCATTTTACACAGATCTTGGTGTTATGAATGCTTTTAAATTCAGAGGAGGAATTTGGGGTCTTATTGACTCCAGATCTCTCCAGAAAGAGTACCTGTCACATGACTATTGCGGTCACAAGGGATGTTTACATTCTGTGTGACAGCAATAAACGTGATACAAAAAAAAATTTGAGCAAAAGTGTGTAGCGGTAGGTTGCTACGAGTTACAAACATCCACCAAATCACCCTGCTGCCAGACCCTCATCTATCACTTCTGAGACAATGAGCAGTCATTTGTGTAGTTTTGTGTTTATATCGGGATAACTTGGTTGGGGTAAAGGAAGATATGGGTTGCACTTATTGAGTTTTCATCACATTGATTAGCTGATTTAGCCCTGAAAATGATGCACTTCTAACATTCACAGTCTATTTCCCCTGAATATCTCCTCTGCAGACTATTACTCCTCCTCTTCTGCACTGGCTCCTGCAGAGTATCACCCCTCTAGATTCCCCTCCTCTTGTACAAATCCTCTGCTGCAAAACTGTTATGCCACGTACACACGATTGGACTTCTCATTGGAAAAAGATATGATGGCTTTTCCTACGGGATTCCACTCAAGTTTGCCTTGCATACACACGGTCACACAAAAGTTTGCTGAACTTACGACCGTCAAGAATGCGGTGACGTAAAACACTACGACGAGCCGAGAAAATAAAGTTCAATGCTTCCGAGCATGCGTCAAATTGTTTCCGAGCATGCGTAGGAATTTTGCGCATCGGAATTGCTACAGACGATCGCATTTTCGGATAGGAACTTTTTCCGACCGAAAAATAAAGAACATGCTCTCAATCTTTTGCTGGCTGGAATTCGGCCAGCAAAAGACAGATGGAGCATACACAGGGTCGCATTTTTCAACTAAATGCTCTCATCGGTCTTGTAAGCGGCATTAGATTCCTGTGGCTTCACTTCCAGTAAGACAAAAAAGGATCACTCTGAATAACCCCAGCTTGCTGGCTATAATTGGTTAATGTAATAAAGTCTTTTGAATGGTGTTGCTTGAGCAAATCAATAAGTCAGAGGCATACAATACCTCTCCCCGGCGGCTCAATGATTTTAGTAGCTACACAGTCTCTCGGATGATATTACCTGAGTGCTTTATTAGGCCAGAGATACTCGGTACCTCTCCCCGACGGCTTAGCAATTTGACGGCACCTGACAATAAACAGACTACTGCTCCCAGCCAGTCCTTAACTGCAAATGCTGTGTTCCCCGGTCACAGCATTCTGAACTACTCTCAACAATCCTCCTCATGCTTCTTCCACACTGACCTTCTCCAAAGTGCAAATCCTGTGTTCCCGGGTCACAAGAACTTGACACTAACTCAATGGTGAAGATCTTTATCCAGGAACACCTTCTAGCAGCTCCTCCAGCCCTCCTCCGTGCTCGGCGCGTCCCCACGTGGGGACACCCTGCAGCAACTGCCTTAAACTCCATCCTCACTTCTCCTGTATCGACAGAATCCCCCCTAGCCACACGTGACCTCAGCTTATATGGGAGGCCTGCCCCCTGCCAATACCGAATAGTGATTGGTCAGAGCTCCTCACATGAGCTGCCTGCCACTCCAACTTCAGGTCCAGCTTCTGTTCCATAACAATCTTCCTGAAAGCAGGGGAGGCGCCTCTGAGTCAAAACACAGGTGATCACACCCACTACTGCACTGAACACTCCCAGACCCAGATCAAAACAAACAGGCCTAGCCTAGAGCACAGGCCTGCCTAAATTTGCCTGCACTGATAGCTTAAACCCAGAAAAATCCTATTCTAACATCTGCCCAAATGTAGAGGGTGCTACAAGTGTAAAAATAAAAAAATAATAAAATTAAAGTGCCCCTGTCCCACTGTGCTCGCATGCATAGGTCTCCTATGCACGCATACAGCGAGAGTCCCACACATGTGAGGTATAACCATGAACATCAGATCATGGGCAGTAATTTTAGCCCTACACTTCCTCTGTAAATCCAAAGTAGTAACCTGTAAAGGCTTTTAAACTGCTGCCTATGGATAGTAAAGTTTACGTCATTTGTTTTTTTTAAATTGTTTATTTATATGTTTTTCAAGGCATACATATGTAAACACACATTTCAAACATTAAGGATAATGCCATAGTAGGTAAGCAAGGTTACAGTCATTATAAGGTGGGAAGTATTGGATACTGTCAGAGAGCTTAAAACAGAGAATAGAAAGGATATAAAAATTAAATAACGTTAATACATCATGGTGCTAATGACAAACTTAACGTAAACAAACTCAACATCAGATCAAGTAATGTCAATTTCACACAGGTCCATAAGAACTAAGGCAGTAGGCAAATCATTATGGTGATATGGATTGTGTCTCTATGTTATATCCAGATGAGTCCCATTTCCCCCAAGTATTGTCAAATCTGGGCAAGGAATCGTCTATAACAGCCGTAAGGCGTTCCATCCTATGAATATCTGCAATGGCCAAAAGGAATTGTGCAAAGGTAGGAGGAGTAGTAACCAACCAGCATTGCGGTATAACACGCTTGGCTGCCAGTAAGATAAATGCCATCAATTTGCTAAGGGGTTTAGGTATTTTCGGGAGAGGTAAGCCCAGTAGGAGCTGTTTGGGTTGAAGGGGAATGGAAATTTCCAAGATTTTCCCCAGGAGACCATAAACCTGTGATCAAAAAGGGGTAAGTACAGGACATTCCCAGAATATGTGGTAATGGGTGCCCAGAGGAGAACCACGCCTTCAGCAATGACTATGGGATGACAGCTTTTGAGCCGCTAGGAATTCTGGAGTCCTGTACCAAAACATAAGTATTTTATATGCAGTTTCTCTCCACACATCTATAATCTTTGGAAGTGGCATCCCTGATCTTCCCCCATTCACCTAAGGAGATAGGCCTATGTAATACCTGGGACCACTTCCTGATGTAAGAATGACTATGCTCAGTAATGGGAGAATCTGTATGGAGGATTTTATAAATAGTGGAAATCTGGTGAGGCTCATCAGGGCCTCTGGAACACAACATTTTAAATTCAGTAGGTATATCTAGAGTCATCTGTGGGGTTCTAGTAGGGAAGATATGTTTAATTTGTAGAAAAAAGTAAAAGAGAGTCTTTGGGATCTTATGTTTAGATTGCAAATCAGACAAGGAAAGTAGTTTACGTGTCACTGGTAGGGATGAGCTTCGTGTTCGAGTCGAACCCATGTTCGACTCGAACATCGGCTGTTCGGTCGTTCGCCGAATTGCGAACGATATGGGCCGTTCGCGCCAAATTCGTGTGGCGCGTCACGGCCCATAATTCACTGCGGCATCGCAGTGCATTGCTGGCTGATGATTGGCCAAGCATGCACTATGACCCGCATGCTTGGCCAATCACAGCGCCGTCAGTAGAGAGAGCTGTAATTGGCCAAAGCCAGGGTGGCTTTGGCCAATTATGGCTCAGGGGATTTAGTACACACCCCACACTATATAAGGCCGCCTGCACGGCGGCCCTGTGTAGTGTGTGTTCCGGTGTGCTGAGAGATAGAGAGAGAGAGAGACAGTGTCATTTGATTTGAGTTAGATAGATTAGGCAGAACAGTCAGTCAGTTAGCTGCACTTACAGTGTATTGTGTATATATATGCATCCCAGGTGTTGCATATATATATATACACTGTATTCAGTTTAGCTAGATCCGTTCCTGTTATCTTCTATCTAGACTATTTACATTTAGTGCAGTGTGTCCTGCTCACAGTGTTCAGCTAGATCCGTTCCTGCTATTTACATTCAGTGCAGTGCGTCCTGCTCACAGTGTTCAGCTAGATCCGTTCCTGGTATTTACATTTAGTGCAGTGCGTCCTGCTCACAGTGTTCAGCTAGATCCGTTCCTGCTATTTACATTCAGTGCAGTGCGTCCTGCTCACAGTGTTCAGCTAGATCCGTTCCTGCTATTTACATTCAGTGCAGTGCGTCCTGCTCACAGTGTTCAGCTAGATCCGTTCCTGGTATTTACATTTAGTGCAGTGCGTCCTGCTCACAGTGTTCAGCTAGATCCGTTCCTGCTATTTACATTCAGTGCAGTGCGTCCTGCTCACAGTGTTCAGCTAGATCCGTTCCTGGTATTTACATTTAGTGCAGTGCGTCCTGCTCACAGTGTTCAGCTAGATCCGTTCCTGCTATTTACATTCAGTGCAGTGCGTCCTGCTCACAGTGTTCAGCTAGATCCGTTCCTGCTATTTACATTCAGTGCAGTGCGTCCTGCTCACAGTGTTCAGCTAGATCCGTTCCTGGTATTTACATTTAGTGCAGTGCGTCCTGCTCACAGTGTTCAGCTAGATCCGTTCCTGCTATTTACATTCAGTGCAGTGCGTCCTGCTCACAGTGTTCAGCTAGATCCGTTCCTGGTATTTACATTTAGTGCAGTGCGTCCTGCTCACAGTGTTCAGCTAGATCCGTTCCTGCTATTTACATTCAGTGCAGTGCGTCCTGCTCACAGTGTTCAGCTAGATCCGTTCCTGCTATTTACATTCAGTGCAGTGCGTCCTGCTCACAGTGTTCAGCTAGATCCGTTCCTGCTATTTACATTCAGTGCAGTGCGTCCTGCTCACAGTGTTCAGCTAGATCCGTTCCTGCTATTTACATTCAGTGCAGTGCGTCCTGCTCACAGTGTTCAGCTAGATCCGTTCCTGGTATTTACATTTAGTGCAGTGCGTCCTGCTCACAGTGTTCAGCTAGATCCGTTCCTGCTATTTACATTCAGTGCAGTGCGTCCTGCTCACAGTGTTCAGCTAGATCCGTTCCTGGTATTTACATTTAGTGCAGTGCGTCCTGCTCACAGTGTTCAGCTACATCCGTTCCTGCTATTTACATTCAGTGCAGTGCGTCCTGCTCACAGTGTTCAGCTAGATCCGTTCCTGCTATTTACATTCAGTGCAGTGCGTCCTGCTCACAGTGTTCAGCTAGATCCGTTCCTGCTATTTACATTCAGTGCAGTGCGTCCTGCTCACAGTGTTCAGCTAGATCCGTTCCTGGTATTTACATTTAGTGCAGTGCGTCCTGCTCACAGTGTTCAGCTACATCCGTTCCTGCTATTTACATTCAGTGCAGTGCGTCCTGCTCACAGTGTTCAGCTAGATCCGTTCCTGCTATTTACATTCAGTGCAGTGCGTCCTGCTCACAGTGTTCAGCTAGATCCGTTCCTGCTATTTACATTCAGTGCAGTGCGTCCTGCTCACAGTGTTCAGCTAGATCCGTTCCTGGTATTTACATTTAGTGCAGTGCGTCCTGCTCACAGTGTTCAGCTAGATCCGTTCCTGCTATTTACATTCAGTGCAGTGCGTCCTGCTCACAGTGTTCAGCTAGATCCGTTCCTGCTATATACATTTAGTGCAGTACGTCCTGCTCACAGTGTTCAGCTAGATCCGTTCCTGTTATCTTCCTACTGACAGGCAGGCTTGTCTGGTTACAGTATATAAAGCTACCTGAAGAAAATTACAGGTGTTCTTTTTGATCCTATTAGTACCACGGTCAGGCAGCTAGACTATTTACATTTAGTACAGTGTGTCCTGCTCACAGTGTTCAGCTAGATCCATTCCTGTTATCTTCCTACTGACAGGCAGGCTTGTCTGGTTACAGTATATAAAGCTACCTTAAGAAAATTACAGGTGTTCTTTTTGATCCTATTAGTACCACGGTCAGGCAGCTAGACTATTTAAATTTAGTACAGTGCGTCCTGCTCACAGTGTTCAGCTAGATCCGTTCCTGTTATCTTCCTACTGACAGGCAGGCTTGTCTGGTTACAGTATATAAAGCTACCTGAAGAAAATTACAGGTGTTCTTTTTGATCCTATTAGTACCACGGTCAGGCAGCTAGACTATTTACATTTAGTACAGTGTGTCCTGCTCACAGTGTTCAGCTAGATCCGTTCCTGTTATCTTCCTACTGACAGGCAGGCTTGTCTGGTTACAGTATATAAAGCTACCTGAAGAAAATTACAGGTGTTCTTTTTGATCCTATTAGTACCACGGTCAGGCAGCTAGACTATTTACATTCAGTGCAGTGCGTCCTGCTCACAGTGTTCAGCTAGATCCGTTCCTGCTATTTACATTCAGTGCAGTGCGTCCTGCTCACAGTGTTCAGCTAGATCCGTTCCTGGTATTTACATTTAGTGCAGTGCGTCCTGCTCACAGTGTTCAGCTAGATCCGTTCCTGCTATTTACATTCAGTGCAGTGCGTCCTGCTCACAGTGTTCAGCTAGATCCGTTCCTGCTATTTACATTCAGTGCAGTGCGTCCTGCTCACAGTGTTCAGCTAGATCCGTTCCTGGTATTTACATTTAGTGCAGTGCGTCCTGCTCACAGTGTTCAGCTAGATCCGTTCCTGCTATTTACATTCAGTGCAGTGCGTCCTGCTCACAGTGTTCAGCTAGATCCGTTCCTGGTATTTACATTTAGTGCAGTGCGTCCTGCTCACAGTGTTCAGCTACATCCGTTCCTGCTATTTACATTCAGTGCAGTGCGTCCTGCTCACAGTGTTCAGCTAGATCCGTTCCTGCTATTTACATTCAGTGCAGTGCGTCCTGCTCACAGTGTTCAGCTAGATCCGTTCCTGCTATTTACATTCAGTGCAGTGCGTCCTGCTCACAGTGTTCAGCTAGATCCGTTCCTGGTATTTACATTTAGTGCAGTGCGTCCTGCTCACAGTGTTCAGCTACATCCGTTCCTGCTATTTACATTCAGTGCAGTGCGTCCTGCTCACAGTGTTCAGCTAGATCCGTTCCTGCTATTTACATTCAGTGCAGTGCGTCCTGCTCACAGTGTTCAGCTAGATCCGTTCCTGCTATTTACATTCAGTGCAGTGCGTCCTGCTCACAGTGTTCAGCTAGATCCGTTCCTGGTATTTACATTTAGTGCAGTGCGTCCTGCTCACAGTGTTCAGCTAGATCCATTCCTGCTATTTACATTCAGTGCAGTGCGTCCTGCTCACAGTGTTCAGCTAGATCCGTTCCTGCTATATACATTTAGTGCAGTACGTCCTGCTCACAGTGTTCAGCTAGATCCGTTCCTGTTATCTTCCTACTGACAGGCAGGCTTGTCTGGTTACAGTATATAAAGCTACCTGAAGAAAATTACAGGTGTTCTTTTTGATCCTATTAGTACCACGGTCAGGCAGCTAGACTATTTACATTTAGTACAGTGTGTCCTGCTCACAGTGTTCAGCTAGATCCATTCCTGTTATCTTCCTACTGACAGGCAGGCTTGTCTGGTTACAGTATATAAAGCTACCTTAAGAAAATTACAGGTGTTCTTTTTGATCCTATTAGTACCACGGTCAGGCAGCTAGACTATTTACATTTAGTACAGTGCGTCCTGCTCACAGTGTTCAGCTAGATCCGTTCCTGTTATCTTCCTACTGACAGGCAGGCTTGTCTGGTTACAGTATATAAAGCTACCTGAAGAAAATTACAGGTGTTCTTTTTGATCCTATTAGTACCACGGTCAGGCAGCTAGACTATTTACATTTAGTACAGTGTGTCCTGCTCACAGTGTTCAGCTAGATCCGTTCCTGTTATCTTCCTACTGACAGGCAGGCTTGTCTGGTTACAGTATATAAAGCTACCTTAAGAAAATTACAGGTGTTCTTTTTGATCCTATTAGTACCACGGTCAGGCAGCTAGACTATTTACATTTAGTACAGTGCGTCCTGCTCACAGTGTTCAGCTAGATCCGTTCTTGCTATTTACATTCAGTGCAGTGCGTCCTGCTCACAGTGTTCAGCTAGATCCGTTCCTGCTATTTACATTTAGTGCAGTGCGTCCTGCTCACAGTGTTCAGCTACATCCGTTCCTGCTATTTACATTCAGTGCAGTGCGTCCTGCTCACAGTGTTCAGCTAGATCCGTTCCTGCTATTTACATTCAGTGCAGTGCGTCCTGCTCACAGTGTTCAGCTAGATCCGTTCCTGCTATTTACATTCAGTGCAGTGCGTCCTGCTCACAGTGTTCAGCTAGATCCGTTCCTGGTATTTACATTTAGTGCAGTGCGTCCTGCTCACAGTGTTCAGCTAGATCCGTTCCTGCTATTTACATTCAGTGCAGTGCGTCCTGCTCACAGTGTTCAGCTAGATCCGTTCCTGCTATATACATTTAGTGCAGTACGTCCTGCTCACAGTGTTCAGCTAGATCCGTTCCTGTTATCTTCCTACTGACAGGCAGGCTTGTCTGGTTACAGTATATAAAGCTACCTGAAGAAAATTACAGGTGTTCTTTTTGATCCTATTAGTACCACGGTCAGGCAGCTAGACTATTTACATTTAGTACAGTGTGTCCTGCTCACAGTGTTCAGCTAGATCCGTTCCTGCTATTTACATTCAGTGCAGTGCGTCCTGCTCACAGTGTTCAGCTAGATCCGTTCCTGCTATTTACATTCAGTGCAGTGCGTCCTGCTCACAGTGTTCAGCTAGATCCGTTCCTGGTATTTACATTTAGTGCAGTGCGTCCTGCTCACAGTGTTCAGCTAGATCCGTTCCTGCTATTTACATTCAGTGCAGTGCGTCCTGCTCACAGTGTTCAGCTAGATCCGTTCCTGGTATTTACATTTAGTGCAGTGCGTCCTGCTCACAGTGTTCAGCTAGATCCGTTCCTGCTATTTACATTCAGTGCAGTGCGTCCTGCTCACAGTGTTCAGCTAGATCCGTTCCTGCTATTTACATTCAGTGCAGTGCGTCCTGCTCACAGTGTTCAGCTAGATCCGTTCCTGGTATTTACATTTAGTGCAGTGCGTCCTGCTCACAGTGTTCAGCTAGATCCGTTCCTGCTATTTACATTCAGTGCAGTGCGTCCTGCTCACAGTGTTCAGCTAGATCCGTTCCTGCTATTTACATTCAGTGCAGTGCGTCCTGCTCACAGTGTTCAGCTAGATCCGTTCCTGGTATTTACATTTAGTGCAGTGCGTCCTGCTCACAGTGTTCAGCTAGATCCGTTCCTGCTATTTACATTCAGTGCAGTGCGTCCTGCTCACAGTGTTCAGCTAGATCCGTTCCTGGTATTTACATTTAGTGCAGTGCGTCCTGCTCACAGTGTTCAGCTACATCTGTTCCTGCTATTTACATTCAGTGCAGTGCGTCCTGCTCACAGTGTTCAGCTAGATCCGTTCCTGCTATTTACATTCAGTGCAGTGCGTCCTGCTCACATTGTTCAGCTAGATCCGTTCCTGCTATTTACATTCAGTGCAGTGCGTCCTGCTCACAGTGTTCAGCTAGATCCGTTCCTGGTATTTACATTTAGTGCAGTGCGTCCTGCTCACAGTGTTCAGCTAGATCCGTTCCTGCTATTTACATTCAGTGCAGTGCGTCCTGCTCACAGTGTTCAGCTAGATCCGTTCCTGCTATTTACATTCAGTGCAGTGCGTCCTGCTCACAGTGTTCAGCTAGATCCGTTCCTGCTATTTACATTCAGTGCAGTGCGTCCTGCTCACAGTGTTCAGCTAGATCCGTTCCTGGTATTTACATTTAGTGCAGTGCGTCCTGCTCACAGTGTTCAGCTAGATCCGTTCCTGCTATTTACATTCAGTGCAGTGCGTCCTGCTCACAGTGTTCAGCTAGATCCGTTCCTGCTATATACATTTAGTGCAGTACGTCCTGCTCACAGTGTTCAGCTAGATCCGTTCCTGTTATCTTCCTACTGACAGGCAGGCTTGTCTGGTTACAGTATATAAAGCTACCTGAAGAAAATTACAGGTGTTCTTTTTGATCCTAATAGTACCACGGTCAGGCAGCTAGACTATTTACATTTAGTACAGTGTGTCCTGCTCACAGTGTTCAGCTAGATCCGTTCCTGTTATCTTCCTACTGACAGGCAGGCTTGTCTGGTTACAGTATATAAAGCTACCTGAAGAAAATTACAGGTGTTCTTTTTGATCCTAATAGTACCACGGTCAGGCAGCTAGACTATTTACATTTAGTACAGTGCGTCCTGCTCACAGTGTTCAGCTAGATCCGTTCCTGTTATCTTCCTACTGACAGGCAGGCTTGTCTGGTTACAGTATATAAAGCTACCTGAAGAAAATTACAGGTGTTCTTTTTGATCCTATTAGTACCACGGTCAGGCAGCTAGACTATTTACATTTAGTACAGTGTGTCCTGCTCACAGTGTTCAGCTAGATCCGTTCCTGTTATCTTCCTACTGACAGGCAGGCTTGTCTGGTTACAGTATATAAAGCTACCTTAAGAAAATTACAGGTGTTCTTTTTGATCCTATTAGTACCACGGTCAGGCAGCTAGACTATTTACATTCAGTGCAGTGCGTCCTGCTCACAGTGTTCAGCTAGATCCGTTCTTGCTATTTACATTCAGTGCAGTGCGTCCTGCTCACAGTGTTCAGCTAGATCCGTTCCTGGTATTTACATTTAGTGCAGTGCGTCCTGCTCACAGTGTTCAGCTAGATCCGTTCCTGCTATTTACATTCAGTGCAGTGTGTCCTGCTCACAGTGTTCAGCTAGATCCGTTCCTGCTATATACATTTAGTGCAGTACGTCCTGCTCACAGTGTTCAGCTAGATCCGTTCCTGTTATCTTCCTACTGACAGGCAGGCTTGTCTGGTTACAGTATATAAAGCTACCTTAAGAAAATTACAGGTGTTCTTTTTGATCCTATTAGTACCACGGTCAGGCAGCTAGACTATTTACATTTAGTACAGTGCGTCCTGCTCACAGTGTTCAGCTAGATCCGTTCCTGTTATCTTCCTACTGACAGGCAGGCTTGTCTGGTTACAGTATATAAAGCTACCTGAAGAAAATTACAGGTGTTCTATCCCAGCTTAGTGCAGCTACAGGCCATTAGTATGTCTGGAAGGCCAAGAAGGAGAGGCAGACAGTCACAAGCCAATAAGAGAGGGCAAGCAGGCTCTGTGTCTAGTGCTGGTCGTGGAGACGGTGCATCCTCATCAGCACGTGGCCATGGGACACGCTTGGCCTTTTTTTCGGCAGCTGGCCGTGTTGAGCCGCAACATGCGGAAGACTTGGTCGAGTGGATGACCAAGCCGTCCTCATCCTCCTCATCCTCTCTCACCCATGCCCAGGGTGCTTTGTCTGGCAAAGCAGCGGCCTCTTCCCTCAGCTCAATGTCATCAGTGACTCCTTCCCTAGCTCCACCATGTCCTCCTGAGGATTCCCTCGAACTGTTTGACCACAGTGTTGGGTACATGCTCCAGGAGGATGCCCAGCGTTTGGAAGGCTCTGATGATGATACTGAGCTCAATGAAGGCAGTAACATGAGCACGGACAGAGGGGGTGCCCAAGAAGGACAGCAATCTGGCAGTCATGCTCCCCCTGCTGCAGCATACTGCCAGGTTTGCTCCAGTGATGAGGAGGGAGGGGATGATGAGGTCACTGACTCAACGTGGGTGCCTGATAGGAGAGAGGAGGAGGAGGAGGAGGAGGAGGAGGTGGCACATCACCAACTAGGCAGGATGCCCTCCAGGGGCCAGCCTAAGAGCAGCACATTGACTGCATCACACCCCAAAGCTCCACATGTGCAGGGCGCTGCAGTCTCTGCGCGTTATTCAAAAAGTTCTTTGGTGTGGGCCTTTTTTGAGACGAGTGCATCAGATCGCACCGCTGCTATTTGCAACATATGTCTCAAGCGTATCTCGCGTGGCCAAAACATCTCCCGCTTGGGTACCACATGCTTGACCAGACATATGTTGACCTGCCATGCAGTTCGTTGGCAAGCGTATCTAAAAGACCCACACCAAAGAACAAAGACGATCTCTCCTTGCTCCTCATCAGCTGAGATTTCCAACCCCACTAGACCTTCAGTCCTCTCTGAGACCTGCAGTGAGAGGAATGAAGGTGTAGAATTAGGTGTGTCACAGCCAAGTACTTGTGGGCAATCTGCTTTTGGTACACCGACGTCAGATTGTACCAGGCAAATTTCCCTGCCCCAGCTGCTGCACCGCCGAAAGAAGTTTGCTCCCAGCCATCCACATGCCCAGCGGTTGAATGCTAGCTTGGCAAAATTGCTAGCACTTCAACTGCTGCCTTTTCAGTTGGTAGACTCTGCCCCCTTCCGTGAGTTTGTGGAATGTGCGGTTCCTCAGTGGCAGGTACCCAAACGCCACTTTTTCTCACGGAAGGCGATTCCGGCTCTCTACCGGCATGTGGAAGGCAATGTCCATGCCTCGCTGGACAGGGCGGTCAGCGGTAAGGTGCATATTACCGCTGACTCATGGTCCAGCAGGCATGGACAGGGACGTTACTTAAGTTTCACGGCGCATTGGGTGACTCTGCTGGCAGCTGGGAAGGATGCAGGACAAGGTGCAGTAGTGTTGGAGGTTGTTCCGCCACCACGCCTCCAAAATGCTGATTGTGACACACCTCTCTCCTCCACCCCCTCCTCTTCTTCTTCCTCCATGGCCTCTTCCTCGGAACCAGCGGTGCTCCGTAGGCGTTCAAGGGGCTACGCAAGTACGCAGGCCAAAAGATGCCATGCGGTGCTTGAGCTGGTGTGCTTGGGGGACAGGAGCCACACTGGGGCAGAGGTTCTGTCAGCTCTGCAGGGGCAGGTTCAGAGGTGGTTGACGCCACGCCAACTTAAGGCAGGAATGGTGGTTTGCGACAATGGCACCAACCTCCTCTCTGCCCTCCGACAGGGACAACTGACCCATGTGCCCTGTTTGGCTCACGTCCTTAACTTGGTGGTGCAGCGGTTCTTGGGCAGGTACCCGGGCTTACAGGATGTCCTGAGGCAGGCCAGGAAAGTCTCTGTGCATTTCCGCCGGTCATATAATGCCAGTGCTCGGCTGACGGACCTCCAAAAGGAGTTTAACCTGCCCAAGAACCGCCTAATCTGTGACATGCCCACCAGGTGGAACTCGACGTTGGCCATGCTGCAGCGGCTGCACACGCAGCAGAGGGCCATCAATGAGTACCTGTGCGACTATGGCACCAGGACAGGGTCAGGGGACCTTGGTTTTTTTTCCCCACGCCAGTGGGCCATGATCAGGGATGCATGCACTGTCCTGTCACCATTCGAGGAGGCCACGAGGATGGTGAGCACTGACAGTGCATGCATCAGTGACACTGTCCCCCTTGTCCACCTGTTGGAGCACACGCTGCGTGGAATAATGGACAGGGCACTTGAGGCAGAACAGAGGCAGGAAGAGGAGGACTTCCTTAGCTCTCAAGGCCCCCTTTATCCAGACAGTGTTCCTGCGTGCCCGCCGATCACACAGGAAGAGGACGAGGAGGAGGAGGAGGAGGAGGAGGAAGATTGTGTCAGTATGGAGGTGGAGCCTGGCACTCAGCATCAGCAATCTTTAAGGGATCAGTCCCAAGGAACACATGGACTTGTACGTGGCTGGGAGGAGGTGGCTGCGGACGTTGTTGTCCTTAGTGACCCAGAGGACTCCGGACCGAATGCCTCAGCAAACCTACGCTGCATGGCCTCCCTGATCCTGCAAAGCCTGCGTAAGGATCCTCGTATTCGTGGTATCAAGGAGAAGGACCAATACTGGCTGGCAACCCTCCTTGATCCACGTTACAAGGGTAAGGTTGCGGACCTTATCTTGCCATCGCAGAGGGAGCAGAGGATGAAACATCTTCGGGAGGCCTTGCAGAAAGGTCTGTGCAACGCGTTCCCAGAGACTGGGAGGTTACAAACTCCTGTTTCTGGACAACGTGTTGCTGAGGCTTCGGTCAGTCAAAGAAGGAGCGGTGGAGAAGGTGGCCGTCTGACCGATGCGTTCAGACAATTTTTTGGTCCGCAGCCCCAAGGTATGATCGGTTCCAGCAACCATCGCCAGCGTCTGTTTTACATGGTGCAGGAATACCTAGGGGCAAGATCAGACTTGGACACCTTTCCCACCGAAAATCCTCTGGGTTACTGGGTCTTGAGGATGGATCACTGGCCAGAGCTTGCACAGTATGCAATTGAGCTACTGGCCTGTCCTGCATCCAGCGTTCTTTCGGAACGCACATTCAGTGCTGCTGGAGGCGTGGTAACCGATCACAGGGTGCGTCTGTCCACCGACTCGGTCGATCGGCTGACCTTCATAAAAATGAATCAGTCTTGGATCACCACCAGCTACCAAGCACCTGATGCAGATGTAACCGAATAATTTTTTTTGAAATCTCAGATCCCTTCAAAGACTGCCTATGCTGATGCTGAGTGACTATCCCTGAGTAATTATCCTCTTCCTCCTCAATCATCACGCTGATAGCTTGTAAGAACATTTTTGGTTCTGGGCGCCACCACCAGTGCCTAAGGCACAATTTTTCAGCCCCTGTTTAACAGGGGCGTGTAATTACAATTTTTGATGTAATACTTTGCAGCAGGGCTCGTTCCTGCATTCCAACTAGAGTGTCTGTGAGGGGTTGCAGTGTTGTGGCACCAGCACCAGTGCCTAAGACCCAATTTTTCAGCCCCTGTCTAACAGGGGCGTGTAATTACAATTTTTGATGCAATACTTTGCAGCAGGGCTTGTTCCTGCGTTTCAACTAGAGTGTCTGTGAGGGGTTGCAGTGTTGTGGCACCAGCACCAGTGCCTAAGACCCAATTTTTCTGCCCCTGTCTAACAGGGGCGTGTAATTACAATTTTTGATGCAATACTTTGCAGCAGGGCTCGTTCCTGCGTTCCAACTAGAGTGTCTGTGAGGGGTTGCAGTGTTGTGGCACCAGCACCAGTGCCTAAGGCCCAATTTTTCTGCCCCTGTCTAACAGGGGCGTGTAATTACAATTTTTGATGCAATACTTTGCAGCAGGGCTCGTTCCTGCGTTCCAACTAGAGTGTCTGTGAGGGGTTGCAGTGTTGTGGCACCAGCACCAGTGCCTAAGGCCTAATTTTTCAGCTCCTGTTCAACAGGGGCATGTAATTACAATTCTTGATCTAATATTTCACAGCAGGGCCCTGTGAGGGCTTACAGTGTTTTGGCCACAGCAACACCTAAGGCCCAAATTTCTGCTGAGTATATAGGGCAGGACCCTACTTTCAAACATCTAACTTACAAACGACTCCTACTTGCAAACGGAAGGAGACAACAGGAAGTGAGATGAAATCTACCCCTAAGGAAGGGAAATTCTCTCCTGTAAGAGTTAATATGGGAAAACAATTTCTCCTTTCCACTGATGCTTTCCAATCCTTGTTCCACAAAAAAACCCAAATTTTCAAAAAACATTTTTCATTGGGACAAAAAAGTGAGGTGAAATCTTCTGAAGAGGAGGAAAGACGCAAAACAAATGTCACAGGGGTGATAACCCTTCCCTATGTTTTCCAAAAAGCTTAGAAAAGATTTTTTGGCTGGAGCTAAACACATTAAAAATGTTCAAAATTACAAACAGATTCTACTTAACAACAAACCTACAGTCCCTGTCTTGTTTGCACCGCCTGAATACTGCTGTTCAGAGTATATAGGGACCTTTCCTTATTTTAATTTGGGTGCGGGGTTCCCCTTAATATCCATACAAGACCCAAAGGGCCTGGTAATGGACTGGGGGGTACCCATGCCGTTTGTCTCACTGATTTTCATCCATATTGCCATGACCCGACATGACATTAAACCCGCAAGCAGTTTTAAATGAGATTTTTTCCTTTAAAAATGACATTTGGTGCAGGGACTGTTCTAAACATGGGAAACACGCGTCACTTTACAGGCATACTATAGACACCCCCCAGGTACGATATTTAAAGGAATATTTCACTTTTTTTTTTTTACTTTAAGCATCATTAAAATCACTGCTCCCGAAAAAACGGCCGTTTTTAAAAGTTTTTTTTGCATTGATACATGTCCCCTGGGGTAGGACCCGGGTCCCCAAACCCTTTTTAGGACAATACCATGCAAATTATCCTTTAAAATGAGCACTTTTGATTTCGAACGTTCGAGTCCCATAGACGTCAATGGGGTTCTAACGTTCGTGCGAACTTGCGGTCCGTTCGCGGGTTCTGGTGCGAACCGAACCGGGGGGTGTTCGGCTCATCCCTAGTCACTGGGTGCACTAAGTGTCGTAACTGGAATATGCCCGCCTGGGTCCACGGCAACATAGAGTCATAAGATAGGAATTTCCAGGTTAAAGAGGATGTTTACTAAAGGTGAACACGGGGACGATAGGGAGTATTTACTGGAACAACGCTTCCAAATTAAAAGCGTAAAAAACATTGGATTCAAACAGACCTTACGCAGCTGAGGAGTAAATTTGTCAGAGTGAGGGCCATAGCATGCAACATGGATGGGCAGGGACCGTAATTCCCATCTCTATTTCTGACTATCTGTTCGGGGCATACCTGGACGTCCAGGAAGTAATAGCTCTCAGATGGGTGGCATAATAGTACTTTATTAAATCAGGTGCCCCTAGGCCCCCCCTCAATCAGGGGGCCAGGAGAACTGAACTAGCTATCCTGTGGGAAGCGTTGTTCCACACAAAGTTTAAGAAATTCCTGTAAAGCGTTTTCAATTGAGACAGAGGAAGCTTTGTCCATGATTTCAATAATCTATTAATTTCTACAAATAGAAGGGGGAAATTTACCTGGTAGAGTGTGGAGTATGAGGGGGACAAGCGGACACCAAACTGTTTAAGTGAAAGGGAGCACCAGCGATATTTAAAATTACCTTGCAAGGACATAAGTGTGTTTGCCGAGGTGTTTATAGGAAGGGCTTCAGTTTTGGTCAGGTTGATTTTAAAACCTGAAAGGTTGCAAACGAGTTAAAAATTGCATGGAGTGATGGAAGTGAAACATGCGGGTGTGTGATCGTTAGTAATATATCATCTGCAAAAAGGGACAGCTTGTACTTCTGATGTCTCAACACCACCCCCCGTATATCCAGATGGGAACAGATGGCTGCGGCCAAAGGTTTAAGACTGAGAATAAAAAGCAAGGGAGATAAGGGGCAGCCCTGTCTGGTACCATTACTCAGGTGGAACGACGGAGAGACATGGGAAGCCATCTGCACCTGGGATGTGGGAGTCGAATACAGTGCCTTTAAGGCCTGTATAAATGGGCCCGAAAATCCATATCTTCACAGTGTGTCAAACATGAATGACCAATTTAGTTGGTCGAATGCTTTCTGTGCATCCAAGGTCAGCAGAATAGCGGGTCTCTTGGTTTTGGTCAGACGGTCAATAAGGTCTATGGTACGCCTGGTATTATCTCTTGCATGTCTAGTGGGTACAAACCCTACTTGGTCTTTTTGTATTAGGGAAGGGAGTAGTAAGGAGAGTCTATTTGCTAATATTTTAGTGAAGATTTTGTAATCGGAATTTAGAAGAGCTATGGGGCGATAGTTGTCGGGTAGCGATGGGTCCTTATTCAGTTTCGAGATGACCGTTATAAAAGCATGTAAGAATTGAGTGTGGGAGGTCTTCCCATTCATCAGTGAAGCAAACAGAGCCCCCATATGAGGAATTAAAACTTAAAGGAACTTTTTATAGTAGAAGTAGGGGAGTCCATCAAGGCCTGGGGATTTGTGGGACGGGAGTTGGCCAATGACTATAGTGATTTCTTCAGCAGTGATATGTGCGTTAAATCCAGAGCGATCCCCAGGGGATAGCGTGGGAGGATTTAGGGAATCGACAAATGCGTCAAATTTCTCTTGAGTGAATTGAGACTCTGGATCTGTGGATAGGCAATTATACAATTTCTGATAAAAGTCTCCAAAAACCTTAATCATAGCCTGGGGACAATAAATGGGGTTGCCATCGGGTTGTGACAAAAAGTCAGGTATAGAAGCGTGGAGTCGTGTTTTCAATTTATTAACCAACATTCTATGAGGCTTGTTGGCAAACTCATAAAATTTCTGTTTTGATCAAAGCATGGATTTAGTGATTCCGTTCAGGTCTAAGGTTTTAATGCGGTTTCGCAGAGAGGTTACAATGCGGAGGCGGTCCACTGTGGGGGATTTGAGTAGGCCCTTTTCAGCTTCAGATAATTGAGCCAATAGAAATGAGAGCTGAAGGGCTCGATCCTGTTTAAGGCGAGATTCCAGAGGCGATGCACTCATCCCTGAAGAAGGCCTTGTGAGCCTCCCACAAAGTGGAGGTCTCAGAAACTGAACCCTCGTTGAGTTGAAAGAATTCAGTTAATTTTTGTTGTAAATGTAATTGGACTGTAGGTGTGTTGAGAAGAGATTCATTAAGGTGCCAGTGACAATTTCTAGATTTCGGTGCAGATAGGAGAAGATCTAGGGTTATGGGTGCGTGATCTAAACATGTGATCAGGTGTATGTTAGAATCAATCATATATGTCAGTAATGGTGCAGAGACAAAGAAATAGTCCAATCTCGTGTATAATTTATGGGGTGGGGAAAACAACGTGAATTGTTTAGCAGTTGGGTGTTTCACCCTCCAGGTGTCAAACAAGTTATGGGCCCTGACCACTCTTCGAAACAAAGAGGATGTCTTTTGCACCTGGAGAGAAGGGGTGTTTTGAAACAGGGCAAATCTATCTTTGCATGGAGACAGACATAGACCTCCCATAGTCCCCCCCAGTAATCATAAAGGGTTGTGAAAAAAAGTTGGATTTTCTCAAAAAACTCCTCTAGGAACCTGATCTTTCCCGAGTTGGGTGCATATGCATTAGCAAGGGTAAAAGAAGTATTCATGTGATCACAGTTCAGGGGAACATACCGGCCATGGGGATCCAGATAAGAGGATTTTATACGTATGGCAGAGGAGCGCTTGAAGAGAATGGCCACTCCAGCTTTACCAGAGGGGTCAGAGGCTACGAAAGCAGTGGGGAAGTACTTAGAAGAAAATTTAAATGAGCCCTCCCCCTTGAAATGTGTCTCCTGAACCATGATCATGTCTGCGTTAGAGGATCTGAACGCTAGCCACCGTTTATGAATGGATTTCAGGCTCTTAACGTTACATGAGAACAAACTGACAGCCATGTGGACAAAGCATGCATTACATTCATAAATCATAAATTGTGCATGTACCATGATGTAGAGAACTTGTGAACTATAGCAATACATATAATCAAATAAAATTGAAATGAGATAGTGGAAACACAGCTGTGTTTCTTGAGTGGATCAAAAAAGGATCCAAAAAACAAAAAAAAGCAAAAGAATCCAAAATGAAATGTATATGAGAGTCAAAAGTGAAGACAGGATCTGAGGTAGGATCAAAATGATCCAAATTGAAAAGGAAAAAAAAAAACTATGTAGGTGTAAGGCCTGAGGAGAGTGGGCTCCTCAGGGGACCATGGTCGCATTTCGGGAAAATGTTGAGGGGACATGAAAGCTTGCAAGATCCGACTCACCGGCCTCAGTCCAATCCGAACAGCATGTATAAGAGGCAAACAGGGAACTTTCAATAGGTAACTGTTCCAAGGATGGTGCCCACACAAGGCACAACGGAGATGAAAACCGGATTCTGAGCCCAGAGTCTCTAGACACAGAAGTGGAGATCAGGACCTCTGTGTAAAAATAAAGCATAGAGGCAGCTCAAAGATCAGACTCAGGTGGGGCCTTCAGACGTTGCAGCCCTTTGGGGGGTGAAAGAGGCTTTCTGGGACCTCTGGCGAACTGGGGTCCAGATCTTCCCACGGGTAGAAAGTGGCCTGGGTGCTTGGGCCTGCACTTGTAGATCCTCTAAGTGGAGAATGATGGATGAAGGGCGCGTGATCAAGCTCACATCAAAACATGCAAAATTTATTTCAGAGGAAATAAAGAGCAAATAAAAACAGTTGAATAATACCAATACTACGTATCATGCAAACAGGTGACAAAGTGTAAAAGACATCAAAAATTAAAAATGGGTTAAAAATATCAAGAGCCCATGTTAAGGCAGGTATTTAGAGTTGGCTAACGCGTTTCGAGGATGACCTCTTAATCAGAGCCTGTTTGAGAACCAGGGTGCAGTCTTTAATCGCCAGTAGGCCAAAGTATGTACATCAACATGATGGCTAGTTGGACAAAGCGGCCTATGTGATAGTAGATGGTGTGTGGGTTCTCCTTTAAGTATGTAGAGGGATGGTTATGGGGTGGTGTGAACCTGTCACTGGCTGGGTGGAGGGGAGATCTTTTGTCTTGTAGCACTCCTGGGAAGGTATTGTCCAGTAAATGGAGGATGGAGGGGGGTGGAAGTCTCACGAGAGAATGCTGCAGCCGTGTGTGTTCGCAGCAGTCACTCTGTCTTAAGTGAGGGAGTTTGTCCCTCACTTAAGACACTTTGTCACCTGTTTGCATGATACGTAGTATTGGTATTATTCAACTGTTTTTATTTGCTCTTTATTTCCTCTGAAATAAATTTTACATGTTTTGATGTGAGCTTGATCACGCGCCCTTCATCCATCATTCTCCACTTAGCCTACCTGACCACCCCGGGGTCATTCTCTGGGCAGCGGGACAAGCATTACCATCTCTTCTAGCTTTGTTACAGTTTACAATACTACTCTTCCCAAAATCAAATCAGACCCTCACAAGCGCAGGAGTAATTTTTCCTTGTCCACTTGTAGATCCTCTTCAGGAATAGGAGGAAGTTCCAGGTTTCTAATGGAAGACTCACATTCTTGGAGATCTCTCATGGTGTGTTGCGATCCATCTTTGGTCACTGTTAAGCGGGACCTGGTGGTGTTGTAGGTGAGCTGTAACAGAGGGCAGGGTGCGTCGTTTAGCCAATGTGATGGGAGATAAATCACTGAAGATTTGAATTTTTGCACCTTTGAATTCAACCCTCGATCTGTTGTGGGTGGCAATGGTTAAAGCTTCTTTGCTTTCATAGAAATGGAAGCGAACAATGATATCCCTAGGATTGGCACCCTGAGGGGGCTTAGGAGCCAACGATCTGTGTGCTCTGTCAAGGCGGCAGTTTATATCAGAGATGTTGGGTGCCAGGGTAATAAAAAGAGCAAGAAGGTAAGGTCGAATTTCTTTGTCTGTGATAGATTCACGGACCCCACGGATCCGTAGGTTCTTCCGGCGTTCCCTGTTCTCAAGGTCTTCCTGCTGCATTTGCAGTTGTGACACTGCATTTTTCAGGTTGGCATTTTCATCTTCCAAAACGTGAACATATTGCACCATATCATCAGATTTGGATTCTAGGGTGTCAGTCTGTTCCCCCAATTGATCTATTTCCCCCTTAAGTTCGTGTGCAAGCTTGCCCACCTCCTTGTGAGTGAGGCTTTGATGAAGGGCCTGCAATCTTCGATCCAGTACCTCCACTGTCACCAATGCCGCCATTGTGGTTTGGACAGATGCTTGTGGCTTAGGTGGGGGCTTTTCAGTGAAGAGAGAGGGATCGACTAGCGGGAGTGCATCTGGTGGGTCCGTGGCATCCGTCGAAGTACCCGAGGCTGGGGGAATGCGGTCTACGCAGGTATCGATCCATGAGTTGGGAGGGCTGGAGCGCGGCCTGCGATGTGTGTCTCTGATAGATGTGCCTCTGATCGCCAATCTTACCCATAAAATGTCTGTGGGATAGCAGAGTGGGTGCCGGAGCAGGTGAGAGGGCTCCCGGAGCTGTAATGGCTAATAGCGTGGGAGCTTCGGATAGACGAGAGGAGGCCGGAGCTCTGGTCTTATTCGTTCGCCATCTTACGAGCCACGCATGCGCCCCCCAGTTTACGTCATTTTTTGCCGTTGCACGGACATGCGCAATTTTAAAGCGTGACATGTTTGGTATCTATTTACATGGCATAACATCATCTTTTATATTTTACAGTAAAATTGGGTTATGTATTGTGTTATAATTCAAAAAAGTGTATCTTTTCCAAAAAAATGCATTGGATTAACCTCTGCACTAATACCGTGTGACATAAAAAAACTGCAACACCCACCAGTTTATTCTCTAGGGCAGTGAACCTTGGCACTCCAGATGTTTTGGAACTACATTTCCCGTGATGCTCAACTACACTGCAGAGTGCATGAGCATCATGGGAAATGTAGTTCCAAAACATCTGGGGTGCCAAGGTTCGCCATCACTGCTCTAGGGTCTCTGCTTTAAAAAATAATAGACGAAGTGCGCATGTGCGGGACTTCCGGGAAGACGTGCTGACAGAGAGCTCCGATCCGGCCGAGCCTTCCCCAACAGCTGCAATCACTAGCAGGAACCCCTGATCCAGACCCCACCAGGCTTCGAATAGCCTCAGGCACAAGCCTGTATGTGGAGATACCCTCAAAAGCCAGAGGTCAGCCGGCAACTTGACTTCGGCCTGCCCCCACTGCTTCCAAGATGGCGGCCGCAGCCTCTCCACGCGGATACACAGGGGACGGGGACTCCATAGCTGATCCCCCTATGACCGACCAGCATGTTACCTTTCTGATGGCGATCCCTGTGAGTACCCAGCCACCATAGACTGTTTCCCCTGCTTCCACCGAGTCACTCATTAGCAGAGCATTGTCTGACATGCTCCATACCCCCCCGCTGCAATCACCTATTAACCTCCCAGGCTCCCAGCAGGCTCTCCCTCTGCACTCCCCCCACCAGACGGACATGGCCCAGCTATTGAACTGTTTCTCAGACATGCTTGCTGCAGGCCTGGCTCAGAATGCCACACAAATAACCACTTCTATTAAAGCTGACCTACAAAGCTTGGGGGCTCGCATTGATGTGATCGAACAAACCGTTGATCACACAGCAGCACGCACCAATCAAAATACTAATTGCATTCAATCGCTGCAAGACCAACTCGAAACCGCACTAGGAAAAATCGACGATTTAGAGAACAGAAGTCGGAGATACAACTTCGGCATCAGAGGCATCCCTGAAACTGTCACCAACATCCACGACAAAGTAAAGCTCTTTATGAAAGAAGTCATCCCGGACATTTCAAGCCATAAACTTGAGATCGACAGAGCCCACAGATCACTCCAACCACCCCGCCAAGATGGGCTCCCGAGGGATATAGTGGTTAAACCCCACTACCACGAGATCAAAGAAGAAATTATGAAAAGATCTCGGAATCTGGATAGCCTTTCCTTCCAGGGAAACAAAATTCAAGTTTTTGCGGACATTTCCCAGACCACAATTCAAAAGATTAGAGCCCTAAAACCTCTCCTGGAAATCTTATCGCAGAGATCCATAAAATACCGCTGGTCCTTCCCCTTCTGCCTTCTGTTCCAATACAAGGATAGATCCTACGGTTTCTCATCCTTTCAAGAAGGTGAACATTTACTTTTGCGACTCGGATTCATCACCCAGGAAGTTTCCCCCCAGGAGCCCCCCAACAAACCAAGCTCTTTCAAGAGACCTCCCCCAGGAAGCCCCATCACTCCGATCTGGAATAAGCAGCAAACAAAGCGATATCGTGACTCTCATCCGCCCAGATGATTCCTAATCCAATGGGCCCTCCAAGGTCCTTGTTTTCTTTTTTCCAGGATCTCCTCCTCTAATTGTGGGTGAAGGCTCTAAATTTTTGACATTTCCTCTCTAAGAAAATTGACCCCTGTCTCCTCAGGATTGACCTGATAGCTCGAATCTCCTGTGCCTAGGCGGTCCTTAGCTTCAGCATCGAAATTATAGCTCACCCCTTCCTTCTCCCCTTTCCTTCCACTTCCCTTTCCCTTCCTTTTCTCACCCCTCCCACTTACCCGCAAACATCCGCCTAGAGCTTGGTCTTCAGTTCTGTTAGATTTTTATATGTTTTGTTATCTGTTATAGTTACTCATGTTTTTTTTTCTCAAAAGCTCTTTAACTCTCACGCTTTGAGGTTCCATAATGCCCTTAAAGCTGGGGGCCCAGCGGCCCGGTCAGGTTAGCTTGCCACTCCCTCTGTTGATCGAGAGGGGTTTTCCCTCTGGTTACACCAGACACACAACCTCGGCTGAGGTTGTCTTTGTTTTTCCGAGACCCTATATTTTTTTGGGTCTCGGTCTAGGACTGAGCTCATAAGTTCGGTCCTCCATTTTCCTAGGCGCCTACACCTGGTTTTGTTTGTTTTTAGTTTGTGGAAATCACTAACTATACTCTCTCTCTTTATTTTCTCTTTGTTTCTTTTTTTCTCACTTCCTCTCCCTTTATACCTATCCCAGGAGCTTGCACAGAAGACCGTCATGTTCCAGACTCTCCTGCTGAGGTCCCGAGCCCACCCTCCCAGACTCAAGTTCGGTTCAACAAGGAGCCGGGTAGGTCCACACCACACACGCTCGTATTCCTCCTCTCGTGACCATGGCTGACTCTTCTCCACTACAGAGGGCTCTTAAGATTGCCTCACATAATACCCAAGGCCTTAATTCCCCCGTGAAAAGACGCAAAGCCTTTCAGAGCTACAATTCTAGGGGCTTAGACATAATTCTCCAGGAAACTCATTTCCCCTCCAATTACTCCCCTTCCTTCCTCCACAATAAATATCCCACTTTCTTCCTAGCAAATGCAAATGAAAAAAAAACGGGGAGTTGCTATACTATTTTCTAAACAGACTTCATTCACACACTCTTTAACAATTAGGGACACTGATGGGAGATATATCTTAGTCAAAGGTTCGATTGAGGGAAACCTCTACACCTTCATCTCCTATTATGCACCTAACAGGGGCCAGGATAAATTTTTCTCCTCCCTACTTGCAAATCTTTCACCCCACTTCGAAGGTAGGGTGATCATGGGCAGCGATTCTAACATCACTTTTGACCAGGTTCTAGATAAATCGGACCATGGGATTCCCCACCTTAAAAAACCCCCCAAACAAAGTCTCCGGATTGCCAGACTCCTCCACTCCCTAGGTCTTATTGATAACTGGAGGGAACTAAATCCATCAACAAAAGATTATACACACTACTCAGCCCCTCACAAAACCTATGCTAGAATTGATCACATATTCATGCCCACTTCTGAAATACACACAGCCTCCCAGGCCTCCATACAAGATGTCCCATGGTCCGATCACTCCTAGTGACACTAAAACTTTTAAATTCTTTATCGCCTCCAGGATTACAACATTGGTGCCTGAATGAAAAAATTCTATCCAATCCTGTACATTGTATTATGCTGGAAAAAGATATTAAAGAATACTTCCTGATCAATGACACCGGTGACGTCTCTCCTAGCTCCCTTTGGAGTGCACACAAAGCGTGATTAGAGGGAAGCTTATCCAACTTTCCTCCCAATTAAAATGCGAAAGAAAAAGTGGACAACTTAAAACTAGAAAAAGAGTTCAAAGAACTCAGTTTATCCCATAAGCGGAACCCCAATCCCACCACTCTCTCTAAACTAGACACCACCAGATTGACCCTCAATTTAGCCTTGACTTCCAATGCAAATAGACATCTTCATTGGATCAGTGGCAGTCACTACATGCGCGCTAACAAGTTTGGCCCCCAGTTAGCGGCCAAACTCACCCTAAAACATAGGACCTTTGCCCTCCCCAAAATAAAATCCCTGTCGGGTTCTCTTACCCAACACCCCAAAAAGATTCTAGACGCCTTTCAATCCTTTTAATCCAATTTGTATTCTGACAGCTGTCCTATCTCCCACAAAGACCTAGACTCCTTTCTAGAGAATATCCCGCTGCCAAAACTTTCTGACTCCCATCGTTCTATCTTGGAGTCCCCATTTCAAGAATCTGAGATCCGAGCGGTCATAAAAGACCTCAAAAAAGATTCGACCCCAGGCCCGGATGGATTTTCAACCTTCTATTACAAAACCTTTACAGACACGCTCTCTCCGTATCTGGCCCATCTCTTTAACTCCTTAAGCAAGTCCTCCCCCTTTGATCCTGATGCCAATCTAGCCTTCATCTCGGTCATTCCCAAACCGGGTAAAGACCCCAGCGAAGTGAGCAATTACAGACCAGATCTCGTTAATCAATAATGATTTAAAAATGATGACAAAGATATTATCGAACAGACTAGCATCATTTATAGGTTCTTACATACATAAAGATCAGGTGGGGTTCATCCCGGGGAGGCAGGGACCGGATCAGATACGGAGAGCAGTAAACGCAGTCTCTCTCATGAAGTCGGGTTGGAATGGTGGCCTCCCTCAAGAGGGCTTCCTCCTCTCCATTGATCTTCAAAAAGCATTCGACACTGTTGCCTGCCCCTACCTTTTTACAATTCTACGGAAATGGGGTTTTGGCCCGGACTTCACTAAAGTACTAGAATCCCTCTATCTTCAACCAAAGGCACAGGTCAGAATTCAGGGACACCTCTCAGATCAATTCCCTATAAAGAAAGGCACGAGGCAAGATTGTGCCCTCTCCCCACTTCTTTTCGCAGTGGCTATCGAAACCTTGGCCATCGTGATATATGACAACATCCAGATATCCATGGAGTCCGCTGTGGCCAATCAATGCACAAATGTGCTTTGTTCGCGGACGATGTCCTTTTATTTATTACATCCCCCCTAATTTCTACCCCCAACATAATCCAACTTCTCCACAATTTTGAACTCGCCTCCGGACTAAAAGTAAATATGTCAAAATCAACTGCCCTTAATATATCAACTCCCCAAGACACTGTATACAGACTGAAAGGTCAATTCCCATTTTCCTGGAACCCCACCTCCATTCCCTATTTAGGCATTAATCTCACATCCGGCATTGACCAAATGTTCAAATATAACTACCCTCCCATGTTTAAAAAACTCACCGAAGACCTGAATCAATGGTCCCTCTATAAACTATCCTGGCTAGGCAAAGTGAACGCTGTTAAAATGACTCTTCTACCCAGAATATTATACCTCTTCTGCTCCCTCCCTATTCCAGTCCCCAAATCACACATTCAACACTTACAATCCGCCATCATCCGCTTTATATGGGACAAAAAAGGACACAGATTTTCCAAGAATGTTCTTTTTAGACCCAGAATGAAAGGAGGCCTAGGCCTACCTAACTTGTGGTAGTACTATCAGGCAGCGCAGTTAAGCCAGTTCTCCATAGTTTATCTTAAAGGGCCTAAACCAGACTGGGTGAACATGGAATGAGAAGCTGTCCCTAATTATACCTTAGATTTCTTGCTTTGGAACCTACCTAAAAGACGCCCCCCTATACTAGCTCCTACATTATCCCATTCGATTAAGTTATGTGATTCCCTACATAAGATGAGACCCCCGACCTCTGCCTGGCAACCACTTGCCCACATCTTCCGTAACCCCAGGTTCCCCCCAGGTCTAGATATCCGAGCTTTCAAATGGTGGCTAGACAAGGGCCTATACAGAATTGGACATTTCTTTAATTCTAATGGACCCCTCACTTTACCATACTGCACCTCAAAACTTGATATGCCCCCCTCTGAAAAATTTAGGTTCTACCAAATATCACATTTTCTGAACCATTTATGGAAGAGCAACGAAAGCCCACTCTCAGTAACTCCCTATGAACAGTGGTGCTCCTCGGCCGTGGACACGAGAGGAGGTATTTCTCTCATATACTCATCTCTAGCTGAACCATCTGAGAAAACAGCCTACATGTTGACCTGGGAGCGTGATCTTGACCTCAGCTGGGACCTGGACCTATGGAATTCCAATTTTGCCCGTTCTTTTAAAGGTATACTAAACACGTCCCTGAATGAGGCTAGCCTCAAAACTTTAACACGCTGGTATTTGGTACCTTCTCGTCTTGCCAAATATTATCCTCAAACATCACCTCTCTGTTTTAGAGGATGCAACCACATAGGTACTCTTCTACATATTTTATGGGAATGTCCTAGACCCAACTATCGCCTTACTTAATTGTCCAATCCCCAAAACTTCTAAACGTAACCAGACGCTGATTCGGGTTAATCCTCCTTGGAGCCAAAATGACTATTACCCGGTCTTGGAAATCTCCGACAGTATCCTTCCGTTTAGCTAAACAAAAAAATTCTTTGATAATGATGCAAGAAAAGATTTCCAACACCATCCTGGACACTTTGGACAAATTTAAAAACATTTGGGAACCTTGGGCTACCCAGGTGGGGATCCCCCTATAACTCTGAATCGTAAAACATAGGCTCGATTCTTTCCCAGGGTGGTCCTCGGATACCCTTTTGTGATAGCCTTCTGTGCATCTCCTCTCCCCCAACCTCTGTCATATGCACTTTACCTTTTCTCTTTTTTCTCCCTTTTTCTTCTCTTCTTCCCCTTCACTGTACTTCTTGATACTTCTTTTCTCTGGCTCTCGGTATTAATAGGATCTCCTTTAAATAATCAATGGGTTGAGCTCGGGAAAGGCTTCCCTTCATTGTTCCCTCAGGTCCTTTCGTATAAGGTATTCTAGTTCCTGTGTCTGACCTTTATTCGACCCGCCCTGAGATTACAACCCAGACTGTTGCTTCATTGGTAAAGACTTCATTCTTGATCTTTTTGTCATTATTGCGTTACTCATTGTTCATAATGTTCCGAATACTTTATTCCTCTGTATTTTCTCTCTTCAAATTATGCTCTGGGTTTCTGGGCCTCTCAACCTCCTGCACAGAAAGATCCCGGATGGGGTGCTGGTGGCGGGGGGTGCAGAGACCTTAGAGCATTACCATATAACCATGTAAAGGAATACAAGCCTAGTTTTATGAATACTACTTCTTTGTATACAAAATCTTCTATGTACCCGATGAGCAAAATGTTCAATTTTTTTTTTTTTATGTATTGTTGTAATACTTCAATAAAATTATTTTTAAACTCAAAAAAAAAAAAAATAATAGACATTATTATCACTTTAACTGATGCAATGCATTGCTTCCACATTCTGTAAAGAGATTGTAAATATCCTGCAAAGCTGGAATGCTCTTGGTGTCACTCACCTGGCAGGTGCCCTTTCCCCCATCCTTGTAGCCGGCACAGATCTGATCATACTGGATTTTCACAGTACTTCCCCCCTTGTAATACATGTTTTGACATGTATTGTGGTCTATTAGGGGAACCATGACCTCCTGGAGGGTCCCATGTGAAACTAAACTTCCTGGTGATAAAACATAGACAAGAAAATGATTAAGTAATGTACACACTGATCCGACATAAAAATCGTACGACTTTCAAACCGACTTTGCCCTGCGACTTCATGTCCGACTTCCATGAGACTGGATCGGCAGCAAGCCAAGTGCTCACATCTGTAGGCCAGATTTTTTTTTTTGGCCTACAGATGTGAGCACTTGGCTTTCTGCTGCAATGTTGGTTTGGTCTTACACGATTGGAGTTTCCCACTTTGTGTTACATGCAATACTTACCACTGCACTGATCGGGTCCCTTTGATGATCTGAGGCACCGCCGCAGGAGCCCAGCACGGGAGTTATACAGCATTTATGTCCGGTAAGAAGTAACCCCTTCTATACTGGTGGTGGCTCACATCTTTTGCTGCACTACAGTTGAAGAATTTCTTATGGATGGACTTTTGCAATTTGTGTTTTGCACGGGTGGATTATACATTACTTATTGAGAGACTTTTTTCCTTTTATTATTTATTGTTTATATGTGCACTCAAAATTAATAATGAGCATAGAGTATATATCAATAAGGCTATACTTATTGGTTTCATTTATCACTGATCATTTAATAATTTTTATTCATTAGCGTGATTCAGGTGTTTTTTCTACTTTGAACTTATTGCTCTTAAAGAGGAATTGCAGTCTGCTCACATAATTTGTAATAAAAACATCTTTGCCATTCTGAAGCTTCCCTCCAATCACTTTGCATATTATTTTTGTACAGTGGGGACAGAAAGTATTCAGACCCCCTTACATTTTTCACTCTTTGTTATATTGCAGCTATTTGTTAAAATCATTTAAGTTCATTTTTTTTTCTTCATTAATGTACACACAGCACCCCATATTGACAGAAAAACACAGAATTGTTGCCTTTTTTGCAGATTTATTAAAAAAGAAGAACTGAAATATCACATGGTCCTAAGTATTCAGACCCTTTGCTGTGAAACTCATATATTTAACTCAGGTGCTGTCCATTTCTTCTGATCATCCTTGAGATGGTTCTACACCTTCATGTGAGTCCAGCTGTGTTTGATTATACTGATTGGACTTGATTAGGAAAGCCACACACCTGTCTATATAAGACCTTACAGCTCGCAGTGCATGTCAGAGCGAATGAGAATCATGAGGTCAAAGGAACTGCCTGAAGAGCTCAGAGACAGAATTGTGGCAAGGCACAGATCTGGACAAGGTTACAAAAAATGCTGCTGCACTTAAGGTTCCTAAGAGCACAGTGGCCTCCATAATCCTTAAATGGAAGATGTTTGGGATGACCAGAACCCTTCCAAGAGCTGGCCGTCCGGCCAAAGTGAGCTATCGGGGGAGAAGAGCCTTGGTGAGAGAGGTAAAGAAGAACCCAAAGATTACTGTGGCTGAGCTCCAGAGATGCACTCGGGAGATGGGAGAAAGTTGTAGAAAGTCAACCATCACTGCAGCCCTCCACAAGTCGGGGCTTTATGGCAGAGTGGCCCGAAGGAAGTCTCTCCTCAGTGCAAGACACATGAAAGCCCGCATGGAGTTTGCTAAAAAACACCTGAAGGACTCCAAGATGGTGAGAAATAAGATTCTCTGGTCTGATGAGACCAAGATAGAACTTTTTGGCCTTAATCCTATGAGGTATGTGTGGAGAAAACCAGGCACTGCTCATCACCTGTCCAATACAGTCCCAACAGTGAAGCATGGTGGTAGCAGCATCATGCTGTGGGGGTGTTTTTAAGCTGCAGGGACAGGAGGACTGGTTGCAATCAAGGGAAAGATGAATGCGGCCAAGTACAGGCATATCCTGGACGAAAACCTTCTTCAGAGTGCTCAGGACCTCAGACTGGGCCGAAGGTTTACCTTCCAACAAGATAATGACCCTAAGCACACAGCTAAAATAACGAAGGAGTGGCTTCACAACAACTTTGTGACTGTTCTTGAATGGCCCAGCCAGAGCCCTGCCTTAAACCCAACTGAGCATCTCTGGAGAGACCTAAAAATGGCCGTCCACCAACATTTACCATCCAACCTGACAGAACTGGAGTGGATCTGCAAGGAGGAATGGCAGAGGATCCCCAAATCCAGGTGTGAAAAACTTGTTGCATCTTTCTCAAAAAGACTCATGGCTGTATTAAATCAAAAGGGTGCTTCTACTAAATACTGAGCAAAGGGTCTGAAAACTTAGGATCATGTGATATTTCAGTTTTTCTTTTTTATTAAATCTGCAAAAATGTCAGCAATTCTGTGTTTTTCTGTCAATATTGGGTGCTGTGTGTACATTAATGAGGAACAAAAATGAACTGAAATGTTTATAGCAAATGGCTGCAATATAACAAAGGGTGAAAAATTTAAGGGGGTCTGAATACTTTCCGTCCCCACTGAATATACTGTGATTTTGTATTTGCCAAATACGCTGCAAAAATCTCTCTCCACTAAGTCTGGCTGCAACCATTTTAACTGTGGGCAGCTGAAGCTGCTAATAAAAACAGAATCTGTTGCGCTTAATAAAACATATAGTAGAAGCTGCTGACACAAAAATTGCTGGATACAATTGAAGAGATATCAATAGGAATGGTGCAGCGCTAAAAAATATTAATGTAAAAATGTCCCAATAAGAACCAAAAAAAAATGTGGTCAAACAAAAGTCCTCTCCGTCAGGAAGAAATAATACTCTAATCAGCAAGATCCATATTGAAAGGAGACACAGAAGAGAGATGAAAACACTGTCACCAACACCCAAACAAACTGACCCTTAACATCAGTGTATGGGTTAAACACGTGTGTAGAAAAAAGGCAGTCTTCATAGAATAAACCAACGATCTTCTAATGGAGTAGCACCAACATATTCCCCTCTGAACTAACTAAATTATCCATAAACAAGGATAATTTATTGAAAAGATAAAAACCACTCACATTTAGTAAGAAGGTATACAGCAGTGTGAAGCGTCCAGCGCTTCTAACCACAAAGATCAATAAATTATCCTTGTTTATGGAGATTGCGCAATGAGCTGAAGCTGCTGCCTGTTCACTTCCTGGATTTACACAGAGGCCCACCTCCAGCTCTGTAGCCCTGCAACTCTCATTGGCCCTCGTATGACTCATCCCCCCTCCCTTCCTGGCAAACTCTCACAAGAGTGAGAGAGAGTGAGCTCTGCATGATGTCATGAGCGATTTAATAGATGGAAGGTTTAAAAAACGACTGAAGGTCCACTTTAAGTGCTTTAAATAAAGTCCATTAGGTACAATGACCATAAACTACCACCAGGTGTCCTCAACTGGATGCTAGTATAAACCAAAATTACAAAGTGTTATAATATTCATCAAAATTAATTTTTTTTTTTTTCAAAAGATTTTATTGAAATTTTACAGAATAACAAGTAGAATTTGACATACATCTTAGTGAAGCAAATCACAAGTGTTCAATAGGCGTCGACAGATAAATGCAGGAAAAACAAGAACAGTTGATAGAAAGCGAATACGGGCATAAAGCCCTATCAATGAACAATGTAAATATCACTATATGTGAACTGTGGGTGGTAGTTTGGTGAAATCGGATGTATTGTGCGGGGATGAGCCAGACCGTTTTGTGAATAGCTCCATTTTCGTTCACCCCTAAACGGGACCATCGCTGTGAACGAAAAGGGAGTTACCGGGCGAGGCGTAGGATATGTTTAGCTATGACGGTCTGGCAAGTTACGGAAGGATTCACAAATAGTGGGTAGGTACATCCGAAGAGTGTTAAGAGCCTGGGGTGAGTCAGTCACGTAGGGGAGATCCATTAGTGACGAACAAGGAGGGATAGTGAGTGTGTAGGAAAATGCTATGAGCAGTTCTGATGTGCTTGGATATGTCAGCTCAGTGTTGCACGAAGGGGGGAGAATGGGGTAATGGGGGATAAAGGGGTGGGTGAGTTTTGGGGGAGGACAGTAGGGGACAGGCCGCAGAAATTCCTCAGGGAGTATGAGGAGATGAAGGGGGTAAGGTCGAGTGCGTTTGGGAATGTCTGTAGTGAATCCAACACGCCCATGTGTTCTGAAATTTAGTGGGTGTGTTGTTGGCTTGGGCAATGAGTTGTTCCATATTCGCTATCCTTTCCACCCTGCGGATCCATTCCTCTACCATGGGAGGGGCGGGATTTCTCCAATGCGCAAGGGATACACAAGTTGGCTGCGTTAATCAGATGTATAGTTAGAGATTTTTTGTAGGAGATGGGGGACCCTGGGGTGTGGTGTAATAAGTAGCGGGCGGGAGAAAAGTCTGGGGTGTATTTGGTGATTTGGGAAATTACTGTAGCCGATGGATTTCTGACCAGAAGGGTTGTATAAGGGTGCATTCCCACCATATGTGGAGCAGAGTACCATGAGAGTCATTACACCTCCAGCATGTCGGAGGGAGAGAGGGGTGGAAGTGATGTACCTTGTCGGGGGTCCGATACCATTTCAAGAACAGTTTGTATCTATTTTCCTGCGTCGTGACGTTAATGGAGCCTTTATGCATGAGAGTGAATATGTGATCCCATTCTGTGGGAGTGAGGTCTAATGTCAGTTTGTTTTCCCACTGTTGTATAGGTTTGTCCTCCTTGACCTTATGTCCTGAAAACAGAAGGGAGTAGTTTACAGAAATTAGGTGACCCTGAGGTTCTGTAGAGGTGCAGAGAGATTCGAACTGAGTGAGATCCCTGTGCCAGAGAGAAGAATGCCTGGATGACTGGAGGAAATGTCTTACTTGTAAATATTTGTAAAAGGGTATGTCGTGGTTAGGCATTGTAGCTGTAAGAGTGTGGAAAGGGAGGAGAATCCCATTGTGATAGAAGTTCTGTGCCCTAGCTTGCGAGATGTGAGTCCAGGGGGGGAGTCTGGGTTCTTGTCCAAAGGAGTCATGGGGCCTGGCGAGGGTGAGAAGGCGAGCAATTTGCAAGCTCTTTTGAAAAGAGAGAGTGTGGTACCAATGAGAGGATGTGAGGTAAGTTCTCTGGGTACATTGGTGTGGTTCATCCAAGGTGTGTTGGCGATGGGTAGGTTTGTGAACGAGGCTTCCAAGGCGATCCAGTCCTTTGAGGGACGGTGTACATGCCAATCCACCAATCTGGTCAGGTGGCAGGCCCAATAGTATTTTTGGAGATCTGGGAGACCCAGTCCCCCCATTTGTTTGGGAAGAACTAACCTGTCCCAGCTAAGGCGTGGATGTTTGGAGGCCCACACAAAGGTCCTACAAAGAAGTTTATAGGAGGCAAAGAAAGATGCTGGTAGCGTGATCGGGATGGCTTGGAGGAGGTAGAGAAGTCTGGGTAGAACATTCATTTTTAATATTGCGATTCTGCCCATCCAAGAAAATGAACCTAGATTCCATTTCTTTAGGTCACTTAGGATGGATCTAATCAGTGGGAGGAAATTTTTGGCGTAAAGGTCCCTTAGATGGGTAGTAATTTTAATCCCCAGGTATGTGATTTCGAATTTCTCCCAGACAAACGGAAAGTTACTATGACAAAGGTTTACCTTGTCAGTTTGTAGAGTGATATTGAGGGCTTTGGATTTTTCAAAATTTATTTGAAGATTGGATAAGTTTTTGAAAAGAGCAAAGTCTGCAAGGAGATTAGGGATAGTTGTTATAGGGTCCGTCAGTAAGAGTAAGATATCGTCGGCGTAAGCCGCTATTTTATATTGCTTTTGTTGGATGTCAATCCCTCTGATAGCGGGATTATGTCTCAGTTTACGGAGTAAGGGTTCCATCGTCATAATGAAAATTAGGGGTGATAGGGGGCACCCCTGGCGGGTCCCATTGAATACAGAGAAGGCGTCCAACAAACCACTATTAATCCGCAATCTAGCGGTCGGGGAGGCGTATAGGGATAGAATCATTTGTAACATGCGTGGTGGGAGGCCAGCTGCCCTTAGGGTGGCTTCCATGTAGTCCCAGGCGACCCGGTCGAACGCCTTCTCTGCATCCAGGGAGAGAAAGAATCCTTGTGTAGCTGTTTTGGTAAGCCAATGGTGAATGTTTAGTGCCTTCGTGGTGTTGTCTCTGGCCTCGCAGCCAGGGACAAAACCTACCTGGTCAAGAGAGACTAGGGATGGAATAAAAGGGAGAATACGGTTGGCTAGAACTTTAGCATATAGTTTTAAATCCACATTAAGGAGCGATATGGGGCGATAGTTGGGAACTAATGTGGGATCCTTGCCCTGTTTGGGAATAAGTGTAATATGAGCTTCCAATAGATCTTTGTGAGTGGTTGAAGTTGTTGTAAGGTCATTAAGTGCTTTGGTTAAATGTGGCACAAGGATATTCGGGAATGATTTGTAATAGGCTGTCGTGAGGGCTTTTGCCTGTCTTCATTTGTTTTAAAGCCTTGAGGGTTTCGTTTGATGATATTGGAAGATCTAGTGTATGTGAGTCCTCCGGGGATAGCGGCGTAGGGCCGAATTGTGCTAAGAAATCGGTAAGTGTTTTCGTACGATCAACCGACGTGTCTGCCGTATGGGAAGGCGGGAGGTATTATAATTTGGTAAAATATTGGACGAATTGCGCCGAAATGTCTTCATTGGTAACCACTGCCTCTCCATTGGGGCTAATGAGCTTGTGGATGGTATGAGAGGCTTTTTTGGTTTGTAGAGCCCTCGCCAGAAGTTTACCGGCTTTGTTGCCGAATTCGTAGTATAGTTTTTGTGACAGTGTGAACTTGTGTTTGACCGTTGCATTCAGTGCTTTTAAGAATTCCTCCCTAGCCTGGGAGAGGTCTTCCAGTGAGGCGATAGCTAGGGAGGCCTTGTGTGTCTGTTCTAATGTGCGGATGCGAGCCGTTTCGGTGTGCAGCTATGGCCATTAGTTCTCCGCGGATGACACATTTGTGCGCTTGTAACCGTGGGTGCTATGTCTGGAGTCGAGTTATCTTGAAAAAAGTTGGAGAGGCAAGTGGTCAGTCTTTGAATATTCAGCTCATCAGTTAGTAAAGAGCTGTCTAGTCGCCAGATGCGTGTCTTTATGTTAGATGCGTTCAAACGTAAGGTCATGGAAATGGGATTGTGGTCTGAGAGTATGGCCGGTTCTATAGTTGCTTTAGTGAGGCGCGAGAGATCTGTCTGTGAAAGAAAGAAGTGATCAAGTCTGGAGTACTTATTGTGTGGAGTAGAGAAGAAGGTAAAATCTTTTTCTTTGGGATGCAATATGCACCAAGTATCATGAAGAAGTAGGTTGTGTAACTGTTGCTTGATCGACCTCAGTGCCCTGTAGGATAGGGAGGAGGCGCCATTGGACATGTCCAGAGAGGGGGTTATCGGAAGGTTGAAGTCGCCGCCCACGATGAGGGTCCCTGATTGAAAGCTAGAAAGTTGCTGGAAGATGTGACGAAAGAAGGTGACGTGGCCTGTGTTGGGAGCATAGATGTTGGCAATAGTGATATGCAATTTGTTTAAGGTGCCTTTGATGAAGAGAAAACGACCTAGCGGATCAGTTTGTACGTCAGATATTTGGATTGAGCAATGTTTAGAAATAAGTATAATGACCCCTTTTGATTTGGCCTCCGAATTGGAGGAATGAAAGGCTGTGGGGAAGAAATGGTTTTTTAGTTTGGGAAAAGAGTCTGTCCGGAAGTGGGTCTCCTGTACAAGTGCGATATGTGTTTTGGTTAGTTGTAGAGAGTGGAGGAGTTTGGACCGCTTTTCAGGCACGTTAAGTCCCCGTATGTTGATGGAAAGCAGTTTGAGGGATTGCAGTTGTTTCTGAGACATGTCCATGTGAATGCTAGTGTTCTGCGGGCCCGCCATTGGAAGAGAGGGGTAGAGGGAAGAAGGGGATAGGGAAGGGAGGGGGGGTGAAGTCCGGTGGACCGGAGAAGGATGTGGCTTAGGGGTGTATGTATCCGGAGAAAATACGAAGATGTGTGGGACTATGCGTCCGACAACCTCGGGGGTCAGTAATCGGCGTGGAACGGAGTACGGGCAATGAGGGAGCCCTAACAGGGGGGACTACACCACTGTCCGATCCCGTGTGGGGGTTGACCAAAAAACCATGGCAGTGAGGGACCAACAAAGGGTGATGTGCAGTGAACAGGATATGAGCTGCCACCACAGGATGGTGTGTAGACGTTGAGTAGGAGGTATTAGTTATGCATCGCCCAGAAGGGACTAGCAATTATCCCAACGGGTGTGTACATTAGCCGTGGCCGAGGTTAATGCGGAGTTAATGCGGAGACCTGCGATGGTGAGCTGTAAGTAACGAATACCCTCCTTGGCCTACGGGAGGGGGTACTATATCAATTCTGCCATTCTCCCCAGGACAATCATCCTCCCCAGGGAGGGGGGGAGAGGGTAGCGGTGTAAGCAAGAGGTTAAAACCCCGCGACACTCATAACGCATAGCAGGGGGTGCTGCCATGCCTAGGAGGTATAAACATTATCTTAACATAACATTTCTAACTGTCAGAACTACTCAAGAAAAGATTAGTAAACAGTCCAGCGAACAGATAATAGATTTGATCTGCAAAAGCTAGCTACAGTACCAATAGCATGCTGACATACAACAAATTCATAAACTAGTAATTATAGTTTGGATCCTGCCCTGAGAACCAAACTGATAAGAGGACAATACCGTGAGACTTGCAGAAGTGTGCCGTAGGCGTCTGTTGAGGAGAGACAGTGGCTCGAAGCATCCTGATCAGGGCGTTATGAGCCGGGAATGCGTCCGTGTGGAATATGGACTTCTGGGTTTGCTGACGGAGGGTTGCGTCATCATGGTGAGAAAGGCTGCGCTGGCGTCTAAGGTCCGAGGCTCATAGCCAAAGTGTGGCATCAGGATGGTCTGTAGGTTTCCACAATGTGGACGGCAATCCAGGAAGCTAAGTTAGTATGTGTCACGGGGAGGAGTCAAAGGACGCACAACCTTATGGTAGATGTAGTTTCTAGCCGGGTGAGGCTTAGGATAGTTTCCGTAGGTTGTGGTCAGAGATTCTCAAGCCGCTGAAGAAGAAGTGGGCGGGATATTGAGAACTGCAGCCGGCCATGTTAATGGTAGAGCCTGACAAAGTCTAGGAGTGCCCAAAATAAGTCATGAGAGTATCTGTAACATGGAGGGCTGGTTCAAAACATAGTCTCTAGGCGTCTTGTATCTTTAGCGCTGTGGGGAGATTAAAAAGATTTCAACCTTGAACAAAAATAAAAGTCAGTAGAAGCAGAAAACTGTATTAAACCAAATGGAACCTGTGTATAAGGTGGATTCCCTTCACCCAGATTTCAGCAGTCTCTACGCGCTCTCCTGGACCGTGGGGAAATATTGATGCTTGCATCCCCTGGACCGGTCCGGTAACCGGTCTGGGCCCTGAGGGTAGAGGGAGAGCGTCTCCTACGATTTCTAGAATTTTGAGTGTCCATAGGTTCTTCTCTCAGCCGCTCATAATCCACTGGTGCAATGCGGAAGGTGGCATACCAGTTAGGCACTGGTACAGGGGCGATACCCAGGGCGGCACAGAAATGCGGCAGATCCTCCGGTACTTTAAGGATTGCTCCCTGAGGACATCCAGGAAGGGCCTCAAATCTCTTCTGTGTTGTAGGGTTATTCCAGATAGGTCTTGATATATTTGAATGTGGGCTCCTGCATGAAGAATCTGCTGACAGCCCCTGGCCTGTTTTAGAATTTCCTCCTTTAATTTATAATCTACTATGCAGTAGATTATGTCTCGTGGGGGGTCATTCTCCCTACCTTTAGGGCGCAGGGCGCGGTGGATTCTCTCCATGGCTATAGGAGTTTGTGGGGGCCGGTGGAGGAGGTCATTGAAGATGTGTACTACTGCCGGGGAGATCTGCTCCCCCTCAATGGATTCCGGGAGGCCCCTGACCCGGAGATTATGCCTCCGACCTCTGTTGTCAAGGTCTTCCAAGTGTTGCTGCATGTCCCGCATCTGCAACATGTGGGAATCAAGGCAGTCAGTAACCGAATGGATGGCAATGTTATGGCGATCTATCACTGTCTCTACCGTCTGTACACGTTCAGTGAGGGCGCGAAAATCTAGCCGCAGTTCAGAAATGGTGGCTGATAAAGTGTCCTTTATGTCATCCGCTATTGAACGGAGGTCCTGAATACTGATCGGCGGTTGTGGGCTGAGTACTATCGCGTCCCCGCTGCCGCCTGAGCGGGTGTGTAAAGCATCTGGTGTGTTTGAGCTGCTCAGCGGCATCGGCTGTGCTCCGGAGTGAGCAGGGCCTTGGTGAGCAGGCGCCACGCCATGTTGCCTCTGCCGGCCCTGAACATCTCCGGGATGTTGTCGCTTCTTGAACCGGCTAGGTCCCTGGGAGACCTTGAGCGGGAGGCAGATGAGGATCGGGAAGCAGTGCCCATTGCCCGAAGGGAAGATGGTGTGGAAATACCTCTATGCTTCGTTAGGAATCTCCTGTGGTGAACGGAGCTCTGAACTCAGACGTTGGTCTCCATGCCAGGTCAGGCCACGCCCCCCTCATCAAAATTAATTAAATCAGGTGCTTATAGTAAAGTGCATTAAAGGAGACCGTCAGTAATTGTTTCAACTTTCCATCTATTAAATCCTATCCCCTTGTTGTTGTTTTAACTTTGGATAGTAAAACATTATTTCTTCTACCAGTAAATCTCTTATACAGCCCACTTCCTGTTTCTTGTCTGGTCATTAGCCTAGGCTTATGACATCATGCACAGCTCTCTCTCTCACTCTCGAGAAAGTTTGCCAGGAAGAGAGGGGGTGAGTCATAAGAGGACCAATGAGAGCTGCAGGGCTGCAGAGCTGGAGGTGTGCCTGTGTAAATCCAGGAAGTGAACAGGGAGCAGCTTCAGCTGCCCACAGTTAAAATGGTTGCAGCCAGACTTCGTGGAGGGAGATTACTGCAGCATATTTGGCAAATACAGAATCACAGTATATATAAAATAATATGCAAAGTGGTTGGAGGGAAGCTTCAGAATGGCAAAGATGTTTTTTATTACAAATTATATGAGCAGACTGCAGTTCCTCTTTAATTTGTAAATATTTTTGATGAATTACAGTACACCCCTCACATTTTTGTAAATATTTTATTCTATCTTTTCATGTGACAACACTGAAGAAATGACACTTTGCTACAATGTAAAGTAGTGAGTGTACAGCTTGTATAACAGTGTAAATTTGATGTCCCCTCAAAATAACTCAACACACAGCCATTAATGTCTAAACTGCTGGCAACAAAAGTGAGTACACCCCTAAGTGAAAATTTCCAAATTGGGCCCAATTAACCATTTTCCCTCCCCGGTGTCACGTGATTCGTTAGTGTTACAAAGTCAATGGTGTGAATGGGGAGCAGGTGTGTTAAATTTGGTGTTATCGCTCTCACACTTTCATACTGGTCACTGGAAGTTCAACATGGCACCTCATAGCAAAGAGCTCTCTGAGGATCTGAAAAAAAGAGAATTGTTGCTCTACATAAATATGGCCTAGGCTATAAGAAGATTGCCTAAACCCTGAAACTGAGCTGTAGCACAGTGGCCAAGACCATACAGCGATGTAACAGGACAGGTTCCACTCAGAACAGGCCTCGCCATGGTCGACCAAAGAAGTTGAGTGCACGTGCTCAGTATCATATCCAGAGGCTGTCTTTGGGAAATAGACATATGAGTGCTGTCAGAATTGCTACAGAGGTTGAAGAGGTGGGGGTTCATCCTGTCAGTGCTCAGACCATACGCCGCACACTGCATCAAATTGGTCTGCATTGCTGCTGTCCCAGAAGGAAGCCTCTTCTAAAGATGATGCACAAGAAAGCCCGCAAACAGTTTGCTGAAGACAAGCAGACTAAGGACATGGAACCAGGTCTAATGAGACCAAGATAAACTTATTTGGTCCAGATGGTGTCAAGCGTGAGTGGCGGCAACCAGGTGAGGAGTACAAAGACAAGTGTGTCTTGTCTACAGTCAAGCATGGTGGTGGGATTGTCATGGTCTGGGGCTGCATGAGTGCTGCCGGCACTGGGGAGCTACAGTTCATTGAGGGAAGAATAAATGCCAACATGTACTGTGACATACTGAAGCAGAGCATGATCGTCTCCCTTCAGAGAAGCATATACTGGCCATCGGGACTACCGGGAGTTTCCCGGTGTGCCGATGGTTCAGTGGGCCGGTCAGGTGCAGTCCTGGAGCCGCTCCTCTCTGACAGTGAGTGATCGCGATTTCACTCCTGTCAGGTGGAGTATCTTCCGTCACTTGCTGGAGAGAGCATTAGGCTTTCTGCTCCCTCCAGCCTGCAGGAGGAGATAGACAGCCGGTAGTCTTTCCTTCCTCTCTCCCATTATCACTTGTTATCACGACTGGAGAGAGGAACGAGAAGCTGCCTTCAAAACTGAGAGTACATGTGGGAGAGGGAGGACACGCTGATGTGAAGGGGGCTTCTGATGGGGACACACTGATGTTAAGAGGGCTGCTGGTGGGGACTCTGATGTGAAGGGAGCTGCTGATGGGGACACACTGATGGGAAGGGGACTGCTGGTGGGGACACTGATGTGAAGGGAGATGCTGGTGGGGACACACTGATGTGAAGGGGGCTGCTGTTGGGGACACACTGATGTGAAGGGGGCTGCTAATGGGGACTCTCTAAAGTGAAGGGGGATGCTGATTGGGACTCTCTGATGTGAAGGGAGCTGCTGATGGGGACACACTGATGTGAAGGGGGCTGCTGATGGGGACACTCTGATGTGAAGGGGGCTGCTGGTGGGGACTCTGATGTAAAGGGGGCTGCTGGTGGGGACTCTGATGTGAAGGGAGCTGCTGATTGGGACTCTCTGATGTAAGGGGGACACTGTTGGGGACACTCAAGAAAGTGGGCCGGTCATGATTAAGTCCAGGGCCAAATTTTTGTCTCATTCCAGCCCTCCCTTTAGAGACTGGGCCGCAATGCAGTATTCCAACATGATAATGACCCCAAACACACCTCCAAGATGACCACTGCCTTGCTAAAGAAGCTGAGGGTAAAGGTGATGGACTGGCCAAGCATGTCCCCAGAGCTAAACCCTATTGAGCATCTGTTGGGCATCCTCAAACGGAAGGTGGAGGAGCGCAAGGTCTCTAACATCCACCAGCTCCGTGATGTCGGTCATGGAGGAGTGGAAGAGGACTCCAGTGGCAACCTGTGAAGCTCTGGTGACCTTCATGCCCAAGAGGGTTAAGGCTGTGCTGGAAAATAATGGTGGTCACACATAATATTGACACTTTGGGTCCAATTTGGACATTTTCACTTAGGGACGTACTCACTTTTGTTGACAGCAGTTTAGACATTAATAGCTGTGTGTTGAGTTAGACAAAACCACAAAACAATAAACAGGATTCTACACACTCAACTGAGTTAACTACATGTTTATTATATCAAAAACTATAAAAAATATGCTAGCACAAACCAATTGCTGTGTACAGAGATCCGATTTTACACAGAAGCTATCCTTTATTTCACACACGTCCACATCACTGTAATCTCTCCTTCCATATCCCCACATGGACAGCCTGCTTTAGGTACTGTAACAGCAGTCGGGACTGATCATTCACTTGGCTGAATTCCTTACCTGTGTTACTAGTGCTAATTAGCCGGACATTGGATGACTTGATATTGATTGAATATTGGGATTCTCTGTCCCAGTTTTTGATCACCATTGTTCCATACTTGACTGACTGACCTTTGACTGTGCAGGTGTCTCAACGGGCTTAGTAGGTTGTGTTTTTCATATAGGCCAATGTACCCCTGTTCCAGTATGGGGCAGTGTACCATATGCCCATTGTGGCTTTAGGGTGGATCACTGCAACCCCTAGGGTACGGGCTCTAGGGATCTCTGGCAGTTTGGCTTAGAGCAATTTTTAAGTGGGTGTTTGCATTGGAGAGGGTGGGCTCATCTCCCTGCAGGGGCTGCACCCCCCACCCCTCATCAGGTTAAGAGGGGTGGTGCATTTTTGTCTCATACAGGGTGTGGTATTTGGATTAACCAGGGGGGGGTTTCTTTGGGAAGTCATGGGGATTGAAGGGTAATTGGTTTGTGCTAGCATATTTTGTATAATTTTTGATATATTAAAAACACGTAGTTAACTCAGTTGGGTGTGTAGAATCCTCTGTTTGTTACATAGTTACATAGTAGGTGATGTTGAAAAAAGACACAAGCCTATCAAGTCCAACCTATATGTGTGATTATATGTCAGTATTACATTGTATATCCCTGTATGTTGTGATCGTTCAGGTGCTTATCTAATAGTTTTGTGGAACCATCGATGCCCCCCGCTGTGACCACCGCCTGTGGAAGGGATTTCCATATCCTTGCCGCTCTAACAGTAAAGAACCCTCTACGCAGATTAAGGTTAAACCTATTTTCTTCTAATTTTAATGAGTGTCCACGAGTCTTATTAAACTCCCTTCCACGAAAAAGTTTTATCTCCATTGTAGGGTCACCAGTACGGTATTTGTAAATTGAAATCATATCCCCTCTCAAGCGTCTCTTCTCCAGAGAGAATAAGTTCAGTGCTCACAACCTTTCCTCATAACTAAGATCCTCCAGACCCTTTATTAGCTTTGTTGCCCTTCATTGTATTCTCTTCATTTCCAGTACATCCTTCCTGAGGACTGGTGCCCAGAACTGGACAGCATACTCCAGGTGCGGCCGGACCAGAGACTTGTTTTATCTCTGGAGTTGATCCCCTTTTTAATGCATGCCAATATTCTGTTTGCTTTGTTAGCAGCTAGGGATGAGCTTCGTGTTCGAGTCGAACCCATGTTCGACTCGAACATCGGCTGTTCGACCGTCCGTCGAATTGCGAACGATATGGGCCGTTCGCGCCAAATTCGTGTGGCGCGTCACGGCCCATAATTCACTGCGGCATCGCAGTGCATTGCTGGCTGATGATTGGCCAAGCATGCACTATGACCCGCATGCTTGGCCAATCACAGCGCCGCCTGAACAGAGAGCCGTAATTGGCCAAAGCCAAGGAGGCTTTGGCCAATTATGGCTCAGGGGATTTAGTACACGCCCCACACTATATAAGGCCGCCTGCACGGCGGCCCTGTGTAGTGTGTGTTCCGGCGTTGAAAGAGATAGACAGAGAGACAGTGTTTGATTTGAGTTAGATAGATTAGGCAGAACAGTCAGTCAGTTAGCTGCACTTACAGTGTATTGTGTATATATATGCATCCCAGGTGTTGCATATATATATATACACTGTATTCAGTTTAGCTAGATCCGTTCCTGTTATCTTCTATCTAGACTATTTACATTCAGTGCAGTGTGTCCTGCTCACAGTGTTCAGCTAGATCCGTTCCTGCTATTTACATTCAGTACAGTGCTTCCTGCTCACAGTGTTCAGCTAGATCCGTTCCTGCTATTTACATTCAGTGCAGTGCGTGCTGCTCACAGTGTTCAGCTAGATCCGTTCCTGCTATTTACATTCAGTGCAGTGCGTGCTGCTCACAGTGTTCAGCTAGATCCGTTCCTGCTATTTACATTCAGTGCAGTGCGTCCTGCTCACAGTGTTCAGCTAGATCCGTTCCTGCTATTTACATTCAGTGCAGTGCGTCCTGCTCACAGTGTTCAGCTAGATCCGTTCCTGCTATTTACATTCAGTGCAGTGCGTGCTGCTCACAGTGTTCAGCTAGATCCGTTCCTGCTATTTACATTCAGTGCAGTGCGTCCTGCTCACAGTGTTCAGCTAGATCCGTTCCTGTTATCTTCCTACTGACAGGCAGGCTTGTCTGGTTACAGTATATAAAGCTACCTGAAGAAAATTACAGGTGTTCTTTTTGATCCTATTAGTACCACGGTCAGGCAGCTAGACTATTTACATTTAGTACAGTGTGTCCTGCTCACAGTGTTCAGCTAGATCCGTTCCTGTTATTTACATTCAGTGCAGTGTGTCCTGCTCACAGTGTTCAGCTAGATCCGTTCCTGCTATTTACATTCAGTACAGTGCGTGCTGCTCACAGTGTTCAGCTAGATCCGTTCCTGCTATATACATTTAGTGCAGTACGTCCTGCTCACAGTGTTCAGCTAGATCCGTTCCTGTTATCTTCCTACTGACAGGCAGGCTTGTCTGGTTACAGTATATAAAGCTACCTGAAGAAAATTACAGGTGTTCTTTTTGATCCTATTAGTACCACGGTCAGGCAGCTAGACTATTTACATTTAGTACAGTGTGTCCTGCTCACAGTGTTCAGCTAGATCCGTTCCTGTTATTTACATTCAGTGCAGTGTGTCCTGCTCACAGTGTTCAGCTAGATCCGTTCCTGCTATTTACATTCAGTACAGTGCGTCCTGCTCACAGTGTTCAGCTAGATCCGTTCCTGCTATTTACATTCAGTGCAGTGCGTGCTGCTCACAGTGTTCAGCTAGATCCGTTCCTGCTATATACATTTAGTGCAGTACGTCCTGCTCACAGTGTTCAGCTAGATCCGTTCCTGTTATCTTCCTACTGACAGGCAGGCTTGTCTGGTTACAGTATATAAAGCTACCTGAAGAAAATTACAGGTGTTCTATCCCAGCTTAGTGCAGCTACAGGCCATTAGTATGTCTGGAAGGCCAAGAAGGAGAGGCAGACAGTCACAAGCCAATAAGAGAGGGCAAGCAGGCTCTGTGTCTAGTGCTGGTCGTGGAGACGGTGCATCCTCATCAGCACGTGGCCATGGGACACGCTTGGCCTTTTTTTCGGCAGCTGGCCGTGTTGAGCCGCAACATGCGGAAGACTTGGTCGAGTGGATGACCAAGCCGTCCTCATCCTCCTCATCCTCTCTCACCCATGCCCAGGGTGCTTTGTCTGGCAAAGCAGCGGCCTCTTCCCTCAGCTCAATGTCATCAGTGACTCCTTCCCTAGCCCCACCATGTCCTCCTGAGGATTCCCTCGAACTGTTTGACCACAGTGTTGGGTACATGCTCCAGGAGGATGCCCAGCGTTTGGAAGGCTCTGATGATGATACTGAGCTCAATGAAGGCAGTAACATGAGCACGGACAGAGGGGGTGCCCAAGAAGGACAGCAATCTGGCAGTCATGCTCCCCCTGCTGCAGCATACTGCCAGGTTTGCTCCAGTGATGAGGAGGGAGGGGATGATGAGGTCACTGACTCAACGTGGGTGCCTGATAGGAGAGAGGAGGAGGAGGAGGAGGAGGAGGAGGAGGAGGAGGAGGTGGCACATCACCAACTAGGCAGGATGCCCTCCAGGGGCCAGCCTAAGGGCAGCACATTGACTGCATCACACCCCAAAGCTCCACATGTGCAGGGCGCTGCAGTCTCTGCGCGTTATTCAAAAAGTTCTTTGGTGTGGGCCTTTTTTGAGACGAGTGCATCAGATCGCACCGCTGCTATTTGCAATATATGTCTCAAGCGTATCTCGCGTGGCCAAAACATCTCCCGCTTGGGTACCACATGCTTGACCAGACATATGTTGACCTGCCATGCAGTTCGTTGGCAAGCGTATCTAAAAGACCCACACCAAAGAACAAAGACGATCTCTCCTTGCTCCTCATCAGCTGAGATTTCCAACCCCACTAGACCTTCAGTCCTCTCTGCGACCTGCAGTGAGAGGAATGAAGGTGTAGAATTAGGTGTGTCACAGCCAAGTACTTATGGGCAATCTGCTTTTGGTACACCGACGTCAGATTGTACCAGGCAAATTTCCCTGCCCCAGCTGCTGCACCGCCGAAAGAAGTTTGCTCCCAGCCATCCACATGCCCAGCGGTTGAATGCTAGCTTGGCAAAATTGCTAGCACTTCAACTGCTGCCTTTTCAGTTGGTAGACTCTGCCCCCTTCCGTGAGTTTGTGGAATGTGCGGTTCCTCAGTGGCAGGTACCCAAACGCCACTTTTTCTCACGGAAGGCGATTCCGGCTCTCTACCGGCATGTGGAAGGCAATGTCCATGCCTCGCTGGACAGGGCGGTCAGCGGTAAGGTGCATATTACCGCTGACTCATGGTCCAGCAGGCATGGACAGGGACGTTACTTAAGTTTCACGGCGCATTGGGTGACTCTGCTGGCAGCTGGGAAGGATGCAGGACAAGGTGCAGTAGTGTTGGAGGTTGTTCCGCCACCACGCCTCCAAAATGCTGATTGTGACACACCTCTCTCCTCCACCCCCTCCTCTTCTTCTTCCTCCATGGCCTCTTCCTCGGAACCAGCGGTGCTCCGTAGGCGTTCAAGGGGCTACGCAAGTACGCAGGCCAAAAGATGCCATGCGGTGCTTGAGCTGGTGTGCTTGGGGGACAGGAGCCACACTGGGGCAGAGGTTCTGTCAGCTCTGCAGGGGCAGGTTCAGAGGTGGTTGACGCCACGCCAACTTAAGGCAGGAATGGTGGTTTGCGACAATGGCACCAACCTCCTCTCTGCCCTCCGACAGGGACAACTGACCCATGTGCCCTGTTTGGCTCACGTCCTTAACTTGGTGGTGCAGCGGTTCTTGGGCAGGTACCCGGGCTTACAGGATGTCCTGAGGCAGGCCAGGAAAGTCTGTGTGCATTTCCGCCGGTCATATAATGCCAGTGCTCGGCTGACGGACCTCCAAAAGGAGTTTAACCTGCCCAAGAACCGCCTAATCTGTGACATGCCCACCAGGTGGAACTCGACGTTGGCCATGCTGCAGCGGCTGCACACGCAGCAGAGGGCCATCAATGAGTACCTGTGCGACTATGGCACCAGGACAGGGTCAGGGGACCTTGGTTTTTTTTCCCCACGCCAGTGGGCCATGATCAGGGATGCATGCACTGTCCTGTCACCATTCGAGGAGGCCACGAGGATGGTGAGCACTGACAGTGCATGCATCAGTGACACTGTCCCCCTTGTCCACCTGTTGGAGCACACGCTGCGTGGGATAATGGACAGGGCACTTGAGGCAGAACAGAGGCAGGAAGAGGAGGACTTCCTTAGCTCTCAAGGCCCCCTTTATCCAGACAGTGTTCCTGCGTGCCCGCCGATCACACAGGAAGAGGACGAGGAGGAGGAGGAGGAGGAGGAGGAAGATTGTGTCAGTATGGAGGTGGAGCCTGGCACTCAGCATCAGCAGTCTTTAAGGGATCAGTCCCAAGGAACACATGGACTTGTACGTGGCTGGGAGGAGGTGGCTGCGGACGTTGTTGTCCTTAGTGACCCAGAGGACTCCGGACCGAATGCCTCAGCAAACCTACGCTGCATGGCCTCCCTGATCCTGCAAAGCCTGCGTAAGGATCCTCGTATTCGTGGTATCAAGGAGAAGGACCAATACTGGCTGGCAACCCTCCTTGATCCACGTTACAAGGGTAAGGTTGCGGACCTTATCTTGCCATCGCAGAGGGAGCAGAGGATGAAACATCTTCGGGAGGCCTTGCAGAAAGGTCTGTGCAACGCGTTCCCAGAGACTGGGAGGTTACAAACTCCTGTTTCTGGACAACGTGTTGCTGAGGCTTCGGTCAGTCAAAGAAGGAGCGGTGGAGAAGGTGGCCGTCTGACCGATGCGTTCAGACAATTTTTTGGTCCGCAGCCCCAAGGTATGATCGGTTCCAGCAACCATCGCCAGCGTCTGTTTTACATGGTGCAGGAATACCTAGGGGCAAGATCAGACTTGGACACCTTTCCCACCGAAAATCCTCTGGGTTACTGGGTCTTGAGGATGGATCACTGGCCAGAGCTTGCACAGTATGCAATTGAGCTACTGGCCTGTCCTGCATCCAGCGTTCTTTCGGAACGCACATTCAGTGCTGCTGGAGGCGTGGTAACCGATCACAGGGTGCGTCTGTCCACCGACTCGGTCGATCGGCTGACCTTCATAAAAATGAATCAGTCTTGGATCACCACCAGCTACCAAGCACCTGATGCAGATGTAACCGAATAATTTTTTTTGAAATCTCAGATCCCTTCAAAGACTGCCTATGCTGATGCTGAGTGACTATCCCTGAGTAATTATCCTCTTCCTCCTCAATCATCACGCTGATAGCTTGTAAGAACATTTTTGGTTCTGGGCGCCACCACCAGTGCCTAAGGCACAATTTTTCAGCCCCTGTTTAACAGGGGCGTGTAATTACAATTTTTGATGTAATACTTTGCAGCAGGGCTCGTTCCTGCATTCCAACTAGAGTGTCTGTGAGGGGTTGCAGTGTTGTGGCACCAGCACCAGTGCCTAAGACCCAATTTTTCTGCCCCTGTCTAACAGGGGCGTGTAATTACAATTTTTGATGCAATACTTTGCAGCAGGGCTTGTTCCTGCATTCCAACTAGAGTGTCTGTGAGGGGTTGCAGTGTTGTGGCACCAGCACCAGTGCCTAAGACCCAATTTTTCAGCCCCTGTCTAACAGGGGCGTGTAATTACAATTTTTGATGCAATACTTTGCAGCAGGGCTTGTTCCTGCGTTTCAACTAGAGTGTCTGTGAGGGGTTGCAGTGTTGTGGCACCAGCACCAGTGCCTAAGACCCAATTTTTCAGCCCCTGTCTAACAGGGGCGTGTAATTACAATTTTTGATGCAATACTTTGCAGCTGGGCTTGTTCCTGCGTTTCAACTAGAGTGTCTGTGAGGGGTTGCAGTGTTGTGGCACCAGCACCAGTGCCTAAGGCCTAATTTTTCAGCTCCTGTTCAACAGGGGCATGTAATTACAATTCTTGATCTAATATTTCACAGCAGGGCCCTGTGAGGGCTTACAGTGTTTTGGCCACAGCAACACCTAAGGCCCAAATTTCTGCTGAGTATATAGGGCAGGACCCTACTTTCAAACATCTAACTTACAAACGACTCCTACTTGCAAACGGAAGGAGACAACAGGAAGTGAGATGAAATCTACCCCTAAGGAAGGGAAATTCTCTCCTGTAAGAGTTAATATGGGAAAACAATTTTTCCTTTCCACTGATGCTTTCCAATCCTTGTTCCACAAAAAAACCCAAATTTTCAAAAAACATTTTTCATTGGGACAAAAAAGTGAGGTGAAATCTTCTGAAGAGGAGGAAAGACGCAAAACAAATGTCACAGGGGTGATAACCCTTCCCTATGTTTTCCAAAAAGCTTAGAAAAGATTTTTTGGCTGGAGCTAAACACATTAAAAATGTTCAAAATTACAAACAGATTCTACTTAACAACAAACCTACAGTCCCTGTCTTGTTTGCACCGCCTGTATACTGCTGTTCAGAGTATATAGGGACCTTTCCTTATTTTAATTTGGGTGCGGGGTTCCCCTTAATATCCATACAAGACCCAAAGGGCCTGGTAATGGACTGGGGGGTACCCATGCCGTTTGTCTCACTGATTTTCATCCATATTGCCATGACCCGACATGACATTAAACCCGCAAGCAGTTTTAAATGAGATTTTTTCCTTTAAAAATGACATTTGGTGCAGGGACTGTTCTAAACATGGGAAACACGCGTCACTTTACAGGCATACTATAGACACCCCCCAGGTACGATATTTAAAGGAATATTTCACTTTTTTTTTTTTACTTTAAGCATCATTAAAATCACTGCTCCCGAAAAAACGGCCGTTTTTAAAAGTTTTTTTTGCATTGATACATGTCCCCTGGGGTAGGACCCGGGTCCCCAAACCCTTTTTAGGACAATACCATGCAAATTAGCCTTTAAAATGAGCACTTTTGATTTCGAACGTTCGAGTCCCATAGACGTCAATGGGGTTCTAACGTTCGTGCGAACTTGCGGTCCGTTCGCGGGTTCTGGTGCGAACCGAACCGGGGGGTGTTCGGCTCATCCCTATTAGCAGCAGCTTGGCATTGCATGTCATTGCTGAGCCTATCATCTACTAGGACCCCCAGGTCCTTTTCCATCCTAGATTCCCCCAGAGGTTCTCCCCCCAGTGTATAGATTGCATTCATATTTTTGCCACCCAAATGCATTATTTTACATTTTTCTACATTGAACCTCATTTGCCATGTAGTTGCCCACCCCATTAATTTGTTCAGATCTTTTTCACATCCTGCGGAGAAGTTATTGCCCTGCTTAGCTTAGTATCGTCTGCAAATACAGAGATTGAACTGTTTATCCCATCCTCCGGGTCGTTTATGAACAAATTAAATAGGATTGGTCCCAGCACAGAACCCTGGGGGACCCCACTACCCACCCCTGGCCATTCCAAGTACTCCCCATTTATCCCCACCCTCTGAACCCGCCCTTGTAGCCAGTTTTCAATCCATGTACTCACCCTATGGGCCATGCCAACGGACCTTATTTTGTACAGTAAACGTTTATGGGGAACTGTGTCAAATGCTTTTGCAAAATCCAGATTCACCACGTCTACGGGCCTTCCTTTATCTAGATGGCAAATCACCTCCTCATAGAAAAATAATAGATTGGTTTGGCAAAAACAATTTTTTTAAATTTATTTATTTCAGGTACTTATATAGCGCCGTCAATTTACGCAGAGCTTTACATATACAATGTACATTCACATCAGTCCCTACCCTCAAGGAGCTAACACTCTAAGGTCCCTAACTCACATTCATACATACTAGGGACAATTTAGACAGGATCCAATCAACCTACCAGCATGTCTTTGGAGTGTGGAGGGAAAACCGGAGTACCCGGAAGAAATCCACACAGGCACAGGGAGAACATGAAAACTCCAGGCAGGTAGTGTCGTGGTTGGGACCTAGCAACCCTTCTTACTGCTAGGCGAAAGTGCTACCCACTACACCATTGTGCTGCCCAATTCTTCATCAATCCATGCTGATTACAGCTAATGATACCGTTTTCATTACAAAAATCTTGTATATAGTCCCTTATCATCCCCTCCAAGAGTTTACATACTATTGATGTTAGGCTAACTGGTCTGTAATTCCCAGGGATGTATTTTGGGCCCTTTTTAAATATTGGTGCTACATTGGCTTTTCTCCAATCAGCTGGTACCATTCCAGTCAGTAGACTGTCAGTAAAAAGTAGGAACAATGGTCTGGCAATTGTTGTTTTGTGTTTTTGTCTATCATATATTTGATTAAACCCCCCCCCCCCTTTAGAGGTAGGGTGAGTACTACACACATCAATTAGGTGGGATTCCCATTTTTCTTTATTTTTTGATTATGTGTGTTGAGTTCTTTTAAGGGGGCAGCACATTTACACTGTTATACAAGCTGTACACTCACTACTTTACATTGTAGCAAAGTGCCATTTCTTCAGTGTTGTCACATGAAAAGATAGAATAAAATATTTACAAAAATGTGAGGGGTGTACTCACTTTTGTGAGATACTGTACTAGCATCCAGTTGGAGACACCTGGGGGTAGTGTATGGTCATTGCACTTAATGCACTTTTTCTAAAATATTTGATTTTGATAAACTTCATCATCTTTTGTTACACATAAATATATTTCTTTTTTTAATAGAGGGAGTGCGGTGAAATATTATTTAACCTCTTCAATACAGGGCACTTATACACCTTCCTGCCCAGACCAATTTTCAGCTTTCAGTGCTGTCGCAGTTTGAATGACAATTGCGCAGGCATACAACACTGTACCCAAACAGAATTTTTATCATTTTGTTTCCACAAATAGAGCTTTCCTTTGGTGGTATTTGATCACCTCTGTGTTTTTTAATTTTTGCTAAACAAATAAAAAAAGACCAAAAATTTTGAAAAAAATAAAAAAGTTTTGCTTTTGTTTCTGTTAAAATTTTTTGTAAATAAGTAAGTTTTCTCTTTCACTGATGGGCACTGATAAGGCGGCACTGACAGGCACTGATAAGGTGGCACCGATGAGGTGGCACCAATGAGCGGGCACTGACGGGCACTGATGATGGGCACTGATATGCGGCACTGATGGGCACTGGTAGGCGGCACTGATGGGTGGCACTGATATGTAGCACTGATATGTAGCACTGATAGGCGGCACTGATGGGCACTCATGGGTGGCACTAGTGGGCACTGATAGGCAACACTGATGGGCACTGAATGGCTGCAAAGATGGGTTCTTATGGGTGGCACTGATAGGCGGCACTGCTGGGCACTGATGGCCACTGATAGGCGGCACTGCTGGGCACTGATGGGCACTGATAGGCGGCACTGATGGGCACTGATACGTGGCACTGATACGCGGCACTGATATGAGGCACTGATAGGCATCCCTGGTGGCACTGGCAGTGGTATGCATTGGAGTGGGCACTGATTGGAAGCTGCCTGGGCATTGATTGGCAGATGCCTGGACACAGATTGGTATTTCCCTGGGGGTCTTGGGGGCATACCTGGTGGTCCAGTGTGGATTGCTTCCCTGGTGGTCCTGGGCGGCTTCCCTGGTAGTCCTGGGTGGGATCCGAGGGGGGCTGTGCTGATAAACAATTAGCACAGACCCCCCCGTCAGGAGAGCAGCCGATCAGCTCTCCTCTACTCGCGTCTGTCAGACGCGAGTGAGGAAAAGCCGATCACCAACTCTTCCTATTTACATTGTGATCAGCCGTGATTGGACACGGCTGATCACATGGTAAAGAGTCTCCATCAGACTGACACACCGCAACAACGATCGCTGCAATGCGCTCCCCCCAGGGGTGCGCAGCGGCTCAATATCCTGATCACGTCATATGACGTCCGGTCAGGATATTGAAACCACTTTGCCGCCGTCATTTTGTTATATGGCGGGCGGCAAGTGGTTAACATTGTGGGGAAGGGGTCCTTGTCCCCATCAACATGGGGACCACCCCTCCATGTTGTGGGCATGTGGCCTGGTATGGTTAAGGATAGGGTGTACTCACTTGTCCCAACTTTCATGGCCTGCCAGGCTGTTTGCTCGAAAAAGGGTCTGGTATGGGTTTTGGGGGGGACACTGATCCAACACGAAAGTCGTACGACTTCCAAGCTGACTTTGCCCTGTGACTTCATGTCCAACTTTCATGCGACTTCAATGAATGGGATCTGACTTTGATCCGACTTTGAGATAATTGCGACTTGTTCTTCGACCAATCAAAACAATTCCTTTGCTTTTGGTATGGTGGAAACCTCACGCCAAATTTATATGTATTAAAAAAGAAAAACGACGTGGGGTCCCCCACAGATCCATACCAGGCCCCTTGAGTCTAGTATGGATCTTGAGGGGGAACCCCACGCCAATATTTAAAAAAAAATGCTGACAAGTCGCAATCATCTCAAAGTCGGATCCCATTCATTGAAGTGGAAGTCAGACATGAAATCACAGGGCAAAGTCTGCTTGGAAGTCGTACGACTTTCATGTCGGATCAGTGTGAACATAGCCTAAAGGTCGTTTTTGGCAAGGCTATACATAGACTGATCACCTTTTTGGTACATTCACTCATGTGTATTGTGGGATTGCACTCAAAATTGAGTGGTTTCTCTTAAAGTGGTTTCTCTGACCTACTTTGATTGAAAATGAGTGAAGTCACGTTTGATTATTATTTCATGGACTCACCTCCATAAGATCTTATACCCCAGCCGGTCACCCAGCACTCCGTACCACAGGGGAAGGTGGTGGTGGAAGATGGCAGACAGATTGGCATGATGTACTGAGTATAGCTGACAGGTAAGGCCAGTTGCAACAGAGCGATGTCTCCAGGGGTATCAACACTTGAATATTGACTATTGACAATGATATTCTTTACATTGGCAATAACTGTATGAGGGCTGGTCACATCCAGCTCGTACATGCCCAAATATACTTTATAATTCGATACTTGGATAGGTCTGCAGAAAGAAAACAGAACACAACATGTATAAATGAGGACCCATCTGTTGCAGAAGGCAATGCAATATCATTACTATCAATGAACTTCAGAATCTAATGAATGAAATACAACTTGTTCATATTATGTTCTCTATGAATGGACTGTATGTACACAAGTCCAATGGTATAAACTTAGGCAGGATCTTTAGAGTTTACTGAGATGCTAAGTCGTAGTAATCTCTATTGAAGGCTCAGAAGTGGAATGCGATTGTATGTATACTTGTTAGACCTAAAACGTTAAACAGTTCAAAATAAAAGTATTAAAATAAGCCAAATATAAAAGATACAGAATATTTCAGCTCTGTATTGATTAATACATCATTACATGCATTTTATTTGTTGCAAGCAGTGTAAGCACCTGAATTGGTATCAGCCTCTTACAGTGCCTCTACAGCAAAACTCAGACTAGTGAAAGAATAAACAGTACAAGGAGAAAACCAATCATGGAGAATGCTGATAGAGGGAGAGAGCAGAGTGGCAGGGAGATAAGCCTATCACTTTGCTGCTTCTCCTTCACTGTCCAGTCACAGGCTGGAGGACAGAATAGGCTCAGAGGAGCTGGGTTGATTGATGATGGCCGTCATTCAACCTAAAAGGCTGAGCACAACTAGTGGCAAAAAATATGTTCTTTTGGGAATGGCTGTGGATTGAGGGTGAGTATTTGATCCTTTTATGGGCTTACTTTACTGGAATGAAGTGTTGCATCCTCCTTTGATTAAAGGGCAGGTGTAGGAATAGTTAAAACAGAACCAGCAGAACCACAATGAGATAAATGAGCCTGTGGCTTAGACTGAAGGTGCAGCACCCCAGAGACTTCATATCAAGGCAGTGTTCTGACAGTGACCCATTTATACCCCCTCCTACTGTCATGTAGACCTGGACCCTGCTTAGTTCCAGGCAGGGAAATGTTCAAAGCACTCTTCATGATGTCCCAAGTGTGCTACTAATAACCAAGTGGTAAACTATGAGTTTAGGGTATTGTATAGACTACTCTTCAGAAGAGATTGGCCGAAACACCCCCCTGTTCGGTTTGCAGCAAAGCTCCTGAACAGGGGAAAAACCCGAACGGCGAACCCCATTGAAGTCTATGGAAGCCGAACAGGAAAAATCAAAAGAGCCCATTTTTAAGGCTTATATGCAAGTAAATAAAGTGAAAACTCTGTACATTGTATAGAATATGCTGCAGCAAAAATGACAATTCTAAAGAAAAAAATATGTCAAATCACATTTAAACTGACTTGCTGTTGCAATCTTCGGCACCCAGCTATTGAAAAAAAATGGTGCGCGGTCCCTCCCCGCCCACCAAAATTTAAAAAAGAAAGCATGGGATCTCCCCCAAAATCCATACTAAACCCTTATTCAAACATGCAGCATGGCAGGTCAGGAAAGGGAGGGGGCAGGCGAGTGTCCCCTCTCTTGAACCATACCAGCAGTGGCGGAATTTCCAGGGTCGCAACAGTCGCACTTGCGACTGGGCCCTGTAGTTCGGCCAGTGTGGGGGGGCCCCAAGACGCCGCACCTCCCCTGGCTGGCATCTAACTATACAGGAGAGGGGGGCGGGACGGGGCGATCGGCAGCTATGTGATGTCTGCGCTCTGCGGGATGTCCCTCCAGGCAGCACACAGTTCACTTCCCGAATATCAGTGAGTACAATGGAGAGGGGAGGGGTCTCTGACCAGAGCAGACACCAGATTGAGTGCACAAGTTTGTCCCTCTGCTTGGACACTCTGAGTCTTGCTAATACACGCTCAGGTCAGAGGCCCCTCCCCTCTCCATTGGATACAATGATATTCGGGAAGTGAACTGTGCTGCCTGGAGGGACATCCTGCAGAGTGCAGACATGACAAGGAAGCATGCTGCTTCTCATGTAAGTAAAGCACAACACTGGCCACCCACCTGTCCCCTCTCACACTGTCCCCCCACACACTGTCCCCCCACACACTGTCCCCCCACACACTGTCCCCCCACACACTGTCCCCCCCACACACTGTCCCCCCACACACTGTCCCCCCACACACTGTCCCCCCCACACACTGTCCCCTTTCACACTGTCCCCCCACACACTGTCCCCTCTCACACTGTCCCCTCACACACTGTCCCCCCACACACTGTCCCCCCCACACACTGTCCCCTCTCACACTGTCCCCCCACACACTGTCCCCCACACACTGTCCCCTCTCACACTGTCCCCCAACACACTGTCCGCTCTCACACTGTCCCCTCTCACACTGTCCCCCCACACACTGTCCCCTCTCACACTGTCCCCTCACACACTGTCCCCTCTCACACTGTCCCCCCACACACTGTCCCCCCACACACTGTCCCCCCACACACTGTCCCCTCTCACACTGTCCCCTCTCACACTGTCCCCCCACACACTGTCCCCCCCACACACTGTCCCCTCTCACACTGTCCCCTCTCACACTGTCCCCTCTCACACTGTCCCCCCACACACTGTCCCCTCTCACACTGTCCCCCCACACACTGTCCCCTCTCACACTGTCCCCCCACACACTGTCCCCTCTCACACTGTCCCCCCACACACTGTCCCCTCTTACACTGTCCCCCCACACACTGTCCCCTCTCACACTGTCCCCCCACACACTGTCCCCTCACACACTGTCCCCCCACACACTGTCCCCCCACCAACTGTCCCCCCACACACTGTCCCCTCTCACACTGTCCCCCCACACACTGTCCCCCCCACACACTGTCCCCTCTCACACTGCCCCCCCACACACTGTCCCCTCTCACACTGTCCCCCCACACACTGTGCCCTCACGCACTGTCCCCTCACACACTGTCCCCTCACACACTGTCCCCTCTCACACTGTCCCCCCACACACTGTCCCCCCACACACTGTCCCCCCACACACTGTCCCCCCACACACTATCCCCTCTCACACTGTCCCCCCACACACTGTCCCCTCTCACACTGTCCCCCCACACACTGTCCGCTCTCACACTGTCCCCTCTCACACTGTCCCCCCACACACTGTCCCCTCTCACACTGTCCCCTCTCACACTGTCCCCCTACACACTGTCCCCCCACACACTGTCCCCTCTCACACTGTCCCCCCACACACTGTCCGCTCTCACACTGTCCCCCCACACACTGTCCCCCACACACTGTCCTCTCACACACTGTCCCCCCACACACTGTCCCCTCTCACACTGTCCCCTCTCACTCTGTCCCCCCACACACTGTCCCCTCTCACACTGTCCCCTCTCACTCTGTCCCCCCACACACTGTCCCACCACACACTGTCCCCCCACACACTGTCCCCCCACACACTGTCCCCTCTCACACTGCCCCCTCTCACACTGCCCCCCCACACACTGTCCCCCCACACACTGTCCCCCCACACACTGTCCCCCCACACACTGTCCCCTCTCACACTGTCCCCCCCACCTGTCCCCTCTCACACTGCCCCCCCACCTGTCCCCTCTCACACTGCCCCCCCACCTGTCCCCTCTCACACTGCCCCCCCACCTGTCCCCTCTCACACTGCCCCCCCACCTGTCCCCTCTCACACTGCCCCCCCCACCTGTCCCCTCTCACACTGCCCCCCCACCTGTCCCCTCACACACTGCCCCCCCCCACCTGTCCCCTCTCACACTGCCCCCCCACCTGTCCCCTCTCACACTGCCCCCCCACCTGTCCGCTCTCACACTGCCCCCCCACCTGTCCGCTCTCACACTGCCCCCCCACCTGTCCCCTCTCACACTGCCCCCCCCCCACCTGCCCCCTCTCACACTGCCCCCCCCACCTGTCCCCTCTCACACTGGCCACCCACCTGCCACATAGCCCCTCTTTTATCACACTGCCCACATCATACTATTTCCCCATCATACTGCCCCCACCTGTCTCACTGTCCCCTGTCACACTGCCCCCTTGGCACAATACATTCCTGTCATACTGCCCCCTCCTGTAACACTGTCCCTCCATCAATCTGCCCCCTCGTCACACTTCCCCCTTCTGTCATATTTACCCCCCTCCTGTCACACTACCCCCCTCTTGTTAAACAGTCCCCCACCTTTCACAGTGCTCCCTCATTACACTGCCCCCCTCTTGTAATCTTTCCCAGGTATCCTTTTCCTGTCACACTGCCCCCCTCTTGTCACAATATCCCCCTGTCATACTGCCCCCTCCTGTCACACTGCCCCCATCGTACTGCCCCTTCTTGTCACACTGCCCCCCTTCTTTCACAGTGCCCCCTCTTATCACACTCCCCCCTCTGGTCACACTTTCCAGATACCCTTCTTTGGTCACACTGCCCACTCCTGTCAAAATACCCCATCATACTGCCCCTCATCCTTTCACAATACCCCCCCCCATCATAGTGCGGGTCAGGGGCCCTTCATGGTTTCTTGCACTGGGGCCCTGAAGGTTATAGTTACGCCTCTGCATACCAGACCACATGCCTTCAACATGCTGATGGGGACAAGGGTCTTTTCCCCACAACCATGGCTCGCAGTTGTTGGGGTATGCGGACGGAGGGCTTATCACAATCTGGAAGCCCCTTTAACAAGGGGGCCCCCAGATCCCACCCCCCCTTTGTGAATGAGCATAGAGTACATAGTAACCCTACCCATTCACCAAAAGATTGTAAAAAAGTAATAAAAACACAGAGTTCCTTTAATAAAAAATACAAAAACTGTACATCCCCTGATGTAAATCCATTGTCAATTAAACACTCCTGCCGTCCATGAAGGCTGTCCGCCTACTGCAGGCTCCGCTGTTTGACAGTTCTTATATAGGGAAGAGCAGAGCCACTTAGCTACGTCACCTGGTGGCACCGTCCCCCCCTTCTGAAGTCACGGACAGCTGAATGCTGGGTCAGTGATGTCACAAGGGGGTGGTGCCACCAGGTGATGTAGCTAAGTGGCCCTGCTCTTCCCTATAAAAGAACTGTCAAACAGCGGAGCCTGCAGTAGGCGGACAGCCCTAATGGACGGCGGGAGCATTTTTGGGTAGGGGTACCAAGCACCTGCCCGCATACCCCTACAACTACTGGCCAGGGTTGTGGGGATGAGGCCCTTGTTCTCATCAACATGGGGACAAGGTGCTTTGGGGCGGGGGGGCAGAGTCCCCCCTAAAGCACCCAACCCCCCATGTTGAGGGCATGTGGCCTGGTATGGTTCAGGAGGGGGGCACTCGCTTGTCCCCTCTCCTTTCCTGACCCGCCAGGCTGCATGCTTTGACAAGGGTCTGGTATGGATTTTGGGGGGACCTCACGCCAGTTTTTTTTTGCCGGCAATGTTTTTTTTTATTCATCTGTCAGTGGGGCAGCCCATTGACAGCTGGTGACTAATCGGTTGTTAAGGACGCTGCGCTGAGGGGCGTGGCCGGATGTTAAGGAAGCAGGACGTGTTCCCGATGAGCGCTGCATCTCTCCTGCAATTCCATCCGTTTATCTGGAGTAAAAATCCCTGATATTTGGTACATCGGTACTGGACAGTGAGGACCGCATTCCGGCATGACATAAGGCGCTGCAAGGATTGGGAAGCAGGCTCCAAAATGTCAACGCAGGACCCGCGCTGCACGAGGCTCTGCCACGAGTCTGGTCGCCACCATCTTGCATCCCCCTTGCTGTTCTACACAGGAGAACTTTCACATGCAGAGGATGGCGGTTTCAGCCTCTGCGGCTAATATATTGGATACAGACGAGTCCCCGTCGGTCGCTCCGGTTCCGGAGACACCACAGGATGCAATAACCAGACCTATCCTGGAAGCTATAGCAGCAAGCAAGGTGGCAGTCATGGTGAGCATCTTACCACAGAGTGCACTTTGATTAGACATGATTTGGACAAGATAAGGCGCAGACTTACTGTGGCTGAAGATAGAATTTCTGAAGTGGAGGATTTATCTCACTCTCAGGGAAATCACTTAACTGAAATGCATGCAATGGTGAAGTCGCTGCAAAGCAGAGCAGACGACGCAGAAGACCGACAGAGGAGGAATAATGTACGTGGTCGGCCTGCCGGAGGGGGCTGAGGGTTCTCAAACTACTTAATTCGCAAAGCAGTTTTTCAGGCAATTGCTGTATTTCGGAGAGCTCCCCCCAACCTATGTAGTAGAACGTGCCCATCGGGTGCCCACAGGCAGGCGCCCACCAGGGGACTACCCCAGACCATTTCTGGTATGGTTTCTGAACTATAGGGATCGAGACAGAATTCTAGCTGCTTCAAGAAAACATCCTGAATTAAAGTTTGAGAATGGCAAGGTGATGCTGTTTCCTGACTTCTCAGCAGAGACACAGAGGAAAAGGCGCTTTTTTAATGATGTGAGGAAGAAATTGAGAAAGAAGAATATACAGTACAGTATGCTTTACCCCAGTAAGTTGAGAACTCAACATAATGGTGCAGTCAAATTCTTTGATACGCCCAGTGAAGCATGTGATTGGATGGATCGGAACCTGTGAGGAATGCTGCAGTATGGATAAGTATGCAAGTTCCATGTATACACTTGAATGGGAAGTGAAGGACAACTCCTGACTTAAGAGCCTCTTACTACACGTTTTATTTTTCCTTTTTCTTTTTCCATGGGTATTTTTATTGTTTCTTTTTACTCCTATTGGAGTTGGTGCTGACTAACTTTTGAGTTAATCCAAATGGTACAGAATACTGATGTCTGTGCCTTCAAGATTGCGACGTGGTTTATAAAACGTTTATCCACAGGATCACCACTAAAGGGCCATTCATCAGGGGGGTTTACAAAATATAGCTGCCCCTAAGCGTGCATTTATATGTGCTTCAACTTTTTTTTGTTTTTTTTTGAGTCTTCAATGTCTATGGTTTATCTTTTATTTTTATGTATTGTTGCTCATAAGCTTCATACTCCTTTTAATGCTTCAAGATGCGGAGTTGTTACGGTAGACACAGGAAGGTACTACAAACTCTGCTGGACACTCGCACAGAAGGTTGACTTTCTAAACGTAATTTTCTCTTCCCTGTTTTTTTAGTTGGGAAGTTGATTCGGTTTGGGACTGAAAGCTACATACCGGAGTTTGTTTTTTTTTGTTTTTGTTTTTCTTTTATAATGGCAGGGGGGTGTTGGTATTGTTCAAGTTTTAAGACCGGGGTTATTTTTTGCTCAGTTCTCTGCTCTTGGTTAGTAATAAGGGGGCTCCTAGCTTCACAGTTCACAAATACGGGTTACTGGAAGGGATTGATAGGCCTTTACAGGGCAATTGTGTTGGCGGAATATTATGGCTAATCCTATTTAACTGGTTTCATGGAACGTCTGAGGCCTGAATAGTAAGTTTAAAAGGGCATTGGTGTTCCAATATCTCAAACGGGTTAGACCGCATGTTGTTCTCCTACAGGAGACGCACCTGGATGGATATGGGATACTTGCCTTGCGTGGGCCATGGATTCAGTGGGCTTTTCATGCCACCTACTGTACTCCACGTATGCGAGGGCTGTGTCCATACTTATAAGTAAATCTGTTCCATGCACAGTTCATCAAGTGATATCAGATCCGGGGGTAAGATATGTGGCCTTAATATTGGATATTTGCTCCAGTAAGGTGTTATTAGTAAATGTATATCTGCCGCCTCCATTCAATGTACAATGTTTATATGATATGTTAGTCAAACTGGCGCCTCATGCTCATCTTCCGTTGTTAATCATGGGGGACTTTGGGGGCGTTGGACTCCTCGAATGTGGGAAGGTCTGGTTCGGTGGATCTTACATCCTGGGTTAATATGGCAGGACTTACTGAGATATGTAGGGCAAAAAACCCCACTGCCAGGTGTTTCTCACATATATCACAGATGCATCGCTCGTCTGCAAGGATAGACCTTGCATTTGGTAGTCCGGTAATGTTGTCATATGTGAAGGAAGTTGAATACCTTGTGGGGGCTTGTCTGATCACAACCCACTTTCTGTCTCACTGACTCTTCCCTCGGGGGGCAGTGGGGTGGAGACAGTGGGGTGGCTACAGAATGATCGGATTACTACCCTGCTTGGGGATTCAATTACAAATTATTGGAAATCAAATGAGGGGTCTGCGGACCCTTCAATGGTGTGGGATGCATTTAAGGCGGTAATCAGGGGGGATAGTATTTCTGCCATAAAAAAAGAAAGGTTGGAACAAAATGCTGAGGTTCAAATGTTACAAGACAGAGAAAGGGAATGCGCGGAGAGCAATGCCAACTGTCCCTCGGATTCCTCCTATGTGGCATTGTTAGAGGCTCAGAGGTTGCTCAACCTGCATTTTAATAGTCTAGCACATACAGAGTCAAAGCATAAGACAGAATCAATGTTTATGGAGGGAGATAAAAATGGGAAGCTACTAGCCAAGCTGGTGGCAGACTCGCACCAACTAGCAAACATCCCAGTTGTCAACGGTAGAGACAGGAAATTGGTCAGTGATCCAAGGGACATACTGTCTGAATTTCATGACTATTTTTCAACGCTATATGCTCCCATCCAAAAATATGACCACTCAGCCTTGGAGGACTTGTTAGGGGGACTCCCTCTTCCTAGACTATCTGACACAGACAGGGAGACATTAGAGGCGGACATTTCTAACAAAGAGGTGATGTCAGCAATCTTTACATTTCCTCCTAATAAAGCGCCGGGCCCAGACGGGTTTCCAGCGGACTTTTACAAGACTTATGCTGATCAATTAGCACCCAGACTCACTGCACTATTAGCTCACTGTAAGCAAAGTCAGCAATTACCTGCATCTATGCTAGATGCAAATATGATTCTACTTCCTCAAGCCTGGTAAGGATCCTCTAAAATGTTCATCATATAGACCGATCGTTCTATTAAATATGGATTTGAAAATCCTAACGGAGGTTTTAGCAAAGACACTAGCAGGAATCATTTCTACAATGGTGGATATTGACCAGACGGGGTTTATGCCCGGCAAATCAACGGACACCAATCTCAGGAGGCTATTTACCCACTTGCAGATAAATAGCTTAGACACACCCACTAGAGTTGTGGTATCCATCAACATCGAAAAAGCTTTTGACTCTATCGATTGGCACTATATGTTAACTGTACTGGAGAAGATGGGTTTTGGTCCGATTTTAAGAGGATGAGTTTCGATGCTTTATAGTAACCCAAGAACAGCAGTCCCCATGGGAGCACACACATCCCCATTTTTCCAAATTGGTAGGGGCACTCGGCAAGGATGTTCCCCGTCGCCTTTTTTATTTGCCCTCATGATGGAACCTACAGCAATAGCATTGAGGGCGGCGGGGGAAGTTAAGGCGATCAGGGTGAGCAACATAAATGAATGTCTGGCACTTTATGCGGACGATATGTTGCTGTTCCTGAGAGACCCAGGGGAATCATTAGCGGCTGCACTACGCATTATGAATGAATTTTCACAGTATTCTGGGTTAAAAGTCAATTGGACTAAATCGTCTATTCTACCTATTAACAAAGGTGCAAGAGATGTGGCAGACCCGGATTTGCCATTGAAATGGGTATCTCAGTTCACATACTTAGGGGTCAAAGTTACAGCGGATGTGGCGGATTATACTGTATGTCACTTAATCTGACACCTCTTCTGACATTTTTGAAGCAGAAAGCTTTAGCCTGGCAGAGACTCCCTTTGTCTCTTATAGGCTGGATTAACCTGCTGAAAATGAAAATTCTACCTGTTAAACTATATTTTTTGCGAAACGCTCCCATTTGGGTTCCCAAATCCTTTTTTTAAAAGTTGGATAGCCTCACTAGTTCCTTTCTTTGGGCACCTAAACAGCCAAGAATAGGTCTGAAAGTACTACAAGAACCTTGGGGTGGGGTGGTATGGCCCTCCCGGACTGGAGAAAATATTACATAGCTGGACAAATGGTGGTGGTACATAGATGGCTAACCTCAGATGATGGAGACTCCGCAACTGTCTTGGAAGTTGCACATCTAGGCTCCTATGAGTCTCTGCGGATGGTCATTCATAGAGGAACCAAAATGGATCTTCCGCTGACAGATTCAATGAAGGCCACGATTAAGGCATGGGGGGAAGCAGTAGGAATGGCTTGTCCTAGTTATCAGGGTCTCTCCCCATCCACCCCCCTATGGGTGAACCCTAAACTGCCACATTTCTATTCATTTCATGATCCCATGGGTTGGGCAATTAGGGGTATCAAAACTATTAAAGACATTACTATGGAAGGGGAATTACTAACGTTTAACCAACTTAAAGCCAGACATGACTTACCTAACACTTACTATTTCAGATATATCCAAATACACCATGCGTTTCACTCGCCATTTAAAAATATGACGGTAGAATCATTTCCCTCAGTCCTAGAAAACCTGTTAACCACAGAAGACCTGCCCAAGATGCTTTCAGTTTCTTATAAGGAATTGTTTAAGATAACACCGAAAGCAGTTATCAAATGTGAGGCGAGGATTGGGACGATATGTGGACTCACCCGTTTCAACATTTAATAGCAGCTAGAGATAAACGAATCCATTTAAAATTCTTACAAAGGATATATTACACACCAGCTAGGCTGACTTCTATCTACCCAACGGTGCAAGCGAAATGTTGGAGATGCTCCTTCGCTCCAGCAGCGGCTGAACATATATTTTGGAGCTGCCCTCAGATCAAACAGTATTGGTCTGGGGTCACCTCCTGTTTATCGGAGGTTTTGATGACTTCGATCCCAATGACGGTAAAGGTGTGTCTCTTGGGATTGGTTGAGGACGTGGTCCCTTCACGAGCTCATAGAACACTTCTCACCATACTGTTGTTCTATGGAAGAAAGGCAATTCTGTTGCAGTGTCGTAGACCGGGGGGCTCCCGATCTGTGCTTCTGGAAGACACTGGTTAATACTATGATGCCCTATTATAAGGCAACATATCTATCCAGAGGCTGCGGAGAAATTTGACAGAGTTTGGCAGTCTTGGTACAACTCTGAGTTAACGGTTGGATAAGATCATTATATGTGGGTAAGATGATGTGAAACCCTTCGTGTAGGCCCAGGGCCTAGATCTGAATTCTGGTCATGGACTGTGGCGGGCATGGCAACTACAATCTGTTTGTTTCATGGTGAGCTGAGGGAGAGAGAACTGAGCAATGGGGGTTGGTTAAGGGAGGGAGGGGATTTCTTTGTCTGTACTATAGATAGTCAGATACTGTTGTTAGTTAGACAGTATACATCTTGGCCATGTTGGCCTATTCTATCTCAGAACGCTGAGATAGGTATATTTTTGTTTTGTTTTGTTTTTTTGCATTTTTTTTTGTTTTTTTGCATTTGGCGGACGAACACCCGCTAAGCACCATGCAAATTCAGGTGTTCCCCGAACTGGGTGAACAGCCAATGTTCGGCCCGAACGAATACTTGGGCTGAACCATTTGCCCAACTCTACTCTTTACCTGCATCTATCTATCCACAGTGAATAAGCCTATCAACTCAATAGCGGAATCAAGGGCCCAATATTAGCGCTCATACAGGGGCTCTTTGGTAATGTTAACTAATCAATGATGATCAATGAGGCACACTTGGCAGTTTTAAAGTTGACACTTTATAAAAGATGAACACTATCAATAAATATGTCCATGACTGTTTTTTAGAAAAAAATTCCAGAAGCAGAATGATTGGTGTCTGATGTAAGAATTGGTTTATAAAGGTAACATGTTATACTCACTTCTGGATGCATTGTGCTGCCGTCATAACCCACTCCTGTGAGATCAGGGAGCCTCCACACATATATTCTCCATCTGTAACATAAACCTGCCAAGGCCACTTCCCATCCAATGAATCTGTACCACCAACTATCCGACTGGACACCGACGGGGAACCGCACACTGAAAAATGTTGTGCAGATGACACAAGCAAAAAAATAAATAATTTGTTTAACTTACATAATAATAATAATTATCCTATCCTAATAAAATAATAATTACCCTATCTATCTATCTATCTATCTATCTATCTATCTATCTATCTATCTATCTATCTATCTATCTATCTATCTACAGTGCCTTGAAAAAGTATTCATACCCTTGAAATTTTCCACATTTTGCCATGTTACGACCAAAAAATTAAATGTATTTTATTGGTATTTAATGTGATAAACAGACACAAAGTGGCTCATAACTAAGAAGTTGAAGGAAAATGATAAATGGATTTCAACATTTTTTACAAATAAATATGTGAAAAGTGTGGGGGGCATTTGTATTCAGCCCCCTTTACTCTGATACCCCTAACTAAAATCTAGTGGAACCAATTACCTTCAGAAATCACCTGATTAGTAAATAGAATCCACCTGTGTGTATTTTAATCTCAGTATAAATACAGCTGTTCTGTGAAGTCCTCAGAGGTTTGTTATGGAACCTTAGTGAACAAACAGCATCATGAAGGCCAAGGAACACACCAGACAGGTCAGGGATAAAGTTGTGGAGAAGTTTAAAGCAGGGTTAGGGTATGAAAAAATATTCCAAGCTTTGACCATCTCACGGAGCTCTGTTCAATCCATCACCCGAAAATGCAATGAGTATGGCACAACTGCGAACCTACCAAGACATGGCCGTCCACCTAAACTGACAGGCCGGGCAAGGAGAGCATTCATCAGAGAAGCAGCCAAGAGGCCCATGGTAATTCTGGAGGAGCTGCAGAGATCCACAGCTCAGGTGGGAGAATCTGTCCACAGGACAACTATTAGTTGTACACTCCACAAATCTAGCCTTTATGGAAGAATGGCAAGAGGAAAGCCATTGTTGAAAGGAAGTCATAAGAATTCCCGTTTGCAGTTTACAAGAAGCAATATGGGGGACACAGCAAACATGTGGAAGAAGGTGCTCTGGTCAGATGAGACCAAAATTTAACTTTTTGGCCTAAAAGCAAATCACGATGTGTGGCAGAAAACTAACACTGCACATCACCCTGAACACACCATCTCCACTGTGAAATATGGTTGTTTTTCTTCAGCAGGGACAGGGAAGCTGGTCAGAGTTGATGGGAAGATGGATGAAGCCAAATACAGGACAATCTTAGAAGAAAACCTGTTAGAGTCTGCAAAAGACTTGAGACTGGGGCGGAGGTTCACCTTCCAGCAGGATAAGGACCCTAAACATACAGCCAGAGCTATAATGGAATGGTTTAGATCAAAGCATATTCATGTGTTAGAATGGCCTAATCAAAGTCCAGACCTAAATCCAATTGAGAATCTGTGGCAAGACTTGAAAATTGCTGTTTACACAGGGCCGACCCAACCATGGGACCCAGCGGCACTTTAAGTGGGGTGGCAGCCGGCCGGAGCGTGCAGTGAAAAGTTGTCAGAAGTACCCGCCGGCCACCGCCACACACCCTAATCACTGTGCTGTCTTCCAATATCTGCGCACTGGAATGCTGTGAAAGGCTGCATCCAAGGAATGTGTAGCCCACGCTGCCTGTGAAACAGTTTCACATTGAGCAGATTGTGAGGCTTGTAAGAGCCGCTGAGTCTGTGACACTGTCAGCCAATGTAACTGCATACAGGGAGAGAGATCAGCTGTCCCAATTCTGCAGTGATGTCGGGAGTGGGCGGGACCGAACAGCTATCAAACATCAGCCAATGCAATGGGGTCTTGGCGGGCCACTACATTAATGTGGTTCCACCTCTTTCTTAAACAGTCTGATGATTGGCTGGTGTTTGATAGCTGCTCAGTCCTACCCACCCCTGACATCACCGCAGAGAACAATACATAACAAATGAAACTTAGCGGCGATGGTGGAAACCCCTCTACAGATAATTGCAACACAAATTAACTTCAAGTGCAACAAATTTTTAGTTGGGAGGTTCTCACCATTATAACACTTTGGATTTTTTTTTTAGAGTGTTACACTTAATTTTATATGTTTTAGTCACTATTATAATGTGAATTAGTGCACCTGAAGTTCATTTTCCACCACCCTTGCTAAGTCCATGTTTTTATGGACCTTGCTTTGTGCTCTGGTGTGCAGTCATGTTAAAACAAGAAGGGGACATCCCCAAACTGTTCCCGCAAAGTTGGGAGCATGAAATTGTCCAAAATGTCTTGGTATGCTGACGCCTTAAAGTGGTTGTAAAGGTTCAATTTTTATTTTTTTTAAAAAACAAACATGTCATACTTACCTCCACTGTGCAGTTCATTTGGCGCAGAGTGGCCCCGAACAGCGTTTTCTGGGGTCCCACGGCGGCTCCTCCCTGCCTCAGATAACCCTCTCTGGGAAGTGCTCTCCCAGGGGGGTTACCTTGCGGGCGCGCTCCTGAGTCCTGCATTCGGCGTCCATAACCGCCCAGTTCAGGACTCAGCCCCGCCCCCCCTCATTGGATTTGCTATCAATCTATCCAATGAAGAGCTGAGAACAGGGGCCTTTCTAGGGCTCAGGTAAGTAAAACGGGGGGCTGGGGGGGGGGGGGCGTAATCGTCAAATGTTTTTTCACCTTAATGCATAGGATGCATTAAGGTGAAAAAAAAGGAACCTTTACAACCCCTTTAAGAGTTCCCTTCACTGGAACTAAAGGGCCAAGCTCAGAGAGAGATATCTATATATAGATATGTCTAAAGAAAATTTAAAAATGTATTCAACTAGGAACTCTGCCCAAACAGACAATTTGTACACCACTTCACTACAATGTTTTAAGATTACTATTCATATACTAAAATATCTGTGTGCTAAGTATATATTTTGTTTCATTCACATAGGGGAGAAAAGACTCAGCCAAGATGAACCCAGTCCCCCCCAACCGCAACACCATAATTGGGAAATCAGCCCAAGCCCCACAGAGGATGTGGAGGAAGGAGAGGTGGGCACCCCACCAGGTGAGTGTCTGACACACCAGCTTACGGTAATCTATGTATGGCTGCATATTTTGGTAATAAAATTTTCTCATCTATTTTAGGTGATCTGGTTGTGCTTGAATCAAGCAACAGCGCCACCTCCCGAAGATGTTTATGAAGTATGCGACATGGGCACCCCACCAGGTCAGTGTCTGAAACACCAGCTTATGGTAAGGTAATCTATGTATGGCTGCATATTTCTAAACACATCTTTTTTTCATTCAATTTTAGGTCTGGGTAAACATTTTAGCATAGACAGTGCACAACACTTAATTGGTCAGATAATGGCCTGGAATGGGGAAATTGATTTAATGCGGAATCGGCTGCAGCAGGAAATGAAGAACATGAACATGATCGATGTTTTGGGGAGAATCTAAATGCCCTTTTTCAACCAAAAAAACATTGATCATGTTCTTCATTTCCTTGTTTGCTGACCCCATTCTGGGCCTTCTTTTTTATATCCTTTAAATTATATGCCTGTTTCAAAAAATTATAAGAAAAAAAAGGACGGCTGTTGTTTTTATTACCAAAAGAAAAAAGATATAGAGGCCTGTTTTTCCAAAAAAAAAAAAAAAATAGAAGCCTGTTTAAAAAAAAAAAAGTATTGAGGCCTGTTTGTTAAAACAAAAACAAATTAAATTAATGTAAAAAAATAAAACATAATTATATTGTTGAAAATTTCAAAATATATATATATATTTTTGACTATCACCATTTTTTACAAACGCACAAGTGAATGTGCACCGAATATTAAAAAATCAGTTTAGTAATAAACAAAATGTGTGGCTTCTTCTTTCAATGCTCAGTATCAGTTTGTTTAAAGTTAATAGTTGTTTACAGTGACAATGGTGCTTATTTCCTAAAGGAAAATACATTTGCCACTACAAGTGCTCTACGATAACCTAGGAGAAAGCCAAAAATAAAGACGAGCAATAAATATAATTCAAGATTTGATCAAGATTTTTTATTTTCAAAAATTAAATATTCTGGGGCATTGCAATGGCCCCCCTACCCATAAAATAATCGACATATTGATCACGAACTTGACAGGCACTTTGGGGGGCCAAGCCAGTAAGGACAGTATCCAGGCCCGTCAGATTGTCACTAATAATAAGTCCGGCCTCAGGCCCAAATGGTAAAATATAATTTGGGGAATATTTGTTTCAAAAGTTGTGCAGGATGCAGCACGCTAAAATTATGTATACAAGTTTGTATTCCGCAAGGTTTATCGATGTCTGAAACAGGCGGAACCGGCTGGCCAGAATCCCAAAAGCATTCTCCACAACTCTTCTCGCTCTGGCCATCTGGAAATTAAAAACCCTCCTCTCCGGGGTGAGGGTCCTTAGGGGGAATGGCCTCATGAGGTGCTTGCTCAGAGCAAAGGCTTCATCTGCTATGAAGACAAAGGGGAGTCCTTCCAAGTTATCCGCATCAGGTGGCAATCCCAGGCCACCACTCTGGAGACGCTGGTAGAACTCCGTCTGGGCAAATACTCCTCCATCCGACATTCTTCCCCACATCCACATACAGAAAGTCATATTGTGCCGACACCACCGCCATTAAGACAATACTATGGAACCCCTTATTATTAAAATAGTATGACCCCGAATGGGGTGGTGGCGTGATGTGGACATGTTTCCCATCTATAGCCCCTCCACAGTTGGGAAAGTCCCAACGGGTGGCAAAATGTGATGCCACAGTCTACCATTTCTGTGGCGTTGAAGGAAACTGTGGAATCAAACAAGAAACCAAAACTCAGTCATTTTGAAAAGAACATTGCAAGAACATTACACTTAAAACATTATTGCCCAGCATCAGTATAACATGAAATAATTGAAATCTTATTTCATAAATAATATGGAAAGGCACACTTATCAGATTGCTCACCCCCTCTGATGGCACATTGTTACAATTTAGGGGGTGGTGAAATTAGAAATTAAGTTTAAGGACACGCAGGGTTTGATTTACTAAAGGCTACAAGACTGTGCAGTTTGAAAAGTGCAGTTGTCGCACTCTGCAAGTGCAGTTGCTCCACAGCTTAGTAAATGAGGTAAGGCTTCATGTTGCAAGGAGTACCCAATCACATGCAAGGGCAATTAATCCAAAAACTTTGTGGCTTGCACATGATTGGATGATGGAAATCAGCAGAGCTTATGCTCATTTACTAAAGCCCTGGAGCAAATGCACTTGCAGAGTGCAAATGCATTTTGCAAAGTGCAACATATATTTGCTTTGTTAACCGCTTCAGCCCCAGAAGAATTTACCCCCTTCCTGACCAGAGCACTTTTTGCGATTCGGCACTGCGTCGCTTTAACTGACAATTGCGCGGTCGTGTGACGTGGCTCTCAAACAAAATTGATGTCCTTTTTTTCCCACAAATAGAGCTTTCTTTTGGTGGTATTTGATCGCCTCTGCGCTTTTTATTTTTTGCGCTATAAACAAAATAAGAGCGACAATTTTGAAAAAAAAAGCAATATTTGTTACTTTTTGCTATAATAAATATCCCCCAAAAATATATAAAAAAACATTTTTTTTCCTCAGTTTAGGCCGATATGTATTCTTCTACATATTTTTGGTAAAAAAAAAAGTTATAGCGTTTACAAAATAGGGGATAGTTTTATGGCATTTTTATTAATAATTATTTTTTTACTAGTAATGGCGGTGATCAGCGATTTTTATCATGACTGCAACATTATGGCGGACACGTCGGACATTTTGACACATTTTTGGGACCATTGTCATTTATACAGCAATCAGTGCTATAAAAATGCACTAATTCCTGTGTAAATGACACTGGCAGTGAAGGGGTTATCCACTAGGGGGCGGGGAGGGGTTAAATCAGTACTAGGGAGGTGTTTCTAACTGTAGGGGGTAGGGGCTGTGTGTGTCAGTACACTGATCTCTGCTCCGATGACAGGGAGCAGAGATCCAGTGACACTGTCACTAGGCAGAACGGGGAGATGCTGTTTACATCAGCATCTCCCTGTTCATGCTCTCCATGGGACGATCACGGGTATCCCCGCGGCGATCGAGTCCGCGGGACCCCCGACCAGACTCATGGAGCTCCCGGCCGGCGCACGCGGCGCCGCCAGCGGTGCGCACGCAATGACACGGCGGGGATTTCAAATGGATGTATATATACGCCCATTTGCCCAGCCGTGCCATTCTGCCAACGTACATAGTCGTGCGCCGGTTGGGAAGGGGTTAAAATCAACACCACAGAACATTATACCACATTATTAGGGGGGGGGAGGGTATTGGAAATCGAGTTAATGACACACACTATTTGGATGGAGTTTAGGGGGGGGAGGGGATTGGAAATCAAGTTAATGACACTTACACTATTTGGATGGAGTTTAGGGAGGGGAGGGGATTGGAAATCGAGTTAATGACACACACACTATTTGGATGGAGTTTAGGGGGGGGATTGGAAATCGAGTTAATGACACACACACTATTTGGATGGAGTTTAGGGGGGGGGATTGGAAATCGAGTTAATGACACACACACTATTTGGATGGAGTTTAGGGGGGGAGGGGATTGGAAATCAAGTTAATGACACACACACTATTTGGATGGAGTTTGGGGGGGGGGGGATTGGAAATCGAGTTAATGACACACACACTATTTGGATAAAGTTTAGGGGGGGGGGTTGGAAATCGAGTTAATGACACACACACTATTTGGATGGAGTTTAGGGGGGGGGGATTGGAAATTGCGTTAATGACACACACACTATTTGGATGGAGTTGGGGGGGGGATTGCAAATCAAGTTAATGACACACACTATATGGATGGAGTTTAGGGGGGGAGGGGATTGGAAATCAAGTTAATGACACACACACTATTTGGATGGAGTTTAGTGGGGGGAGGGGATTGGAAATCGAGTTAATGACACACACACTATTTGGATGGAGTTTGGGGGGGGGGTGCAAATCAAGTTAATGACACACACACTATTTGGATGGAGTTTAGGGGAAGAAAACTACAATGCAGCTGACAAAATACATTCAAAGTGAGTAGACTATGTGGATATGGGCCCAGCATTGCATGCTGGAGAGGCTAGTGAAGGCAAATATGCATGCAGGACAAAAAAGTGCATTAAAAAAAATTACAGCATGCATGAGCACAAAAAGGGGACATTCACACTATATTGCAATGATGGTAAGTAGTGTTTGAGTAAAGAAATACATTACATTATCAAACATTAAATAAAATAACATGTGATGCTAATAAAGGATAAAAATTCTTACCTTAATATAGTCCTTTTGCAGGACCTGAATGGTGGCAGAACAGGTCTCTGAGATAATGATCCCCAGAGCCTGGGGGGAGATGCCAGTCGAAAACTTGAGGTCCTGCAGGCTTCTCCCTGGCGCCAAGTAATGCTACGTGGTGACCAGCCTCTGCTCCGGAGTGATGGCTTGCCTCATGCAGGTATCCTGCCTGCTGATATAAGGGGTCAGCAAAGCCAACAAATGGTCAAAAACGGGGTCCGTCATTCGGAGAAAGTTCCTGAAATCCTCAGGATTATTCTCACGGATCTCACGGAGCAATGGCATATGACAGAACTGGTCACGCTGGAGCAACCAATTCTTCGTCCATGAACTCCTCCTCGCCCTGTTCATGGACTGGTCTTGGGCTGAAGAATGAACTACAGCACCGAGCACATACAATGCATGAGCTCTACGACGAGTACGTACAGGTAACATGGCTTTAAAACGGTCGCCTGGTCAGAACGCACTTAACAGAATGCACTGAAGAACAGCAAGGCCTGTGAAGCGCGACCTGAAAATCAGCAACGAGCGGACAATAAAACAAAGATTTCTCAATGCCAACTGACAAAACGCACTGAAAAGCAGATACAAACCTCACAAGCACAGACTGAACAACAGTTAAAACAAACTGAAAAATACGAGTCTCACAAGCGCGAATCGTCTCTCACCAAACTTCTACTAACACGAGATAAACACGAGATTAGCAGAAGGAGCCCAAATGGTGTTGTACAGGCTTGAACTTCCGTTTTCTAGTCTCGTCGGACTTGGTGTACGTCACCGCGTACTAGGCTGTCGGACTTTTGTGTAATCGTATGTAGCCAAGTCCGTTCGTTAGAAAGTCCACCGCAAGTCCGCCAAAAGTCATTTCAAAGTCTGTCGGACGGACTGTCGGACTTTTGTAGCCATGTAGTGTGTGTGTGTGTGTTTGTATATATATATATATATACACACACACACACATTATATTGTCAAAAGTATATTATATATATACGCATGTGTGTTTGAGCTTTGGGGGTGCACACCCTAATGCAATCGGCTGCGCATGCCTATGACCCTCAGCTGATCCATTTTGCCACCAGTGAGTTCTCCATAGCAGCATTGTCTGCAGGAGTCTGAATCAAAACTGTAAGTACAAACACACATTACAAGTTGTATGAGACATGAGAGCCTGATAGGGACTTGCCTTGCCCAGCCCTGATTAACCACTTCAGGAAGGATTTGCCCCCTTATTGACAGGCCATTTTTTTGCGATTCGGCACTATGTCGCTTTAACTGACAATTGCGCGGTCGTGCGATGTTGCACCCAAACAAAATCCTTTTTTCCCCACAAATGGAGCTTTCTTTTGGTGGTATTTGATCACCTCTGCGGTTTTTATTTTTTGCGCTACAAACAAAAAAAAGCAACAATTTAAAAAAAAAAGCAATATTTTTTACTTTTTGCTATAATAAATATCCCAAAAAAATATAAAAAAAACAATTTTTTTCCTCCATTTAGACCAATATGTATTCTTCCACATATTTTTGGTAAAAAAAAAAAAAAAAAAAAATCGCAATAAGCGTATATTGATTGGTCTGCACAAAAGTTATAGCGTCTACAAAATAGAGGATAGTTTTATGGATTTTATTATTATTACATTTTTTTTTACTAATGTCGGCGATCTGCGATTTTTATCGGGACTGCAACATTATGGCGGACACATCGGACACTTTTGACACATTTTTGGAACCATTGGCATTTATACAGCGATTAGTGCTATAAAAATGCACTGATTACTGTAAAAATGTCACTGGCAGGGAAGGGGTTAACACTAGGGGGCGATCAAGGGGTAACTGTGTTCCCTCTCTGTGTTCTAACTGAAGGGGGATGGGACTGTCTAGGGGAGATGAAGATCGCTGTTCATACTTTGTATGAACACACGATCAGTCTCTTCTCCCCTCAGAGAACCGGAAACTGAGTGTTTACACACACAGATCCCAGTTCTCGGTGTGTCACCAGTAATCGCCGGAGCTTTGCAGAGATCGTGACTGCTGGGCACTCGCATCGGCTCTTGGGTCGAGCAGCGGGTGCCATGTACACCGCCCTAGTGGCCACAGGGCGAAGCGTCCTTACATAGCGTAGTTTCGCCCAGCCGAGCCATTCTGCCGCAGTAAAACTGCGGTGTCTGGTTGGCAAGTGGTTAAAGCAGTTGTATACCCATTTTTTTTTTATTTTTACCAACAGGTAAGCCTATAATAAGGCTTACCTGTAGGTAAAATTATTATATTCACTTTGGATGCAGCCGCTGACGTCAGCCGCGAATTTGCTGTAAATGCCCAGCTGAATGTCCGGCAGACGCTGCTGATTCTTGCCGGGAAGAAGACTCCCGCGCGCATGGGAGTGACGTCATCGCCCCGCTTTGGACACTCACAGCGCCGGAGCCACGAACCCGGAAGACACACAAGGGCAAATGGTCAACTCCCTCGGCGTGGACCTGGATTAGATACCGACGCCTCGTCCTAAGGTAAGTATTTCATAATGAGCTAGTATGCGGTGCATACTAGCTCATTATGCCTTTGCCTTACAGGTTTGTTTTGTTTTTTCTCTGCGGGTATACAACCACTTTAAGTAAAGTGCCATCTGTGCAGAAAAAGTTCTTTAAAAGTGCAATCCATGCAGATAGGTGATCTTTACATGAATAGCTGGTGAGTGAGGGCACAGGACTTTCATCACCTTTACCATATATTTCTGGACGGATTGATCTTTTTAAAGAACTTTAAAGGAATCATCGTGATATTGAAGAATCACAGCACTATATAAATTCTTATTGTTATGCTTTGTCATTTGTTATAGCAGATATTGTTGATTATATGGTAGATATTGTAGACAAATTTTTAATGATTCTATATATTTTACTGAGCACAGATAACACAGGAACTTCCCATACTAATTCTTAAAAGGAGTACACACCTTTTTCTTGCAGCAGTCAAAACTTTATTTAATTTAAATTCATTTGAGCACACCACAGCGCGGAACACTCATAGAATTTATGCTCTCCTGCTGCCTGTTCTTGATTTAGACACATTTTATGTTGAAAAAAAAATTAGCTAAGGTGCCCCCATCTAAATGTTGCTATGGGGCCCCATGAGTCCTAATTATGCCTCTGATAGGATTACAAATACTTTGGCTGCTAAGACGGTTCACACATGAATAGTGTATGTAGTCTTCTGCCTGGAGCCCACATTTCAGATTTCACTGTTTCCTTACAGCATGCAAAAGAACTAAAAATGCCAATCAGCAATTTAAAGTTTACATCAAAGAAACAAATGTCATCAATATCTGCAATACATGTACATTTCCCTTCATATGAGAGCCAGAGATAGAACTCAGAGCCCCAACCTCCTGAGGGAGTCAATGTGTGGAGGGAGCCGTGAGAGGTGCTGGTGTGCACCATGGTGTCCAGGTTTGGACAGACCAAGGCCCAAGTCCATAAAGAAGAGAGAGGCTAGGAAGCTGTAGAGAAAGTCCATGAGGGACAGAACAGCTAGGAAGTTGTAAGGAAGATGCAGAGCTGGGGTACAGCGCCTATCCATAAACACTAGAGCATGTTTCATAGTCTGGAGGACCAAAAAGGTACTGATGGTCAGGAGGATCCTGAAGAGGTGCGTGAAGCAGTAAAGCTGCCATGAGAGAGCCAAGAGGCTGAATGTTATGTTGTGGTTCATATTGATGGTGAGAACCCCCTGCCTGGGAAGACATCTCTTTTTGAAATGTGACTTTCTTTCAAATAAAAGTGGGTAGGAAGGCTGTGAAAACTCTGTCTGGCATGGAAAAAAACCTCACTGTTTTCGCACTACCATTGAGCTATCCCGATGTGCCACAATAGGTATGTAGCCAAGGGTTTGGTACTATAGTTATTATAGTTGAACAGTTTGTTGTTGTTTCAAATAAGTTTGGCTCCCTCTAATGGCCGCTGGGGTCTGTTAGGATTTTTCCCTATTCCTTGAGAAGGGATGCAGCAAAGTGTTGTGGGAGATGTTGTTTGGAGGAGGGAGTGACTCTGTTAGCTGGATCAGCCCTGAACTATAGGAGAGACAATGCAAAGCGTGCAGCACTGCCTGCTGGGAGGAGTGATAAAAGGACCAGCGTGGCCTGTTTTCAGCCTTTTGGGACACCATTCAATGCCGGCCAGCAGGAGGTCTGTGTGTGACGAAGGAGTGAGAGACTGTGGCCTATACAGTGGAGAGCCAGATCGCCCGCCTCTGAGGGATTTCAGAGTACAGCCTTGCTATCCTAGCAAGCAGACCGGCCTGCGCTTCAGAGTAACTGGAAGCCCCTGCACTTCAGCCTATCGGGAGTTGCAGCTTGGCACGGCGGCGCTATCTTCACCAGATAGAGACACCAGGAGGGGATTCCGGACGGAGCCTCGCAGCCATTGAAGTCTTTTGTGGTGAGAGGGCACCTGCCCATTCTAGTAGAGAGTACAGTATTGCTGAGTGAGTTCTTTCTACAGACTGCTGGTGAGACTTGTAGTTCCACAGAGGTGAATCTACTTCTTCACAGGCACAGCTGGACTTTGGAGCCTTGTTCTTCTCCCCTGCGCTGTAAGGTCAGTACTTTATTGCACTCACATATAAAGAGGAATCTACAAGTGGTGATATTTCTTCAGTTAAGCAGTCATCAGCATATCTACAGTCATTTCTTTTCCTTTCTCTTTGTGGATTACAAATACTGCAGTTTAAACATCAGGCTAGCTGAAGATATCCGGAATTGAAAGAACTTTCATCATCTTCCTCTTTTACCAAGCATTGCTGCTCTACTTATAAGTTGAACTCTGAATTATAGCCTAGGGGGAGCCATTGAGTACATGCTAGACTTTAATTCTTGAATGTAAAGATTATATACTGCATTTTGGTCTGTGTGTTGAGGCCTCAGTGGGAGGGTATTTAATATATGTTTTGAAGATATTGAGCACTTATCCCTCTGTACACCAGTTTACATATACTCTTTAAAGCGATTATAAGGTCATAAGTTCTGTATATGTGCATTAAATGATAACAATTCACAATTATAATTTGTGTTTATTCATTGCTCTTCATTGTGTTCCATTCCATTACTTATTATAGTAAACTTTTCTGAGTGGTTCAGTGATAGTGTGAGTTTCTCATTGCTAACGTCACATTGCAGAATGGAACCCAAGGTGTTAGAGGTAAGAGAGGATCTGCAGAGTCGGGGTAGCCAGTGGGGTATTGAATCAATCAGCAGCCCTCACTGGGGTACTGCTACATGTATAAGTCTTATTGTCAGCCAGGGCCAGACCTGTGGACTACAGAACACCTTCATGTGGATGATGAGAGAAGAGGGTGTTCTGTAGTCCAAACACACAGCCCTAATGGCTTTACCACTTTGAAAGGGCAGTTACGGTGAATACCGTATAATAATTTTCTGTTCATAAGTTTAGAAGCACATTCCCCCATATTTTCTTAAGACTAGAATTCTTTCTTGGAATATTGGAAATAGATGGCAGTGTGATTGATTTACTAAAGGAGTAAAGCATTCTCATTTTGTAAAGTAAATGTTTTACTTAGCTCAGCGAATGAAGGAAAGCTGTGCTGACTTTAATCATCCAATCATCTCTGAGCTAAAACCCATTTTTTAATCCTTTCACGTAATTGGGTATTCTTTGCAAAGTGAATGTCATCTGCTATTTTAGTGAATCAACCCCATTTTTATGTCAGCTAAAATGGAAGTGTTCCATTATATTAGTGTCAGCAGAAAGAGTAGTTTGGACCATGATTATCCAGTGATTATGTGAAAGGCTAGGGGGGGGGGGTCACCCCATCGTCTAGATCAGTTATGACAATGCATCATTCAGTTGTTTGTGATGATAATGTGACACTACCTTTAGATGGCATTGTTGATAATGGAACACTGGTGTATGGATAGACAGTGCTTCCTACGGAGCTGGAATTTCCTGGGTTGATGTAGTTTCCTCCACATGTCATCGTTGGTTTAGGGATATTTGACACATAATTGAATGCAACGTTCAGGTAGGTGCTGATCCAGGTTTGGTAGCTTGTCACCAGTGTATACACCCCCGGGTAGTTGGGTTCTGCACATCCTATTCCCGTACTCGCAACTCCCACCTGGTACCATACGCCCTGGACCTTACACACCAGAGGTCCTCCTAAGTCATCCTGTAAGACATTAATAATCATTAGCTGCACAAACGTCTATCTGTTCAGTATAATTCAACAAAATGTTTCAGTCTTACCATTTGTCTTTTCCATGAATGTGTAATCACACAAAAACTAGTTGAGCACCCAGTAAATGGGAATAGAATAGGCATGGCACAAGAAGAATTAGCAACCAAATCAATTTTGAGTTGGTAAATTTGCTTAAAGGAAACGTTTTGTTCACCTTATAGCATTAATGTACTTCTTTTGCAAAAATAAAAAATCTTTCTATTTAGTCTGCACAACTCTTTGCTCAGTGTCCAGCTGACTGTATAAAAAAAGGTCTCCATTACTTGCCAGACAGACCTTAGGTCATGACACAGGTAGAGGTTGACCTGACACCCAGAATCATCTACCCTCCTACTGCAGAAGATCACTACCACCCACCTCCAGGTGCTTTTTTTAAATGATCACCATTCTCACTAAATACTCAGGCATCATTTTTTTTCTACCTTAGCTTTCATCTTAAATAGATCGTTCATTTGGCAGAGTGTGCAGGAGCTGAGAAATCAGATGACAGCCTATGTTTCAGAGCTGTAGTATTGAAAACAGGATATGTATGTCCCAGGTTTGTAAAGCTCACCATACACTATACACTCTGATTGTACAATCTCTATTAGATCTACCACCAACTATGTAGTGCAAAGGCCTGCCTGACTGGATGCAGAGTGAATAGATAGATCACTGGTGAGTGTGTCCTCCTATTATATAGTTTTGGTAAACCTAACCACTTAAAGACCAGCCTCGTTTTGGATTTTAGGTGTTTACAAGTTTAAAACAGGTTTTTTTGCTAGAAAATTACTTAGAACCCCCAAACATTATATATTGTTTTTTTTCTAACATCCTAGAGAATACAATAGCAGTCATTGCAATACTTTTTTTTGCACCGTATTTGCGCAGCGGTCTTCTAAGCGCACTTTTTGGAAAACATTCACTTCTTTGAAAAAAAAAATAAGACAACAGTAAAGTTAGCCCAATTTTTTTTTATATTGTGAAATATAATGTTACGCCAAGTAAATTGATACCCAACATGTCACGCTTCAAAATTGCGCCCGCTCGTGGAATAGCGTCAAACTTTTACCCTTAAAAATCTCCATAGGCGACGTTTAAAAAATTCTACAGATTGCATGTTTTGCGTTACAGAGGAGGTCTAGGGCTAGAATTATTGCTCTCACTCTACCGGTCGCGGCGATACCTCACATGTGTGGTTTGACCACCGTTTTCATATGCGGGCGCTACTCACGTATGCGTTCGCTTCTGCGTGCGAGCTCGTCGGGACAGGGCGCTTTAAAAAAATATTTTTTTTTTTATTATTTATTTTATTTTATTTTATTTATTTTTTCACTGTTTTTAAAAAAAAAAAAAATTTGGATCACTTTTATTCCTATTACAAGGAATGTAAACATCCCTTGTAATAGAAAAAAGCATGACAGGTCCTCTTAAATATGAGATCTGGGGTCAAAAAGTCCTCAGATCTCATATTTAGACTAAAATGCAAAAAAATAAAAATAAAAGTCGTTTAAAAAAAATGACACTAAAAAAATTTGTGCCTTTAAGAGAGTGGGCGGAGCCATCGTAATGACGTCGCTCCGGCCGTCACATGGTATGGAGACGGGTGGGCGCCATCTTGGCCTCCCTTGTCTCCATACCTCAGCAGGGAAAGGACCCGATCGCCTCCGCCGCTACCGACGGCTCCGGTAAGCGGCGGAGGGTGCGGGAGAGCGGCGGGAGGGGGGGTGGCACCTCTCCCGCCGCCGATAACGGTGATCTCGCGGCGAACCCGCCGCTGAGACCACCATTATCGTGTACAGAATCGCTCACTGTAAAGATGGATATCTCGGTTGTGGCAGCAGCTGCTGCCGTTACCGAGATATCCATCTTCAAAAAAATGACGTATATATACAGTGAGCGGGGCTGAAGTGGCTAAAGAAGATCGTACAGAGATTGTACAATTGGATTGTGTAGTGTATGGCCATCTGTATACACCTAAAATTACCTAGTTGCACTGCCATTACTGTTAACAGCACACTAAACACAGAAGCAAGCACACATTTTGCCACGTAAAAAAAAAAAAAAGCCACAAATGCAGAAAAATGCATAGTAAAAAATGTGCAACCCGCCGAAATGTCCCCATGAGCTACTCTTCCAAGTGTAGCACAGTCCATTGAAATCAATAGGCCTCCCTATGCGTTTCACTGGAAAAACAAGCCGAAAAATGCATGAACGGGGCCTGAAAGTAAAATTGGTTTGTTTACACAAGAACAATGAGGCTCCATTCACATCTGTGCATTTCCAAACGCATGGCAAACCACACAGAAAATGGGCGGTTTTTGCCTTGCATTTCAGAAATGTGCCACAAACGCACCAAAAAAAATACAGTAAAAAACACTATACTCCACTCAATCACTGGGGTTATTGTTGCATGTAGGGCAGCCCATTCAAGTGAAAGGGCTGCCCTGTGAATGACGAACGAAAATGCTGCAAAACGCCCCCCAAAAAAACGCATGCTACGCAGAGATATGCACTGGACTTGACAGCTGAGTGTCTACGTCCACTCCCTCCTATGTACTTGTATTAAGCTGGTGGTCATACACTATGCAATCTGATTGTACTATCTCTGTATAATCTCCTTTAAATTTACCAGAACTATGGAATAGGAAGGCTTACCTATCTATCCATTCACTCTGTATCCAATCTCGCAGGTCCTTGCACTACATAGTTGATGGTAGCTCTAAATGAGATTGTACAACCAGATTGTATAGTGTATGGTGAGCTTTACAGAACCCAGGACACACTTCTCCTGTTTTCAATATACTACAGTTCTATCCACATGCTATCTGATTGCTCAGATCCTGCACACTCTGCCAAATGAATGATCTATGCAAGATGAAGTTTAATGTAGAAAAAAAATGATGCCTGTGTATTTAGTGATCACTGATTGCATTTAAAAAAAGTGCACCTGGAGGTGGGTGGTAGTGATCTCCTGGAGTAGGAAGGTAGATGATGCAGGTTGTGTGCTAATCAGGTCAGCTGGTAAACTCCTTCCTGTGGCATGTCCTAATGTCTTTCCAGAAAGGAAGGAAGGAATATTGAAGTTTTTTTTTTTTACAGCCAGCTGTACACAGAGGTAAGGGGTGTGTAGAATAAATAGAACGTTTTTTTACATTAATGCTATATCAGTACACAGGGGAGCTGGAATTTGGAAAAAGAAAAAATAAGAAAGGTGAACAAAGGTAAATGTATTCTTTAAAGCAACTCTGTTGCCAAGTAAAACAAATCTCAAAAACAGGACCTGCAAAAGAAGAGGAGATATTCTCAACCCATACACAGAAAAAAATCATTTGCCCATGGGACTTTTCATTTCCTCATTTCTGTCTTCCCTTTCCATGGGTGTAATACTTATATAGTGGTGATACCCCCTTTTTGTGATTCGGCTGTACATACAGTGCCTTGAAAAAGTATTCATACCCCTTGAAATTTTCCACATTTTGTCAAGTTACAACCAAAAACATAAAATGTATTTTATTGGGATTTTGTGTGATAGCCCAACACAAAGTGGCACATAATTGTGAGGTGGAAGGAAAATTATAAATCGTTTTCAAAATTTTTTACAAATAAATATGTGAAAAGTGTGGTGTCTATTTGAATGGCGCCCCCCTGAGTCAATACTTTGTAGAACCACCTTTCACTGCAACTACAGCTGCAAGTCATTTGGGGATGTCTCTACCAGATTTGCACATCTGGAGAGGGACATTTCTGCCCATTCTTCTTAGCAAAATATCTCAAGCTCTGTCAGATTGGATGGAGAGCGTCTGTGAACAGCAATTTTCAAGTCTTGCCACAGATTCTCAACTGGATTTAGGTCTAAACTTTGACTGGGCCATTCTAACATATGCATATGCTTTGATCTAAAACATGCCATTGTAGCGGTATGTTTAGGGTCGTTGTCCTGCTGGAAGGGAACCTCCGCCCCAGTCTCAAGTCTTTTGCAGACTCTAACAGGTTTTTTTTCCAAGATTGTCCTGTATTTGGCTCCATCCATCTTCCCATCAACTCTGACCAGCTTCCCTGTCTCTGCTGAAGAAAGGCATCCCCACCACATGATGCTGCCACCACCATGTTTCACGGTGGGGATGGTGTGTTCAGGGTGATGCACAGTGTTAGTTTTCCACCGCATAGAATTTTGCTTTTAGGCCAAAAAGTTCAATTTTGGTCCCATCTGACCAGATTACCTTCTTCCACATGTTTGCTGTGTCCGCCATATGGCTTTTCGCAAACAGGACTTCTTATGGCTTTCTTTCAACAATGGCTTTCCTCTTGCCACTTCTCGTCACTCTTCTATAAAGGTCAGATTTGTGGAGAGCACAACTAATAGTTGTCCTGTGGACAGATTCTCCCACCTGAGCTGTGGATCTCTGCAGCTCCTCCAGAGTTACCATGGACCTCTTGGCTCTTCTCTGATGAATGCTCTCCTTGCCCGGCCTGTCAGTTTAGGTGGACGGCCATGTCTTGGTAGGTTTGCAGTTGTGCCATACTCTTTCCATTTTCAGATGATGTATTGAACAGTGCTCCATGAGATGTTCAAAGCTTGGGATATTTTTTATAACCTAACCCTGCTTTAAACTTCACAACTTTATCCCTGACCTGTCTGGAGTGTTTCTTGGCCTTCATGATGCTGTTTGTTCAGTAAGGTTCTCTAACAAACCTCTAAGGACTTCCAAGAACAGCTGTATTTATACTGAGATTAAATTACACACAGGTGGACTTTATTTACTAAAGGCAATTGGTTCCACTAGATTTTAGTTAGGGGTATTAGAGTAAAAGGATGCTGAATATAAATGAATGCCACACTTTTCACATATTTTTTTTTTTTTTTTTTAAATTGAAAACCGTTTATCATTTTCCTTTCACTTCACAATTATGTGCCACTTTGTGTTGTTCCATCACATAAAATCCCAATAAAAGACATTTACGTTTTTGGTTGTAACATGACAAAATGTGAACCATTTCAAGGGGTATGAATACTTTTTCAAGGCACTGCATTACTTTCACGTATAGAATATATTGAGGCACTCCCCTTTTTCGGTGCATAGCACTTGTCGGATCCTTGCACACATATAATTCTGTTTCCCTACATATCTTTCTGTTTTATTATGTCTGTTTGTTTGTTTCTTTTTTGTATCTTTATCTTCATCTGGGATTTTGTATCTTTAAATTCCATCTATGCATCCTCTTCAGCTGCTCTTGCTTTTCCTATTGGGTGCTGCAACTCTGTGTGGGTCGTTATTTGAAGGTGTTATTTTAGATCACTTTTCAAGCTGGTTTGTAAGTTCTGTTCTATTAAGGACACTAGTATGTATAGTATTGTAATCATTTCTAGGGAGGACTTTAATATATTTTGTGAATGTATTTTTTAGTTTATATATCTTACTTGAAATTAAATGAAGCAAAATTCACGAAATTATAGGACGCCTTTTTGTTATGTTTTAGTAACCTGGCTGTGTGGAACATGTACAGGTATATGGAAAAACTATATTAGTTTGATGCACACTTTATACTAATGTATGCTGGTTGTAATGAACCAGCTTGGTGTTTTTGTTTTTTTTTACCTTAATCTTAACCACTTGCCATCCGCAATATATATATATATATATATATATATATATATATATATATATATATATATATATATATATATATATATACTTTGTGGTTTGCAAGTGGTTTACTGGGATTGTGGCTGAAGATATCATCCAACACCCACAATATCGTTTTTCTACAGCCGGCGCCTGGCTTTCTCATTAACATGGTTTGAGCAGCTCATGAGCCGCTGGAACGCTTTGAGATCTCTCCATAAAGAGGACCTGTCATCCTTATTTCTATTACAAGGGATGTTTACATTCCTTGTAATGGGAATACATGTAATAAAAAAAAATAAATGAAAAGGGACAGTGTAGAAAAAAAAAGTAAATAAAATAAAAAATCGAAAGCGCCCCATCCATCCGTGCTCGCGCGCAGAAGCATACCTAAGTCACGCATGCCTATGTAAATGGTATTCACACCACACATGTGAAGTATCTCCACGAATGTTAGAGTGAGAGCAATAATTCTAGAACTAGACCTCTTCTGTAACTCTCTGTAAAGGCGTTTAAAGCATCGACTATGGAGATTTTTAAGTACCGTATTTTCTCGCCATTGAATGAGTGTGCCCAATTTTAAAGTGTGACATGTTAGGTATCTATTTACTCAGAATAACATCTTCTTTCACATAAACAAAAAAAATGGGTTAAATATTGTGGGGTTTTTTTTAATTCATTAAAGTGTATTCTTCCCAAAAAATTGCGTTTGCAAAACTGCTGCGCAAAAATCGTGTACTTGTGCAAATACTCCGATACCAGAAACTGATACTTTCAGGCTCAGTTCTTTCAACTGTCAGCGGGATTCCCCCACTTGACATCTGAAATGTAAACAGTAAAAAACCTTCAATTATGGTTTGTGAAGGAGCAGGGCCACCACTTCCTTCACAATTGATGACTCATTCAGCTGTCAGCGGGGTTCTTCTGTTGACAGTGGAAGTGTAAACAAAGTTCTGGCTATTGGAGCAGCCGGGCAATATTTATCAACAACATTGTACAGCTGCAAAACAGAAGGATAAAATGAAACATTGTTTCATTTTGTATCCTACTGTTTATTGAGCTACAGATTAAAGGGATGGACTTCGATCTGCAGATGAAATCAGTTTAAATCAACCTGTCAAGTAAGAAAAAGTATATATTTTTTTAAAATTAACTGTTTCTTCTATTTAACCACTTGCCCACCGGTTCACACGGACATACGTTTGCAAAGTGGCACGGGTGAGCAAAACAACGTAGCCGTACTTCGCTGTGTCATTGCGGGTCCCGCGAACTGGATGTTCGGCAGCGGCCCGCGATTGCAGAGAGGAGAGGCAGAACGGGGAGATGCCTAAGTAAAGAGAGCATTTCCCTGTTCTACCTAGCAACATGACAGGGATCTACTGCTCCCAGTGAGCCCATCCCCCCTACAGTTAGAACACGCCCAGGGAACAAACTTAACCCCTTGATCGCCCCCTAGTGTTTAACTCCTTCCCTGCCAGTGACATTTACACAGTAATCAGTGCATTTTTATATCACTGATTGCTGTATAAATGACAATGGTCCCAAAATACTGTCAAAAGTGTTCGATCTGTCCGCTGCAATGTCGCAGTCACAATAAAAGATCGCCGCCATTACTAATAAAAAAAATAATAATAAAAATACCATAACTCTATCCCCTTTTTTGCAGATGCGATAACTTTTGCGCAAACCAATATACGCTTATTGCAATTTTTTTTACCAAAAATATTTAGTAGAATACATATCGGCCTAAACTGAGGAAGAAATTAGTTTTTTTTTATATATTTTTGGGGGATATTTATTATAGCAAAAAGTAAAAAATATTGCTTTTTTTTCAAAATGTTCGCTTTTATTTTGTTTATAGCAAAAAAATAAAAAAAAACGCAGAGGTGATCAAATACCACCAAAAGAAAGCTCCATTTGTGGGGAAAAAAGGACGTCGATTTTGTTTGGGTACGTCGCACGACCGCGCAATTGTCAGGTAAATCGACACAGTGCCGTATCACAAAAAAGGGCCTGGTCATTAAGAGGGTAAATTCTTCCGGGGCTGAAGTGGTTAACCCCTTATTAACCCCTAATTTACTCTGATCAGCCCTAATAAACTTCTTATTCTCCTTCTCCATTTAAAGGGGAAGTAAACTTCCTCTGCTGTCTTTTACCTATAAGTAAGTTTACCTATAGTTAGTGAAAATATCACCTAAACGTGCGCTGTTTAGGAGATATTTACATTAGATGCAGACAGTGACATCACTGGCGCATGCGCTCTGAAGGAACGGGCACAAGTGCCTTTACTTCCAAGCCCTGCCCTGTGAAGGGTTCGCATGCGTGGGAGTGACATCATCGTGGCTCCGGACAATAACAGAGCCGAAGCCCGCAAACCCGGAAGCAAGACGAGTGAAAATGGATGCGGCTGCATTGCTGACATCACGGCACTGGAACAGCTTTGTTTAAAGGTAAGTTCCCCATGATATGCTAGTATGCGATGCATACTAGCACATTATGCCTTTTGCTCTTTTTTTTTGTTGTTCACTTCTATTATTTTCAATATTTCTTTATTGGTATTTTCAATAAAATGAACAAGGCGTACATTATTAAAACTTTTTTTTTTTGTTTATGTTTGCTTTGTTTGTTAATATTTTTACACCTTTAACATCTGTTTACATAGAAAAAATAAAATACTGCGCTAACAAACAAAAAATTACCTGAGCTGCGACTAAAGTGATATACAGCACAATCAAATAAACAATAAAAAAGTTGCGCTAAAGATGTGAGAAAGGCAACAAATAAGTGCCTTAAAACCTCATAGAGGAATATAAATATAAGAGATGATCACTGTGCAAATTAATATAGTGATAATCAATATAATGAAACAATATTGAAACAAATTTATAAAACACAGATAGTGTCCATATATCTATATAGAGTGAACAATAATGTGATATAATAACGGCAATGGGTAAGTGCCTTAAAACACCATGAAAGAATATAACAATAATCAATATGCAAAGTGAATAGATAATATAAACAAATCTTGTAAGGCGCAGATATTGTCCATAATCTGTGCAAAATGAACACTAATAATTAAAGTCCATACATTGTGTGTAGCACAAAACGAAGACCAAAAAAAAGGGGACCAAAAAAAAGAGAAAATAACCCCAAGTGCCAAGTGAAAAAATATTAATAATCTTGCTGCAGTGAATGGGGTGCGTAGATGAAACCTCCACCTTCAAAAACTGCTGCCTCTTACCAGAGAACGTTGGTCTCTAAATTATAGGAGACCTCACCGGGCGGATGGCTGTAACCCCAGCCCGGGATCTGTGGGACAGGCACTAGATGTCATCCAGTCCACCGAAACCCTCTCCACCGACCACAACAGGATGGATTGGATGTATCTCCGTACTCCTCAGCTCGCGCCTCACTCCCCAACCAAGCCTCGCTCCCCAACCAGACAAAAGTTCTCTGAAATTTCGACCCTCAAGAACACGGTGACGTACAACACTACGACAAGCTGAGAAAATGAAGTTCAATGCTTCCGAGCATGCGTCAAATTGTTTCTGAGCATGCGTTATTTTTTTGCGCGTCCAAATGGCATACAGATGATTGCTTTTTTGGATAGGAACTTTTTCCGACCGAAAAATAGGGAACCTGTTCTCAATCTTTTGCTGGCTGGAATTCCGCCAGCAAAAGTCTGATAGAGCATACACACGGTCGCATTTTCCGACCAAAAGCTCACATCAGTCTTTTGCTGGTGGCATTTCCAATTGTGTGTATGGGGCATTAGTGTTTTTCACCTTAAAATTGAAGTATGGGGATGTTTTTTTTTTTTTGGAATCATACTTATCTAGCTGGATGCAGCATCGTCCAATGCTGCATCTGTCCCCTGCTGGCTCTAAGACTGAGAACCAAATGATCAAATGCTGCCAATCTCTCAGTTCTCTGAGCTTAGTGAGCAGAGAACTGGTGACTGTCAGTCACCGGCTCTCTGATCTGCTCCCCGCACTCCCTGGAGCACTGGGCTGTGGCGGGGTGGTAAGAGGCTGGCTCAGGCTCTCAACGGCTCACTGAGAGGCTGAGCCGGGTGCCGGTCCAGGCATGTGGGCATATCCCAATCATATGGCCGTGATCTTTCCTCAGCCTGGACAGGCTCTGTGACATCAGCCGACAGAGGGAAAACAGGTCACAAGAGTGCATAATGAATTGCACTCATGTGGTCCACAGGAGAAATACAGCCAAACTTGCATTAGGGTAAAAAATGCCCCACTATCTGTCATACAACCCCATCCCTAAGCACATGGCTGCTTCATCACTGTCTGTGGCTCCATCACCGCTCCTCATAGTTCTTGTTTGTTAGGAGAAACCAAGGGCAGTGGAACCATAGGCTCCTGCTGCTATCAGTAAAACTCCTGTGGGGAGGGAGTGGACATGTATGGATGCCTATTTAGCAGATTTGCAAAGGAGGTACCTGAAGGAGAGAAGAGTCAACAGTGCCGGTGGGGACTGCTAGAAGCTGATGTAAGTGACCTTTCTGTGCAATATTGTTGCACAGAGCAGGTAGATATAACCTCTTTCTTATTAAAAAAAATAGAGTTTAAAGTCACTTTAACTAATGTCATGCATTGATTCTGCTTCCTGTGAAGAGATCCAGACCTAAAGGTGAGCCATGCTGGAATGTTCTTGGTATCACTCACCTTGCAGAAGCCCTTTCCCCCATCCTTGTAGCCGGCACAGATCTGATCATACTGGATAGTGATGTCACCTCCTGCATTGGTATACATTTTTTGACATGTATTGCGGTCTATTAGAGGAACCATGACCTCCTGGAGGGCCCCTTGTGAAACTAAACTCCCTGGTGATAAAACACAGACAAGAAGATGATTAATGGCCATTCTTGGCAAGGCTATACATAGACTGATCACTGTCATGTTCCATTCACACATATGCATTGTAGGATTGCACTCAAAATTGCACGGTTTCTCGCAACACACATAAAATGTGCATTTTTTTTGCAGAAGGACTGCAGTGCCATTAATGGTTAACTCCACCCCAATTCACCTTGCTAAAGTGTGCAAAATCAAGCAAAAAGAATGCATGGTAACAAAGTTTCATGCATTTTGCTATGGCGCTATTTAAAATAAAAGAGACATGTACAGTACCTCTTTGGTGTAATTTAGATGCAGTAAGCAGCCTATTCAAATGAATGGACTGCCTTACCACTACACAGAAAAAAAATGGATTTTTATTACAGCTTACCTGTAAAATCCTTTTCTCTGAGTACATCATGGGACACAGAGCCTTAAGTAATTACCATACTTAATGGGTTACGGGCCACCTTCAGGTGATGGACAATGGTATACCCAATCATGGAAGTTCACTCCCTATATAACCCCTCCTCCTTCCAGGAACACATCAGTTTTTGTAGCAAAGCAATATACTTAAATCCCAAAAGAAGGGAGGGACCTCTGTATCCCATGATTTACTCCAAGAAAAGGATTTTACAGGTAAACTGTAATAAAAATCCTATTTTCTTTATCGTACATCATGGGACACAGAGCACAGAAAGTGCACTTGTGTATTTTCCATGAAAATCGTCGGTATATCTTTGATGACGTCATGCGCGATTGCGCAGTGTGTACTTTCACTAACGGCATGTATATAGTGCTGTTTGTTTATTTCCGGCATGTCTGTAATTGACTGACTGTGTGCAAGCTTCCCCTCTGAACGGCACAGAGAAGTCTCGCGATGCAGGAATGATTCTAGTCTTCCTGATACTCCCCCTTGTGTCTAAATAAACAACGCTACGGCGCATGCACAAGATTTCGTCAGGGATACGAACTAGGGGCGGAAATGATGTCCGCATCGGCTTCGGATAACAGAACAAAGAATGGTGCGGGTGATACCCGGAAGAGACTCCACAATCAAACAACAAAAAAAGGTACTTCTTACACTAGTTTCAGAGTAATTTATATACCTCTTGATTGGCAATGTAAAACAGCATTGTAGTATTATAAAATTAAGATTTTTTTGGCGGGGTTTACTTCCTCTTTAAGTAATTACTTAATGGGTTGTCCCATAGAAATACTACTTGAGGGGAGGGAGAGACAACCCGCAGGGTACCCCCAGACTTGAGGACTTGTACTGCTGCCTGCAGCACACTGCATCCGAAGGTGATATTCTCATACCTTCTTACATCCACCTGAAAAAAATTGTGTGAATGTATGCACTGAAGACCAAGTTGCGGCCTTACAGATCTGAGGCATGGAGGCCTGGTGATGCACTGCCCAAGAAGCGCTAGAGTGTGCCTTAACTTGAAAAGGGGGATCTTACCCCTTAACCACTTCAGCCCTTCAGCAATTTGGCACTGCGCTGCTTTAACTGGTAATTGCGTGGTCATGCAATGTTGTACCCAAGCAAAATTTGTGTCCTTTTTTCTCACAAATAGAGCTTTATTTTGATGGTATTTGATTGCCTCTGCAATTTTTATTTTTTGCGATATAAATGGAAAAAGACCGAAAATCGTCGGTATATCTTTGATGACGTCATGCGCGATTGCGCAGTGTGTACTTTCACTAACGGCATGTATATAGTGCTGTTTGTTTATTTCATGTATATAGTGCTGTTTGTTTATTTCCTATATTTCCTGATATTTTCTACTTTTTGTTATTAGAAAAATCCAATAAACTAAATTTTAGTCATATTTAGGCCAACATGTAGTCAGTCACATGCATTTGGTAAAAAAAATGTCAAAAGCCTATATTTATTGGTTTGCGCAAAAGTTATAGCGTCTACAAACTAGGGTACATTTTCTGGAATTTACGCAGCTTTTAGTTTCTGACTGCCTATCTCATTTCTTGAGGTGCTAAAATGGCAGGGTAGTACAAACCCCCCCCCCCCAAATTACACCATTTTGGAAAGTAGACACCCTAAGGAAATTGCTAAGAGGCATTTGAGCACATTGAATATTTTATTTTTTGTCCCAAGTGATTGAATAATGACAGAAAAATTTTTTTTTTACAAAAAGTTGTCACTAAATGATAAATTGCTCACACATGCCATGGTTATATGTGGAATTGCACCCCAAAATGCATTTTGCTACTTCTGAGTACGGGGATACCACATGTGTGGGACTTTTTGGGAGCCTAGCCATGTACGGGGCCCACAAAAACCAATCACTGCCTTCAGGATTTCTAAGGGCGTACATTTTTGATTTCACTCATCACTACCTATCACAGTTTTGAAGTCCATAAAATGCCAAGATGGCACAAAACCCAGCCAAATGACCCCATTTTGGAAAGTAGACACCCCAAGCTTTTTGCTGAGAGACATGTTGAGCCCATGAAATATTTTATATTTTGCCACAAGTTGCGGGAAAATGACAAACTTTTTTTTTTTTTTTTGCACAAAGTTGTCACTAAATGATATATTGTTCACACATGCCATGGGCATATGTGGAATTACATGCCACAATAAAGTTTTCTGCTTCTCCTGAGTACGGGGATACCACATGTTTGGGACTTTTTGGTAGCCTAACCACGTACGGGGCCCCAAAAACCAAGCACCACCTTCAGGATTTCTAAGGGCGTAAATTTTTGATTTCACTCCTCGCTACCTATCACAGTTTTGAAGGCCATAAAATGCCAATATGGCACAAACCCCCCCCAAATGACCTAATTTTGGAAAGTAGACACCCCAAGCTATTTGCTGAGAGGCATGGTGAGTATTTTGCAGCTCTCATTTGTTTTTGAAAATGAAGAAAGAAAAAAAAAATTTTTTTTTTTTCTTTTTTCAAATTTCAAAATTTTGTGACAAAAATAGAGGTCTGCAAAATACTCACCATACCTCTCAGCAAATAGCTTGGGGTGTCTACTTTCCAAAATGGGGTCATTTGGGGGGGGGGGGGTTGTGCCATGTGGGCATTCCATGGCCTCCAAAACTGTGATAGGCAGTGAGGAGTGAAATCAAAAATTTACACCCTTAGAAAGCCTAAAGGCGGTGCTTGGTTTTCGGGGGCTCGTATGCAGCTAGGCTCCCAAAAAGTCCGACACGTGGTATAAACAACAAATGAATGGATATGTACAGCGCTGTGCTAAACCAAAAAAAAACACTAAGATAGCAGCTAACACACCTGTAGACTCTAGGTTAAAAGTGAAAAAATATAAAAAAGTGTAGCGTACAAACTGACAAACATAAGAATTAAGTGCATATACACAATGAATATACCTAGAATGAACTAAGTATGACCATAAATATGGATTACACAATATGAATGTGCAGTGTTAACCTGCAAAAATACTCACAAAGCGTAACGTGCCTGACCTACATACAATGACCTGCCTGACCTACATACACTGACCTGTCTGACCTACATACACCTACCACTGACCTGCCCGACCTACATACACTGACCTGCCTGACCTACATACACTGACCACTGACCTGCCTGACCTACATACACTGACCTGCCTGACCTACATACACTGACCTGCCTGACCTACATACACTGACCTGCCTGACCTACATACACTGACCATTGACCTGCCTGACCTATATACACTGACCTGCCTTACCTACATACACTGACCACTGATCTGCCTGACCTACATACACTGACCACTGATCTGCCTGACCTACATACACTGACCACTGACCTGCCTTACCCACATACACTGACAATGACATACATACACACACTGTGTGTCTGGCCTACCTCAGCTCAGCCGTGGTGTGCGGTCACAGCAGGCAGTCAGTCACTCGTCACCGCCAGAGAGGAGCCGAGCCGAGGAGGAGAGCCGAGGAAGGGAGGAGAGCTGCCTGCCCGAGCGGGGTTGTAGCTTTCCCGCCTTCTGGAGCCTGCAGGCTAAGATGGACGTCACGTCACATGTCCCGCGGTCCTGGCATTGGTGCTGCTGGCTCCAGGAGGTGGGACCTGCGGGACTCGGCCGCACTCGGCCACTATGGCACTCAGATACTTTCGGCCGCTATGACACTCGGCTACTTTCAGCCGCACTCGCGATCAGATCGGTCCCGGCAGCCGGCGCTCAGGGCTAACAATGAAATGCAGCATTCCATAGACTCTGGGCTTTTCGTTGTCACATTCGGGGCTTCGGCCCCCCCTAGCCACCCCCTACCGACTCCCCTGCCACTGCCTAGAGGCAGCTGCCCCTGGCGCAGGGGAAGGAAGCCGTTTAAATAAAAGGACATTTATACCTTCTTGGACAAAAGAGTACCTTTCCTGCTAGAAATCATTTGAATGTATTTCACCAAATCTTCCCCAATGAAAAGGGAAACTAGTCAGAAGCCTTTTTGCAAGATGCTTCGGCTGACCAACTTTTCAACCACAGGGTCCCACACATATGTTTTAGCACAAGCACAAGGCGGGACGCTTGGTGGATAGAGTCTTTTATGGCGTCTATGGCAAAACATAGCGCCTTTGGTTGGAAGATTTTAACCAAAAAATGCAACTTTTTATCTATTGGATCCTTAAGCATTTGTGCATCTTTATTGATGCTGGAAATCACAGCGTCTACTGCTGGTACTTTCCATTCTTTGTGAATTTTTCCTCTATGATAGAGAACTGAGAAACTCTTTGGAGGGAAAAAATGCTTATCTGGATGATCCCATTCAGCATGAAAAAAGCCCTTCTAGAAATGCATGAAAAAGGTTGTAAAGGTTTTTTTTTTTTTTTAAACCAAAGGAAGGGACCGAACTTTCAGATGACTCTGTTAGGAGTAGCATCAAAAGTGGAATGAACCATCTCTGTAGGAGTTTGCACCATCAATCTGGGTTGCATTAGGTTCATCAACTGTTTCCTCTACAGAGGAAAATTCGGCTTGTTTTTCCTCGTGATCACCTGAGGGTAATACCCCATCCTGTGGCCACTGTTCCCTTGGAAAAAGGGGTTTGAGGTGAGGGAGGGGGATCTAGCACACTTCCTATCCTCTTGGATGGAGGATGCTATTAAAGCCACTAATCTTCCTTCTAAGCTCTGCAGGGCAGAGGAAAATGCATCTTCAGTCACGTATACAGGGGCTGAAGTGTGAGAAGCAGTTGCACGACCAATTGCTTCCAATGACTCACCCTGGCTTGCCATGTCAGGTATCTCCGGAGAGGATGACAGTGTGGAGGCATGACTGGAATTCCCAGCCCCTAGGGGTGGAATCCTTGATACCTTTTTGGTAGCTCTGGAAGTCTTAGTGCTAAGCACAAAAGCAGAGGCACTTTAAAAAAAAATATGGTATTTGCTGAACAATAGTTTAGCAAAAAACAATGTCACCATAAGGATCAGCCCTTTGATGCTGAGTAACCATAATATTTCCTGTACTGGAAATGCCTGCTTACACACCTTTACATGCCCAGCGCTCCTGTGTCTCTTAGTGTGACAGACTTCTGTCTTCAGCATATGAACTGAGAGCGTCTGTGTTAAGCCTCAGGTGAGAACCTGATTAGGTGTCCTCAGCGTCTTCCGCCCTAGTGTATGCGCCGTGTGCTCCACGTGGACGTGACGTCCCACACATGACGTGGCCTATCTGTGAGCTATGCCCCTCTGCAATACCCGCCCCCTCCTTGTTTTAAAAAATAACACTAGTCCGCGCGTGCGGACGGCATTCGGGTCTGTAGATGCAGACCCAAAGGGGGGGAGGAGGCGGCGCCGCGATGGACGCCAGACTTTGAGTCTGCAATGCTATACAGGGGCTGAATGCCTGTCCAGGCTCAACAAGGACAAGTCTGATAATACAAACAGTGGACGCTGTTACCGCACCTCTCCAGGAGGGGAGGGGAAAGGGAGGGGAGAGGGAGGGGAATTTATGTCAGCAGTGTTTGTTAGGCTCCCAGTTTAAAAGGAAGACTTCACTTTATACAAAAAAATGCAAATGGCTGTTTTTATTCATAAACTACTGCTGTACCCCCCTTTAGATCCCTCAGAAGAGGAACACCACCTGATCAATTAGGAACCCTCCTCTGGCTGCTAGGACCACACCTGCTGCTATAGCCGGACACAGAGCTGCTGAAAAACCATTGTACAAGGTAAGTGTAATATACTCCCTCTAGAGGAGACATTTTTAAAGGCATACAGAGTTTTCGCTGGTTCTTCTTTTTAAGGGCTTTGTTTGCCCATTTTTATTAACCACTTTCCGCCTGCCCTATTACCAAATGACGGTGGCAAAGTGGTTTGATATTCCTGACCGGACGTCATATGAGGTGATCAGGATATCAAGCCGCTGCGCGCCCTCGGGGGCCCGTATCGCAGCGACCGCTGTTGCGGGGTGTCAGTCTGACACCCTGCAACTCCGATCTAGGTAAAGAGTCTCCATCAGAGACTCTTTACCACGTGATCAGCTGTGTCCAATCACGGCTGATCATGATGTAAATAGGAAGAGTCGGTGATCGGCTTTTCCTTACTCGCGTCTGACAGACGCGAGTAGAGGAGAGCCAATCGGCTGCTCTCCTGACAGGGGGGGGTCTGTGCTGATTGTTTATCAGCACAGCCCCCCCTTGGATCCCACCCAGGACCACCAGGGAAGCCGCCCAGGACCACCAGGGAAGCCATCCACACTGGACCACCAGGTATGCCCCTAGACCCCCAGGGAAATACCACTATATGCCCAGGCAGCTGCCAATCTGTGCCCAGGCAGCTGCATATCAGTGCCCACTCCAATGCCTAACACTGCCAATGCCACCAGGGATGCCTATCATAGCCTCATATCAGTGTCGTGTATCAGTGCCCATCAGTGCCAACCAGTGCCACCCATGAGTGCCCATCAGTGCTGCCTATGAATGCTCATCAGTGCTGCATATCAGTGCCGCCCATCGGTGCCGCATATCAGTGCCCATCGTCAGTGCCCATCAGTGCCCGCTCATTGGTGCCACCTCATCGGTGCCGCTGTATCAGTGCCTGTCAGTGCCCATCAGTGAAAGAGAAAAACGTACTTATTTACAATTTTTTTTAACAGAAACAAAAGCAAAACTTTTATTTTTTTCAAAATTTTCGGTCTTTTTTTATTTGTTTAGCAAAAAATAAAAACCGCAAATACCACCAAAAGAAAGCTCTATTTGTGGGAACAAAATGATAAAAATTTAGTTTGGGTACAGTGTAGCATGACCGCTGAATTGTCATTCAAACTGCGACAGCGCTGAAAGCTGAAAATTGGTCTGGGCAGGAAGGTCTCTAAGTGCCCTGTATTGAAGTGGTTAAAAGAAAGTTCAGCTAACAAATATAGGTTTCCCTCGCAGGGGTTTTCAGCATTCCTTTTCCCGTCAACAAAATGACATTTAGCCTAGTTGGCTCTCACTTGCAGCACTGCAGCTCTGGTCCCATGCAGACAGTTTCGTCAACCACCTTGGTGCACACAGCTAGCGGCCTCTTGCTGCACTGGCTCCCACCTGGAGCCCTCCTGACTCCTGGTACTCAAACTTCCTATCTGCCGGGGTGGAGCCCAGAACTATGGTCAGGTTACTGCTAAAAGCCCAGCACACACCTGACCAATCAGTATGCTGACTGTTTTCAAAATCAGGACCCAGGACTGGGGATTTCATCCCACCCGGATCTTTCAGAAATCCCCGGGCTCCAGGTCCCAAAGTGGACCTTCTAAGAAAGGAGGAAACTGAAAAGCTCCCTGGAGCCCCTCAAACCATCTGGTTGAGAATTCTGAGTCACATCTTCCTTCTAGACCCTGGCAGGGCAACGCTCTGCCACAATATATATATATATAGATATATATAGATATATCTATATATATAGATATATCTATATATATATATCTATATATATATATCTATATATATATATATATATATATATATATATATATATATATATATATATATATATATATATATATATATATATATATATATATATATATATATATATATATATGTATGTGAGAAAAAGCATAGGTGGACCTTTTACAGTTCCTAGGCTTCTCCCCTTATCTTATCCTTGCTGCAGGATGCTGCTATAATAGCAGATCCAAACTTCACCCATCACGGCGGGCAACGTAGGTAAACCTTCAAAGACCGGGTCCCTTTTAACCACTTAAGGACCACCTCACGCCGATGTACGTCGGCAAGGCGGCACGGGCAGGCAAAACCACGTACATACACGTGATTTGCCTCTCGCGGGTGGGGGGTCCGATCGGACCCCCCCGGTGCCCGAGGCGGTCCTCTTTTGTCCCCCGGCGATCAGAGGTGAGGGGGAGGCCATCCGTTCGTGGCCCCCCCCTCGCAATCGCCGCCGGCCAATGGGAACATTCCTTTGCTGCTATATGCTAAACAGCAGCAAAGGAAATGATGTCATCTCTCCTCGGCTCGGTATTTTCCGTTCCGGCGCCGAGGAGAGAAGACTGAAATGTGAGTGCACAAACACTACACACACAGTAGAACATGCTAGGCACACAAAACACCCCGATTTCCCCCCCCCCCCCCCGATCACCCCCCAATCACCCTCCCCTGTCACAAACTGACACCAAGCAGTTTTTTTTTTTTTCTGATTACTGCATGGTGTCAGTTTGTGACAGTTACTGTGGTAGGACAGTTACTGTTACCCCCCTTTAGGTCTAGGGTACCCCCCTAACCCCCCCCTAATAAAGTTTTAACCCCTTGATCACCGCCCGTCATCAGTGTCACTAAGCGATCATTTTTCTGATCGCTGTATTAGTGTCGCTGGTGACGCTAGTTAGGGACGTAAATATTTAGGTTCGCCGTCAGCGTTTTATAGCGTCAGGGACCCCCATATGCTATCTAATAAAGGTTTTAACCCCTTGATTGCCCCTTAGTTAACCCTTTCACCACTGATCATTGTATAACCGTTACGGGTGACGCTGGTTAGTTTGTTTATTTTTTATAGTGTCAGGGCACCCGCCGTTTATTACCGAATAAAGGTTTAGCCCCCTGATCGCCCATCGGTGATATGCGTCGCCCCAGGCAGCGTCAGATTAGCCCCAGTACCGCTAACACCCACACACGCAGCATACGCCTCCCTTAGTGGTATAGTATCTGAACGGATCAATATCTGATCTGATCAGATCTATACTAGTGTCCCCAGCAGTTTAGGGTTCCCAAAAACGCAGTGTTAGTGGGATCAGCCCAGATACCTGCTAGCACCTGCGTTTTGCCCCTCCGCCCGGCCCAGCCCAGCCCACCCAAGTGCAGTATCGATCGATCGATCACTGTCACTTACAAAACACTAAACGCATAACTGCAGCGTTCGCAGAGTCAGGTCTGATCCCTGCGATCGCTAACAGTTTTTTTGGTAGCATTTTGGTGAACTGGCAAGCACCAGCCCCAGGCAGCGTCAGGTTAGCGCCAGTGCCGCTAACACCCACGCACGCACGCACCGTATACCTCCCTTAGTGGTATAGTATCTGAACGGATCAATATCTGATCCGATCAGATCTATACTAGCGTCCCCAGCAGTTTAGGGTTCCCAAAAACGCAGTGTTAGCGGGATCAGCCCAGATACCTGCTAGCACCTGCGTTTTGCCCCTCCGCCCGGCCCAGCCCAGCCCACCCAAGTGCAGTATTGATCAATCACTGTCACTTACAAAACACTAAACGCATAACTGCAGCGTTCGCAGAGTCAGGCCTGATCCCTGCGATCGCTAACAGTTTTTTTGGTAGCGTTTTGGTGAACTGGCAAGCACCAGTGGCCTAGTACACCCCGGTCGTAGTCAAACCCGCACTGCAGTAACACTTGGTGACGTGGCGAGTCCCATAAGTGCAGTTCAAGCTGGTGAGGTGGCAAGCACAAGTAGTGTCCCGCTGCCACCAAGAAGAAGACAAACACAGGCCTGTCGTGCCCATAGTGCCCTTCCTGCTGCATTTGCCAATCCTAATTGGGAACCCACCACTTCTGCAGCACCCGTACTTCCCCCATTCACATTCCCAACCAAATGCAGTCGGCTGCATGAGAGACATTTTCTTTATGTCCTTCCGAGTACCCCTACCCAACGAACCCCCCCCCCAAAAAGATGTTGTGTCTGCAGCAAGCGCGGATATAGGCGTTACACCCGCTATTATTGTCCCTCCTGTCCTGACAATCCTGGTCTTTGCATTGGTGAATGTTTTGAACGCTACCATTCACTAGTTGAGTATTAGCGTAGGGTACAGCATTGCACAGACTAGGCACACTTTCGCAGGGTCTCCCAAGATGTCATCGCATTTTGAGAGACCCGAACCTGGAACCGGTTACAGTTATAAAAGTTAGTTACAAAAAAAAGTGTAATATATATATATATATATATATATATATATATATATATATATATATATAATAAAAAAAATAGTTGTCGTTTTATTGTTCTCTCTCTCTCTCTCTCTATTCTCTCTCTCTATTCTCTCTCTCTATTCTCTCTCTCTCTATTGTTCTGCTCTTTTTTACTGTATTCTATTCTGCAATGTTTTATTGTTATTATGTTTTATCATGTTTGTTTTTCAGGTATGCAATTTTTTATACTTTACCGTTTACTCTGCTTTATTGTTAACCATTTTTTTGTCTTCAGGTACGCCATTCACGATTTTTGAGTGGTTATACCAGAATGATGCCTGCAGGTTTAGGTATCATCTTGGTATCATTCTTTTCAGCCAGCGGTCAGCTTTCATGTAAAAGCAATCCTAGTGGCTAATTACCCTCTAGACTGCTTTTACAAGCCGTGGGAGGGAATGCCCCCCCCCCGACAGTCTTCTGTGTTTTTCTCTGGCTCTCCTGTCTCCACAGGGAACCTGAGAATGCAGTCGGTGATTCAGCCAGCTGACCATAGAGCTAATCAGAGACCAGAGTGGCTCCAAACATCTCTATGGCCTAAGAAACCGGAAGCTACGAGCATTTTATGACTTAGATTTCGCCGGATGTAAATAGCGCCATTGGGAAATTGGGAAAGCATTTTATCACACCGATCTTGGTGTGGTCAGATGCTTTGAGGGCAGAGGAGAGATCTAGGGTCTAATAAACCCCAATTTTTTCAAAAAAGAGTACCTGTCACTACCTATTGCTCTCATAGGGGATATTTACATTCCCTGAGATAACAATAAAAATGATTAAAAAAAAAAAAAATGAAAGGAACAGTTTAAAAATAAGATAAAAAAGCAAAAAAATAATAAAGAAAAAAAAAAAAAAAAAAGCACCCCTTTCGCCCCCTGCTCTCGCGCTAAGGCGAACGCAATCGGCGGTCTGTCGTCAAATGTAAACAGCAATTGCACCATGCATGTGAGGTATCACCGCGAAGGTCAGATCGAGTGCAGTAATTTTTGCAGTAGACCTCCTCTGTAAATCTAAAGTGGTAACCTGTAAAGGCTTTTAAAAATGTATTTAGTTTGTTGCCACTGCACGTTTGTGCGCAATTGTAAAGCATGTCATATTTGGTATCCATGTACTCGGCCTAAGATCATCTTTTTTATTTCATCAAACATTTGGGCAATATAGTGTGTTTTAGTGCATTAAAATTTAAAAAAGTGTGTTTTTTCCCCAAAAAATGCGTTTGAAAAATCGCTGCACAAATACTGTGTGAAAAAAAAAAAATAAATGAAACACCCACCATTTTAATCTGTAGGGCATTTGCTTTAAAAAAATATATAATGTTTGGGGGTTTAAAGTAATTTTCTTGCAAAAAAAAAAAAACTTTTTCATGTAAACAAAAAGTGTTAGAAAGGGCTTTGTCTTCAAGTGGTTAGAAGAGTGGGTGATGTGTGACATAAGCTTCTAAATGTTGTGCATAAAATGCCAGGACAGTTCAAACCCCCCCCCAAATGACCCCATTTTGGAAAGTAGACACCCCAAGCTATTTGCTAAGAGGCATGTCGAGTCCATGGAATATTTTATATTGTGACACAAGTTGCGGGAAAGAGACAATTTTTTTTTTTTGCACAAAGTTGTCACTAAATGATATATTGCTCAAACATGCCATGGGAATATGTGAAATTATACCCTAAAATACATTCTGCTGCTTCTCCTACGGGGATACCACATGTGTGAGACTTTTTGGGAGCCTAGCCGCGTACGGGACCCCGAAAACCAAGCACCACCTTCAGGCTTTCTAAGGGCGTGAATTTTTGATTTCACTCTTCACTGCCTATCACAGTTTCGGAGGCCATGGAATGCCCAGGTGGCACAACCCCCCCCCCCAAATGACCCTATTTTGGAAAGTAGACACCCAAAGCTATTTGCTGAGAGGTATAGTGAGTATTTTGCAGACCTCACTTTTTGTCACAAAGTTTTGAAAATGGAAAAAAGAAAAAAAAAAAGATTTTTCTTGTCTTTCTTCATTTTCAAAAACAAATGAGAGCTGCAAAATACTCACCATGCCTCTCAGCAAATAGCTTGGGGTGTCTACTTTCCAAAATGGGGTCATTTGGGGGGGGTTTGTGCCACCTGGGCATTCCATGGCCTCCGAAACTGTAATAGGCAGTGAAGAGTGAAATCAAAAATTTACACCCTTAGAAATCCTGAAGGTGGTGATTGGTTTTCGGGGCCCCGTACGCAGCTAGGCTCCCAAAAAGTCCCACACATGTGGTATCCCCATACTCAGGAGAAGCAGCTGAATGTATTTTGGGGTGCAATTCCACATAGGCCCATGGCCTGTGTGAGCAATATATCATTTAGTGACAACTTTTTGTAAATATTTTTTTTTTTTTTGTCATTATTCAATCACTTGGGACAAAAAAAAAAAATATTCAATGGGTTCAACATGCCTCTCAGCAATTTCCTTGGGGTGTCTACTTTCCAAAATGGGGTCATTTGAGGGGGTTTTGTACTGCCCTGCCATTTTAGCACCTCAAGAATTGAGATAGGTAGTCATAAACTAAAAGCTGTGTAAATTCCAGAAAATGTACCCTAGTTTGTAGACGCTATAACTTTTGCGCAAACCAATAAATATACGCTTATTGACATTTTTTTTACCTAAGACATGTGGCCGAATACAATTTGGCCTAAATGTATGACTAAAATGGAGTTTATTGGATTTTTTTTAATAATAAAAAGTAGAAAATATCATTTTTTTTCAAAATTTTCGGTCTTTTTCCGTTTATAGCGCAAAAAATAAAAACCGCAGAGGTGATCAAATACCATCAAAAGAAAGCGCTATTTGTGGAAAGAAAAGGACGCAAATTTCGTTTGGGTACAGCATTGCATGACCGCACAATTAGCAGTTAAAGCGACGCAGTGCCAAATTGGAAAAAGACCTCTGGTCCTTAGGCAGCATAATGGTCCGGGCTCAAGTGGTTAATAGGGGTTCCACTCATGGGTGTCCGCAGAACTTTTTTCAGGGGGGGCATCATTTTAGGGTCACCCATGCACCGCCCCTTTTCGACAATGTCATTATCACATTATCATGGTCAGAGACTGCAGACATAGTACAGTCCCTAGGATAAGTAATGGATAATGCCCAACAGGCCCTCTTACCAGGCCCAGAGAAACTACAGCAGTGATACCTCTGCCTGGACGATCGCTCACTCTGGATTCCCCGGGGGCAACTCTGGTCAGTATTGTAGCATGTCTATACCCTGGTAGTGGCTCAGTGTCTCTCTCTCTGGTGGTGCTGGGCAACGTGGCTCTCTCTGGTGGTGCTGGGCAGCGTGGCTCTCTCTCTGGTGGTGCTGGGCAGCGTGGCTCTCTCTCTGGCTTCCGCCCAGCACACTCCTTATTTTTTGTCCTGTAGCGCTCTCTCCCTCAGCTTTTTTTGAGCCTGCAGTCTCTGTCTCCCTCTTGATCGAGCTGTAGCCTCCTCCCTGTGGAAAATGGGGCTGCCAATCTTTGGGACTATATGTCCCTTGATGCTCTCCTCTCCTAGTCTGATTTGAGAGTGGGCAGGAAGCTAGGCGGGGAACCTGGTGAGAGCTGCCGTCTCTTCTCCCTGACAGGAGAAAGGGGGGGCAAGCGGGGGAAAGCTCTAATAGCCCGCAGCTTGCCTTTCTCCTGTCACAGCGCCGCTGAGTTCTCTGCTGGACTTAGCAGGGAAAATAAGTCACACTACACTGATGGGGGGGCTTGACAGCACCTTGATTGTGTCACCCCACTGGCGGGTGGCACCCGGGTGCGGGTTGCCTGCACCCCGATAGTGATGCAACTGTGCTGAATTTAAGATCCGATCCCTGATTCCAGGAGGAGCACTTGACCCCCCTTGCCCCCACCTGCGGACGCCCATGGTTCCACTCCTTTGGACCTGTAAAGCACCCCTCAGGACAATTTTAGGTAATGTAGCAAGACCAAAAAGAGTCCTGGTTCCTAGGGTCCAGCCCTCAAAGAGAAGTGTTACAGGCAAAACCTCATTCTTCTATGCGAGTCCCGGGTACCATCCTGTGGCCACAGTGGCGTGGATGGATCCGGTTGTGGAGGCTTTTTAAATCAAGCATGAATCCCTCCTGGAGCTCCTCAGAGCACATCTTCACTCGTGACCAACACCTTAGACACTGGTGAAAAAACTGATGTGCTCCTGGAAGGAGGAGGGGTTATATAGGGAGTGAACTTCCTTGATTGGGTATACCAGTGTCGATACCTGAAGATGGCCCATAACCCATTAAGTAATTACTTAAGGCTCTGTGTCCCATGATGTATGATAAAGAAATATATATTTGTGCTCCCACATCATGCATATGTGAATCTAGCCCTTATTCTGAACTCGGGGCACAAACAATCTCTTTAAAATATATACCTCTGAGGGGGCGTGGCTTGCCGCATGGAGCTAAAGGACGTGTAGTGTCTCAGCTCCCGGATCCCGTGGCTTCACAGGGCTTCTCCGCACCGCAGAACGCAGCCTCACCAACTCCAATGGGGAAAGATAAGTACAAGGTGGCTAAGGGGACAGGAGGATCCCATCCAGGGGGTGATTTGGGGCACTTTTTCACCCGATCTTCAGCCGCGGCCCATCGCCGGCCGGAATCCAAGATGGCGCCGGTGCCGCCGTCCCTGACCCGCTCTGAACCTACCTTAGACTCCCTGGCTGGTTCTCAGACATGCCATCAACCCCCCGGGACTCAGGATCGCCAGTGGCATCTCCAGCTTTCATATTTAGGGGGGGGAACATGGGGGGACAGTGACAAAAGTAGGGGGGCAACTATAAAATTCAATTATATATATATACACACACAACGGGCCCTTTCACATGTTCTGCAGTGAGCTCCCTTCCTACTGTTTTGGGGCCCCCCAGGGTGGCAGAAAACAAGAGATATATGTCACCAGCATACCAGGAAAATATAAGGGTCCAAAGCAGTGGGAGAACTATCAGGGTTACAAAGGTTGTCTTGCCACCGGGCCCTGGTGTTCTGCCACTGTGGGGTTCCCCAGCCTCCTCTTACTGTCCTGCCCCTGCTATTGACAGCGCTGGTCTGGCATCTCTTGGAATTTACAGGTTGGTTCTCCTGTCCTAAGGATGGGAGAAATCAGTCTGTTTTTTCAGTAACTGAGAGTCCTGGTGGAGTCCTTCCTGCAACTCGCTCTTCTCCCTGCCAATGAGGATGCAGGGGAAGGAGCAGATCAGGCGGCCATGGTTGTGTGAAAGCTCGCATTATACAGTGTCAGCGAGCAGAGGGAGGGGGGAGGAGTCACCCACAGGAGCTGACTGGGGATGCTCTCCCTCTCAATAGAGACAGTGTTACTCCAGCGGCAGCCTGATTAAGATGCGAACCCACTACGAATGCAAACAAAAAGACATTACCTTTTTGTAAAAAAAAAACAAAACATATACACATATATATATATATATATATATATATATATATATATATATAAATTATTTATCGGCGTATAGCACGCACTTTTTTCCCCTTAAAATCAGGGGAAAGTCGTGGGTGCATGTTATACGCCGATCCCCGCTAATTGTGAGCTATCGGCGGCGATCGCCGCCGACATTCACATAGCGAGTAGTTTTAAATATGGCGCCGCGGAGTTCGGAGGGACTCGGCGGTGCTGAACGAGCGCCGCCGAAATCACAGAGCCGAGATACACACAGTCGAGTGTATTCAGCCCTTTCCGGCGCCGCTCACAGTCACGCCCAGTCCCGCCATTGGACCTGTGTTATGTCCATCATAGGGCGGAACTGGGCGGGACTGTGAGCGGCGCCGGAAAGAGCCGAATACACTCGACTATGTGTATCTCGGCGGCATTCGTTCAGTTCCGCCGACGCCGAGTCCCTCCGAACTCCGCAGCGCCATATTTAAAACTACTAGCATGTGTATGTCGGCGGCAGCAGGCGGTAGGCATGGACACTGGGGACAAGGCTGCACTGGGGACAAGGCTGCACTGGGGACGAGGCTGCACTGGGGACAAGGCTGCACTGGGGACAAGGCTGCACTGGGGACAAGACTGCACTGGGGACAAGACTGCACTGGGGACAAGACTGCACTGGGGCAAAGCTGCACTGACAAGGCTGCACTGGGGCAAAGCTGCACTGACAAGGCTGCACTGACACTGAAAAGGCTGCAATGACACTGACAAGGTTGCAGATGAACACTGATGAGGCTGCATTGATGGGCATTTTAATGTAAGTTTATTTTCCTTAAACTTCCCTCCTAAAAGTTTTTTTCCTTAAAATTCTCTCCTAAACTTGGGGTGCGTGTTATACGCCGGCAGATGTTATACGTCGATAAATACGATATATATATATATATATATATATATATATATATATATATATATATATATATATATATATATATATATAATTTTTTTTTTAATTAGGGGGGCACATGGTGGGGCACAGCCCCCTCTGGCTCCCTAGTGATGACGCTATTGAGGATCCCCCCTCCAGATGCTCTAGGAGCCATTCCAATACCTCCCTGGGATCGGAGGATGGCTGGGACTTGGAGTACCAAATGAGATCCCTGCACAGCTACATGCACTCCCTCTCCACAAAGGCTGACTTTGAGCAGTGTGTTAAGCGCATTGAAAAAACATACAAACAAGAAATAACTGAGCTTAAAAAAGACATTGGGGCTCGTTTTGAGGACATAGAAAACACCACTGAGGGCCTCCACGCCGCCGTACAGACCCATGAAGAAATACTAAATACTCACACAGTCATGCTGCAGCAATTATCATACCAGCAAGACGACATTGAAAATAGAAACAGACGCAACAATATTCACGTCCGCGGGATACCTGAATCCGTGGAATAAAAGGATTTAAAGGTGGCTGTGCCAGCCATTTTCAACCAACTTTTACAACTGCCTAAAGACAATCCTCTTGAACTGGACCGTGTCCACAGGACCTCCGGCCCCAGGAAACCTGACACATCATTTGTACATGACACCCTATGCAGAGTACACTTTTACAACATTAAAGAGACCATCATGCAGGCTGCGAGCACTCAAGATTCTATTCTCTTTAACACTTCACCCATGATGCTTCTACCGGACCTCTCGCATTAGACTCTGACCATGCGGAAAGCCCTGAAACCCCTCACACATCTGTTGCAATCACACCAACTGAAGTATCAATGGCGTTTTCCTTTCCAGCTACAGGTCCACCATGACGGCAAGACAGACATTTTCCGCACGCTCGGGGACCTCCCAACAATTCTTAGTACTCTGGACTTGCCGCGTGTCTCTATCCCAGACTGGCCTTTCACACCCACCACCCCAGGCCTACCATACCTACCACAGTGGCACAAGCAAAGTCGCAAGCGACACCCTGGATCCTCCTCACACGAAGACCCCAATGATTAAATCTCTATAGATTGGCTGGTCTTTTGTCCTTTCTTTTTTGTGCAGGATTACTCCCTGCTATAACTCATGTTCCTATGAGTACGCCCTGTTCAAAGTTTTCCACGTTGTACACCTTATGGAACATTGCTACATTTGGAGACTAATGCCCTATACACACGGTCGGTAGGGATGAGCTTCGTGTTCGAATCGAACGCATGTTCGACTCGAACATCGGCTGTTCGACCTTCCGTCGAATTGCGAACGTTATGGGCCGTTCGCGCCAAATTCGTGTGGCGCGTCACGGCCCATAATTCACTGCGGCATCGCAGTGCATTGCTGGCTGATGATTGGCCAAGCATGCACTATGACCCGCATGCTTGGCCAATCACAGCGCCGTCAGTAGAGAGAGCTGTAATTGGCCAAAGCCAGGGTGGCTTTGGCCAATTATGGCTCAGGGGATTTAGTACACGCCCCACACTATATAAGGCCGCCTGCACGGCGGCCCTGTGTAGTGTGTTCCGGTGTGCTGATAGAGAGAGAGACAGACAGTGTCATTTGATTTGAGTTAGCTAGATTAGGCTAGATCTGTTCCTGCTATTTACATTTAATGCAGTGCGTCCTGCTCACAGTGTTCAGCTAGATCCGTTCCTGCTATTTACATTTAGTGCAGTCAGTGCGTCCTGCTCACAGTGTTCAGCTAGATCCGTTCCTGCTATTTACATTTAGTGCAGTGCGTCCTGCTCACAGTGTTCAGCTAGATCTGTTCCTGCTATTTACATTTAGTGCAGTTCGTCCTGCTCACAGTGTTCAGCTAGATCCGTTCCTGCTATTTACATTGAGTGCAGTGCGTCCTGCTCACAGTGTTCAGCTAGATCTGTTCCTGCTATTTACATTTAGTGCAGTCAGTGCGTCCTGCTCACAGTGTTCAGCTAGATCTGTTCCTGCTATTTACATTTAGTGCAGTGCGTCCTGCTCACAGTGTTCAGCTAGATCTGTTCCTGCTATTTACATTTAGTGCAGTGCGTCCTGCTCACAGTGTTCAGCTAGATCTGTTCCTGCTATTTACATTTAGTGCAGTGCGTCCTGCTCACAGTGTTCAGCTAGATCCGTTCCTGCTATTTACATTTAGTGCAGTGCGTCCTGCTCACAGTGTTCAGCTAGATCCGTTCCTGCTATTTACATTTAGTGCAGTCAGTGCGTCCTGCTCACAGTGGTTAGCTAGATCCGTTCCTGCTATTTACATTTAGTGCAGTCAGTGCGTCCTGCTCACAGTGTTCAGCTAGATCTGTTCCTGCTATTTACATTTAGTGCAGTGCGTCCTGCTCACAGTGTTCAGCTAGATCTGTTCCTGCTATTTACATTTAGTGCAGTGCGTCCTGCTCACAGTGTTCAGCTAGATCTGTTCCTGCTATTTACATTTAGTGCAGTGCGTCCTGCTCACAGTGTTCAGCTAGATCCGTTCCTGCTATTTACATTTAGTGCAGTGCGTCCTGCTCACAGTGTTCAGCTAGATCCGTTCCTGCTATTTACATTTAGTGCAGTCAGTGCGTCCTGCTCACAGTGGTTAGCTAGATCCGTTCCTGCTATTTACATTTAGTGCAGTCAGTGCGTCCTGCTCACAGTGTTCAGCTAGATCCGTTCCTGCTATTTACATTTAGTGCAGTCAGTGCGTCCTGCTCACAGTGTTCAGCTAGATCCGTTCCTGTATCTTCCTACTGACAGGCAGGCTTGTCTGGTTACAGTATATAAAGCTACCTGAAGAAAACTACAGGTGTTCTATCCCAGCTTAGTGCAGCTACAGGCCATTAGTATGTCTGGAAGGCCAAGAAGGAGAGGCAGACAGTCACAAGCCAATAAGAGAGGGCAAGCAGGCTCTGTGTCTAGTGCTGGTCGTGGAGACGGTGCATCCTCATCAGCCCGTGGCCATGGGACACGCTTGGCCTTTTTTTCGACAGCTGGCCGTGTTGAGCCGCAACATGCAGAAAACTTGGTCAAGTGGATGACCAAGCCGTCCTCATCCTCCTCATCCTCTCTCACCCATGCCCAGGGTGCTTTGTCTGGCAAAGCAGCGGCCTCTTCCCTCAGCTCAATGTCATCAGTGACTCCTTCCCTAGCTCCACCATGTCCTCCTGAGGATTCCCTCGAACTGTTTGACCACAGTGTTGGGTACATGCTCCAGGAGGATGCCCAGCGTTTGGAAGGCTCTGATGATGATACTGAGCTCGATGAAGGCAGTAACATGAGCACGGACAGAGGAGGTGCCCAAGAAGGACAGCAATCTGGCAGTCATGCTCCCCCTGCTGCAGCATACTGCCAGGTTTGCTCCAGTGATGAGGAGGGAGGGGATGATGAGGTCACTGACTCAACGTGGGTGCCTGATAGGAGATAGGAGGAGGAGGAGGAGGAGGAGGAGGAGGCGGCACATCACCAACGAGGCAGGATGCCCTCCAGGGGCCAGCCTAAGGGCAGCACATTGACTGCATCACACCCCAAAGCTCCACATGTGCAGGGCGCTGCAGTCTCTGCGCGTTATTCAAAAAGTTCTTTGGTGTGGGCCTTTTTTGAGACGAGTGCATCAGATCGCACCGTTGCTATTTGCAACATATGTCTCAAGCGTATCTCGCGTGGCCAAAACATCTCCCGCTTGGGTACCACATGCTTGACCAGACATATGTTGACCTGCCATGCAGTTCGTTGGCAAGCATATCTAAAAGACCCACACCAAAGAACAAAGAGGATCTCTCCTTGCTCCTCATCAGCTGAGATTTCCAACCCCACTAGACCTTCAGTCCTCTCTGAGACCTGCAGTGAGAGGAATGAAGGTGTAGAATTAGGTGTGTCACAGCCAAGTACTTGTGGGCAATCTGCTTTTGGTACACCGACGTCAGATTGTACCAGGCAAATTTCCCTGCCCCAGCTGCTGCACCGCCGAAAGAAGTTTGCTCCCAGCCATCCACATGCCCAGCGGTTGAATGCTAGCTTGGCAAAATTGCTAGCACTTCAACTGCTACCTTTTCAGTTGGTAGACTCTGCCCCCTTCCGTGAGTTTGTGGAATGTGCGGTTCCTCAGTGGCAGGTACCCAAACGCCACTTTTTCTCACTGAAGGCGATTCCGGCTCTCTACCGGCATGTGGAAGGCAATGTCCATGCCTCGCTGGACAGGGCGGTCAGCGGTAAGGTGCATATTACCGCTGACTCATGGTCCAGCAGGCATGGACAGGGACGTTACTTAAGTTTCACGGCGCATTGGGTGACTCTGCTGGCAGCTGGGAAGGATGCAGGACAAGGTGCAGTAGTGTTGGAGGTTGTTCCGCCACCACGCCTCCAAAATGCTGATTGTGACACACCTCTCTCCTCCACCCCCTCCTCTTCTTCTTGCTCCATGGCCTCTTCCTCGGAACCAGCGGTGCTCCGTAGGCGTTCAAGGGGCTACGCAAGTACGCAGGCCAAAAGATGCCATGCGGTGCTTGAGCTGGTGTGCTTGGGGGACAGGAGCCACACTGGGGCAGAGGTTCTGTCAGCTCTGCAGGGGCAGGTTCAGAGGTGGTTGACGCCATGCCAACTTAAGGCAGGAATGGTGGTTTGCGACAATGGCACCAACCTCCTCTCTGCCCTCCGACAGGGACAACTGACCCATGTGCCCTGTTTGGCTCACGTCCTTAACTTGGTGGTGCAGCGGTTCTTGGGCAGGTACCCGGGCTTACAGGATGTCCTGAGGCAGGCCAGGAAAGTCTGTGTGCATTTCCGCCGGTCATATAATGCCAGTGCTCGGCTGACAGACCTCCAAAAGGAGTTTAACCTGCCCAAGAACCGCCTAATCTGTGACATGCCCACCAGGTGGAACTCGACATTGGCCATGCTGCAGCGGCTGCACACGCAGCAGAGGGCCATCAATGAGTACCTGTGCGACTATGGCACCAGGACAGGGTCAGGGGACCTTGGTTTTTTTTCCCCACGCCAGTGGGCCATGATCAGGGATGCATGCACTGTCCTGTCACCATTCGAGGAGGCCACGAGGATGGTGAGCACTGACAGTGCATGCATCAGTGACACTGTCCCCCTTGTCCACCTGTTGGAGCACACGCTGCGTGGAATAATGGACAGGGCACTTGAGGCAGAACAGAGGCAGGAAGAGGAGGACTTCCTTAGCTCTCAAGGCCCCCTTTATCCAGACAGTGTTCCTGCGTGCCCGCCGATCACACAAGAAGAGGACGAGGAGGAGGAGGAGGAGGAGGAGGAAGATTGTGTCAGTATGGAGGTGGAGCCTGGCACTCAGCATCAGCAGTCTTTAAGGGATCAGTCCCAAGGAACACATGGACTTGTACGTGGCTGGGAGGAGGTGGCTGCGGACGTTGTTGTCCTTAGTGACCCAGAGGACTCCGGACCGAATGCCTCAGCAAACCTACGCTGCATGGCCTCCCTGATCCTGCAAAGCCTGCGTAAGGATCCTCGTATTCGTGGTATCAAGGAGAAGGACCAATACTGGCTGGCAACCCTCCTTGATCCACGTTACAAGGGTAAGGTTGCGGACCTTATCTTGCCATCGCAGAGGGAGCAGAGGATGAAACATCTTCGGGAGGCCTTGCAGAAAGGTCTGTGCAACGCGTTCCCAGAGACTGGGAGGTTACAAACTCCTGTTTCTGGACAACGTGTTGCTGAGGCTTCGGTCAGTCAAAGAAGGAGCGGTGGAGAAGGTGGCCGTCTGACCGATGCGTTCAGACAATTTTTTGGTCCGCAGCCCCAAGGTATGATCGGTTCCAGCAACCATCGCCAGCGTCTGTTTTACATGGTGCAGGAATACCTAGGGGCAAGATCAGACTTGGACACCTTTCCCACCGAAAATCCTCTGGGTTACTGGGTCTTGAGGATGGATCACTGGCCAGAGCTTGCACAGTATGCAATTGAGCTACTGGCCTGTCCTGCATCCAGCGTTCTTTCGGAACGCACATTCAGTGCTGCTGGAGGCGTGGTAACCGATCACAGGGTGCGTCTGTCCACTGACTCGGTCGATCGGCTGACCTTCATAAAAATGAATCAGTCTTGGATCACCACCAGCTACCAAGGACCTGATGCTGATGTAACTGAATAATTTTTTTCAGATCCCTTCAAAGACTGCCTATGCTGATGCTGAGTGACTATCCCTGAGTAATTATCCTCTTCCTCCTCAATCATCACGCTGATAGCTTGTAAGAACATTTTTGGTTCTGGGCGCCACCACCAGTGCCTAAGGCACAATTTTTCAGCCCCTGTCTAACAGGGGCGTGTAATTACAATTTTTGATGCAATACTTTGCAGCAGGGCTCGTTCCTGCGTTCCAACTAGAGTGTCTGTGAGGGGTTGCAGTGTTGTGGCACCAGCACCAGTGCCTAAGACCCAATTTTTCTGCCCCTGTCTAACAGGGGCGTGTAATTACAATTTTTGATGCAATACTTTGCAGCAGGGCTCGTTCCTGCGTTCCAACTAGAGTGTCTGTGAGGGGTTGCAGTGTTGTGGCACCAGCACCAGTGCCTAAGGCCCAATTTTTCTGCCCCTGTCTAACAGGGGCGTGTAATTACAATTTTTGATGCAATACTTTGCAGCAGGGCTCGTTCCTGCGTTCCAACTAGAGTGTCTGTGAGGGGTTGCAGTGTTGTGGCACCAGCACCAGTGCCTAAGGCCTAATTTTTCAGCTCCTGTTCAACAGGGGCATGTAATTACAATTCTTGATCTAATATTTCACAGCAGGGCCCTGTGAGGGCTTACAGTGTTTTGGCCACAGCAACACCTAAGGCCCAAATTTCTGCTGAGTATATAGGGCAGGACCCTACTTTCAAACATCTAACTTACAAACGACTCCTACTTGCAAACGGAAGGAGACAACAGGAAGTGAGATGAAATCTACCCCTAGGAAGGGAAATTCTCTCCTGTAAGAGTTAATATGGGAAAACAATTTCTCCTTTCCACTGATGCTTTCCAATCCTTGTTCCACAAAAAAACCCAAATTTTCAAAAAACATTTTTCATTGGGACAAAAAAGTGAGGTGAAATCTTCTGAAGAGGAGGAAAGACGCAAAACAAATGTCACAGGGGTGATAACCCTTCCCTATGTTTTCCAAAAAGCTTAGAAAAGATTTTTTGGCTGGAGCTAAACACGTTAAAAATGTTCAAAATTACAAACAGATTCTACTTAACAACAAACCTACAGTCCCTGTCTTGTTTGCACCGCCTGTATACTGCTGTTCAGAGTATATAGGGACCTTTCCTTATTTTAATTTGGGTGCGGGGTTCCCCTTAATATCCATACAAGACCCAAAGGGCCTGGTAATGGACTGGGGGGTACCCATGCCGTTTGTCTCACTGATTTTCATCCATATTGCCATGACCCGACATGACATTAAACCCGCAAGCAGTTTTAAATGAGATTTTTTCCTTTAAAAATGACATTTGGTGCAGGGACTGTTCTAAACATGGGAAACACGCGTCACTTTACAGGCATACTATAGACACCCCCCAGGTACGATATTTAAAGGAATATTTCACTTTTTTTTTTTACTTTAAGCATCATTAAAATCACTGCTCCCGAAAAAACGGCCGTTTTTAAAAGTTTTTTTTGCATTGATACATGTCCCCTGGGGTAGGACCCGGGTCCCCACACCCTTTTTAGGACAATACCATGCAAATTAGCCTTTAAAATGAGCACTTTTGATTTCGAACGTTCGAGTCCCATAGACGTCAATGGGGTTCTAACGTTCGTGCGAACTTGCGGTCCGTTCGCGGGTTCTGGTGCGAACCGAACCGGGGGGTGTTCGGCTCATCCCTAACGGTCGGACTTTCCGATGGAATATGTGCGATCGGAGCTTGTTGTCGGAAATTCCGACCATGTGTGGGCTCCATCAGACTTTTTCCATCGGAATTTCCGACACACAATGTTTGAGAGCATGCTATAAAATTTTCTGACAACAAAATCCGATCCTTTAAATTCCGATCGTGTGTAGACAAATCCGATGGACAAAGTGCCACGCATGCTCAGAATAAATTTAAGAGACAAAAGCTATTAGCTATTGCCCTGTATATAGTCCAGACGTACGTGTTTTACGTCACCGCGTTCAGAATGATCAGATTTTCTGACAACTTTGTGTGACCGTGTGTATGCAAGACAAGTTTGAGCCAACACCTGTTGGAAAAAATCCATGGATTTTGTTGTTGGAATGTCCGATCAATGTCCGACCGTGTATACGGGGCATTACTCTTCATGGAAGACCCAGCTGTCATGGTGCACGTTGGCACCAATGACAAAGTCAGAGGCAGATGGAGTGTCCTAAAGAATGATTTTAGGGACTTAGGAGCTAAATTGAGGAAAAGGACCTCCAGGGTAGTATTCTCAGGAATACTACCGGTACATCGAGCCACACCAGAAAGGCAGAGGGAGATTAGGGAAGTAAATAAGTGGCTGAAGAGCTGGTGTAGTAAGGAGGGGTTTGGGTTCCTGGAGGACTGGGCCGACTTCTCAGTCGATAACCAGTACTATAGAAGGGACGGACTGCACCTAAATGAGGAGGGTGCAGATCTGCTGGGAATGAAGATGGCCAAAAAGTTAGAGCGGTTTTTAAACTAGGCGATGGGGGGGAGGGTCCAGAGGTAGAGATAGTCAGTCAGTGCGGAAGATATTCCAGAGGGTAGTATTGGGGGCATTAGTGGTAGGTTAAGCAAAGCACAAAAACACAAGGTAAGTATAGTAGCAAGTCCTAGTTGCAATCTCGAAACACCCAATACAAGGACAATATGCGACCGGTCTAAACTATGTGGCATGTTCACCAATGCCAGGAGCATGGCGGACAAGATGGGTGAACTAGAGATACTGTTGTACGAGGAGGATTTGGATTTTGTGGGAATTTCAGAGACCTGGTTCAACAGCTCTCATGATTGGCTGGCAAACATTCAAGGGTATACCCTTTACCTTAAGGATAGAGAGGGTAAAAAAGGGGGAGGGGTATGCCTATATATCAAGAATAATGTACAAGTGAATGTGAGAGATGACATCACTGAGGGAGCTAGGGAGGAGTTGGAATCCTTATGGGTAGAGCTCCAAAGGGATGAAGCTAAGGGGAAAATAATACTGGGAGTATGCTATAGGCCCCCTAACCTGAGGGAGGAAGTGGAGACAGATCTCCTATCATAATTTGGATTGGCAGTAAGGATGGGAAGTGTTATCATAATGGGGGATTTAAATTATCCAGACATAGACTGGGCGGAGGGAACCGCACATTCATTTAAGGCTCGCCAGTTCCTTAATGTCTTGCAGGACAATTTTATGGGTCAGATGGTAGACGCACCAACTAGAAATAAAACATTACTGGATCTACTGATTACCAACAATACAGACCTGATCACGGATGTGGAAATACGGGGCAATTTAGGTAACAGCGATCACAGGTCAATTAGTTTCAGTATAAATCACACAAATGGGAAACATAAAGGGAATACAAAGACACTAAATTTCAAAAGAGCCAACTTCCCTAAACTACAAACCTTGCTAAAAGGCATAAATTGGGATAAAATATTAGGAACAAAGAATACGGAGGAGAGATGGGTTTGCTTTAGGAGCATATTAAATAAGGGCATTAGCCAATGTATCCCATTGGGTAATAAATTTAAAAGAGCAAACAAAAGCCCTGGATGGCTTAACTCCAATGTAAAAATGCATATAAAAGCAAAGGAGAAGGCCTTCAAAAAATACAGGGTTGAGGGATCATCATCAGCATTCAGACTTTATAAAGAATGCAACTAGAAATGTAAAGGTGCAATTAGGACAGCTAAGATAGAACATGCATGACACATAGCGGAGGAGAGCAAAAAAATCCAAAGAAATTCTTTAAGTATGTAAAAAGTAAAAAAGGGAGGACAGACCATATTGGCCCCATAAAGAATGAGGAAGGACATCTGGTTACAAAGGATGGGGAGGTGGCGAAGGTATTGAATTTATTCTTCTCCTCAGTCTTCACAAGTAAATCGGGGGGCTTCAGTAACCAAAACTGCAGTGTTTATCCTCATGACACAACACAGGAAGCACCTCCATGGTTAACAGAGGACAGAATTAAAATTAGACTTGAGAAACCTAACATTAATAAATCACCGGGGCCAGATGGCTTGCATCTGAGGGTACTTAGGGAACTCAGTCAAGTGATTGCCAGACCATTGTTCCTAATTTTTACAGACAGTCTACTGACTGGAATGGTACCAGCTGATTGGAGAAAAGCCAAGATAGCACCAATATTTAAAAAGGGCCCTAAATACATCCCTGGGAATTACAGACCAGTTAGCCTAACATCAATAGTATGTAATCTCTTAGAGGGGATGATAAGGGACTATATACAAGATTTTAGTAATAAGAACGGTATCATTAGCAATAATCAGCATGCATTCATGAAGAATCGTTCTTGCCAAGCCAATCTACTAACCTTCTATGAGGAGGTGAGTTGCCATCTAGATAAAGGAAGGCCCGTAGACGTGGTGTATCTGGATTTTGCAAAAGCATTTGACACAGTTCCCCATAAACGTTTACTGTACAAAATAAGGTCCGTTGGCATGGACCATAGGGTGAGTACATGGATTGAAAACTGGCTACAAGGGCGAGTTCAGGGGGTGGTGATAAATGGGGAGTACTAGGAATGGTCAGGGGTGGGTAGTGGGGTTCCCCAGGGTTCTGGGACCAATCCTATTTAATTTGTTCATAAACGATCTGGAGGATGGGATAAACAGTTCAATCTCTGTATTTGCAGACGATACTAAGCTAAGCAGGGCAATAACTTCTCCGCAGGATGTGGAAACCTTGCAAACAGATCTGAACAAATTAATGGGGTGGGCAACTACATGGCAAATGAGGTTCAATGTAGAAAAATGTAAAATAATGCATTTGGGTGGCAAAAATATGAATGCAATCTATACACTGGGGGGAGAACCTCTGGGGGAATCTAGGATGGAAAAGGACCTGGGGGTCCTAGTAGATGATAGGCTCAGCAATGGCATGCAATGCCAAGCTGCTTCTAACAAAGCAAACAGAATATGGGCATGCATTAAATAGGGGATCAACTCCAGAGATAAAAAGATAATTCTCCCACTCTACAAGACTCCGGTCCGGCCGCACCTGGAGTATGCTGTCCAGTTCTGGGCACCAGTCCTCAGGAAGGATGTACTGGAAATGGAGCGAGTACAAAGAAGGGCAACAAAGCTAATAAAGGGTCTGGAGGATCTTAGTTATGAGGAAAGGTTGTGAGCACTGAACATATTCTCTGATATATACTGATTTCGATATACAAATACCGTACTGGTGACCCTACAATAGAAATAAAACTTTTTCACAGAAAAGAGTTTAACAAGACTCGCGGCCACTCATTAAAATTAGAAGAAAAGAGGTTTAACCTTAAACTACGTAGAGGGTTCTTTACTGTAAGAGCGGCAAGGATGTGGAATTCCCTTCCACAGGCGGTGGTCTCAGCTGGGAGCATCGATAGCTTCAAGAAACTATTAGATAAGCACCTGAATGACCGCAACATACAGGGATATATAATACTGACACATAATCACACACATACGTTGGACTTGATGGACTTGTGTCTTTTTTCAACCTCACCTACTATGTAACTATGTAACTATGTAAGACTTCTTACTATGTACCCACGTTGGGACTTGTTAACAAAAGACAGCATGTTCCACAGTTGAAGACCAGAACGATTGAACCGTCTTATCTGGATGAACATCCTGTTCCAGTTGCGCAGATTTGTCTACAGCTAACCCCCCAGTGTTCTGACACACACCATTTAACAAATGACTCCTCTGACTTCCTACTATTTTGTGTCAAAATTTACCTGCTTTAATATTTTCTTTTCCTGAATCACAGGGAAATGTATACTTGAATACTGCCTACTCACTTGCATAGCAGGAATATACTAAATCTTTGTCACATCATACCATGCTCTATACACATTTGTATGTTAATGTTCATGACATCCCTTTCTTTTCCTCCCCATGACAGGTTGAACTGTTGTTTATTTTATTCTTAGTACTGCCCTGTGGAGCCTGGGACCCTGCCCCCACCCATGCCTTCCACTACCCCCCTAGGCATATTCGGTGCCAGTCACTGGCACTGTTCTTTGTTTTACTATGTTCTTCATAGCACTTTACTATACATAATATTTTTCTACACATTTGCTCATTTGATGCCACCTAGTGGCCTGTTCATGTAGTTCTGTCTACCCACTGAAATCATGGCTTCATTCTCTAGTGTTCAGTCACAACCAGACATACTGCATTGCAATTTTATCGACACTGAGACTGAAGAACTCCTTACCCTCCCTTTATCCTCATGCTACTCTTTCTTCCAACTACTCCCCTACTTGTTCCTTCTACAATACCGCCCTTTCTCCCCCATCTCCTCTCCTGCTGGTTAAGCCTGGTCCCCGAAAGACTCTTGTCATTCTCTTCTTACCACCCCTGACCCCCACCAACCAACATGGCAGTCACACCACCGCTTAGCCTAGCATCCTATAACTGTAGAGGCTTTAATACCCCGGAGAAGCATAGCCAGATCCTATATCACTTCCACAAACAGCGAGCTAATATTCTGCTATTGCAGGAAACACATTTCCGCACTGGGTCTACACCCATAATTCGCAACCATCATTATACTACTTGATTCCACAGCACTAACCCCTAAGCCTAAGTCCAAAGGAGTGTCCATCGCATTCCATAGATCTTTTCACCCTGAAGTACTTGATTCCTGTATCGATGATAATGGTCGCTTTATATCTCTCAAATCGAAGCTAAACAACTTTCTTTTTACAGTGGCTAACGTCTACGTGCCTAATACAGACCAGGCTCGCTTCCTCTCCACCACTCTCACCAGACTCTCTGCCTTCAAGGGTTCCTGTGTCATCGCCGCAGGTGATTTCAATATTGCTCTGTCTCCATCTACCGACACATCCTCGGGTAAGTCATCTGTAACCACATCCTCACTCACACACTTCAAATCTCTATTACACTCCAATTAATTAGTAGATGTCTGGCAAATACACCACCCCATGGAAAAGGATTACAGTTATTTCTCTATAGCCCACAATTCATACAGCAGATTAGATTATTTTTTCATTTCACAAACCTTCCTAGACACCCCATTACAATCTTCCCTGGGACATGACATATGGTCTGACCATTCCCTTGTTTACTTATCCTTTGCCCGTCCTCCCCAATCCCGCAGGGGGCGTCCTGGCATCTTAATGACAATCTACTCCGGGACTCAGTGTGCATCGCTGAAGTTACCAAGGCAATTCAACACTTTACGTCTGATCACCCCTCTGACACTACTACTCCACTTAATCAATGGGAAACCCTGAAATGTGTGGTCCGAGGCGTACTCATACAGAACAACGACAAGGGCGCCACTCTAAGTGCAATATTAAAAACAAATTTAATAAATCTTTAAAAACAGGTACTCACAAGGGTACATGTAATCAGGCATAAAGGTAATATGCAGATAGTGCCAGGTGTCCCAGGGATATAGTCCAGTCACATCTTGTAGTGTCGTTCCGCTTCATGAGACAGGCTGTGCTGGTAGATTGTCGGCAGATCAGGCCGCTGGAACGCACTGTGTGTGATCTGGGGGAGCGAGAGCACTTCCGGGTCCGTGCAGGGAGAGCAAATAGGCGACGCGTTTGCGGAGCTACGCTCCTTCCTCAGGCCTAACGTGACCCGTGATTGGTCGAACCTGTTATAATCTAAGAAGGGCTGGGATTGGAGGAGAAAACCATCTGTCAATCTCACGCATAGGATATGTGCTGGAGGCTGTGTACTGGCATGTCAGCGTCTGCAACTGTGTCAGATCTTAATAAAAACCAGTGCTGTGTATGTATAATCTTAATAAAAACCAGTGCTGTGTATGTATAAATGGGAAAAGTTTAAAAGTAATAATGCATTCTATATTTTCCATTGGGGTAATATTATCTATGAGGGCAAGTGATAATACAAAAGTGATAATAAAAAATCAGCATATATAGGTAGAATGTGTAGCTAGGATTACTATAACTAGACTGACTATGATGACAATGTTGTAAAATAGGGAATATGGATTCCTGGTAGTATAAAAAATGGGGAGATGAAAAACGGAATGGACAATAATGAACTAAAAGAAAAAATAGAAATGAGAATAAAGATGAAAATGATAATAATGAACAGATATAATGAAGTGATGTAGACTTAGGTAATATTGTTGAAAGATTAAAATAAAAATAAATTTAAAAAAGAGAGGAAAGAACATGATGAAAGAGATGGATGAAAATAAAAATAATAATGGTAATAACTGCATTAAAAATAGGTATAGAATAATAGGCTATGGTAAAATGAAAGGAAAAAAAAAATATATATAATAAATGAATACTTATATAAGAAATTATTATTATAAAAAATATATAAAAAAAGAAATATGGATAATAATGTTATTAAATAAAGGTTGGGTAAATGTGATAATATAGAAAATAAAAATATATAGAAATAAAAATAATAAAAATATGTGAGTGATGAAGATGGATTATAATAAGCTGAGAATGAGGTAATATGGATAATGACAATAAATCTAAAATAAAGAATATATTCCTGACATTATTGTGGAATTCATGCAATATTGGGATGATAGTGATAATGGAATTGTTCTTACGTGACTGGTACATAATAGATAAATCATAATTATCCATTCTAAATAGAAATGTAAATGTGTTTTGATATGGGACCACACTGGTATGTTCTCTTATAAGATGAAGAGGAATATGTGCTGGTTGAGCTTAAAAAGTGGTATGCAAACATAACATATTAGCGACCACTACTACATCATGATGAGAAAAAAGGGGGGGGGGGAAAGGGGAAGGGGAGGAAGACATACATGATGATACTGGGGTACCCACTTTAGAACAAAAAATATGTTTTATATGACAAACAGGTATGTTGGGAGTAATAGCAGCCTTGTATAACATGGAGGACTAGGAGAGCGGTCAAATAAGGCTACTCATCTCTATTTCCTCGTTTAGTCCTCCAGGGGCCAGGGTGTCCAGAGTGTATATCCAGTAAGTTTCCCTCTGGCAGAGACATTTGAAACGCTCTGCCAGTGGGAACGTACCGGAAATAGACTCGATAATCCAAACTTTGAGACCAGATGAAGAATGATTGTGTTTTTGAAGGAAATGGGGGGGAACACTGTGATGGTCATCTCCTGCCTCTACTAGGCGGCGGTGTTCGCCAAACCTCTTTCTTAAAGTGCGTATAGTGCGGCCCACGTAGTGTAACCCACATGGACATGTCAAGCAGTAAATGACAAATTCTGTGGAACAGTTGTAGAAGTTGCTGATCTGATATGTCTGACCCTTGATGGTAAAATCCTTTTGACCATGATGGACATGACTGTATGTAAGGCATAGTTTTTTCCGGCACTGGTACATCCCAATTAAGGGAATAAGACAGGGAGATGTTTTGTTGGAACTTTGTTGGCATTTGTATTTACTGTGTGCTATCAGATTTTTAATGTTCCTACTCTTCTGGTACGTAAACTTGGGTTTGGAAGTGATTGTGGATTTTAAATGTGGATCCTGAAGAAGGATCGACCAGTGTTTGGTGAGTATACGTTCCATGGCTTTGTGTTTAGAGTGGAACTGAGTCACAAACCTAACCGGCTGTAATGAAGATTGAGTAGTTTCACTGGTGGATATGGGAGGTTCTGACAGATAGAAATCGAATGCTTCATTTATGAGTTTTGGTGGGAAAGCTTTATCCATGAACTTTTGTTTTAAATGGGACCCTTCCGTGATATAATCAGATTGTCTGGTACAGTTTCTGCGTAACTGGCAGAACTGGCTCTTAGGGATATTTGCAATCAAACTTGGATGGTGGCAACTTTGATGGTGCAAAAAAGAGTTGCCAGCTGTCGGCTTGTTGTAATTTTTTGCCAATATTTTGCCATCTTGGTGGAAAAGTAGAAGATCTAGAAATGCGAGTTGGAGCTGATCATGTTCTGAAGTGAAAGTGAGGCCATACTCATTGTTATTGCAGTGTTTAATGAAGTCTGAGAAAAGGGGTTCTGGGCCATCCCAGATGACGATAATATCGTCTATATACCTCCCATAGAAAACTATATGGGAGGTAAAGGGATTATTGAGCCAGATGTAATTGGCCTCCCAGTAACCCATAGTCAAATTTGCGTAACTGGGTGCGAAATTCGCACCCATAGCTGTGCCCTTTGTTTGGAGATAGAAATCACCATCGAACTCAAAATAGTTATGGGTCAGGCAGAATTCTGTGGCCTCTAGAATGAACTCTGCCTGACCGGGGTTTAGCATGGGAGCGGAAGAAAGAAAGCTGCCAATAGCTCTGAAGCCTATGTGATGTGGGATTGAAGTATAGAGCGAGCTAACATCCAAGGATGCCCACGAGTATGTGGGTTCCCAAGTGTAGTGTTCTAACTGTTGCATAAGATGGAATCCATCTCGAATGTAAGAAGGGAGACTGGTTGCAAGTGGTTGTAGAAACTGATCTATGTATTGAGAAATGGAACTGGTGATACTATCCATAGCTGCAACTATGGGTGGACCTGGTGGATTTTGGATACTCTTGTGTATTTTCAGGATATGATAAAAATATGGGGTGGAAAAAAATGGCCGATTGAAAAAAGCATACTCGTGTTTTGAGATTATATCGTTGTTTTTAGCTCTATCAGTGAGCATTTTGACTTCTGTAATGAAGCTTGACAAAGGGTCGCAGCGCAGTTTTCGGTAGGTGCTATCGTCTGACAGGACGGCGGGCTTCAGCTAGATACTCACTGCGATCTTGGACCACAATGCCCCCGCCTTTGTCCGCCGTCTTGATGACTATGTTATGATTACCAATGAGATTTTTGAGAGATGATTTTTCTTGAGAAGTGAGATTGGAGTGATTGGAATGGCTCTCGTGTGTCAGTTGGCAAAGTTTTTTTATATCAGAAAACACCACCTGATAAAAAGTTTGCAGATATAGTCCCTTTGAATGTGTGGGATTGAACACGGATTTGGGCCTAAACGTACTATACTGTATAGGGGGAGAGGTGGAGAGATGCTGTGTGATTAGGAGTAGATCTACATCCTCATCATCACTCTCCATGTTGTATAGCTCCTTTAAAATACTCAATTCAGGTGAATCACTGTTATCTGAAGGAACATTGAGTTCAACCAGATTGGAAGGTATGTGACTATTGGTAACCTGAGATGTTTTCATGCTGTAGTGGCATTTTAGAGTAAGGTTGCGGATAAACATATGAAGATCTTTTGAATAACTGGAATGAATTGGGTAATGAAGCCGGGGCAAAGTTGAGACCCCGTTGTAAAATTGAGGCCTCAGCTGGAGACAGATTGTGGGAAGATAGATTGTATATTTTTATTGTTTGAGGGACTTCACCCTGTGGTTTGTGCCGTTGTTTGCCCCCTCGTTTGCCTCTTCTTCTAATTTTCTTTTCCCTGTGGATGGGCAGCGAGGGGGGATTAATAAAAAATCTTGTGAGTCAGGCGGAGAACAGTTGGATGGAACTGGTAAGGTAGATGCTAAGGAATCTGCATTGGGAGAAGAACTGTGTGTCTGTATGTTGGCATTCTGAAGACCAGCGTCAGAAACAGAGGTACAGCTGATGGATTTTACCAAAACAGAAGTTGTCATTGAACCAGGCTTAAGAATGGATTTTGAAGGATCCATAGTGTGGTTCTGTGATGTGAGTAAATTGCTTGAGTTGATATTGTTATCTCTTGTGGGCCCACTTGGAGTGATTGGCTCATTAGTATTGGTGACATTGCCGGAGGGATGAGAATGGTGATTGTTAGAATTAGTATTTGTATTTAGATTTTTATTTGAGCGATGTCTGATTTTCTTGATTGGTATGCGTTGAGGTTTGGGAGTGAGTGGGTGTGTTTTGGAAGTGGGCATGGTTATGGAGTGAATGTTGGTGGAATACGTGGACTGGGGCAAGGGTTTGGGCCTCGACGGAGGCCATGATCTTGCACCTGGGGGTCCCACTATGCATTCCATGAGAGGCGTGAGGTGGGTAGGTTAAATGATTGGTATTTGGAGCGCGATGGCTCCTTTTCCAGTTGAAGACCCTCCCCAGATTAAAATCATCTAGGTCTCTCCTCATCTTCCCTAATTTGGTCTGAATTAGGGCATCTTCATCTTTCTTACTGTGGTATTTGAGAGTATTGAGCAATGAACGGGGTAAACTGGCTGTGGTGGTACTCAAATTAGAAATGTTGGTTTTGATTTGTTCAACCAGATCCAGATACTTGATCTGTCTCTGTTGAATGATGATCCACATCCATTTTTGTGTACCTAATTCTGAGATCTGGGACCACTCGCTGGTCAATTCAGATGTCAGAAAGGAACAAGTTTTTAATATTCTCAACCCTCGGGGGGAAATGGAGTGAGAAATGTATTGCTCTAAGAAGAACTTATCCCACCATTGATGATTGGCCGCAATCATGAGGTGTTCTAATTTTCTAAACTGTGTGCACCAAGTTTTTTGGATGTGTCTGGGAATGGAAAAATATTGTTTGAAGAAATTTGTTGGAAAAAGACCATATAATTGATCGAGTATATCGTATTTGGCTTTTTCTAGTTGCTGTAACCACTCCATGTTTGGAATGGTATGGTGGAAAAGCGTATAAATGAATTGTTACAGTACTGCTATTCTAAAAAAAAAAAAAAACGATAATTGAACAAATGAAAAAAGGTGAAAATAGTGTTATGTACACACTTCCTCACATGAACACTTCTAGTTAGAAGGGGAAAATGAATATAGACGAGAGGATGTAATGTAACAATCTATAGCGAACAGTCTAGGATGAAAACAATTATTAATACCCCTGTTTCTGACGCTGGTCTTCAGAATACCAACATACAGACTCACAGTTCTTCTCCCAATACAGATTCCTTAGCATCTACCTTACCAGTTCCATCCAACTGTTCTCCGCCTGACTCACAAGATTTTTTAGTAATTCCCCCCTCGCTGCCCAGCCGCCCATCCACAAGAAAAAGAAAATTAGAAGAAGAGGCAAATGAGGGGGCAAACAACGACACAAACCACAGGGTGAAGTCCCTCAAACAATAAAAATATACAATCTATCTTCCCACAATCTGTCTCCAGCTGAGGCCCCACTTCATTACCCAATTCATTCCAGTTATTCAAAGATCTTCATATGTTTATCCGCAACCTTACTCTAAAACGCCACTACAGCATGAAAACATCTCAGGTTACCAATAGTGACATACCTTCCAATCTGGTTGAACTCAATGTTCCTTCAGATAACAGTGATTCACCTGAATTGAGTATTTTAAAGGAGCTATACAACATGGAGAGTGATGATGAGGATGTAGATCTACTCCTTCTCACACAGCATCTCTCCACCTCTCCCCCTATACAGTATAGTACGTTTAGGCCCAAATCCGTGTTCAATCCCACACATTCAAAGGGACCCTATCTGCAAACTTTTTATCAGGTGGTGTTTTCTGATATAAAAAAACTTTGCCAACTGACACACGAGAGCCATTCCAATCACTCCAATCTCACTTCTCAAGAAAAATCATCTCTCAAAAATCTCATTGGTAATCATAACATAGTCATCAAGACGGCGGACAAAGGCGGGGGCATTGTGGTCCAAGATCGCAGTGAGTATCTAGCTGAAGCTCGCCGTCCTGTCAGACGATAGCAACTACCGAAAACTGCGCTGCGACCCTTTGTCAAGCTTCATTACAGAAGTCAAAATGCTCATCGATAGAGCTAAAAACAACGATATAATCTCAAAACACGAGTATGCTTTTTTCAATCGGCCATTTTTTTCCACCCCATATTTTTATCATATCCTGAAAATACACAAGAGTATCCAAAATCCACCAGGTCGACCCATAGTTGCGGCTATGGATAGTATCACCAGTTCCATTTCTCAATACATTGATCAGTTTCTACAACCACTTGCAACCAGTCTCCCTTCTTACATTTGAGACGGATTCCATCTTATGCAACAGTTAGAACACTACACTTAGGAACCCACATACTCGTGGGCATCCTTGGATGTTAGCTCGCTCTATACTTCAATCCCACATCACATAGGCCTCAGAGCTATTGGCAGCTTTCTTTCTTCCGATCCCATGCTAAACCCCGGTCAGGCAGAGTTCATTCTAGAGGCCACAGAATTCTGCCTGACCCATAACTATTTTGAGTTCGATGGTGATTTCTATCTCCAAACAAAGGGCACAGCTATGGGTGCGAATTTCACACCCAGTTACGCAAATTTGACTATGGGTTACTGGGAGGCCAATTACATCTGGCTCAATAATCCCTTTACCTCCCATATAGTTTTCTATGGGAGGTATATAGACGATATTATCGTCATCTGGGATGGCCCAGAACCCCTTTTCTCAGACTTCATTAAACACTGCAATAACAATGAGTATGGCCTCACTTTCACTTCAGAACATGATCAGCTCCAATTCGCATTTCTAGATCTTCTACTTTTCCACCAAGGTGGCAAAATATTGGCAAAAAATTACAACAAGCCGACAGCTGGCAACTCTTTTTTGCACCATCAGAGTTGCCACCATCCAAGATGGATTGCAAATATCCCTAAGAGCCAGTTCTGCCGGTTACGCAGAAACTGTACCAGACATTTTGATTATATCACGGAAGGGTCCCATTTAAAACAAAAGTTCATGGATAAAGCTTTCCCACCAAAACTCATAAACGAAGCATTCGATTTCTATCTGTCAGAACCTCCCATATCCACCAGTGAAACTACTCAATCTTTATTACAGCCGGTTAGGTTTGTGACTCAGTTCCACTCTAAACACAAAGCCATGGAACGTATACTCACCAAACACTGGTCGATCCTTCTTCAGGATCCACATTTAAAATCCACAATCACTTCCAAACCCAAGTTTACGTACCAGAAGAGTAGGAACATTAAAAATCTGATAGCACACAGTAAATACAAATGCCAACAAAGTTCCAACAAAACATCTCCCTGTCTTATTCCCTTAATTGGGATGTACCAGTGCCGGAAAAAAACTATGCCTTACATACAGTCATGTCCATCATGGTCAAAAGGATTTTACCATCAAGGGTCAGACATATCAGATCAGCAACTTCTACAACTGTTCCACAGAATTTGTCATTTACTGCTTGACATGTCCATGTGGGTTACACTACGTGGGCCGCACTATACGCACTTTAAGAAAGAGGTTTGGCGAACACCGCCGCCTAGTAGAGGCAGGAGATGACCATCACAGTGTTCCCCCCCATTTCCTTTAAAAACACAATCATTCTTCATCTGGTCTCAAAGTTTGGATTATCGAGTCTATTTCCGGTACGTTCCCACTGGCAGAGCGTTTCAAACGTCTCTGCCAGAGGGAAACGTACTGGATATACACTCTGGACACCCTGGCCCCTGGAGGACTAAACGAGGAAATAGAGACGAGTAGCCTTATTTGACCGCTCTCCTAGTCCTCCATGTTATACAAGGCTGCTATTACTCCCAACATACCTGTTTGTCATATAAACATATTTTTTGTTCTAAAGTGGGTACCCCAGTATCATCGTGTATGTCTTCCTCCCCTCCCCCCCCCCTTTTTTCTCATCATGATGTAGTAGTGGTCGCTAATATGTTATGTTTGCATACCACTTTTTAAGCTCAACCAGCACATATTCCTCTTCATCTTATAAGAGAACATACCAGTGTGGTCCCATATCAAAACACATTTACATTTCTATTTAGAATGGATAATTATGATTTATCTATTATGTACCAGTCACGTAAGAACAATTCCATTATCACTATCATCCCAATATTGCATGAATTCCACAATAATGTCAGGAATATATTCTTTATTTTAGATTTATTGTCATTTATTATTTTTATTTCTGTATATTTTTATTTTCCATATTATCACATTTACCCAACCTTTATTTAATAACATTATTATCCATATTTCTTTTTTTATATATATATTTTTTATAATAATAATTTCTTATATACGTATTCATTTTTTATATATATATATATTTTTTTTTTTCCTTTAATTTTACCATATCCTATTATTCTATACCTATTTTTAATGCAGTTATTACCATCATTATTATTATTATTTTCATCCATCTCTTTCATCATGTTCTTTCCTCTCTTTTTTAAATTTATTTTTATTTTAATCTTTCAACAATATTACCTAAATCTACATCACCTCATTATATCTGTTCATTATTATCATTTTCATCTTTATTCTCATTTCTATCTATTTTTTCTTTTAGTTCATTATTGTCCATTCCGTTTTTCATTTCCCTATTTTTTTATACTACCAGGAATCCATATTCCCTATTTTACAACATTGTCATCATAGTCAGTCTAGTTATAGTAATCCTAGCTACACATTCTACCTATATATGCTGATTTTTTATTATCACTTTTGTATTATCACTTGCCCTCATAGATAATATTACCCCAATGGAAAATATAGAATAAAAAAAGAAAGAGAAAACCTGCACTATCAAGCAAAAAATTAATATCACTGCAGCTGCAACAAAACCACAAATATCAATGAGGTGAAAAATTACATACAAAGAAAAAATTGTGCGCTTACATTAGATATTTAAATTGATATTACTACATGATTATCATAAGTAGATAAAACAAATAAATAAAAAACACCATCAAAGTTAATTGTGAGTGAATTAGAAAGTCGCTATGCTACAGAGCAAACAGCGACATGTAAGTCAAATACTAATATTGACCATTGCATACATATTAACCAACAATAAAGTTATAAACTGGTGTGCAAAAAAGAAAAAACAAAAGGTTATTCCACCCAAGTGCAAAGTCATAAAGTTCAAAATTGCATCCTGAGTCGCAGGAAAAACGCATATCCAAAGTTCATGAATTGCATTCCTTAGTGTGTATAAATATATATATATAAATAAAAAACACCATCAAAGTTAATTGTGAGTGAATTAGAAAGTCGCTATGCTACAGAGCAAACAGCGACATGTAAGTCAAATACTAATATTGACCATTGCATACATATAAACCAACAATAAAGTTATAAACTGGTGTGTAAAAAGGGAAAAAACAAACAAACAAAGGTTATTCCACCCAAGTGCAAAGTCATAAGTGAAAAATTTCAAAATTGCATCCTGAGTCGCAGGAAAAAAAACGCATATCCAAAGTTCATGAATTGTATTCCTTAGTGTGTATAAAGGAATAAGGGGACGTGAAGGGACCTCCAACCACCAGTGGATCCGAAGGTTGATAATAGGTGTATCCTTACCAGACACGTTGGACCTCCTTTGTAGCAAGGTCTTAGAAGCATGCAGATTTAGCCCTCTGCAGGGACAGTAGATGTCAGCTCACCACACAGCTGGAGATGGTTCCGACACTTCCGCATTGATGTAAACACTCCCTCGTTTGGACAGACACGTTGGACCTCCTTTGTAGCAAGGTCTTAGAAGCATGCAGATTTAGCCCTCTGCAGGGACAGTAGATGTCAGCTCACCACACAGCTGGAGATGGTTCCGACACTTCCGCATTGATGTAAACACTCCCTCGTTTGGACTCGTAAGTAAAGAAAGGGAGAAAGAAAAAAACTCCAATGGTATAGTATGTAAAAAAGGGGAACTTTATTGCCTCAGACAACTAGGCATCTTTAAAACATCCAAAACATAAAAGCCGGCAAAATATAAAAACAGAGACGCCCGTGCTAGGTTACATGGGGCTCTATGGCGATCTGGCGTACACTGCGTAGCCACGCCCTACATGTTTCGTGATAGGTCACGTCTTCAAAGGGGCACGGGCGACGCAGTGAACCATCGCCATTTATAGTACTTCCTTACATTCAAGCCTCATTTTCATCTGAGTTTCCATTACAATCTGAGCATGTGCAAAGGATACCAAGCCTCAACATGGCTCCCGTTATAATGCTTCCTCTCTATTCAAGCCTCGTTTTCGTCCAAAGAACGAATTACGATCTGAGCATGTGCAAAGGATACCAAGCCTCGACGTAGCTTGCATTATGAAACACAAACCAGGAAGCTTGTTCCTGAATGTCATTAGCACACTTTATATGGCCAAAATTTTGTTCTCATCTCAAACTAATATATGTCATCTATTATAGATCTAAGCAATTAGTTATTTTTGGGTCGAATCGTCCCATTTTACATACTGTAGGACACTACTCCTACAGTAATAGACATCAAAAAAAAAAAAAAAAGGGGAAAATTTGAAAAAGATGAAAAAATAAATAAATGGCAAAAAAAACAAAAAAACAAAAAAACAAAAACAATATTGCTTGTTCTTTCCTCAGACCACAACTACTGTATTATTGAAAAAAATCTCTATATTTGGGGGTTACATTACTAAGAATCGTCATACATTAGTCCTATATTTATGTGTATTACTACATTCAAAGGGCAGCCATATCTCGACATGGTATCCCCCTATACTTTTTACAAGACCGACATTAAAACCACCCCTAGAAAAAGAGGGAGAGGGGGGGAAGGGGGGAGGTTTACAAATTATTCTCCCAAGTGTCGAAATTAATGCGTCCACACACAACATCGTCTAAGCATTGTCAATAAACGCATTAATCTCGACATCTACATTGAGCCCAAAGGGTTTTAAACATTTCATTTTATATATCCACTCCATTTCGAGCTTGGATATAGCTCGTTTTTTCGGACCACCCCTCCATGGTGTCTTGAGTCTATCTATGGCTATGAATTTTGTACCCCTAGGATCTCGCCCATGTACATCCAAATAATGTTTGGATACTGGGTGGCCTATAAACCCTCTTCGGATATTTCCAATGTGCTCGTTCAATCTGACCTGAAGGGGTCGTACTGTACGGCCAACGTATTGTAATCCGCATGGACAGATTAAGAGGTATACTACGTGGGTGGTGGAACAGGTAATAAAGGATTTAATCGAAAAAATCCTCGAAGTGATGGTAGAATGGAACTGTTTCACTTTACGATCTTTGATGTCATTAATAGTACAAACAGCACAGTTTTTACATTTATAATACCCAACCAAGTTCTGAAAGAACATGGGTTTTCTGATGGGAGGGTCGCAGACACCGGGAGCTATCACTGATCTGATAGAAGGTACTCCTCTGAAAATTACACGAGGTTTCTCAGGAAGTAGAGGGCCTAATACACTATCATTTTTTATAATATGCCAGTGCTTATACATCAATTTCCTAACCAAGGAATATTGATGAGAGTAGCCTGTTATAAAGGGACAAATGGACTCTTTTTCAGGAATTTCCACCCTACTCTTATCTCTAAGGAGTGACTCTCTATCAACCAACTCCACTAAATAAAAGTGATTATTTACAGGAGTTGGACAGGTTAGTGGGAGATTCCACTACTTATACTCTCCTTAAATCCGACCCCCGTATAAAGTACAGGAAGGAATTAGAGGGGATTGTTGATTTCGGGTTTCAATCAGGTATTATCAACAAAAAAGAGAAACAATTTCTGATACCAGTATCCTCACGGATACCTATTATATATTACTTGCCGAAAATCCACAAGAACCCTATACACCCGCCTGGCCGTCCAATTATTAGTGGAATAAATTCCATCACCTCAAGAGTTGGCAAGTATATCGATGGGTTTCTCCAACCCTTGGTTAGATCATTACCCGCTTACATTGGGGACAGTAAACATACCATTAATCTTTTAAGAGATTGTGGATACAGGGAGGGACATTGGCTGGTAACTGCCGATGTCACATCCCTGTATACCACGATCCCCCATAAATGGGGTATATCCTCAGTAAAATACTTTCTATACAAGGACCCCTCACTCCCAAGGAGACAAAAGCGGTTTATAATGGAACTTCTTGAATATGCCACCACGCACAACTTTTTTTGGCATCAATACTTCCTTCAAACAAAGGGAGTTGCCATGGGAGCGAAGTTCGCCCCCAGCCTGGCTAATTTATTCATGGGGAAATGGGAGGAGGACGTCATCTATGCCCAGAGGAGATCGGAGTTAGTCCTGTGGGCAAGGTACATAGATGACGTCCTCCTCCTGTGGAATGGTACCCATGAATCTCTCTGTGAGTTTATGGAAAATCTAAATAGGAACGACAGGGGGATTGAATTTAAGTATGAGGCCAGTTTAAAATCTGTGAACTTCCTAGATCTTGTAATTAAGGGAGAGGGAGACTCTTTGCATACCTCTACTTATTTCAAGACCACAGACCGCAATTCATTTATCCCCAGAGACAGTTGCCACCATAAAGCGTGGCTTGATTCAGTCCCTAAAAGTCAATACTTACGTATTAGACGTAATTGTTCTACCATCAATGACTTTAGAGTACAATCTAAGATACTTACTGAGAGGTTTTTGGAAAAAGGATATGAATTTCCTTTCCTTGAGGAAAAAATGAGAGAGGTGGAGTTGGTTGATAGAGAGTCACTCCTTAGAGATAAGAGTAGGGTGGAAATTCCTGAAAAAGAGTCCATTTGTCCCTTTATAACAGGCTACTCTCATCAATATTCCTTGGTTAGGAAATTGATGTATAAGCACTGGCATATTATAAAAAATGATAGTGTATTAGGCCCTCTACTTCCTGAGAAACCTCGTGTAATTTTCAGAGGAGTACCTTCTATCAGATCAGTGATAGCTCCCGGTGTCTGCGACCCTCCCATCAGAAAACCCATGTTCTTTCAGAACTTGGTTGGGTATTATAAATGTAAAAACTGTGCTGTTTGTACTATTAATGACATCAAAGATCGTAAAGTGAAACAGTTCCATTCTACCAGCACTTCGAGGATTTTTTCGATTAAATCCTTTATTACCTGTTCCACCACCCACGTAGTATACCTCTTAATCTGTCCATGCGGATTACAATACGTTGGCCGTACAGTACGACCCCTTCAGGTCAGATTGAACGAGCACATTGGAAATATCCGAAGAGGGTTTATAGGCCACCCAGTATCCAAACATTATTTGGATGTACATGGGCGAGATCCTAGGGGTACAAAATTCATAGCCATAGATAGACTCAAGACACCATGGAGGGGTGGTCCGAAAAAACGAGCTATATCCAAGCTCGAAATGGAGTGGATATATAAAATGAAATGTTTAAAACCCTTTGGGCTCAATGTAGATGTCGAGATTAATGCGTTTATTGACAATGCTTAGACGATGTTGTGTGTGGACGCATTAATTTCGACACTTGGGAGAATAATTTGTAAACCTCCCCCCCTTCCCCCCCCTCTCCCTCTTTTTCTAGGGGTGGTTTTAATGTCGGTCTTGTAAAAAGTATAGGGGGATACCATGTCGAGATATGGCTGCCCTTTGAATGTAGTAATACACATAAATATAGGACTAATGTATGACGATTCTTAGTAATGTAACCCCCAAATATAGAGATTTTTTTCAATAATACAGTAGTTGTGGTCTGAGGAAAGAACAAGCAATATTGTTTTTTTTTTTTTTTTTTTTTTTTTTGCCATTTATTTATTTTTTCGTCTTTTTCAAATTTTCCCCTTTTTTTTTTTTGATGTCTATTACTGTAGGAGTAGTGTCCTACAGTATGTAAAATGGGACGATTCGACCCAAAAATAACTAATTGCTTAGATCTATAATAGATGACATATATTAGTTTGAGATGAGAACAAAATTTTGGCCATATAAAGTGTGCTAATGACATTCAGGAACAAGCTTCCTGGTTTGTGTTTCATAATGCAAGCTACGTCGAGGCTTGGTATCCTTTGCACATGCTCAGATCGTAATTCGTTCTTTGGACGAAAACGAGGCTTGAATAGAGAGGAAGCATTATAACGGGAGCCATGTTGAGGCTTGGTATCCTTTGCACATGCTCAGATTGTAATGGAAACTCAGATGAAAATGAGGCTTGAATGTAAGGAAGTACTATAAATGGCGATGGTTCACTGCGTCGCCCGTGCCCCTTTGAAGACGTGACCTATCACGAAACATGTAGGGCGTGGCTACGCAGTGTACGCCAGATCGCCATAGAGCCCCATGTAACCTAGCATGGGCGTCTCTGTTTTTATATTTTGCCGGCTTTTATGTTTTGGATGTTTTAAAGATGCCTAGTTGTCTGAGGCAATAAAGTTCCCCTTTTTTACATACTATACCATTGGAGTTTTTTTCTTTCTCCCCTTCTTTACTTACGAGTCCAAACGAGGGAGTGTTTACATCAATGCGGAAGTGTCGGAACCATCTCCAGCTGTGTGGTGAGCTGACATCTACTGTCCCTGCAGAGGGCTAAATCTGCATGCTTCTAAGACCTTGCTACAAAGGAGGTCCAACGTGTCTGTCCAAACGAGGGAGTGTTTACATCAATGCGGAAGTGTCGGAACCATCTCCAGCTGTGTGGTGAGCTGACATCTACTGTCCCTGCAGAGGGCTAAATCTGCATGCTTCTAAGACCTTGCTACAAAGGAGGTCCAACGTGTCTGTCCAAACGAGGGAGTGTTTACATCAATGCGGAAGTGTCGGAACCATCTCCAGCTGTGTGGTGAGCTGACATCTACTGTCCCTGCAGAGGGCTAAATCTGCATGCTTCTAAGACCTTGCTACAAAGGAGGTCCAACGTGTCTGGTAAGGATACACCTATTATCAACCTTCGGATCCACTGGTGGTTGGAGGTCCCTTCACGTCCCCTTATTCCTTTATACACACTAAGGAATACAATTCATGAACTTTGGATATGCGTTTTTTTTCCTGCGACTCAGGATGCAATTTTGAAATTTTTCACTTATGACTTTGCACTTGGGTGGAATAACCTTTGTTTGTTTGTTTTTTCCCTTTTTACACACCAGTTTATAACTTTATTGTTGGTTTATATGTATGCAATGGTCAATATTAGTATTTGACTTACATGTCGCTGTTTGCTCTGTAGCATAGCGACTTTCTAATTCACTCACAATTAACTTTGATGGTGTTTTTTATTTATATATATATATTTATACACACTAAGGAATGCAATTCATGAACTTTGGATATGCGTTTTTCCTGCGACTCAGGATGCAATTTTGAACTTTATGACTTTGCACTTGGGTGGAATAACCTTTTGTTTTTTCTTTTTTGCACACCAGTTTATAACTTTATTGTTGGTTAATATGTATGCAATGGTCAATATTAGTATTTGACTTACATGTCGCTGTTTGCTCTGTAGCATAGCGACTTTCTAATTCACTCACAATTAACTTTGATGGTGTTTTTTATTTATTTGTTTTATCTACTTATGATAATCATGTAGTAATATCAATTTAAATATCTAATGTAAGCGCACAATTTTTTCTTTGTATGAAAATATAGAATGCATTATTACTTTTAAACTTTTCCCATTTATACATACACAGCACTGGTTTTTATTAAGATTATACTTACACAGCGCTGGTTTTTATTAAGATCGCGTCGCCTATTTGCTCTCCCTGCACGGACCCGGAAGTGCTCTCGCTCCCCCAGATCACACACAGTGCGTTCCAGCGGCCTGATCTGCCGACAATCTACCAGCACAGCCTGTTTCATGAAGCAGAACGACACTACAAGATGTGACTGGACTATATCCCTGGGACACCTGGCACTATCTGCATATTACCTTTTATGCCTGATTACATGTACCCTTGTGAGTACCTGTTTTTAAAGATTTATTAAATTCGTTTTTAATATTGCACTAGAGTGGCGCCCTTGTCGTTCTTCTCCTACAGTATCCAGAGGATTGTTTCTTCTCTATCAACAGGGCTGCCTTCTACAACTGCTTTTATTGGACTATAATCTAGTTCCTTTTGGACTTTAGCAGCTCAGAGTCTGTTGTTTTTGATCACCCAGTTATTATTATAGTTCCAGAGTGTCAATTTATGTTATTAGTTGTGTATCCACTTTCCCAACCACCCCATTTCCCCTTCACCATAAAAAATCAGATCTTTATGGGGGGCTATAACTGTTTTTCCAATTGTACTGAATATAGCGCTCACATCCACATGTACTCATACAGAACGGTTCCCGTTTGAAAAAGATTAGATCTGATGAAATTGCAAAATGCGTTCCAAGTCTCACACCCGTATGATCGGACGCGGTAGGAAAGTCCCCAGCAGCCTCTATGCATTTCGCAATATGGTTTGCATCATCAGGAAGCTGCTGTATCTATGCCTGTCCTCTTATTTATACCTCCTTTAATTTTTTGATCCTTGTCAGCTTGTCAAACAATTGGAAACGGCCGTGACACGAAAACGGAAGTGGTTCAGCCGCTGGAACCCAGGCCCGTTTTTCCCTTAATATGTATCTATTGTGGTAATTTGTCATAGCTGTATCTATGACAAATTACCACAATAGATACATATTAACTACTTCAATACAGGGCACTTAGACACCTTCCTGCCTGGACCAATTTTCAGCTTTCAGCGCTGTCGCAGTTTGAATGACAATTGTGCAGTCTTGCTACACTGTACCCAAACTAAATTTTTATAATTTTGTTCCCACAAATAGAGCTTTCTTTTGGTGGTATTTGATCACCTCTGCCTTTTTTTTTTTTTTTTTTGCTAAACAAATAAAAAAAGACTGAAAATTTTGAAAAAAATAAAAGTTTTGCCTTTGTTTCTGTTAAAAAAATTTCTAAATAAGTAAGTTTTCTCTTTCACTGATGGGCACTGAAAAGGCGGCACCGATGAGGTGGCACCAATGAGCGGGCACTGACGATGGGCACTGATATGCGGCACTGATGGCCACTGGTAGGCGGCACTGATGGGTGGCACTGATATGCAGCACTGATGGGCATTGATAGGCGGCACTGATGGGCACTCATGGGTGGCACTGGGTGGCATTGGTTGGCACTGATGGGCACTGATAGGCGACACTGATGGTCACTGAAATGCGGCACTGCTGGGCACTGATGGGCAATGATAGGGTGGCACTGATAGGCGGCACTGCTGGGCACTGGTGGGCACTGATGGGCACTGATACATGGCACTGATATAAGGCACTGATAGGCATCCCTGGTGGCACTGGCAGTGGTAGGCATTGGAGTGGGCACTGATTGGCATCTGCCTGGGCACAGATTGGCAGCTGCCTGGGCACATAGTGGTATTTCCCTGGGGTCTAGGGGGCATACCTGGTGGTCCAGTGTGGATGGCTTCCCTGGTGGTCCTGGGCGGCTTCCCTGGTGGTCCTGGGTGGGATACGAGGGGGGGGCTGTGCTGATAAACAATCAGCACAGACCCCCCCTGTCAGGAGAGCAGCCGATCAGCTCTCCTCTACTCGCGTCTATCAGACGTGAGTGAGGAAAAGCCGATTACCAGCTCTTCCTATTTACATCGCGATCAGCCGTTATTGGACACGGCTGATCACGTGGTAAAGAGTCTCCGACAGAGACTCTTTACCTAGATCCGTGTTGCGGGGTGTCAGACTGACACCCCGCAACAACGATCGCCGCGATGAGCGCCCACGGGGGCGCGCAGTGGCTCGATATTCCTGATCATGTCATATGATGTCCGGTCAGGAATATCAAACCACTTTGCCGCCGTCATTTTGTAATAGGGCGGGCGGCAAGTGGATAAGGGAAAAACGGGCCTGGGTTCCAGTAACCAAAATGGCGGCTATACTACTTCCTGTATAGCCCTGAGTATCCAAGATGGCGGCTAAACCACTTCCGGTTTTGTGTCACGGCCATTTCCAATTGTTTGATAAAAAAATTAAAGGAGGTATAAATAAGAGGACAGGCATAGATACAGCAGCTTCCTGATGACGCAAACCCTGTTGCGAAAGGCGTAGAGGCTGCTGGGGACTTTCCTACCGCGTCCGATCATATAGGTGTGAGGCTTGGAACGCACACCGCTGTGAGGAGACACTAGGACAGATTGAGACTCCGCTCTCCACATACACTGCTGTATTAGCTTGGTGCCGGCTTAGGGGCACGTAAACATGTGAGTTTGACTATGTTTTTTAAATTTTTTTAAAAAGATGAGAGTTACATACTACACCATGATGGCTATCCACATGTTTTTGTGAGCACTATATAGAGCAAGAGACACTAATGTACTGCTTGAACAGGCTGCGATTGGACCCATCATAAACGGAGTGGTTATCCTAAATGAACCAAAGGCTCATCCTTACCGTATCTGGTGAGTGGCCATTGCAACAGGTGGTGGTAAAATCACAATAAGTGGTGAATTTGGAGCACTTTATATTGAAGAAAAACGTTATTACTGCACAGGAGTGATCACTCACTGAGGATATCTAGTGTACTGTGGTGCACATGTTGGGGACATTTTTCAAAAACATTTTTTTCTGCACATTTTCTTGCACTGTGCAGCACATATATACATTGATATGGGAATTCTATGTATGAAGTAATATTGGCACATTGTATGATTTTAGTTTTCAGTTTATTTCTCACTTATATATATATATATACCTATATATTTTTTTAATATTTTGTTAGCACTAGCACTTTATAAAGTGATTGGTAACACTATAAGATATTTCACTTAGATACATTTTGATTAGAAATAATATATGGGAAAGATAAGTTTTTTGATATAAAGCCAAAAAAAAAAGAGAACAATATCAATATACTAATATAGATGGCACAGAAAAACACTTCATTATAGGATCAATATAGAAATATTTTTTATTTTTACAATTTGCACACTTCATGATGGTTATTATACACAAAGGTTTCTCTTAAAGGTTTGATCTACCGGTACTTGGATTGAAAATGAGTAAAATCACTTTGGATTATAATTTCATGGACTCACCTTCATAAGATGTTGTACCCCAGCCGGTCACCCAGCACTCCGTACCACAGGGGAAGGTGGTGGTGGAAGATGGCAGACAGATTGGCATGATGTACTGAGTATAGGTGACTGGTGGGGCCAGCTGTATCAGGGCGATGTCTCCAGGGGTATAAACACTTGAATATTGACTATTGACAATGATATTCTTTACATTGGTAATAACTGTATGAGAGCTGGTCACACCCAGCCGGTACATGCCCAAATATACTTTATAATTCGATACCTGGATAGGTCTGCAGAAAGAAAACAGAACATAACATGTATAAATGAGGACCCATCTGTTGTAGAAGGCAATGCAATATCATTACTATCAATGAACTTCAGAATCTAATGAATGAAATACAACTTGATCATAATATGTTCTCTATGAATGGACTGTATGTACACAAGTCCAATGGTATAAACTTAGGCAGGATCTTTAGAGTTTACTGAGATGCTAAGTTGTAGTAATCTCTATTGAAGGCTCAGAAGTGGAATGCAATTGTTTGTATACTTGTTAGATCTACAACATTAAACAGTTCCAAATAAAGGTATTAAAATAAGTCAGATATAAAAGATACAGAATCATTCAGCTCTGTATTGATTAATACATCATTACATGCATTTTATTTATTGCAAGCAGTGTAAGCACCTGAATTGGTATCAGCCTCTTACAGTGCCTCTACAGCAAAACTCAGACTAGGGAAAGAATAAACAGTACAAGGAGAAAACCAATCATGGAGCATGCTGATAGAGGGAGAGAGCAGAGTGGCAGGGAGATAAGCCTATCACTTTGCTGCTTCTCCTTCACTGTCCAGTCACAGGCTGGAGGCGGGATCATGACAGAATAGGCTCAGAGGAGCTGGGTTGATTGATGATGGCCATCGTTCAAGCTAAAAGACTGAGCAAAAAATATGTTCTTTTAGGAATGGCTGTGGATTGAGGGTGAGTATTTGATCCTTTTATGGGCTTACTTTTCTGGAATGAAGTGTTGCATCCTCCTTTGATTAAAGGGCAGGTGTAGGAATAGTTAAAACAGAACCAGCAGAACCACAATGAGATAAATGAGCCTGTGGCTTAGACTGAAGGTGCAGCACCCCAGAGACTTCATATCTACGCAGTGTTATGACAGTGATCCATTTATACCTCCTCCTGCTGTCATGTAGACCTGGGCCCTGCTTAGTTCCAGGCAGGGAAAAGTTCAAAGCACTCTTCATGATGTCCCAAGTGTGCTACTAATATCCAAGTGGTAAACTATGAGTTTAGGGTATTGTATAGACTACTCTTCAGAAGAGATTGGCCGAAACACCCCCCTGTTCGGTTTGCAGCAAAGCTCCTGAACAGGGGAAAAACCCGAACGGCGAACCCCATTGAAGTCTATAGAAGCCGAACAGGAAAAATCAAAAGTGTCCATTTTTAAGGCTTATATGCAAGTAAATAAAGTGGAAACTCTGTACATTGTATAGAACATGCTGCAGTAAAAATGACAATTCTAAAGAAAAAAAAATGTCAAATCACATTTTAAATTGACTTGCGGTTGCAATTTCCGGCACCCAGCTATTGAAAAAAAAATGGTGCGGGGTCCCTCCCAGTCCATAGAATTTTGAAGGAAACCAACCCCCCCCTGCCAAAATTTAAAAAAGAAAGCGTGGGGTCTCCCCCAAAATCCATACTAAACCCTTATTCAAACATGCAGCATGGCAGGTCAGGAAAGGGAGGGGGCAGGCGAGTGTCCCCTCTCTTGAACCATACCAGATCACATGCCTTCAACATGTTGATGGGGACAAGAGTCTTTTCCCCACAACCATGGCTGACAGTTGTGGGGGTATGCGGGTGGGGGGCTTATCAGAATCTGGAAGCTCCTTTAACAAGGGGGACCCCAGATCCCACCCCCCTTTGTGAACGAGTATAAAGTACATAGTAACCCTACCCATTCACCAAAAAATTGTCAAAAAGTAATAAAAACACAGAGACAGTTTTTAACAATTCCTTTATTAAAAAATAAAAAAACAGTGTCCCCCAATGTAAATCCATCGTCAATTAAGCACTCCTGCCATCCATGAAGGCTGGCCGCCTACTGCAGGCTCCACTGTTTGACAGTTCTTATATAGGGAAAAGCAGGGCCACTTAGCTACGTCACCTGGTAGCACCGTCCCCCCCCTTCTGAAGTCAGGGACGGCTGAATGCCGGGTCAGTGATGTCACAAGGGGGTGGTGCCACCAGGTGACGTAGCTAAGTGGCCCTGCTCTTCCGTATATAAGAACTGTCATACAGAGGAGCCTGCAGTAGGCGGCCAGCCTTCATGGACGGCGGGAGCATTTTTTTTTCCGGCTGCGGTGGGACTGACAAAAGATTTACATGGGGGGGCACTATTTTTTTTTTTTTTTTTTAGTTTTTGACAATTCCTTTAGTAAAAAAAAATCTGTGTTTTTATTACTTTTTGCCACTTTTTTGATGAATGGGTAGGGGTACTAAGCTCCTGCCTGCATACACCTACAACTACTGGCCAGGGTTGTGGGGATGAGGCCCTTGTCCTCATCAACATGGGGACAAGGTGCTTTGGGGTGGAGGGGCAGAGTTCCCCCTAAAGCACCCAACCCCCCAGGGTTGGCCTGGTATGGTTCAGGAGGGGGGCACTCGCTTGCCCCCCCCCCTCCTTTCCTGACCTGCCAGGCTGCATGCTCAGATAAGGGTCTGGTATAGATTTTGGGGGACCTCACGCCAGTTTTTTTGCCGGCAATGTTTTTTTTTATTTAGCTGTCAGTGGGGAAGCCCATTGACAGCTGGTGACTTATCGGTTGTTAAGGAAGCTGCGCTGGCTTCCCGGCCCCGCTCCTTAACAAGCAATTTTTACTATACCCTGATTGGGCAAAGCTTTACAGCGCATTTGGCAGACGAACACCCGCTGAGCACCATGCAAATTCAGGCGTTTCCCAAACTGGGTGAACAGCCAATGTTCGGCCCGAACGGATACTTGGGCCGAACCATTTGCCCAACTCTACTCTTCACCTGTGTCTATCTATCCAGAGTAAATAAGCCTATCAACTCAATAGCTGAATCAAGACCCAATATTAGCGTTCATACAGGGGCTCTTTGGTAATGTTAACTAATCAATGATGATCAATGAGGCACAGTTGGCAGTTTTAAAGTGGACACTTTATAAAAGAAGAACACTATCAATGAATATGTCCATGACTGTTTTTTAGAAACAATTCCAAAAGCAGAATGATTGGTGTCTGATGGAAGAATTGGTTTATAAAGATAACATGTTATACTCACTTCTGGATGCAATTCGCTGCCGTCATAACCCACTCCTGTGAGATCAGGGAGCCTCCACATATATATTCTCCATTTAATTCTGTATGTAAAACAGCGACCTGCCAGGGCCACTTCCCATCCAATGAATCTGTACCACCAACTATCCGACTGGACACCGACGGGGAACCGCACACTGAAAAATGTTGTGCAGATGACACAAGCAAAAAAATAAATAATTTGTTTAACTTACATAATAATAATTACATAATAATAAATATATATATATATATATATATATATATATATATATATATATGTGTGTATGTGTGTGTGTATGTGTGCGTGCGTGTGTGTGTGTATATATATATATATATATATATATATATATATATATATATATATATATATATATATATATATATATATATATATATATATATATATATATATATATATAAAATCCTATCTATCTACAGTGCCTTAAAAAAGTATTCACACCCTTGAAATTTTCCACATTTTGTCATGTTACGACCAAAAACTTAAATGTATTTTATTGGTATTTAATGTGATAGACAGACACAAAGTGGCTCATAACTGTGAAATGGAAGGAAAATGATAAATGGATTTCAACATTTTTTACAAATAAATATGTGAAAAGTGTGGGGGGGCATTTGTATTCAGCCCCCTTTACTCTGATACCCCTAACTAAAATCTAGTGTAACCAATTACCTTCAGAAATCACCTAATTAGTAAATAGAATCCACCTGTGTGTAATTTAATCTCAGTATAAATACAGCTTTTCTGTGTCCTCAGAGGTTTGTTAGGGAACCTTAGTGAACAAACAGCATCATGAAGGCCAAAGAACACATCAGACAGATCAGGGATAAAGTTGTGGAGAAGTTTAAAGCAGGGTTAGGGTATGAAAAAATATTCCAAGCTTTGACCATCGCACAGAGCACTGTTCAATCCATCACCTGAAAATGGAAAGAGTATGGCACAACTGCGAACCTACCGAGACATGGCCGTCCACCTAAACTGACAGGCCGGGCAAGGAGAGCATTCATCAGAGAAGCAGCCAAGAGGTCCATGGTAACTCTGGAGGAGCTGCAGAGATCCACAGCTCAGGTGGGAGAATCTGTCCACAGGACAACTATTAGTCGTGCTCTCCACAAATCTGCCCTTTATGGAAGAGTGGCAAGAAGAAAGACATTGTTGAAAGTCATAAGAATTCCAATTTGCAGTTTACAAGAAGTAATATGGAGGACACAGCAAACATGTGGAAGAAGGTGCTCTGGTCAGATGAGACCAAAATTTGACTTTTTGGCCTAAAAACAAATCACGATGTGTGGCAGAAAACTAACACTGCACATCACCCTGAACACACCATCTTCACTGTGAAACATGCTTGTTTTTCTTCAGCAGGGACAGGGAAGCTGGTCAGAGTTGATGGGAAGATGGATGGAGCCAAGTACAGGGCAATCTTAGAAGAAAACCTGTTAGAGTCTGCAAAAGACTTGAGACTGGGGCGGAGGTTCACCTTCCAGCAGGACAACGACCCTAAACATACAGCCAGAGCTACAATTGAAGGGTTTAGATCAAAGCATATTCATGTGTTAGAATGGCCCAGTCAAAGTCCAGACCAAAATCCAATAGAGAATCTGTGGCAAGACTTGAAAATTGCTGTTTACACAGGGCCGACCCAACCATGGGACCCAGCGGCACTTTAAGAGGGGTGGCAGCCAGCTGGAACCCCCAATCACTGCGCTGTCTTCCGATATCTGCCCACTGGGATGCTGTAAAAGGCTGCATCCAAGAAATGTGTAGCCCACGCTGCCTGTGAAACAGTTTCACATTGAGCAGATTGTGAAGCTTGTAAGAGCCGCTGAGTCTGTGATACTGTCAGCTAATGTAACTGTATGCAGGGAGAGAGATCAGCTGTCACAACTCAGCAGTGATGTTGGGAGTGGGCGGGACCAAACAGCTATCAAACACCAGCCAATGCAATGGGGTCTTGGCAGGTCACTACATTTATGTGGCTCCGCCCCTTTCTTAAACAGCCCGATGATTGGCCGGTGTTTGATAGCTGCTCAGTCCTACCCACCCCCAACATCACCACAGAGAACAATACGTACCAAATGAAACTTAGCGGCGATGGTGGAAACCCCTCTACAGATAATTGCAACACAAATTAACTTCAAGTGCAACAAATTTTTAGTTGGGAGGTTCTCACCATTAGAACACGTTGGATTTTTTTTTTTTTGAGTGTTACACTTCATTTTTTATGTTTTAGTCACTATTATAATGTGAATTATTGCACCTGAAGTTCATTTTGCACCACCCTTGCTAAGTCCATGTCTTTATGGACCTTGCTTTGTTCTCTGGTGCTCAGTCATGTTGGAACAGGAAGGGGCCATCCCCAAACTGTTCCCACAAAGTTGAGAGCATGAAATTGTCCAAAATGTCTTGGTATGCTGACGCCTTAAAGTGGTTGTAAAGGTTCAATTTTTATTGTTTAAAAATAACAAACATGTCATACTTACGTCCACTGTGAAGCTCGTTTGGCACAGAGTGGCCCCGAAAAGCATTTTCTGGGGTCCCACGGCGGCTCTCTCGGCTCCTCCCCGCCTCAGATAACCGCCTCTGGGAAGCGCTCTCCCAGGGCGGTTACCTTGCGGGTGCGCTCCTAAACCATAGCCGCCGAGTGCAGGACTCTGCCCCGCCCCCCGATGCCTGCGTCATTGGATTTGCTAGGGCTTAGGTAAGTAAAATGGGGGCTGGTGGGGGCCAGTAATCATCAGATGTTTTTTCACCTTAATGCATAGGATGCATTAAGGTGAAAAAACAGGAACCTTTACAACCCCTTTATGAGTTCCCTTCACTGGAACTAAGGGTCGAAGCTCATCCCCTGAAAAACAACCCCACACCATAATCCCCCATCCTCCAAATGATTTGGAGCAGTGCACAAAGCAAGGTCCATAAAGACATGGAGTTTAGGGTGGAGAAACCTGATTTGCCTGCACAAAGTCCTGACCTCAACCTGATAGAACACCTTTGGGATGAATTAGAGCAGAGACTGCGAGCCAGGCCTTCACAAATGTGCTTCTGGAAGAATGGTCAAACATTCCCATAGACACACTCCTAAACCTTGTGGACAGCCTTCCCAGAAGAGTTGAAGCTGTTATAGCTGCAAAGGGCGGAGCCAACTCAATATTGAACCCTACGGACTAAGACTGGGATGCCATTAAAGTTCATGTGCGTGTAAAGGCAGGCGTCCCAGTACTTTTGAAAATATAATGTGTGTATGTATATGTATAAACACACACATTATATTGCCAAAAGTATAATATATATATATATATATATATATATATATATATATATACACACGCTTGTGTGTTTGAGCTTTGGGGGTGCACTCCCTAATGCAATAGGCTGCGCACGCCTATGACCCTCAGCTGGTCCATTTTTCCACCAGTGAGTTCCCCATAGCAGCATTGTCTGCAGGAGTCACATTGCAAGTTGTATGAGACATGAGAGCCTGATAGGGACTTGCCTTGCTCAGCCCTGATTAACCACTTCAGGAAGGATTTGCCCCCTTATTGACAGGCCAATTTTTTTGCGATACGGCACTATGTCGCTTTAACTGACCATTGCGTGGTCGTGCGACGTTGCACCCAAACAAAATCCTTTTTTCCCCAAAAATAGAGCTTTCTTTTGGTGGTATTTGATCACCTCTGCGGTTTTTGTTTTTTGCACTATAAACAAAAAAAGAGCGACAATTTTGAAAAAAAAAGCTATATTTGTTACTTTTTGCTATAATAAATATCCCCAAAAAATATATAAAAAACTATTTTTTTTCCTCAGTGTAGACCGATATGTATTCTTCTACATATTTTTGGTAAAAAAAAAAATCGCAATAAGCGTATATTGATTGGTTTGCGCAAAAGTTATACCGTCTACAAAATAGAGGGTAGTTTTATGGAATTTTTTATTATTCATTTTTTTTTTTATAATAATGGCGGCGATCTGCGATTTTCATCAGGATGGCGACATTATTGCGTACACATCGGACACTTTTGATACATTTTTGGGACCATTGGCATTTGTACAGCGATCAGTGCTATAAAAATGCACTGATTACTGTAAAAATGTCACTGGCAGGGAAGGGGTTAACACTAGGGGGCGATCAAGGGGTTAACTGTGTTCCCTCTCTGTGTTCTAACTGAAGGAGGGATGGGACTGTATAGGGGACATGAGAGATCGCTGTTCATACTCAGAGAACCCGGAAACTATGTGTTTCCACGCACAGATTCCGGTTCTCGGTGTGTCACCAGTGATCTGGCAGAGATCACGACCGCCGGTTACTCGCATCGGCCCCGGGGCGAGCAGTGGGCCACAGGGCCACAGGGCGAAGCAACATTACATAACGTCATTTTGCCCAGCCGTGCCATTCTACCACAGTAAAACTGCGGTGTCTGGTCGGTAAGTGGTTCAAGCGGTTGTATACCCATTATTTTAATTTTTACCTACAAGTAAGCCTGTAGGTAAAATTATTATATTCAATTTGGATGCAGCCGCTGACGTCAGAGGCGCATTCGTTGTGAATGCCCGGCTGAATGTCCGGCAGACGCTGCTGAACCTTACCAGGAAGAAAACTCCCGTGCGCATGGGAGTGACGTCATTGCGGCTTTGGACACTCACAGCACCGAAGCCGTGAACCCGGAAGACACACGAGGGCAAAATGTCAACTCCCTCGGTGAGGACCGGGATTAGATACCGACGCCTCATCCTAAGGTAAGTATTTCATAATGAGCTAGTATGCTGTGCTTACTAACTCATTATGCCTTTGCCTCACAGGTTTTTTTTTTTTTTCTCTGCGGGTATACAACCACTTTAAGTAGTTAAAGTGCCATCCGTGCAGAAAAAGTTCTTTAAAAGTGCAATCCATGCAGATAGGCGATCTTTACATGGATAGCTGGTGAGTGAGGGCACAGGACTTTCATCAACTTTGCCAAATATTTCTGCACAGATTGATCTTTTTAAAGAACTTTAAAGGAATCATCGTAATATTGAAGAATCACAGCACTATATAAATTCTTATTGTTATGCTTTGTCATTTGTTATAGCAGATATTGTTGATTATATGGTAGATATTGTAGACAAATTTTTTAATGATTCTATATATTTTACTGAGCACAAATAACACAGAAACTTCCCATACTAATTCTTAAAGGAGTACACACCTTTTTCTTGCAGCTGTCACAACTTTATTTAATTTAAATTCATTTGAGCACACCACAGCACGAAACACTCATAGAATTTATGCTCTCCTGTTGCCTGTTCTTGATTTAGACGTATTTTATGTTGAAAAAAATTAGCTAAGGTGCCCCCATCTAAATGTTGCTATGGGGCCCCATGAGTCCTAATTATGCCTCTGATTGGATTGCAAATACTTTGGCTGCTAAGACGGTTCACACGTGAATAGTTTAGGTAGTCTTTTGCCTGGAGCTCACATTTCAGATTTCAATTTCCTTACAGCATGAAAAAGGAGCTAAAAATGCCAATCATCAATTTAAAGTTTACATCAAAGAAACAAATGTCATCAATATCTGCAATACATGTACATTTCCCTTCATATGAGAGCCAGAGATAGAGCTCAGAGCCCCAACCTCCTGAGGGAGTCAATGTGTGGAGGGAGCCGTGAGAGGTGCTGGTGCACCATGGTGTCCAGGTTGGGACAGACCAAGGCCCAAGTCCATAAAAGAGAGAGCAGCTAGGAAGCTGTAGAGAAAGTCCATGAGGAACAGAACAGCTAGGAAGTAGGGATGAGCTTCGAGTTTGAGTCGAACTCATGTTTTTGATGTATGGTGGGACGTCCAGATCATCTCTATCTGATTTTATATATACGGGCCAAATTATTCTTTGAATTTCCCCTCAGGCAGAGCCGCTCCAGCGGCCTATAATATTCTCCGTATCTTAAAAAAGTACAGAAAACCCCCTAGTGGGGCTTTAAAGCAGCCAATGAATACAAAATGGATAATCAAAACATAGTTGTATTGGTACAAAAAATATATTAAATAGCAAAATGATTCTGACCTTTAGAGTCAGGACATGAACTGGGATACAGTGTGCAATAAAAATATAAAAAAGTATACAACGGACAGTGCCCGTAATCGGGAACAATGTGCAATACAATGTATAGGACAACAAAAGAATGGTAAATATTAAATATTGAAAATACTGACGCGTTTCGACCCTGAATGGGTCTTCTTCAGAGAATAATTGTCAACTGTGGAAATATAATCATGTATCAGACAGAATATAAGGTTCGACAATAGCAAACTTACATATATAACTCACAGTACATCTACAGGTCTCGTATAATTACCAATATATATATATATATATGTATATGTGGTCCCTCCTGAGCCAGTGTCTATCCCAGTGCCGGGTCAACTCCTAAAAGGCAGGCGGTGGGCCAGGCATGCCTTACGAGGAATCGTGCATTTGTTACCCCCCACACAAAGGGGAGGGAAGCAGGGTAGAGGCGGGCGGCAGGCACTCACCGCACCCGGGGTGAAGTAATGATGGTACTACAATCAATTTGGAGCAGAGAAACATTGATTAGTACTCGTAGGGGAATGTAAATTCCCCTAATGCAGAGCATAGTAGAATGTAAATGTGGGGGCATGCAGGGGCAAAAGTGCAAGGGAACAGAATAGAGAAACATAAGGAATAAAAGTGAAGGGAAGAAAACAAGGAGGGGGGGAGGAACAAGGAAGGGGAGTTGCAAAAGATGTGAGGGGAGTGAAAGCGGGGAAAGATGAGAAAACAGAACATATGGGAGAACAGGTGAGGAACGGGAGTGTGGAAAAGTGTGAACTAGGTAGGGAGTGATGTGGTGAGACGAAAGAACCTGCGGTCCCCTGCTGCCCCTGCAAGACCATGCAACAGTATGGGTATAGGATATAATGCAAACCATACACCAGTATAAAAAAGTGTGAGGTGAAGGAGACCAGCCGCAAGGCTGGAAAAGAAAAAAGATTGAGGTGTGGCAGTGAGAGTGAAAGAGATGAGAGAGCCAAAAGTCAGGAAGAGAGTGAAGAGGCACAGGATGAGGATAGTAGTGAAGCCCAGGAACCGTATACAGTCACACAGAAGATTGGATTCCAAAAAAGTGCATGCAATGTGATCAACTAGATAGAAGGTGCATGGGATGATGGTAATGATTATTACCTATTACTGAAGACCAGGGGAGTTTAAGTTAGTTAGCCCAATTTCTGAAAGGTATAATATCAGCATCAGATATATTTAAATAAAGACAAGGAGTATTAGAAAGAAGTGCTCCGCAGCAGTGGTATAAACCACACATGAAAGAAAGCATTTCCAAGTGTTTAAAGGCACTTACCTTACTCACCACATCACTCCCTATCTAGTTCACACTTTTCCACACTCCCGTTCCTCACCTGTTCTCCCATATGTTCTGTTTTCTCATCTTTCCCCGCTTTCACTCCCCTCACATCTTTTGCAACTCCCCTTCCTTGTTCCTCCCCCCCTCCCCCCCTTCCTTGTTTTCTTCCCTTCACTTTTATTCCTTATGTTTCTCTATTCTGTTCCCTTGCACTTTTGCCCCTGCATGCCCCCACATTTACATTCTACTATGCTCTGCATTAGGGGAATTTACATTCCCCTACGAGTACTAATCAATGTTTCTCTGCTCCAAATTGATTGTAGTACCATCATTACTTCACCCCGGGTGCGGTAAGTGCCTGCCGCCCACCTCTACCCTGCTTCCCTCCCCTTTGTGTGGGGGGCAACAAATGCATGATTCCTCGTAAGGCATGCCTGGCCCACCGCCCGCCTTTTAGGAGTTGACCCGGCACTGGGATAGACACTGGCTCAGGAGGGACCACATATATATATTTTTCTCATCGGGAACACCCAACACTATCGGGAATTCTGCGATTGGTAATTATACGAGACCTGTAGATGTACTGTGAGTTATATATGTAAGTTTGCTATTGTCAAACCTTATATTCTGTCTGATACATGATTATATTTCCACAGTTGACAATTATCCTCTGAAGAAGACCCATTCAGGGTCGAAACGCGTCAGTATTTTCAATATTTAATATTTACCATTCTTTTGTTGTCCTATACATTGTATTGCACATTGTTCCTGATTACGGGCACTGTCCGTTGTATACTTTTTTATATTTTTATTGCACACTGTATCCCAGTTCATGTCCTGACGCTAAAGGTCAGAATCATTTTGCTATTTAATATATTTTTTGTACCAATAAAACTATGTTTTGATTATCCATTTTGTATTCATTGGCTGCTTTAAAGCCCCACTAGGGGGTTTTCTGTACTTTTTTCATGCATCTTATGGGGTGCGCAGCCTTCTCTGTCTGCACTCATATGAGTGTCTTCTGCTGATTCTCCGTATCTTATTGGCTGGAGAAGTCCCCCCCCCATATTTTCTTAAAACTAGAATTCTTTCTCAGAATATTGGAAATAGATGGCAGTGTGGTTGATTTACTAAAGGAGTAAAGCATTCTCATTTTGTAAAGTAAATGTTTTACTTAGCTCAGCCAATGAAGGAAAGCTGTGCTGACTTTAATCATCCAATCATCCCTGAGCTGAAACCCATTTTTTAATCCTTTCACGTAATTGGGTATTCTTTGCAAAGTGAATGTCATCTGCTATTTTAGTAAATCAACCCCATTTTTTAGGTCAGCTGAAATGGAAGTGTTCCATTATATTAGTGTCAGCAGAAAGAATAGTTGGACCAGGATCATCCAGTGATTATGTGAAAGGCTGGGGGGGGGGGATCGGGTCACCCCATCGTCTAGATCAGTTATAACGATGCATCATCCAGTTGTTTGTGATGATAATGTGACACTACCTTTAGATGGCATTGTTGATAATGGAACACTGGTGTATGGATAGACAGTGCTTCCTACTGAGCTGGAATTTCCTGTGTTGATGTAGTTTCCTCCACATGTCATCGTTGGTTTAGGGATATTTGACACATAATTGAATGCAACGTTCAGGTAGGCGCTGATCCAGGTTTGGTAGCTTGTCACCAGTGTATACACCCCGGGGTAGTTGGGTTCTGCACATCCTATTCCCATACTCACAATTCCCACCTGGTACCATACGCCCTGGACCTTACAGACCAGAGGTCCTCCTGAGTCACCCTGTAAGACATTAATAATCATTAGCTGCACAAACGTCTATCTGTTCAATATAATTCAACAAAATGTTTCAGTCTTACCATTTGTCTTTTCCATGAATGTGTAATCACACAAACTAGTTGAGCACCCAGTAAATGGGAGTAGAATAGGCACAGCGCAAGAACTTTAAGAATTAGCAACCAAATCAATTTTGATTTGGTAAATTTGCTTAAAGGATAAGTTCACTTTTGTTCACCTTATAGCATTAATGTACTTCTTTTGCAAAAATAAAAAATCTTTCTATTTAGTCTGCACAAATCTTTGCTCAGTGTCCAGCTGACTGTATAAAAAAAGGTCTCCATTACTTGCCAGACAGACCTTAGGTCATGACACAGGTAGAGGTTGACCTGACACCCTGCATCATCTACCCTCCTACTGCAGAAGATCACTACCACCCACCTTCAGGTGCTTTTTTTAAATGATCACCATTCTCACAAAATACTCAGGCATCATTTTTTTCTACCTTAGCTTTCATCTTAAATAGATTGTTCATTTGGCAGAGTGTGCAGGAGCTGAGAAATCAGATGACAGCCTATGTGGCAGAGCTGTAGTATTGAAAACAGGATATGTATGTCCCAGGTTTGTAAAGCTCACCACACACTATACACTCTGATTGTACAATCTCTATTAGATCTACCACCAACTATGTAGTGCAAAGGCCTGCCTGACTGGATACAGAGTGAATAGATAGATCACTGGTGAGTGTGTCCTCCTATTATATAGTTTTGGTAAATCTAAAGGAGATTGTACAGAGATTGTACAATTGGATTGTGTAGTGTATGGCCATCTGTATACACCTAAAATGACCTAGTTGCACTGCCATTACTGTTAACAGCACACTAAACACAGAAGCAAGCACACATTTTGCCACGTACAAAAAAAACCACAAATGCAGAAAAATGCATAGTAAAAAATGTGCAACCCGCCGAAATGTCCCATGAGCTACTCTCCCAAGTGTAGCACAGTTCATTGAAATCAATAGGCCTCCTTTACCGGAAAAACAAGCAGAAAAATGCATGAACGGGGCCTGAAAGTAAAATTGGTTTGTTTACACAAGAACAATGAGGCTCCATTCACATCTGTGCATTTCCAAACGCATGGCAAACCACACAGAAAATGCACGTTTTTTGCCTTGCATTTCAGAAATGTGCCACAAACGCAGTAAAAAAATACAGTAAAAAACACTATACTCCACTCAATCACTGGGGTGATTGGTGCATGTAGGGCAGCCCATTCAAGTGAAAGGGCTGCCCTATGAATGACGAATGAAAATGCTGCAAAACGCCCCCCCCAAAAAAGCATTCTATGCAGAGATGTGCACTGGACTTGACAGCTGAGTGTCTACATCCACTCCCTCCTATGTACTTGTATAAAGCTGGTGGTCATACACTATGCAATCTGATTGTACTATCTCTGTATAATCTCCTTTAAATTTACCAGAACTATGGAATAGGACAGCTCACCTATCTATCCATTCACTCTGTATCCAATCACGCAGGTCCTTGCACTACATAGTTGATGGTAGCTCTAAATGAGATTGTACAACCAGATTGTATAGTGTATGGTGAGCTTTACAGAACCCAGGACACACTTCTCCTGTTTTCAATATACTACAGCTCTATCCACATGCTATCTGATTGCTCAGCTCCTGCACACTCTGCCAAATGAATGATCTATGCAAGATGAAGTTTAATGTAGAAAAAAAATGATGCCTGTGTATTTAGTGATCACTGATTGCATTTAAAAAAAGTGCACCTGGAGGTGGGTGGTAGTGATCTCCTGGAGTAGGAAGGTAGATGATGCAGGTTGTGTGCTAATCAGGTCAGCTGGTAAACTCCTTCCTGTGGCATGTCCTAATGTCTGTCCAGAAAGGAAGGAAGGAATATTGAAGTTTTTTTTTTTTTTTTTTTTTTTTACAGCCAGCTGTACACAGAGGTAAGGGGTGTGTAGAATAAATAGAACGTTTTTTTACATTAATGCTATATCAGTACACAGGGGAGCTGGAATTTGGAAAAAGAAAAAATAAGAAAGGTGAACAAAGGTAAACTTATTCTTTAAAGCAACCCTGTTGCCAAGTAAAACAAATCTCAAAAACAGGACCTGCAAAAGAAGAGGAAATATTCTCAACCCATACACAGAAAAAAATCATTTGCCCATGGGACTTTTAATTTCCTCATTTCTGTCTTCCCTTTCCATGGGTGTAATATTTATATAGTGGTGATACCCCCTTTTTGTGATTCGGCTGTACATACAGTGCCCTGAAAAAGTATTCATACCCGTTGAAATTTTACACATTTTGTCATGTTACAACCAAAAACATAAATGTATTTTATTGGGATTTTTTGTGATAGACCAACACAAAGTGGCACATAATTGTGAAGTGGAAGGAAAATTTTAAATGGTTTTCAAAATTTTTTACAAATAAAGATGTAAAAAGTGTGGTGTCCATTTGTATAGCGCCCCCCTGAGTCAATACTTTGTAGAACCACCTTTCACAGCAGATACAGCTGCAAGTCTTTTGGGGGATGTCTCTACCAGCTTTTCACATCTAGACAGGGACATTTCTGCCCATTCTTCTTAGCAAAATATCTCAAGCTCTGTCAGATTGGATGGAGAGCGTCTGTGAACAGCAATTTTCAAGTCTTGCCACAGATTCTCAACTGGATTTAGGTCTAAACTTTGACTGGGCCATTCTAACATATGCATATGCTTTGATCTAAAACATGCCATTGTAGCTGTATGTTTAGGGTCGTTGTCCTGCTGGAAGGTGAACCTCCGCCCCAGTCTCAAGTCTTTTGCAGACTCTAACAGGTTTTCTTCTAAGATTGTCCTGTATTTGGCTCCATCCATCTTCCCATCAACTCTGACCAGCTTCCCCGTCTCTGCTGAAGAAAGGCATCCCAACCACATGATGTTGCCACCACCATGTTTCACGGTGGGGATGGTGTGTTCAGGGTGATGCACAGTGTTAGTTTTCCACCGCATAGAATTTTGCTTTTAGGCCAAAAAGTTCAATTTTGGTCCCATCTGACCAGATCACATTCTTCCACATGTTTGCTGTGTCCCCCATATGGCTTTTCGCAAACAGGACTTCTTATGGCTTTCTTTCAACAATGGCTTTCCTCTTGCCACTCTTCCATAAAGGTCAGATTTGTGGAGAGCACAACTAATAGTTGTCCTGTGGACAGATTCTCCCACCTGAGCTGTGGATTTCTGCAGCTCCTCCAGAGTTACCATGGACCTCTTGGCTCTTCTCTGATGAATGCTCTCCTTGCCCGGCCTATCAGTTTAGGTGGACGGCCATGTCTTGGTAGGTTTACAGTTGTGCCATACTCTTTCCATTTTCGGATGATGGATTGAACAGTGCTCCGTGAGATGTTCAAAGCTTGGGATATTTTTTATAACCTAACCTTGCTTTAAACTTCTCCACAACTTTATCCCTGACCTGTCTGGTGTGTTCCTTGGCCTTCATGATACTGTTTGTTCACTAAGGTTCTCTAACAAACTTCTGAGGGCTTCACAGAACAGCTGTATTTATAATGGGATTAAATTACACACAGGTGGACTCTATTTACTAATTAGGTGGTTTCTGAAGGCAATTGTTTCCACTAGATTTTAGTTAGGGGTATTAGAGTAAAGGGGGCTGAATACAAATGTATACCACACTTTTCACATATTTATTCTTTTTAAAAATTGAAAACCGTTTATCATTTTCCTTTCACTTCACAATTATGTGCCACTTTGTGTTGTTCCATCACATAAAATCCCAATAAAAGACATTTACGTTTTTGGTTGTAACGTGACAAAATGTGGACCATTTCAAGAGGTATGAATACTTTTTCAAGGTACTGTATTACTTTCACGTATAGAATATATTGAGGCACTCCCCTTTTTCGGTGCATAGCACTTGTCGGATCCATGCACACATATAATTCTGTTTCCCTACATATCTTTCTGTTTTATTATGTCTGTTGTTTGTTTCTTTGTTGTATCTTTATCTTCATCTGGGATTTTGTATCTTTAAATTCCATCTATGCATCCTCTTCAGCTGCTCTTGCTTTTCTTATTGGGTGCCGCAACTCTGTGTGGGTCGCCATTTGAAGGTGTTATTTTAGATCACTTTTCAAGCTGGTTTGTAAGTTCTGTTCTATTAAGGACACTAGTATGTATAGTATTGTAATCATTTCTAGGGAGGGCTTTAATATATTTTGTGCATGTATTTTTTAGTTTATATATCTTACTTGAAATTAAATGAAGCAAAATTCACGAAATTATAGGACGCCTTTTTGTTATGTTTTAGTAACCTGGCTGTGTGGAACATGTACAGGTATATGGAAAAACTATATTAGTTTGATGCACACTTTATACTAATGTATGCTGGTTGTAATGAACCAGCTTGGTATTTTTTTTTTTTTAACTTCATCTTAACCACTTGCCATCCGCAATACATACGTTGTGGTTTGCAAGTGGTTTACTGGGATTGTGGCTGAAGATATCATCCAACACCCACAATATCGTTTTTCTACAGCCGGCGCCTGGCTTTCTAATTAACATGGTTTGAGCAGCTCATGACCCGCTGGAACGCTTTTAGATCTCTCCATAAAGAGGACCTGCCATCCTTATTTCTATTACAAGGGATGTTTACATTCCTTGTAATGGGAATACATGTAATAAAAAAAATAAATGAAAAGGGACAGTGTAGAAAAAAAAGTAAATATAAAATAAAATAAAAAATTAAAAGAAGCAGAAGCAAACGCATACCTAAGTCACACATGCCTATGTAAATGGTATTCACACCACACATGTGAAGTATCTCCACGAATGTTAGAGTGAGAGCAATAATTCTAGAACTAGACCTCTTCTGTAACTCTCTGCAAAGGTGTTTAAAGCATCGACTATGGAGATTTTGAAGTACCGTATTTTCTCGCCATTGAATGAGCGTGCCCAATTTTACAGTGTGACATGTTAGGTATCTCAGAATAACATCTTATTTCACATTGTACGAAAAAAATGGGTTAAATATTGTGGGGTTTTTTAATTCAATAAAGTGTATTCTTCCCAAAAAATTGCGTTTGCAAAACTGCTGCGCAAAAATCGTGTACTTGTGCAAATGCTCCGATACCAGAAACTGATACTTTCAGGCTCAGTTCTTTCAACTGTCAGCCGGATTCCCCCACTTGACATCTGAAATGTACACAGTAAAAAACCTTCAATTATGGTTTGTGAAGGAGCAGGGCCACCACTTCCTTCACAATTGATGACTCATTCAGCTGTCAGCGGGGTTCTTCTGTTGACAGTGGAAGTGTAAACAAAGTCCTGGCTATTGGAGCAGCCGGGCAATATTTATCAACAACATTGTACAGCTGCAAAACAGAAGGATAAAAAGACACATTGTTTCATTTTGTATCCTACTGTTTATTGAGCTACAGATTAAAGGGATGGACTTCGATCTGCAGATGAAATCAGTTTAAATCAACCTGTCAAGTAAGAAAAAGTATATTTTTTTAAAATTAACTGTTTCCTCTGTTTAACCACTTGCCTACTGGCTCACGCGGACATACATTTGCAAAGTGGCACAGGTGAGCAAGACAACGTAGCCGTACTTTGCTGTGTCATTGCGGGTCCCGCGAACTCGATGTTCGGCACCGGCCCGCGATTGCAGAGAGGAGAGGCAGAACGGGGAGATGTCTCAGTAAACAAAGCATTTCCCTGTTCCGCCTAGCAACATGACAGGGATCTACTGCTCCCAGTGTGCCCATCCCCCCTACAGTTAGAACACGCCTAGGGAAAACTTAACCCCTTGATCCCCCCCTAGTGTTTAACTCCTTCAATGCCAGTGACATTTACACAGTAATCAGTTCATTTTTATATCACTGATTGCTGTATAAATGACAATGGTCCCAAAATACTGTCAAAAGTGTTCGATCTGTCCGCCGCAATGTCGCAATCACAATAAAAGATCGCCGCCATTACTAATAAAAAAAAATAATAATAAAAATGCCATAACTCTATCCTCTTTTTTGCAGACGCGATAACTTTTGCGCAAAACCAATATACGCTTATTGCAATCTTCAAAAATATTTAGAAGAATACACATTAGCCTAAACTGAGGAAGAAATTTGTTTTTTTTATATATTTTTTGGGGATATTTATTATAGCAAAAAGTAAAAAATATTGCTTTTTTTTCAAAATGTTCGCTTTTATTTTGTTTATAGCAAAAAAATAAAAAAAAACGCAGAGGTGATCAAATACCACCAAAAGAAAGCTCTGTTTGTGGGAAAAAAAGGACGTCAATTTTGTTTGGGTACGTCACACGACCGCGCAATTGTCAGGTAAATCGAAGCAGTGCCGTATAACAAAAAAGGGTCTGGTCATTAAGGGGGTAAATCCTTCCGAGGCTGAAGTGGTTAACCCCTTATTAACCCTTAATTTACTCTGATCAGCCCTAATAAACTTCTTATTCTCCTTCTCCATTTAAAGGGGAAGTAAACTTCCTGTGCTGTCTTTTACCTATAAGTAAGTTTACCTATTGTTAGTGAAAATAATTCCTAAACGTGCGCTGTTTAGGAGATATTTACATTAGATGCAGACAGTGACATCACTGGCGCATGCGCTCTGAAGGAACGGGCACAAGTGCCTTTACTTCCAAGCCCTGCCCTGTGAAGGGCTCGCATGCGTGGGAGTGACATCATCGTGGCTCCAGACAATAACAGAGCCGAAGCCCGCAAACCCGGAAGCAAGATGGGTGAAAATGGATGCGGCTGCATTGCTGACATCACGGCGCTGGAACAGCTTTGTTTAAAGGTAAGTTCCCCATGATATGCTAGTATGCGATGCATACTAGCACATTATGCCTTTGCCTTGCAGGAAGAAAATAAATAAAAATTTCCAGCGGTATACAACCGCTTTAATTACTATTTTCCTGCTGATTTTCTTTTTTTTTGTTCAATTCTATTTTATAAACAAAACTATTATTTTCAATATTTCTTTATTGGTATTTTCAATAAAATGAACAAGGCGTACATTATTAAAACTTTTTTTTTTGTTTGCTTTGTTTGTTAATATTTTTACACCTTTAACATATGTTTACATGTTTCACATTAAAAAAAAGTGCAAATTAAAAAAAAATAATTTTTATTTCTTTTGTAAATACCTTTTCCGTTTAAAAATTTTTATTTTGTAAAAAGAAGGTATACAGGCACAGTATATATATATACAAAAAAGAAAAAAAAGGGGAAAGGGCGAAATAAACAAAGAAGACCATTACATTTCTTATACATTAACTGTATGCAAAATGACAAGAAAAAGCAAACTAATTTGAGGACAGATAAGGTCTACAATTCAATCAACTGCGTAACTCTAGAGGTAGGCTTGAGATGCTACCTACTACTCAGATTGGATGGGAGGCTAATCACCTAAAACCCAACATGGGGAGGCCTAGTAAAACAATCTGACCGATGGCTCTCCACCCCTGTGGGAGCATACTTTGGGAGAGCCTGTCGGTCCAATTGGTACGCTCTCCCGTTGAGACCCTGAAGCCTCTCAGCCAAAAAAAAGAAAACATTAGGCCCCCTCCAATGTCCTGCAGGACCCTAAATCCGACGATTCGGAATGTAGATTGTGAAGTTTGTAGAGGTAGTCAAAGCCTATTCTGACTTCGGCAAACAACAGAGAATTGGCTACCTGATCGAGTTCTACTTATGTCAGTAGATAACCTGTTACGAGCTGGTTAAAATAATCCTACATAGGAGACAAGAGAGTCTCTATCAGAGAAAGAGAGAAAGGTGTAAAAAGAGAAAGAGGGGGGGAGGGTGGAGAGCAGCATCACTGTGTAGACCCTCCAGACACAGGCTCCAAAGACATGCCTGGAAAAAGAGGGATTCCGCAGAATCTGGCCCAAGGTTCCCATATAGCAAAGAAAACACTACTTTTGTCCTGTGGTTTGGCTACAATTTGTTCCTGCGCCATAATCCAAGAGACCTTCCTCTTGAAACCCAAGATCGATACTTTAGATTTTTTCCAATCTTTTGCTATAGTTACTTTGCCCCCTAGGAGGATGAAGAATATCAGCTTCTGTGTTAATTTAGAGATATCCCCTATCCTCCCATTAAGCAGAGTGATATTGGGGTCTGGGGTTATTACTTTCCGTGATACTGTGCTAATTATTCGGAACACTTTCGTGAATACCTTTTCAATGCTTTGTACGTTTGCTGACGACTGAAGTGTAAACAAAACAGTTGCTGGCAGGTATCGGTAAGTGGAATTGGCGAGTACTTAAAAAAAAAAAGTATGATTGCTCGTACTCGCTATAAAAAAAAATGATATTGGTGTATCCCTAATTAAAACTGAATTCAAGACAAAATTATTTTAGTATAAAAGCGAATTTATAAAAAAATTTGCTTTGCAAATGTCTCAACATTTGTGCAAACGTAACAAATAATTCCCATAATATTTGTAACGTGTGTAATAGATTCCTTGCAGCCTTCCACTGGGCATATGTAACAACCCGTAACAGTCAATATGACAGCTTCCTCCTGGTTGTTAGGGAGACGACACCTGCCAACATCCTAACAACCAGTGACTCACCCATGCTCGGCACTTTCAGCCAGGGGTTCCTAACTGACAGGTAACAGCTGGCATAGTGTACCATACCAGACCCTTATCTGATCATGCAGCCTTGGTGGCCAGGAAAAGAGGTGGCGAGTGTGTGCCCCCCTCCCTGAACCATACCAGGCCACATGTCCTCAACATTGGGGAATACTTTACCAGGGTTACCCTCTGGAAAGCACCTTTTCCCCATGTTGAAGAGGACAAGGGCCTCTTCTCCACAACCCCAGCATGGTGGTTGTGGGGGTCTGCAGGCAGAGGACTTATTGAAATCTAATGCCCCCTTTTAAAAATAAGGGGACCCAGATACTGCCCCCCTCCATGTGAATGACAGAACATCTAACATTTTGCAATCCATTTCAAGTAAAACAAACACATTTTGGTTCAATCTAAGCATTAAAGTGGTTCTAAAGTCCAATGCCGCGTACACACGATCGGGATTTTGGTCGGAAAAAGATATGATGGCTTTTCTGACGGGATTCCGCTCAAGCTTGCCTTGCATACACACTGTCAGACAAAAGTTCTCTGAACTTTCGACCGTCAAGAACACGGTGACGTACAACACTACAACAAGCTGAGAAAATGAAGTTCAATGCTTCTGAGCATGCATCAAATTGTTTCTGAGCATGCGTGATTTTTTTGCGCGTCCGAATGGCATACAGACGATTGCTTTTTTGGATAGGAACTTTTTCCGACCGAAAAATAGGGAACCTGTTCTCAATCTTTTGCTGGCTGGAATTCCGCCAGCAAAAGTCTGATGAAGCATACACACAGTCACATTTTCTGACCAAAAGCTCACATCAGTCTTTTCTGGCGGCTCACTGAGAGGCTGAGCCGGGTGCTGGTCCAGGCATGTGGGCATATCCCGATCATATGGCCATGATCTTTCCTCAGCCTGGACAGGCTCTGTGACATCAGCCGACAGAGGGAAAACGGGTCACAAGAGTGCAGAATGAATTGCACCCATGTGGTCCACAGGAGAAGTACAGCCAAACTTGCATTAGGGTAAAAAACGCCCCACTATCTGTCATACCCCCCATCCCTAAGCACATGGCTGCTTTATCACTGTCTGTGGCTCCATCACTGCTCCCCATAGTTCTTGTTTGTTAGGAGAAACCAAGGGCAGTGGAACCATAGGCTCCTGCTGCTATCAGTAAAACTCCTGTGGGGAGGGAGTGGACATGTATGGATGCCTATTTAGCAGATTTGCAAAGGAGGTACCTAAAAAGAGTCAACAATACCGATGGGGACTGCTAGAAGCTGATGTAAGTGACCTTTCTGTGCAATATTGTTGCACAGAGCAGGTAGATATAACCTCTTTTTTATTTAAAAAAAAAAGAGTTTAAAGTCACTTTTACGAATGTCATGCATTGATTCTGCTTCCTGTGAAGAGTTCCAGACCTAAAGGTGAGCTATGCTAGAAAATTCTTGGTGTCACTCACCTGGCAGAAGCCCTTTCCCCCTTCCTTGTAGCCGGCACAGATCTGATCATTCTGGATAGTGATGTCACCTCCTGCATTGGTAAACATTGTTTGACATGTATTGCGGTCTATTAGAGGAACCATGGCCTCCTGGAGGGCCCCATTCAAAATTACACTTCCTGGTGATCAAACATAGACAAGAAGATGATTAATGGCCATTCTTGGCAAGGCTATACATAGACTGATCACTGTTATGTTCCATTCACACATGTGCATTGTAGGATTGCACTCAAAATTGCATGGTTTCTCGCAACACACAAAAAATGTGCATTTTTTTGCAGAAGGACTGCAGTGCCATTAATGGTTAACTCCACCCCAATTCACCTTGCTAAAGTGTGCAAAATCAAGCAAAAAGAATGCATGGCAACAAAGTTTCATGCATTTTGCTATGGCGCTATTTAAAATAAAAGAGACATGTACCTCATTGGTGTAATTTAGATGCAGTAAGCAGCCTATTCAAATGAATTGACTGCTTTACCACTACACAGAAAAAAATTGGATTTTTATTACAGCTTACCTGTAAAATCCTTTTCTCTGAGTACATCATGGGACACAGAGCCTTAAGTAATTACCGTACTTAACCACTTCAGCCCCGGAAGGATTTACCCCCTTCCTGACCAGAGCACTTTTTACAATTTGGCACTGCTTCGCTTTTAGGCCAAAATGTATTCGGCCACATGTCTTTGGTAAAAAAATGTCAATAAGCGTATATTTATTGGTTTGCGCAAAAGTTATAGCGTCTAAAAGCTAGGGTACATTTTCTGAAATTTTACACAGCTTTTAGTTTATGACTGCCTCTGTCATTTCTTGAGGCGCTAAAATGGCAGGGCAGTACAAACCCCCCCCCCCAAATAACCCCATTTTGGAATGTGGACACCCCAAGGAAATTGCTGAGAGGAATTTTGAGCCCATTGAATATTATTATTTTTTTTGTCCCAAGTGATTGAATAATGACAAAAAAAAAAAAATTACAAAAAGTTGTCACTAAATGATATATTGCTCACACAGGCCATGGGCATATGTGGAATTGCACCCCAAAATACATTCAGCTGCTTCTCCTGAGTACAGGGATACCACATGTGTGGGACTTTTTGGGAGCCTAGCCGCGTACAGGGCCCCGAAAACCAATCACCACCTTCAGGATTTCTAAGGGTGTAAATTTTTGATTTCACTCCTCACTACCTATCACAATTTTGAAGGCCATAAAATGCCCAGATGGCACAACCCCCCCATGACCCCATTTTGGAAAGTAGACACCCCAAGCCATTTGCTGAAAGGCATGTCGAGTCCATGGAATATTTTATATTTTTACACAAGTTGCGGAAAGTGACACTTTTTTTTTTTTTTTTTTTTTTGCACAAAGTTGTCACTAAATGATATATTGCTCACACAGGCCATGGGCATATGTGGAATTGCACCCCAAAATACATTTAGCTGCTTCTCCTGAGTATGGGGATACCACATGTGTGGGACTTTTTGGGAGCCTAGCCGCGTACGGGGCCCCGAAAACCAATCACCGCCTTCAGGATTTCTAAGGGTGTAAATTTTTGATTTCACTCTTCACTGCCTATCACAGTTTCGGAGGCCATGGAATGCCCAGGTGGCACAAACCCCCCCCCCCAAATGACCCCATTTTGGAAAGTAGACAGCCAAAGCTATTTGCTGAGAGGCATGGTGAATATTTTTCAGCTCTTATTTGTTTTTGAAAATTAAGAAAGACAAGAAAAAACATTTTTTTTTCTTTTTTCCATTTTCAAAACTTTGTGACAAAAAGTGAGGTCTGCAAAATACTCACTATACCTCTCAGCAAATAGCTTGGGGTGTCTATTTTCCAAAATGGGGTCATTTGGAGGGGTTTGTGCCACCTGGGCATTCCATGGCCTCCGAAACTGTGATAGGCAGTGAAGAGTGAAATCAAAAATTTACGCCCTTAGAAAGCCTGAAGGCAGTGCTTGGTTTTTCGGGGTCCCGTACATGGCTAGGCTCCCAAAAAGTCTCACACATGTGGTATCCCCGTACTCAGGAGAAGCAACAGAATGTATTTTGGGGTGTAATTTCACATATTCCCATGGCATGTTTGAGCAATATATCATTTAGTGACAACTTTGTGCAAAAAAAAAAAAATTTGTCTCTTTCCCGCAACTTGTGTCACAATATAAAATATTGCATGGACTCGACATGCCTCTCAGCAAATAGCTTGGGGTGTCTACTTTCCAAAATGGGGTCATTTGGGGGGGGTTTGAACTGTCCTGGCATTGTATGCACAACATTAAAAGCTTATGTCACATATCACCCACTCTTCTAACCACTTGAAGACAAAGCCCTTGCTGACACTTTTTGTTTACATGAAATTTTTTTTTTTTTTTACAAGAAAATTACTTTGAACCCCCAAACATTATATATTTTTTTAAAACAAATGCCCTACAGATTAAAATGGTGGGTGTTTCATTTTTTTTTTTCACACAGTATTTGCGCAGCGATTTTTCAAACGCATTTTTTGGGGAAAAAACACACTTTTTTAAATTTTAATGCACTAAAACACACTATATTGCCCAAATGTTTTATGTAATAAAAAAGATGATCTTAGGCCGAGTACATGGATACCAAACATGACATGCTTTACAATTGCGCACAAACGTGCAGTGGCAACAAACTAAATACATTTTTAAAAGCCTTTAAAAGCCTTTACAGGTTACCACTTTAGATTTACAGAGGAGGTCTACTGCAAAAATTACTGCCCTCGATCTGACCTTCGCGGTGATACCTCACATGCATGGTGCAATTGCTGTTTACATTTGACGACAGACTGACGCTTGCGTTCGCCTTAGCGCGAGAGCAGGGGGCGACAGGGGTGCTTTTTTTTTTCTTTCTTTCTTTAATATTTTTTTGCTTTTTTATCTTATTTTTAAACTGTTCCTTTCATTTTTATTGTTATCTCAGGGAATGTAAATATCCTCTATGATAGCAATAGGTAGTGACAGGTACTCTTTTTCGAAAAAATTGGGGTCTATTAAACCCTAGATCTCTCCTCTGCCCTCAAAGCATCTGACCACATCAAGATCGGTGTGATAAAATGCTTTCCCAATTTCCCAATGGCGCTGTTTACATCCGGCGAAATCTGTCATGAAATGTTCGTAGCTTCCGGTTTCTTAGGCCATAGAGATGTTTGGAGCCACTCTGGTCTCTGATCAGCTCTATGGTCAGCTGGCTGAAAACGGTAAACGGTAAAGTATAAAAAATTGCATACCTGAAAAGCAAGCATGATAAAACATAATAACAATAAAACATTGCAGAATAGAATACAGTAAAAAAGAGCAGAACAATAGAGAGAGAATAGAGAGAGAGAGAGAGAGAACAATAGAACGACAACTATTTTTATTTTATTTTTTATATATATATATATATATATATATATATATATATATATATATATATATATATATATATATATATATATATATATATATATATATATATATTTTACACTTTTTTTGTAACTAACTTTTGTAACTGTAACCAGTTCCAGGTACGTGTCTCTCAAAATGTGATGGCATCTTGGGAGACCCTGTGAAAGTGTGTCCTAGTCTGTGGAATGCTGTACCCTACTCTAATACTCAACTAGTGTATGGTAGCGTTCAAAACATTCACCAATGCAAAGACCAGGATTGTCAGGACAGGAGGGACAATAATAGCGGGTGTCACGCCTATATCCGCGCTTGCTGCAGACACAACATCTTTTTTGGGGGGGTTCGTTGGGTAGGGGTACTCGGGAGGACATAAAGAAAATGCCTCTCATGCAGCCGACTGCATTTGTTTGGGAATGTGAATGGGGGAAGTACGGGCGCTGCAGAAGCGGTGGGTTCCCAATTAGGATTGGCGAATGCAGCAGGAAGGGCACTATGGGCACAACGGGCCTGTGTTTGTCTTCTTCTTGGTGGCAGCGGGACACTACTTGTGCTTGCCACCTCACCAGCTTGAACTGCACTTATGGGACTCGCCACGTCACCAAGTGTTACTGCAGTGCTGGTTTGACTACGACCGGGGTGTACTAGGCCGCTGGTGCTTGCCAGTTCACCAAAACGCTACCAAAGAAACTGTTAGCGATCGCAGGGATCAGGCCTGACTCTGCAAACGCTGCAGTTATGCGTTTAGTGTTTTGTGACAGTGATCGATCGATACTGCACTTGGGTGGGCTGGAGGGGCAAAACGCAGGTGCTAGCAGGTATCTGGGCTGATCCCGCTAACACTGCGTTTTTGGGAACCCTAAACTGCTGGGGTCACTAGTATAGATCTGATCGGATCAGATATTGATCCGATCAGATACTATATGATTGGGGGGTGATCGGGGGGTAAAGGGGGGTGTTTTGTGTGCCTGGCATGTTCTACTGTGTGTGTGTTTTACACTCACATTGCAGTCTTCTCTCCTCGGCGCCGGAACGGAAAATACCGAGCCGAGGAGAGATGACATCATTTCCTTTGCTGCTGTTTACCATACAGCAGCAGAGGAATGATTCTATTGGTCGGCAGCGATCGCGAGGGGGGGGGCCACGAATGGATGGCCTCCCCCTCACCTCCAATCGCCGCTGGACAAACGCCGACCGCCTCGGGTACGTGATTCTGCCTGCCCGTGCCATTCTGCTGACGTATATCAGCGTGAGGCAGTCAGCAAGTGGTTAATGGGTTATGGGCCACCTTCAGGTGATGGACAATGGTATATCCAATCATGGAAGTTCATTCCCTATATAACCCCTCCTCCTTCCAGGAGGACATCAGTTTTTGTAGCAAAGCAATATACTTAAATCCCAAAAGAGGAGAGGGACCTCTGTATCCCAGGATTTACTCCAAGAAAAGGATTTTACAGGTAAACTGTAATAAAAATCCTATTTTCTTTATCGTACATCATGGGACACAGAGCACAGAAAGTGCACTTACTTGTGTATTTTCTATGAAAATCGTCAGTATATCTTCGATGACGTCATGCACGATTGCGCAGTGTGTACTTTCATTAACGACATGTATATAGTGCCGTTTAATTATTTCCGGCATGTCTGTAATTGACTGTGTGCAAGCTTTCCCTCTGAACGGCACAGAGGAGAAGTCTCGCGATGCACGAATTATTCTAGTCTTCCTGATACTCCCCCTTGTGACTAAATAAACGACGCTACAGCGCATGCGCGGAAATGACTCCACAATCAAACAACAAAAAAAGGTACTTCTAATGCCCCGTACACACGGTCGGATTTTCCGATGGACATTGTCCGATCGGAGCGTGTTGTCGGAAATTCTGACCGTGTGTGGGCGCCATCGGACATTTTCCATCAGATTTTCCGACACACAAAGTTGGACAGCAGGAGATAAAATTTTCCGACAACAAAATCCGATCGCGTCAATTCCGACCGTGTGTGGCCTGTTCCGACGCACAAAGTGCCACGCATGCTCAGAAGGAATTCCGACACGGAACAGCTCGTTCTGGTAAACTTAGCGTTCGCAATGGATACAGCACTTTCGTCACGCTGCAATGTAAAAAATGGTTTAATACAGCGCACTCTCTTCTTCTTTATAATGTGACAAGAATTAAGTAGTTTTGCTGCTCATATTCACACACACTTCTCACAAAGTTTTATTTGTGTTGTTTTAGTGGGATTCCCTCAATATATTGTTATTAGTTGTCACATCTGACAGTTTTATATTTTTTATGTTTTTTTTTTTTTTGTTTTTAAGCCTTTTTTTTTCCTTAATGTTTGGATTTTTTCCAAGGCTGATCTTTGTTCAATGTTATTTTTATTTTTACTCCAGAATATTTTTGTGTGTGTTTTGTGTGGCAAGTTACCCCAACACCATTGATATCTTTTATTATTTAATCTCCATGAGATTTTTTGTTGTTGGTGTCCCTTGTTCATTTCACATTGTATATTAGAAATGTACCTGAATCCTCACAAACAAACCGTCCTTTTTGAAGTAAAACACATAGGAGAGTATAATTCAAAACAAAAATCCTTTATTAAGGGCTCAGAACCAAACAAAGAGGAAGGCAACACTGGATCAACAGGAGAAATTAGTGAAGCCTGGGACCCCCACGGCAGACATCAATTCTTAAACCTCAAAATTGGTGGCCTGAGGAGTCCATATGTAAGGGAAGGCAGTCTGGTCCGGGATTCACAGAGATCCGGATAGCAGCAGATGACATCAGTGTCCCCAGGCTGTGGTACCACAAGAGGCTGCATCTTTTGGCCGACCAGACTGGATCCAGGGTCCTCACTGTCTGGTCTTCCTTTCACACTTCCTTCCGGGCTGTGGCTGTGCAGTTGGAGATGTGGCAGGAGGAGGAGTAGGACCTGGAGGAGGAGTAGGACCTGCAGGAGGAGGAGGAGTACCATCCCAAAGCTGTGTGTGAGGTGTAATTTGGCCCCTCATACCTTTCGCCAGAGCCTCTGATATGAGGGGCTCACACATGGCTTTTTGGCCCTCCTCCATCCTCTGCATTTTATAGGCTATGAATGCAGCAAAGTTCTCCTGCCTGGTGTGTGGTGCTCCCAGGACCTCTGTAGCCCTACAAAAAAATCTGATAGCCGCCTCCTTTAGGTCACTCCTCCTACTGCCACTTTCTCTTTCCAATGGGGATGGAGGGACCTTGATATCAGCCAGCCGGCTCGGCCCGGCCACCTCCTGGCTGAGACTTCCCTGTGTATGAAAAAGGGACATAGTTGTATTGTTTTGCATCATCAATCACAATCCTTAATTAGTACTCCCAACTAACATATAGTTCACATCATTTATTGGACAAGCAGAAATATTTAGAGGAACGCTATACCTGGCTCAATCTGGGCTCCTCCACATGTGGCCTGGAAGGTCCAGGTTGGGCGTCAGAAGCCTCAGCCGGGGGGGAAGGAAGCGTGGAAGGAAGACTGGAGAGGGATGGCCTGGGTTCAGTCTGGCCTGCCAGAAAATGCAGCCTGTCGTAGTACAACATCCTGGGGACATAGATGTCACCTGCTGCTCCAGATCTCTGTGAATCCAGGACTTTCTTGCGCTCCCTCAGATATGTGCTCCTCAGGCCACCAATGAAAATCTTTAAAAAAGTGATGTCTGCCGTGGGGATCACCTGCTTCACAATTTCACACAATTGCTCCAGTGCTGCCTTCCTCTTTGCTTGGTTCTTGTAATGGGGGTGTTTAATCTCCCACAGACAGGGCAGCTCCCTTAGCATCTCTATGAAGACTGAAATTAAGTCCTGATCTTTCACTACCATATCCATGTTCACTGCAAGACACAACACAAGACAAAGCCTAATGTCACACCAAACTCTCCTAATCTTGTTACAATATAGGCCTCAATCTATAGAAGCAGTATAGGCCCAAGTTTGTCTCTTACCTTCGTTCTTACGATCGCCGCGTTCAATGCTCCTTCCTCCTCTCATAGATCAAACGTAATACGCACGCGTGTTATGCTTTATATACACTGCGCATGCGTGTAACTCCGCCCGCCCCTGACGTTCTTTCTAGTGTATTCCCCGCCCCTTTTCGTTCGGCGCAGTGGGGGAAGAGCATGATGGCGGACATACAGCAGGTGCGGGCTAATTGTAGCAACGAGGAGGAGGAGGAGGAAAGGGCGGATCCAGGCACGTCCCGATCCAGAAGGAGACGTTTTAAGGCCACAAATATGTCGTTTGGGGAGATGTTGGAGATGGTCGACATCATGACGGAAAATATGGGCCTTACCCCCACCCCAATATCCGAAAGGCCAAAATCATTGGTAAAGTGGTCAGGAGTCTAGAGCGGAATTTCGGGGTACGAAGGTCTAAAGATCAGCTCAGGAAGCGGTGGTCGGACCTGAAGTTGAGAGAGCCAGAGCAGTACCAAAAGATCCGGAGAGTGCTGCAAAAAAGTAAGTAGTTGTGCTGTGTTCCTATTCTTTCTGTCTTTATTACGTTCGTTCTGCTCCATATGCTTTGATTAGTTGTAACGTTTCCAAAGGTCAACTTTAATGTTCATGGGCACATTATTCGTTCGTATCAAACATTTTTCTTTCAGCCTCTAGAACACCATTGTTTAGGCCATATGCATTTTCACACATTTTTGGGGGCCTACTTGGATGCCAAATATTTGTTTGTGTAGATGGGTTTGTTACTAGAATGAAATGCAAACTAGATTGTGTGTAAGGAGAGGACACTGAGCAGCTGTTTTCACATCTGGACACTGGAGCACTAGTGTGGGACACAAGAACACCATTTTTATTAGGGGGCCACACAGGTGCTCCAGTGTATACTATAGGGGGGTCTCCATCTGTGAAGCTTGTACCAAACAGGTAAAGTATTGCAGCTTGACAAAGGGCAATAAAAATATGCATCTTGGAACTCGGCTAAAATAGACAATTGTACCCCACTTCCAAGCAATGTTTCCTATTTCTATTTCCTATTTCTATAGTTCTGCCATCAAATATCTGTGTGCTAAGTATACCATTTTTGTTTTACATAGGGGAGAAAAGACTCAGACACCCCTCATCCCAGGAGACCAGAGACCCCCCCCCCCCTCTGGAAGAAGGGGAAATACCAACACAAGAAGAAGAGCAGGAGGAAGAAGAAGACGTGGTGGAGATTGGCACCACAACAGGTGAGTGTCTGCGACCACAGACTCAGGTAAAAGAGATGGCTGGTGGCAGATTTTTGAGACCTTTTTTTTGTATCTCTTTTTAGGTGATCGTGATGTGAGGGATCCAGAACGCTTTACATCTGAAAGTGCCCTGATACTGATCGGGGAGATCATGGGGTGTAATCTCCAATTGCAAAACATCCAGCAACAAATCAGTGATGTTATTAAAAAAAATAATAACATCATTGATGTTTTGGGGCGAATTTAAACCCCACAAAATCACCTGTTTTATCGTACCAAACTTTTTTCAATGTTTAGAAAAGCCAAATTTGGAGGATGCACACAGTGTGCCAACATGTGCTATCTGCCATCACGGGAGATCAATGGACGCGTTTTGGGGGGGCAACCCCTTCCTCAATTATAAAGTAGCGTTGAGGAAGGGCTTGCTCCCCCCAAACACGTCCCTTGATCCCCCATGATGGCAGATAGCACATGTGGACATTTGTAAATTGGTGTGCATCTTCCAAATTTGGCTTTTCCAGGGGTGATTTCCCCCCATCTGAACGCTATATCAAACCCAGTTCCTAAATACTGATGTCTGATATAGCCTTCAGGTTTTACCTAATGTGAACTTTGTAAGTTCAAGTTTTTTGGCTTTCTTGTTGGTTTTACACAGGCCTGTTTTATCTGAAATGGATATTTTGATTTTTCATAATGCTACTGCAAACACTGTTATACAACAAACATGTTGGTTTGTTTTAAAAACCTTTGGTAAATGCGCATGTGATTGTGCAGGTATAAAAAAGTGCCTTACTCAAGAATGTGTGGATTATTGTCTCAACACTACAACACTTTTGGGGTGATGTAATTGTTGTTTTATGCACAAATGGGGGTTATTTCCTAAGGACAAATCCTCTTTGCACTACAAGTGCAGGTTCAGTGCAGTTGCAAGTGCACTTGTAGTGAAATGTGTTTTGGCATTTAGGAAGTACCAGCCAACACTGTTTTTTATAAGGTTACCCAATCACGACATTTTCTGCACTCAACACATTTCTGTCAGGGTCAGCTAAAACAAACACAAGCAGTAAATGTCCACCAAGAATTTCTTTTGGTTGTTTTTTATTTGAAAAAGGTGTCACATATTGTCTGGCATATTGATAGCCCCCCTACCCGCAAAGAACTCCAGGTATCGTAACCGGACATCACGGGCATTCAGGGAGGGCAAGCCAGGACGGCCGCTTTCAAGTGCCGTCATTGTTGATGTATTTGGGATTCCGGCCTCAGGCCCAACTGAGCCAGCATAGTTGGCTGAATGTTTTCGTAGAAAATTATGGAGAACACAGCAGGCAAGTATTATATGGTTCAGTTTATACTCCGCCATATGGATGGGTGTCATAAATAATCGGAACCGGCTGGCCAGGATTCCAAATGTGTTCTCCACCACTCTTCGGGCTCTGGCCAGCCGGTAATTAAAAACCCTCTGTTCCGGGGTGAGGGTCCTCATCGGGAATGGCCGCATCAGGTGGTCCCCCAGCGCAAATGCTTCATCAGCAACGAACACAAATGGGAGACCTTCAACATTGTCCTCTGGAGGTGGCAAGTCCAAGCTGCCATTCTGGAGACGCCTGTAGAACTCCGTCTGGGCGATCACTCCACCATCGGACATCCGGCCATTCTTCCCCACATCCACATACAAGAAGTCGTAATTAGCCGACACCACCGCCAACATCACTATACTATTAAACCCCTTGTAATTATAATAGTACGACCCCGAGTTGGGTGGTGGGACGATGTGGACGTGTTTCCCATCAATTGCCCCTCCGCAGTTAGGAAAGTCCCACCGCTGGGCAAAGTGGGAGGCCACAGTCTGCCATTCCTGTGGCGTGGAAGGAAACTGTTGAGGAAAAAACAATAAACATTACTATTTTTTCACAGAAACCTGGCAAGCAGATTAGACACAAACATTATGGGTCAACCTCCAGATAGCATTTATTAAGGGGAATTTAACAACAACAAAGTATAAGGTACACCTATCATATTCCCCCTCCCCCCCTCTCATGGGCCATTTCTAACATTATAGGGGGGGGAACTCTTGGACAGGTAACCCTCTTCACTTCATTGAGAGATGAATGCCTAAATACAGGGTATTACTTGGAACAGCCCCTCCTTAGTTACACTATTGGCAGCCCACTGGACAGGTAAGAAGTGTCATAATACAAAGATCTAAATACACACTGTACACATTTGAGCACATTTGGACATTCTGCTATTACCTATCAAGATCATAATAGGATACAAGAACTTTAAACCGTACCATTGGAAAGTATACAGGCAGGCTCTTGCACTACATGCTTTGGGGAATTCATCCATAAATCTGAGCACTAAAGAGATGGGTATAGTGTGTATGGGTTTGGCAAAGTCAGCAGATAGATGATTGAGGATAGAGAATTGGGTTCAGCTGACTTAGCAGTTGGGGGAGGGAGGGTTACAAAAAATTTGGGGACACCACAAAAAAAAGCCTCTGGCCCTCTGCCTGAATTTAAATCAAAAATAACATTTCGAAACATTTTAGGGGGTGTTTGGGGTAAAGCACTACTATGGAGCTGATAAAATACATTGTTAAGTAACTACATGAGGTGAATATAGGGCAGGAGACACCATGCTGGGGAGGTTATTGAAGGGCAAATATGTATGAAGGACCTAAAATAATAATTACATAAAAATCCAGCATGCATGAGGACAAAGGGGACATTCACAGCATAATACAATCATGGTAATTAGGGAATGAGGAAAGAAATACAATATATTATCAAACATTCAATACAATAAAATGTGATATAAAAGGATAAAAATCTTACCTTCATATACTCCTTCTGTAGGACCTGTATGATGGCAGAACAGGTCTCTGGGATAGTGATACCCAGAGCCTGGGGGGAGATGCCTGTCGAGAACTTCAAGTCCTGCAGGCTTCTCCCTGTGGCCAAATACCGCAAGGTAGCGACCAACCTCTGCTCCGGAGTGATGGCTTGCCTCATATAGGGGGTCAGCGAAGCCAACAAACGGTGAAACACGGGGTCCGTCATCCTGAGAAAGTTCCTGAAATCATCAGGATTATTCTCACGGATCTCACGGAGCAAAGGCATATGACAGAACTGGTCACGCTGAAGCAACCAATTCTTGGTCCATGAACTCCTCCCCACCCTGTTCATGGACTGGACTTGTGTCAAAGTCAGGACCCCAACACCAAGCCCCCGCACAGCACGAACTCTACGAGGAGTACGCATACGAAACATGGCTAGAAAACGGTCGGCTGCTCAGAACGAAGTAACAGAACGCACTGAAGAACAGCAAGGCCTGTGAAGAGCGACCTGAAAAACAGCAACGAGCGGACAAGATCGCACAGAAAACTCCAATACGAACTGACTGCACGCACTGAAGAGCAGATACAAACCCACAAGCACAAACTGAACGGCAGAAAACGATCTGAAAGCCACGAGTCTGAAAAAGCGCGAATCGTCTCTCACCAAACTTTTACTAACACGAGATTAGCAAAAGGAGCCCAAAGGGTGCCGCGCTTGGTTCTGAACTGGCCTTTTCTAGTCTCGTCATACGTGCTTGACATCACCGCATTCTTGGCGATCGGAAATTCCGACAACTTTGTGCGACCGTGTGTAGGCAAAACAAGTTTGAGCCAACATCCGTCGGAAAAAATCCTAGGATTTTGTTGTCGGAATGTCCGAACAAAGTCCGACCGTGTGTACGGGGCATAACACTAGTGTCAGAGTAATTTATATACCTTTTTGATTGACAATGTAAAACAGCATTGTAGTATTGTAAAATTAAGATTTTTTTGGCGGGGTTTACTTCCTCTTTAAGTAATTACTTAATGGGTTGTCCCATAGCAATACTACTTGAGGGGTGGGAGAGACAACCTGCAGGGTACCCCCAGACTTGAGGACTTATACTTCTGCCTGCAGCACACTGCGCCCGAAGGTGATATTATCATACCTTCTTACATCCACCTGAAAAAAATTTTGTGAATATATCCCCTGAAGACCAAGTTGCGGCCTTACAGATCTGAGGCATGGAGGCCTGGTGACGCACTGCCCAAGAAGCGCTAGTGTGCGCCTTTACTTGAAAAGGGGGATCTTACCCCTTAACCACTTCAGCCCCGGACCATTTTGCAGCTCAATGACCGGAGGACAATTTGGCACTGCGCTGCTTTAACTGGTAATTGCGTGGTCATGCAATGTTGTACCCAAACGAAATTTTGTGTCCTTTTTTCTCACAAATAGAGCTTTATTTTGATGGTATTTGATTGCCTCTGCAATTTTTATTTTTTGCGCTATAGATGAAAAAAAACGAAAATTTCGAAAAAAATTATATTTTCTACATTTGTTATTAGAAAAATCCAATTAATCCAACTAAATTTTAGTCATATTTAGGCCAAAATGTAGTCAGTCACATGTATTTGGTAAAAATAATGTCAAAAGCCTATATTTATTGGTTTGCGCAAAAGTTATAGCGTCTACAAACTAGGGTACATTTTCTGGAATTTACGCAGATTTTAGTTTCTGACTGCCTATCTCATTTCTTGAGGTGCTAAAATGGCAGGACAGTACAAAACCCTCCCCAAATGACCCCATTTTGGAAAGTAGACACCCTAAGGAAATTGCTAAGAGGCATGTTGAGCCCATTGAATATTTTATTTTTTGTCCCAAGTGATTGAATAATGACAAAAAAAAAAACTACAAAAAGTTGTCACTAAATGATAAATTGCTCACACATGCCATGGTTATATGTGGAATTGCACCCCAAAATGCATTTTGCTACTTCTGAGTATGGGGATACCACATGTGTGGTACTTTTTGGGAGCCTAGCCACGTATGGGGCCCATGAAAACTAATCACCGCCTTTTTCGATTTCCAAGGGCGTAAATTTTTTATTTCACTCCTCACTACCTATCACAGTTTTGAAGTCCATAAAACGCCAAGATGGCACAAAACCCAGCCAAATGACCCCATTTTGGAAAGTAGACACCCCAAGCTATTTGCTGAGAGACATGTTGAGTCCATGGAATATTTTATATTTTGCCACAAGTTGTGGGAAAATGACAAACTTTTTTTTTTTTTTTGCACACTAAATGATATATTGCTAAATGATATATTGCTCACACATGCCATGGGCATATGTGGAATTACATGCCACAATAAATTCTGCTGCTTCTTCTGAGTACGGGGATACCACATATGTGGGACTTTTTGGCAGCCTAACCATATACGGGGCCCCGAAATCCAAGCACCGCCTTCAGGATTTCTAAGGGCGTAAATTTTTGATTTCACTTCTCACTACCTATCACTGTTTTGAAGGCCATAAAATGCCAATATGGCACAACCCCCCCAAATGACCTAATTTTGGAAAGTAGACACCCCAAGCTATTTGCTGAGAGGCATGGTGAGTATTTTGCAGCTCTCATTTGTTTTTGAAAATGAAGAAAGAAAAAAAAATGTATTTTTTTTTCTTTTTTCAAATTTCAAAACTTTGTGACAAAAAGCAAGGTCTGCAAAATACTCACCATACCTCTCAGCAAATAGCTTGGGGTGTCTACTTTCCATAATGGGGTCATTTGGGGGGGTTTTGTGCCATCTGGGCATTCCATGGCCTCCGAAACTGTGATAGGCAGTGAGAAGTGAAATCAAAAATTTACACCCTTAGAAAGCCTGAAGGCGGTGCTTGGTTTTTGGGGGCCCGTACGCAGCTAGGCTCCCAAAAAGTCCTACAAATGTGGTATCCCCATACTCAGGAGAAGCAACAGAATGTATTTTGGGGTGTAATTTCACAAAATTGTCTTTTTCCTCCAACTTGTGTCAAAATATAAAATATTTCATGAACTCGACATGCCTCTCAGCAAATAGCTTGGGGTGTCTACTTTCCAAAATAGGGTCATTGGGGGGGGGGGGGGGTTTGAACTGTCCTGGCATTTTATGCACAACATTTAGAAGCTTATGTCACCATCACCCACTCTTCTAACCACTTGAAGACAAAGCCCTTTATGGCACTTTTTGTTTACATGAAAAAAACATTTTTTTTGCAAGAAAATTACTTTTAACCCCCAAACAGGACCTACGGATTAAAATGGTGGGTGTTTCATTTTTTTTTTTCACACAGTATTTGCACAGCGATTTTTCAAACACATTTTGGGAAAAAACACACTTATTTTAATTTTAATGCACTAAAACACACTATATTGCCCAAATGTTTGATGAAATAAAAAAGATGATCTTAGGCCGAGTACATGGATACTAAACACGACATGCTTTAAAATTGCACACAAACGTGCAGCAGCGACAAACTACATACATTTTTAAAAGCTTTTACAGGTTACCACTTTAGATTTACAGAGGAGGTCTACTGCTAAAATTACTGCCCTCAATCTGACCTTCGCGGTGATACCTCACATGCACGGTACAATTGCTGTTTACATTTGACGCCAGAGCGACACTTGTGTTTGCCTTTGCGTGAGAACAGGGGGGGGGGGGGGGGCAGGGGTGCTTTTTTTTTTTTAATATTTTTTTTTCCTTTTTTTTTTTATTTTTAAACTGTTCCTTTCATTTTTATTTTTTTTATCATTTTTATTGTTATCTCAGGGAGTGTAAATATTCCCTATGATAGCAATAGATAGTGACAGGTACAGTACTCTTTTTTGAAAAAATTGGGGTCTATTAGACCCTAGATCTCTCCTCTACCCTCAAAGCATTTGACCACACCAAGATCAGTGTGATAAAATGCTTTCCCAATTTCCCAATGGCACTGTTAACATCGGGCGAAATCTAAGTCATGAAATGCTTGTAGCTTCCGGTTTCTGATTGGATAGAGATGATTGGAGCCGCTCTGATCTCTGATTAGCTCTATGGTCAGCTGGCGGAACCACCGGCTGCATTCTCAGGTTCCCTGTTGGAAACAGGGTCACTGATCAATTCTTTCTTTTTAAGGATGTTCCAAATAGTTGATTTGGCCACACCTAATGTTTTTGCTATCTCTCTGATGGGTTTGTTTTGTTTTTTCAGCCTAATGATGGCTTGCTATACTGATAGTGACAGCTCTTTGGATCTCATATTGAGCATTGACAGCAACAGATTCCAAATGCAAATAGCACACTTGAAATGAACTCTGGACCTTTTATCTGCTCCTTGTAAATGGGATAATGAGGGAATAACACACACCTGGCCATGGAACAGCTGAGCAGCCAATTGTCCCATTACTTTTGGTCCCTTAAAAAGTGGGAGGCACATATACAAACTGTTGTAATTCCTACACCATTCACCCGATTTGGATGTAAATACCCTCAAATTAAAGCTGAAAGTCTGCAGTTAAAGCACACCTTGTTTGTTTCATTTCAAATCCATTGTGGTGGTTTATAGAGCCAAAAAGATTAGAATTGTGTCAATGTCCCAATATTTATGGACCTGACTGTACATCTTGACCCTGTATCTGGCAGGCTTGCTGGGAAGATACTGTTTGAATGACAAGCGGCCAGAAAACTTAATCAGGGACTCATCAACGCAGACAACTTAATGGGGAGTAAACAAGGCTGCAAATCAATGGTTGAAGTGGTTTATGAGGGGCCGAATTTTGTAGAGCCGATCAAATTCAGGGTCAACTTGAGGACGACAAAGTTTATTGTTGTTGAAATGCATGAACCGCAAGATCTGCTCGTATTGTGCCCTGGTCATGGAGGCGGAAAACACGGCATATGATGAATTGGGTCAGTGGACCAATATGACCGCAACTCACTCTTTTTAGTTATGCCCATGAGGAGGGAAAGGCCCAGGAAGGTCTTAAATTTGGAGACCGTAATTGGTCTCCAATCTCTGGCAAGGGTCAGCTGGGGATTAGCGGTGATGAATTGACCAGCATATAAATAGTTTTTGTCTACAAAAGATCTTTAGAGATCTTCGGTGAAAAACAGCGAATAAAAATCAAGTGACGTAAAATTAACTGTTTCCACCTGAATTCCGGGTTGGCCAGTGAATGGGGGAAGTACCGGTGCTGCAGAAGTGGTGAGCTCCCAATTAGGATTGGCGAATGCAGCAGGAAGGGCACTATGGGCTCGACGGGCCTGTCTGTCTTCTTGGTGGCAGCGGGACACTACTCGTGCTTGCCACCTTGCCAGCTTGAACTGCACTTATGGGACTCGCCACGTCACCAAGTGTTACTGCAGTCCTGCATGTACGACCAGGGTGTACTAGGCCGCTGGTGCTTGCCAGTTCACCAGAAGGAAAAGCGGCGCTAGTACTGGTTCTCTGCTCCATACGAGGGACCTGTGATTCCTGCACCTCAACGACAGCAGAAGAAGATCAGGGTCTGGTACGCCTGACCTTGGCAGGGACCACAACTCCGTCATCAGAGCTATCTGTCAGGGTGCCGCTGTCATCTACAGGATTGTATTCTGAGCCTGAATCTGACAGATGAGTGACTTCCTCTTCACTATCTGTCATGCTCAGAAACATATAGGCCTCTTCACTATTGTACCTTTGATTTGCCATTTTGGGCTCTAAATTTACTGGTACTGTAGTGAGACTCAAAGGTAAAAAAGCTCCTGACTGTTAGCGACTGATTCAGACGCTACCAAAAAAAACCAGTTAGCTTTCGCAGGGATCAGCCCTGACTCTGCGAACGCTGCAGTTACGTGTGTTGTGTTTTGTAAGTGACAGTGATCGATTGATACTGCACTTGGGTGGGCTGGGCTGGGCTGGACGGAGGGGCTAAACGCAGGTGTTAGCAGGTATCTGGGCTGATCCCGCTAACACTGCGTTTTTGGGAACCCCAAACTACTAGGGACACTAGTATAGATCTGATCGGATCAGATATTGATTCGTTCAGACACTATACTACTAAGGGAGGCGTATGGTGCGTGCATGGCTGTTAGCAGTACTGGCACTGATCTGATGCTGCCTGGGGCGACGCAGACCCTATCTGATGCTAAAACCTAACTTTGATCATCCGCTGGGTGATCAGGGGGTTAAACCTTTATTGGGTAATATACGACGGGTGCCCTGATGCTATAAAAAAAAAAATCTAGCTAAACTGCGTCACCCGTGACACTTATACTGTGATCACAGGTGATGGGGTAATCAAGGGATTAAAGCTTTATTGGGGGGTTAGGGGGGTCCCTAAACCTATCTGAGCCTAATACTAATTACCCTAATGCCGCGTACACATGGTCGGACTTTTCGGCTACAAAAGTCCGACGGACGATGACAGACCAAGTCCGGCTGACAATCCGATCGTGTGTGGGCTTCCCCGGACTTTCAGTGGACTTTTCCAGCCGCAAATCTGACGGACTTTAGATTTGGAACATGCTTCAAATCTTTACGTCGTAACTCCGCCGGACCCAGAAATCCGCTCATCTGTATGCTAGCCCGACGGACAAAAACCCAAGCTAGGGCAGCTATTGGCTACTGGCTATCAACTTCCTCATTTTTAGTCTGGTGTACGTCATCACGTACGAATCCGTCAGACTTTTGTGTGATCATGTGTAGGCAAGTCCAGTCGTTAGAAAGCCTGTTGAAAGTCCGCCAAAAGTCCATCGAAAGTCCGTCGAAAGTCTGTCGGACGGGCTGTCAGACTTTTGTAGCTGAAAAGCCTGACCGTGTGTACGCGGCATAACACTGATTAGTGTCACTAATGACACTAGTACAGCGATCAAAAAAATCTGATTGCTGTACTGGGTGACACAGTGACAGGTGGTGAAGGGATTAATTGGGGGGGTGATCGGGGGGTGAAATGTGTGCCTACATGACCTGGTGTCAGTATAGTGTTGGTGCACTTACTTGTATGTCTTCTCTCCTCTCGGTCTGGAACGAAAAGACCGATACGAGGAGAGATGACATCACTTCCCCTGTCAGTGTTTACAGTTACACAGACAGGGGAAGGATCTCATTCGTCAGGACTGATCGCCAGGTCCAGGCCAGATATCATTGGCCTGGGCATTGATCGGTTCCTGATCGAATCCAAACGTCGCGGCTGGCGTACAATGACGGCGTTTCACCTGCCTGTGCCATTCTGCCGCAGTATAACTGTGGCGGACGGTCAGAAAGAGGTTAATTATAAGTTTGAATTATAACTTGGCAAATCCACTTAGCGACAGTGAATTTCGACGCTGCCTGTCCCTTCTTAGGACCCTCTGGCAGAATACATAAGACATCAGTCTTAAGAATCTGAGCAGTTGTCTTAAAATAGATTCTCACTGCTCTCACCACATCAAGACAATGTAGTGACTTTTCTTCCATGGAACATGGTTTTGGAAAAAAACGATGGCAGGACAATATCTTGGTTCAGGTGAAAACCTGAAACCACTTTTGGCAAAAGCCTGGACGAGGGCGTAAAACCAATCTGTCCTCATGAATAATCAAATATGGCTCTTTACAAGAAAGAGCAGCCAATTCCAAAAACCTCCTTGCTCAGGATATAGCAACCAAAATATCAGCTTCCTTGTCAGAAGGACTAAGGGAATATGCTATATTGGTTCAAATGGCTGTTTTTGTAACACTGACAAAACTAAATTCAAGTCCCAAGGGCTTAAGGTCATTTAACTGGTGGACTAATCCGCATCACCCCTTGTATAAAACCCCGGACTAAAAATGCGGTTTTTGAAATAAAATCGATAAGGCTAAGACTTGGCCCTTAATAGTACTCAAGGCCAACTTCATCTCTCTGCCTAATTGTAGAAAGGCAAGAATTCTGCCTATGATATATCTCCAAGGGTGTCAACCCTTGGATTCACACCAGGAAACATAAGCCTTCCAGACTCTATAATGTATAGTTCTGGAAGTTGGTTTACTTGCATTAATCAAAGTAGAGATAACTGACCCAGAAAGCCCAAGTTTCCTCAGAATGTGGGTTTCAATAGCCAAGCCATTAAATTTAGCGTTCGTAAAGTAGGATGGAATATCGGCCCCTGTGAGAGCAGGTCTGGCCTTAGTGGAAGGGACCATGGATCCTTCACTGACATCTTTACGATTTCTGCATACCATGACCTTCTGGGCCTTGCTGGTGCTGCCAGAATTACCAGTTTTCTTTCCAGCTTGATCCTGAAAAGAAGTCGAGGCAGCAATTGAATAGGGGGAAATGCATAGATCAGTGAAAGCTGATCCCACGGTATCACCAACGCATCTGTTCTGCATGCGAATAGATCCTTTGTTGTGAACACAAAGTTGACCAACTTTATGTTGAACTGGACGCTAGAAGATCTACGTCCGGAGTCCCCCATCTTTGACAAACAGCCCGAGAATATGTTGGGGTGAAGAAAACATTCCCTTGGGAATAACTGGTGGCGACTTAAGTAGTTTGCCTGCCAATTCTCTATTCCCGGAATGAAGGCTGCTGATAGGCACGGAATATTTTTTTCTGCCCAAGTTAGAATATGGTTCACCTCTCTCTGCGCTGAGAGACTCTTTGTGCCCGCTTGGCGAATGATATAGGCCACAGCCGTGGCATTGACGGATTGGTTCCTAACAGGACAATCCCTTAACCTGGAAGTCCAGGTCTTTAGAGCCAGACGCACTGCCCGAATCTCTAGGATTATCTCTAGATAACTGGTCTGAAGGATTTTCCTTTCAGCAGATTCTGGTTAGTAACCACCAATTGAGGCTTTGGGACACCCTTGGGGACAGCCGCATTGGCAAGTACAAAGCTTGGATTGTCTTGTTAGCAGATAGAATACTGTTTTGCAACAGTCTCAAATGGAACTGGGCATAGGGAATGGCTTAGAATGAAGCCACCATCCTTTCTAACAACCTCATGCAAAGGCGAATGGAGGGATCTCCTTTTGACCTGACCATTTGCACCAACTCTCTTATGAAGTTGTTTTTTTTTTTCTAACTGGGCAAGAACACCCTTTTTCTGGGCTGTATTAATGATCAGACCTAAACACTCCAGCTTTTTTAGCAGTTTTAAGGGAGACTTCACTAGGTTGAGAACGCATCCCAGACTTTTCCAGGTAACTGGTTGTAATGCGTACGCCATACACCTTACTCCGAACACCGATTGGTCTATTAGCAATAGATCTTCTAGGTATGCCAAGACTGTTTAAGCCCTGTGCCCTTGACCTAGCTAGAGGTGGGGCAAGCACTTTTGTGAACACTCGGGGTGCTATCGCTGGCCCGAAGGGCAAGGCGATAAACTGAAATGCTGCTGTTCTATTTTGAACCGCAGAAACCTTTGGTGAGCGGGAAATATATGGACATGCAGATATGCATCCCTGATGCCGATAGGCGCCAGAAGTAATCCTCCTTGTAGGATAGAAACTACTGACCTGATTGACTCCATAAAAAGGAGTGAAACGTCAGGAACTGATTTAGATTCTTTTAGATCTAGAATAGATCTCTTGAATTTCTGCGTGGATCTGTACATGTACAGGAAACACATGAAAAAGGCAGTGAAGGTTTTAAGGAAAAAAATAAAAAACAGAACTATCAGCTGACTCTACTAGAGGTTCAACTCCAATTGTATCCTCCGCAGGGGAGTAATCGTTTTGCCTTTCTTCCTGATCACCTGAGGGTAACCCTTCATTCTCTACCCACTGTTCCCTTGATAAGGGATCTAAGGTGGGGGAGGGGGATCTAACACGCTTCCTATCCTTGGATAGCGGATGCGGTTAAAGCCGCTAATTTTCCTTCTAGGATCTGCAGGGCGAAGGAAAACTCATTTTCAATCATGTATACAGGGGCTAAATGTTTTCTCCTCTTAGAGTCTGAAAGTGGGGGCCGTCACCACTGCCTAGGGGCATTGCTAGGTGGCAAAAAGACCAGGGGCTTCAACCCGAAGTCCAAGAACCGGGGGTGGGGGGGTGGCGTGGCACAGCTTTTTTTTTGGACCGAGTGGTGGGGTTGTGTGACTTACCAATGCCCATCATTGCTGACCAATAAATACACCTGCCTGACACTGACCATTACACTGACCTGCCTGACCTACGTACACTGACCTACCTGACCAACATACACTGACCTAGATTATACACTAACCTACATACACTGACCACTGACCTGCCTGACCTAAATACACTGACCACTGACCTGCCTGACCTACATACACTGACCTAGATTATACACTGACCTACATACACTGACCTGCCTGACCTAAATACACTGACCACTGACCTGCCTGACCTACATACACTGACCTAGATAATACACTGACCTACATACACTGACCACTGACCTGCCTGACCTAAATACACTGACCACTGACCTGCCTGACCTACATACACTGACCTGCCTGACCTTCATACACTGACCTACATACATTGACCTGCCTGACCTTAATACACTGACCTGCCTGACCTACATACACTGACCATTGACCTGCCTAACCTACATACACTGACCTGCCTTACCTACATACACTGACCTGCCTGACCTACATACACGGACCACTAACCTACATACACTGACCACTGACCTACATACACTGACCACTGACCTACATACACTGACCACTGACCTACATGACCTACTTACACTGACCTGCCTGACCTACATACACTGACCACTGACCTGCCTGACCTACATACACTGACTTGTCTGACATACATACACTGACCACTGACCTGCCTGAACTACACACACTGACCACTGACCTGCCTGAACTACATACACTGACCACTGACCTGCCTGACCTACATACAATGACCTGTCTGACCTACATACACTGACCACTGACCTGCCTGACCTACATATACCGACCTGCCTGACCTACATTCACTGACCACTGACCTGCCTGACCTACATACACTGACCACTGACCTGCCTGACCTACATACACTGACCACTGACCTGCCTGACCTACATACATTGACCACTGACCTGCCTGACCTACATACATTGACCTGACTGACCTACATACACTGACCTTCCTAACCTACATACACTGACCACTGACCTGCCTGACCTACATACACTGACCTGCCTTATCTACATACAGTACAGTGACCACTGACCTGCCTGACCTACATACACTGACCTGCCTGACCTACATACACTGACCACTGACCACTGACCTACATACACTGACCACTGACCTGCCTGACCTACATACACTGACCTGCCTGACCTACATACACTGACCACTGACCTGCCTGACCTTACATACACTGACCTGCCTGATGTACATACACTGGCCTGCCTGACCTACACACACTGACCCGCCTTACCTACATACAGTACACTGACCACTGACCTGCCTGTCCTACATACACTGACACCTGCCTTACCTACATACACTGACCACTGACCTGCCTGACCTAAATACACTGACCTGCCTTACCTACATACACTGACCACTGACCTGCCTGACCTACATACACTGACCTGCCTGACCTACATACACTGACCACTGACCTGCCTGACCTACATACACTGACACCCGTCTTACCTACATACACTGACCTGCCTGACCTACATACACTGACCAATGACCTGCCTGACCTACATAAACTGACCACTGACCTGCCTGACCTACATACACTGACCTGCATGACCTACATACACTGACCTGTCTGACCTACATACACTGGCTACTGACCTATCTGACCTACATACACTGACCACTGACCTGCCTGACCTACATACACTGACACCTGCCTTACCTACATACACTGACCTGCTTACCTACATACACTGACCTGCCTGACCTACATACACTGACCTGCCTGACCTACATACACTGACCTGCCTGACCTACATAAAATGACCTGCATGACCTACATACACTGACCTGCCTGACCTACATACACTGACCACTGACCTGCCTGACCTACATACCATGACCTGCCTGACCTACATACACTGAGCTGCCTGACCTACATACACTGACCTGCCTGACCTACATACACTGACACCTGCCTGACCTACATACACTGACACCTGCCTTACCTACATACACTGACCTGCCTGACCTACATACACTGACCTGCCTGACCTACATACACTGACCAATGACCTGCCTGACCTCCATAAACTGACCACTGACCTGCCTGACCTACATACACTGACCTGCATGACCTACATACACTGACCTGTCTGACCTACATACACTGGCTACTGACCTATCTGACCTACATACACTGACCACTGACCTGCCTGACCTACATACACTGACCTGCCTGATGTACATACACTGGCCTGCCTGACCTACACACACTGACTCACCTTACCTACATACAGTACACTGACCACTGACCTGCCTGACCTACATACACTGACACCTGCCTTACCTACATACACTGACCACTGACCTGCCTGACCTACATACACTGACCTGCCTTACCTACATACACTGACCACTGACCTGCCTGACCTACATACACTGACCTGCCTGACCTACATACACTGACCACTGACCTGCCTGACCTACATACACTGACACCCGTCTTACCTACATACACTGACCTGCCTGACCTACATACACTGACCAATGACCTGCATGACCTACATAAACTGACCACTGACCTGCCTGACCTACATACACTGACCTGCATGACCTACATACACTGACCTGTCTGTCCTACATACACTGGCTACTGACCTATCTGACCTACATACACTGACCACTGACCTGCCTGACCTACATACACTGACACCTGCCTTACCTACATACACTGACCTGCTTACCTACATACACTGACCTACCTGACCTACATACACTGACCTGCCTGACCTACATACACTGACCACTGACCTGCCTGACCTACATACCATGACCTGCCTGACCTACATACACTGACCTGCCTTACCTACATCCACTGACCTGCCTGACCTACATACACTGAGCTGCCTGACCTACATACACTGACCTGCCTGACCTACATACACTGACACCTGCCTTACCTACATACACTGACCTGCCTGACCTACATACACTGACCTGCCTGACCTACATACACTGACCTGCCTGACCTACATACACTGACCAATGACCTGCCTGACCTCCATAAACTGACCACTGACCTGCCTGACCTACATACACTGACCTGCATGACCTACATACACTGACCTGTCTGACCTACATACACTGGCTACTGACCTATCTGACCTACATACACTGACCTGCCTAACCTACATAAAATGACCTGCATGACCTACATACACTGACCTGTCTGACCTACATACACTGACCACTGACCTGCCTGACCTACATACACTGACCACTGACCTGCCTGACCTACATACACAGACCACTGACCTGCCTTAACTACATACACTGACCACTGACCTGCCTGACCTACATATACTGACCACTGACCTACATGCATTGACCACTGACCTGCCTGAACTACATACACTGACCTGTCTGATCTACATACACTGACCATTGACCTGTCTGATCTACATACACTGACCACTGACCTGCCTGATCTACATACACTGACCAATGACCTGTCTGAACTACATACACTGACCACGGACCTGCCTGACTTACATACACTGACCTTCCTGACCTACATACACTGACCACTGACCTGCCTGGCCTATATACACTGACCTGCCTTACCTTTATACACTGACCACTGACCTGCCTAACCTACATCCACTGATCTGCCTGACCTACATCCAATGACCTGCCTGACCTACATCCACTGACCTGCCTGACCTACATCCACTGACCTGCCTGACCTACATACACTGACCTGATTGACCTACATATACTGACCTGCCTGACCAACATACAATGACCTGCCTGACCTACATACACTGACCACTGACCTGCCTGACCTACATACACTGACCACTGACCTGCCTGACCTACATACACTGACACCTGCCTTACCTACATACACTGACCTGCCTTACCTACACACACTGACCTGCCTGACCTACATACACTGACCTGCCTGACCTACATACACTGACCACTGACCTACATACAATGACTTGCCTGACCTACATAAAATGACCTGCATCACCTACATACACTGACCTGTCTGACCTACATACACTGACCACTGACCTGCCTGACCTACATACACTGACCACTGACCTGCCTGACCTACATACACAGACCACTGACCTGCCTTAACTACATACACTGACCACTGACCTGCCTGACCTACATATACTGACCACTGACCTACATGCATTGACCACTGACCTGCCTGAACTACATACACTGACCTGTCTGACCTACATACACTGACCTGCCTGACCTACATACACTGACCACTGACCTACATACATTGACCACTGACCTGCCTGACCTACATACACTGACCTGCCTGATCTACATACAGTGACCACTGACCTGCCTGATCTACATACACTGACAACTGACCTGTCTGAACTACATACACTGACCACGGACCTGCCTGACTTACATACACTGACCTTCCTGACCTACATACACTGACCACTGACCTGTCTGGCCTATATACACTGACCTGCCTTACCTTTATACACTGACCACTGACCTGCCTGACCTACATCCACTGATCTGCCTGACCTGCCTTAACTACATACACTGACCACTGACCTGCCTGACCTACATATACTGACCACTGACCTACATGCATTGACCACTGACCTGCCTGAACTACATACACTGACCTGTCTGACCTACATACACTGACCTGCCTGACCTACATACACTGACCACTGACCTACATACATTGACCACTGACCTGCCTGACCTACATACACTGACCTGCCTGATCTACATACACTGACCACTGACCTGCCTGATCTACATACACTGACCACTGACCTGCCTGATCTACATACACTGACCACTGACCTGTCTGAACTACATACACTGACCACGGACCTGCCTGACTTACATACACTGACCTTCCTGACCTACATACACTGACCACTGACCTGCCTGGCCTATATACACTGACCTGCCTTACCTTTATACACTGACCACTGACCTGCCTGACCTACATCAACTGATCTGCCTGACCTACATCCAATGACCTGCCTGACCTACATCCACTGACCTGCCTGACCTACATACACAGACCTGCCTGACCTACATACACTGACCTGCCTGACCTACATACACTGACCACTGACCTGCCTGGCCTATATACACTGACCTGCCTTACCTTTATACACTGACCACTGACCTGCCTGACCTACATCCACTGATCTGCCTGACCTACATCCAATGACCTGCCTGACCTACATACACTGACCTGCCTGACCTACATACACTGACCTGCCTGACCTACATACACTGACCTGCCTGACCTACATACACTGACCTGCCTGACCTACATACACTGACCACTGACCTGCCTGGCCTATATACACTGACCTGCCTTACCTTTATACACTGACCACTGACCTGCCTGACCTACATTCACTGACCTGCCTGACCTACATCCACTGACCTGCCTGACCTACATCCACTGACCTGCCTGACCTACATCCACTGACCTGCCTGACCTACATACACTGACCTGATTGACCTACATATACTGACCTGCCTGACCTACATACAATGACCTGCCTGACCTACATACACTGACCACTGACCTGCCTGACCTACATACACTGACCACTGACCTGCCTGACCTACATACACTGACACCTGCCTTACCTACATACACTGACCTGCTTTACCTACACACACTGACCTGCCTGACCTACATACACTGACCTGCCTGACCTACATACACTGACCTACATAAAATGACCTGCATGACCTACATACACTGACCTGTCTGACCTACATACACTGACCACTGACCTGCCTGACCTACATACACTGACCACTGACCTGCCTGACCTACATACACAGACCACTGACCTGCCTTAACTACATACACTGACCACTGACCTGCCTGACCTACATATACTGACCACTGACCTACATGCATTGACCACTGACTTGCCTGAACTACATACACTGACCTGTCTGACCTACATACACTGACCTGCCTGACCTACATACACTGACCACTGACCTACATACATTGACCACTGACCTGCCTGATCTACATACACTGACCACTGACCTGCCTGATCTACATACACTGACCACTGACCTGTCTGAACTACATACACTGACCACGGACCTGCCTGACTTACATACACTGACCTTCCTGACCTACATACACTGACCACTGACCTGCCTGGCCTATATACACTGACCTGCCTTACCTTTATACACTGACCACTGACCTGCCTGACCTACATCCACTGATCTGCCTGACCTACATCCAATGACCTGCCTGACCTACATACACTGACCTGCCTGACCTACATACACTGACCTGCCTGACCTACATACACTGACCTGCCTGACCTACATACACTGACCACTGACCTGCCTGGCCTATATACACTGACCTGCCTTACCTTTATACACTGACCACTGACCTGCCTGACCTACATCCACTGACCTGCCTGACCTACATCCACTGACCTGCCTGACCTACATCCACTGACCTGCCTGACCTACATACACTGACCTGATTGACCTACATATACTGACCTGCCTGACCTACATACATTGACCTGCCTGACCTACATACACTGACCTGCCTGACCTACATACACTGACCTGCCTTACCTACACACACTGACCTGCCTGACCTACATACACTGACCTGCCTGACCTACATACACTGACCTACATACAATGACTTGCCTGACCTACATAAAATGACCTGCATGACCTACATACACTGACCTGTCTGACCTACATACACTGACCACTGACCTGCCTGACCTACATACACTGACCTGCCTGACCTACATACACTGACCACTGACCTACATACATTGACCACTGACCTGCCTGAACCACATACCATGACCTGCCTGACCTACATACACTGACCACTGACCTACATACATTGACCACTGACCTGCCTGAACTACATACACTGACCTGCCTGACCTACATACACTGACCGGCCTGACCTACATACACTGACCTGCCTGACCTACATACACTGACCTGCCTGACCTACATACACTGATCACTAACCTACATTCATTGACCACTGACCTGCCTGACCTACATACACTGACCTGCCTGATCTACATACACTGACCACTGACCTGCCTGATCTACATACACTGACCACTGACCTGCCTGATCTACATACACTGACCACGGACCTGCCTGACTTACATACACTGACCTTCCTGACCTACATACACTGACCACTGACCTGCCTGGCCTATATACACTGACCTGCCTTACCTTTATACACTGACCAATGACCTGCCTGTTCTACATCCAATGACCTGCCTGTTCTACATCCACTGACCTGCCTGACCTACATACACTGACCTGCCTGACCTACATACACTGACCTGCCTGACCTACATACACTGACCTGCCTGACCTACATACACTGACCTGCCTGACCAACATACTCTGACCACTGACCTGCCTGACCTAAATACACTGACCACTGACCTGCCTGACGTAAATACACTGGCCTGCCTTACTTACATACACTGACCACTGACCTGCCTGACCTACATACACTGACCACTGACCTGCCTGACCTACATACAGTACACTGACCACTGACCTGCCTGACCTACATACACTGACCACTTACCTGCCTGACCTACATACACTGACCTGCCTGACCTACATACACTGACCACTGACCTGCCTGACTTACATACACTGACCACTGACCTGCCTGACCTACATACACTGACCTGCCTGACCTACATACCATGACCTGCCTGACCTACGTACACTGACCACTGACCTGCCTGACCTACATACACAGACCTGCCTGACCTACCTGACCTACATACACTGACCTGCCTGACCTGCCTGACCTACATACACTGACCTGCCTTTCCTACATACACTGACTATTGACCTGCCTTACCTACATACACTGACCACTGACCTGCCTGACCTACATACACTGACCTGCCTTACCTACATACACTGACCACTGACCTGCCTGACCTACATACACTGACCTGCCTGACCTACATACACTGACCACTGACCTGCCTGACCTACATACACTGACACCCGTCTTACCTACATACACTGACCTGCCTGACCTACATACACTGACCAATGACCTGCCTGACCTACATAAACTGACCACTGACCTGCCTGACCTACATACACTGACCTGCATGACCTACATACACTGACCTGTCTGACCTACATACACTGGCTACTGACCTATCTGACCTACATACACTGACCACTGACCTGCCTGACCTACATACACTGACACCTGCCTTACCTACATACACTGACCTGCTTACCTACATACACTGACCTACCTGACCTACATACACTGACCTGCCTGAGCTACATACACTGACCTGCCTGACCTACATAAAATGACCTGCATGACCTACATACACTGACCTGCCTGACCTACATACACTGACCACTGACCTGCCTGACCTACATACCATGACCTGCCTGACCTACATACACTGACCTGCCTTACCTACATACACTGACCACTGACCTGCCTGACCTACATACACAGAGCTGCCTGACCTACATACACTGACCTGCCTGACCTACATACACTGACACCTGCCTTACCTACATACACTGACCTGCCTGACCTACATACACTGACCTGCCTGACCTACATACACTGACCAGTGACCTGCCTGACCTCCATAAACTGACCACTGACCTGCCTGACCTACATACACTGACCTGCATGACCTACATACACTGACCTGTCTGACCTACATACACTGGCTACTGACCTATCTGACCTACATACACTGACCACTGACCTGCCTGACCTACATACACTGACACCTGCCTTACCTACATACACTGTCCAGCCTTACCTACACACACTGACCTGCCTGACCTACATACACTGACCTGCCTGACCTACATACACTGACCTGCCTGACCTACATAAACTGACCTGCCTAACCTACATAAAATGACCTGCATGACCTACATACACTGACCTGTCTGACCTACATACACTGACCACTGACCTGCCTGACCTACATACACTGACCACTGACCTGCCTGACCTACATACACAGACCACTGACCTGCCTTAACTACATACACTGACCACTGACCTGCCTGACCTACATATACTGACCACTGACCTACATGCATTGACCACTGACCTGCCTGAACTACATACACTGACCTGCCTGATCTACATACACTGACCACTGACCTGCCTGATCTACATACACTGACCACTGACCTGTCTGAACTACATACACTGACCACGGACCTGCCTGACTTACATACACTGACCTTCCTGACCTACATACACTGACCACTGACCTGCCTGGCCTATATACACTGACCTGCCTTACCTTTATACACTGACCACTGACCTGCCTGACCTACATCCACTGATCTGCCTGACCTACATCCAATGACCTGCCTGACCTACATCCACTGACCTGCCTGACCTACATACACTGACCTGCCTGACCTACATCCACTGACCTGCCTGACCTACATACACTGACCTGATTGACCTACATATACTGACCTGCCTGACCTACATACAATGACCTGCCTGACCTACATACACTGACCACTGACCTGCCTGACCTACATACACTGACCACTGACCTGCCTGACCTACATACACTGACACCTGCCTTACCTACATACACTGACCTGCCTTACCTACACACACTCACCTGCCAGATCTACATACACTGACCTGCCTGACCTACATACACTGACCTACATACAATGACTTGCCTGACCTACATAAAATGACCTGCATGACCTACATACACTGACCTGTCTGACCTACATACACTGACCACTGACCTGCCTGACCTACATACACTGACCACTGACCTGCCTGACCTACATACACAGACCACTGACCTGCCTTAACTACATACACTGACCACTGACCTGCCTGACCTACATATACTGACCACTGACCTACATGCATTGACCACTGACCTGCCTGAACTACATACACTGACCTGTCTGACTTACATACACTGACCTGCCTGATCTACATACACTGACCACTGACCTGCCTGATCTACATACACTGACCACTGACCTGTCTGAACTACATACACTGACCACGGACCTGCCTGACTTACATACACTGACCTTCCTGACCTACATACACTGACCACTGACCTGCCTGGCCTATATACACTGACCTGCCTTACCTTTATACACTGACCACTGACCTGCCTGACCTACATCCACTGATCTGCCTGACCTGCCTTAACTACATACACTGACCACTGACCTGCCTGACCTACATATACTGACCACTGACCTACATGCATTGACCACTGACCTGCCTGAACTACATACACTGACCTGTCTGACCTACATACACTGACCTGCCTGACCTACATACACTGACCACTGACCTACATACATTGACCACTGACCTGCCTGACCTACATACACTGACCTGCCTGATCTACATACACTGACCACTGACCTGCCTGATCTACATACACTGACCACTGACCTGCCTGATCTACATACACTGACCACTGACCTGTCTGAACTACATACACTGACCACGGACCTGCCTGACTTACATACACTGACCTTCCTGACCTACATACACTGACCACTGACCTGCCTGGCCTATATACACTGACCTGCCTTACCTTTATACACTGACCTGCCTGACCTACATCAACTGATCTGCCTGACCTACATCCAATGACCTGCCTGACCTACATCCACTGACCTGCCTGACCTACATCCACTGACCTGCCTGACCTACATACACTGACCTGCCTGACCTACATACACTGACCACTGACCTGCCTGGCCTATATACACTGACCTGCCTTACCTTTATACACTGACCACTGACCTGCCTGACCTACATCCACTGATCTGCCTGACCTACATCCACTGATCTACCTGACCTACATCCAATGACCTGCCTGACCTACATCCACTGACCTGCCTGACCTACATACACTGACCTGCCTGACCTACATACACTGACCTGCCTGACCTACATACACTGACCTGCCTGACCTACATACACTGACCTGCCTGACCTACATACACTGACCACTGACCTGCCTGACCTACATTCACTGACCACTGACCTGCCTTACCTACATACATACACTGACACCTGCCTGACCTACAAACACTGACCTGCCTTACCTACATACACTGACCACTGACCTGCCTGACCTATATACACTGACCTGCCTGACCTACATACAATGACCTGCATGACCTACATACACTGACCTGTCTGACCTACATACACTGGCCACTGACCTACCTGACCTACATACACTGGCCACTGACCTGCCTGACCTACATAAACTGACCACTGACCTGCCTGACCTACATACACTGACACCTGCCTTACCTACATACACTGACCTGCCTGACCTACATACACTGACCTTCCTGACCTACATACACTGACCACTGACCTGCCTGACCTACATACACTGACCTGCCTGACCTACAAACACTGACCTGCCTTACCTACATACACTGACCACTGACCTGCCTGACCTACATACAATGACCTGCATGACCTACATACACTGACCTGTCTGACCTACATACACTGACCTGCCTGACCTACATACACTGACCTGCCTGACCTACATACACTGACCTACATACAATGACTTGCCTGACCTACATAAAATGACCTGCATGACCTACATACACTGACCTGTCTGACCCACATACACTGACCACTGACCTGCCTGACCTACATACACTGACCACTGACCTACCTGACCTACATACACAGACCACTGACCTGCCTTAACTACATACACTGACCACTGACTTGCCTGACCTACATATACTGACCACTGACCTACATGCATTGACCACTGACCTGCCTGAACTACATACACTGACCTGTCTGACCTACATACACTGACCTGCCTGACCTACATACACTGACCACTGACCTACATACATTGATCACTGACCTGCCTGACCTACATACACTGACCTGCCTTATCTACATACACTGACCACTGACCTGCCTGATCTACATACACTGACCACTGACCTGTCTGAACTACATACACTGACCACGGACCTGCCTGACTTACATACACTGACCTTCCTGACCTACATACACTGACCACTGACCTGCCTGGCCTATATACACTGACCTGCCTTACCTTTATACACTGACCACTGACCTGCCTGACCTACATCCACTGATCTGCCTGACCTACATCCAATGACCTGCCTGACCTACATACACTGACCTGCCTGACCTACATACACTGACCTGCCTGACCTACATACACTGACCTGCCTGACCTACATACACTGACCTGCCTGACCTACATACACTGTCCACTGACCTGCCTGGCCTATATACACTGACCTGCCTTACCTTTATACACTGACCACTGACCTGCCTGACCTACATTCACTGACCTGCCTGACCTACATCCACTGACCTGCCTGACCTACATCCACTGACCTGCCTGACCTACATCCACTGACCTGCCTGACCTACATCCACTGACCTGCGTGACCTACATACACTGACCTGATTGACCTACATATACTGACCTGCCTGACCTACATACAATGACCTGCCTGACCTACATACACTGACCACTGACCTGCCTGACCTACATACACTGACCACTGACCTGCCTGACCTACATACACTGACACCTGCCTTACCTACATACACTGACCTGCCTTACCTACACACACTGACCTGCCTGACCTACATACACTGACCTGCCTGACCTACATACACTGACCTACATAAAATGACCTGCATGACCTACATACACTGACCTGTCTGACCTACATACACTGACCACTGACCTGCCTGACCTACATACACTGACCACTGACCTGCCTGACCTACATACACTGACACCTGCCTTACCTACATACACTGGCCTGCCTTACCTACACACACTGACCTGCCTGACCTACATACACTGACCTGCCTGACCTACATACACTGACCTACATAAAATGACCTGCATGACCTACATACACTGACCTGTCTGACCTACATACACTGACCACTGACCTGCCTGACCTACATACACTGACCACTGACCTGCCTGACCTACATACACAGACCACTGACCTGCCTTAACTACATACACTGACCACTGACCTGCCTTAACTACATACACTGACCACTGACCTGCCTGACCTACATATACTGACCACTGACCTACATGCATTGACCACTGACTTGCCTGAACTACATACACTGACCTGTCTGACCTACATACACTGACCTGCCTGACCTACATACACTGACCACTGACCTACATACATTGACCACTGACCTGCCTGATCTACATACACTGACCACTGACCTGCCTGATCTACATACACTGACCACTGACCTGTCTGAACTACATACACTGACCACGGACCTGCCTGGCCTATATACACTGACCTGCCTTACCTTTATACACTGACCACTGACCTGCCTGACCTACATCCACTGACCTGCCTGACCTACATCCACTGATCTGCCTGACCTACATCCAATGACCTGCCTGACCTACATACACTGACCTGCCTGACCTACATACATTGACCTGCCTGACCTACATACACTGACCACTGACCTGCCTGACCTACATACACTGACCACTGACCTGCCTGACCTACATACACTGACACCTGCCTGACCTACATACACTGACCTGCCTTACCTACACACACTGACCTGCCTGACCTACATACACTGACCTGCCTGACCTACATACACTGACCTACATATAATGACTTGCCTGACCTACATAAAATGACCTGCATGACCTACATACACTGACCTGTCTGACCTACATACACTGACCACTGACCTGCCTGACCTACATACACTGACCACTGACCTGCCTGACCTACATACACTGACCACTGACCTACATACATTGACCACTGACCTGCCTGAACTACATACACTGACCTGCCTGACCTACATACACTGACCACTGACCTACATACATTGACCACTGACCTGTCTGAACTACATACACTGACCTGCCTGACCTACATACACTGACCTGCCTGACCTACATACACTGACCTGCCTGACCTACATACACTGATCACTAACCTACATTCATTGACCACTGACCTGCCTGACCTACATACACTGACCTGCCTGATCTACATACACTGACCACTGACCTGCCTGATCTACATACACTGACCACTGACCTGCCTGATCTACATACACTGACCACGGACCTGCCTGACTTACATACACTGACCTTCCTGACCTACATACACTGACCACTGACCTGCCTGGCCTATATACACTGACCTGCCTTACCTTTATACACTGACTAATGACCTGCCTGTTCTACATCCACTGACCTGCCTGTTCTACATCCACTGACCTGCCTGACCTACATACACTGACCTGCCTGACCTACATACACTGACCTGCCTGACCTACATACACTGACCTGCCTGACCTACATACACTGACCTGCCTGACCTACATACACTGACCTGCCTGACCAACGTACTCTGACCACTGACCTGCCTGACCTACATACACTGACCACTGACCTGCCTGACGTAAATACACTGGCCTGCCTTACTTACATACACTGACCACTGACCTGCCTGACCTACATACACTGACCACTGACCTGCCTGACCTACATACAGTACACTGACCACTGACCTGCCTGACCTACATACACTGACCACTTACCTGCCTGACCTACATACACTGACCTGCCTGACCTACATACACTGACCACTGACCTGCCTGACCTACATACACTGACCACTGACCTGCCTGACCTACATACACTGACCACTGACCTGCCTGACCTACATACCATGACCTGCCTGACCTACGTACACTGACCACTGACCTGCCTGACCTACATACACAGACCTGCCTGACCTACCTGACCTACATACACTGACCTGCCTGACCTGCCTGACCTACATACACTGACCTGCCTTTCCTACATACACTGACTATTGACCTGCCTGACCTACATACACTGACCACTGACCTGCCTGACCTACATATACTGACCACTGACCTACATACACTGACCACTGACCTGCCTGACCTACATACACTGACCTGCCTTACCTACATACACTGACCACTGACCTGCCTGACCTACATACACTGACCTGCCTGACCTACATACACTGACCACTGACCTGCCTGACCTACATACACTGACACCCGTCTTACCTACATACACTGACCTGCCTGACCTACATACACTGACCAATGACCTGCCTGACCTACATAAACTGACCACTGACCTGCCTGACCTACATACACTGACCTGCATGACCTACATACACTGACCTGTCTGACCTACATACACTGGCTACTGACCTATCTGACCTACATACACTGACCACTGACCTGCCTGACCTACATACACTGACACCTGCCTTACCTACATACACTGACCTGCTTACCTACATACACTGACCTACCTGACCTACATACACTGACCTGCCTGAGCTACATACACTGACCTGCCTGACCTACATAAAATGACCTGCATGACCTACATACACTGACCTGCCTGACCTACATACACTGACCACTGACCTGCCTGACCTACATACCATGACCTGCCTGACCTACATACACTGACCTGCCTTACCTACATACACTGACCACTGACCTGCCTGACCTACATACACTGAGCTGCCTGACCTACATACACTGACCTGCCTGACCTACATACACTGACACCTGCCTTACCTACATACACTGACCTGCCTGACCTACATACACTGACCTGCCTGACCTACATACACTGACCAATGACCTGCCTGACCTCCATAAACTGACCACTGACCTGCCTGACCTACATACACTGACCTGTCTGACCTACATACACTGGCTACTGACCTATCTCACCTACATACACTGACCACTGACCTGCCTGACCTACATACACTGACACCTGCCTTACCTACATACACTGTCCAGCCTTACCTACACACACTGACCTGCCTGACCTACATACACTGACCTGCCTGACCTACATACACTGACCTGCCTGACCTACATAAACTGACCTGCCTAACCTACATAAAATGACCTGCATGACCTACATACACTGACCTGTCTGACCTACATACACTGACCACTGACCTGCCTGACCTACATACACTGACCACTGACCTGCCTGACCTACATACACAGACCACTGACCTGCCTTAACTACATACACTGACCACTGACCTGCCTGACCTACATATACTGACCACTGACCTACATGCATTGACCACTGACCTGCCTGAACTACATACACTGACCTGCCTGATCTACATACACTGACCACTGACCTGCCTGATCTACATACACTGACCACTGACCTGTCTGAACTACATACACTGACCACGGACCTGCCTGACTTACATACACTGACCTTCCTGACCTACATACACTGACCACTGACCTGCCTGGCCTATATACACTGACCTGCCTTACCTTTATACACTGACCACTGACCTGCCTGACCTACATCCACTGATCTGCCTGACCTACATCCAATGACCTGCCTGACCTACATACACTGACCTGCCTGACCTACATACACTGACCTGCCTGACCTACATACACTGACCACTGACCTGCCTGGCCTATATACACTGACCTGCCTTACCTTTATACACTGACCACTGACCTGCCTGACCTACATTCACTGACCTGCCTGACCTACATCCACTGACCTGCCTGACCTACATCCACTGACCTGCCTGACCTACATACACTGACCTGATTGACCTACATATACTGACCTGCCTGACCTACATACAATGACCTGCCTGACCTAGATACACTGACCACTGACCTGCCTGACCTACATACACTGACCACTGACCTGCCTGACCTACATACACTGACACCTGCCTTACCTACATACACTGACCTGCCTGATCTACATACACTGACCTGCCTGACCTACATACACTGACCTACATACAATGACTTGCCTGACCTACATAAAATGACCTGCATGACCTACATACACTGACCTGTCTGACCTATGTACACTGACCACTGACCTGCCTGACCTACATACACTGACCACTGACCTGCCTGACCTACATATACTGACCACTGACCTACATGCATTGACCACTGACCTGCCTGAACTACATACACTGACCTGTCTGACCTACATACACTGACCTGCCTGACCTACATACACTGACCACTGACCTACATACATTGACCACTGACCTGCCTGACCTACATACACTGACCTGCCTGATCTACATACACTGACCACTGACCTGCCTGATCTACATACACTGACCACTGACCTGCCTGATCTACATACACTGACCACTGACCTGTCTGAACTACATACACTGACCACGGACCTGCCTGACTTACATACACTGACCTTCCTGACCTACATACACTGACCACTGACCTGCCTGGCCTATATACACTGACCTGCCTTACCTTTATACACTGACCACTGACCTGCCTGACCTACATCAACTGATCTGCCTGACCTACATCCAATGACCTGCCTGACCTACATCCACTGACCTGCCTGACCTACATACACTGACCTGCCTGACCTACATACACTGACCTGCCTGACCTACATACACTGACTACTGACCTGCCTGGCCTATATACACTGACCTGCCTTACCTTTATACACTGACCACTGACCTGCCTGACCTACATCCACTGATCTGCCTGACCTACATCCACTGATCTGCCTGACCTACATCCAATGACCTGCCTGACCTACATCCACTGACCTGCCTGACCTACATACACTGACCTGCCTGACCTACATACACTGACCTGCCTGACCTACATACACTGACCTGCCTGACCTACATACACTGACCACTGACCTGCCTGGCCTATATACACTGACCTGCCTTACCTTTATACACTGACCACTGACCTGCCTGACCTACATTCACTGACCACTGACCTGCCTGACCTACATACATACACTGACACCTGCCTGACCTACAAACACTGACCTGCCTTACCTACATACACTGACCACTGACCTGCCTGACCTACATACACTGACCACTGACCTGCCTGACCTACATACAATGACCTGCATGACCTACATACACTGACCTGTCTGACCTACATACACTGGCCACTGACCTGCCTGACCTACATACACTGGCCACTGACCTGCCTGACCTACATAAACTGACCACTGACCTGCCTGACCTACATACACTGACACCTGCCTTACCTACATACACTGACCTGCCTGACCTACATACACTGACCTTCCTGACCTACATACACTGACCACTGACCTGCCTGACCTACATACACTGACCTGCCTGACCTACAAACACTGACCTGCCTTACCTACATACACTGACCACTGACCTGCCTGACCTACATACAATGACCTGCATGACCTACATACACTGACCTGTCTGACCTACATACACTGACCTGCCTGACCTACATACACTGACCTGCCTGACCTACATACACTGACCTGCCTGACCTACATACACTGACCATCCTGACCTACATACACTGACCTGCCTGACCTACATACACTGACCTGCTTGACCTACATACACTGACCTGCCTGACCTACATACACTGACCACTGACCTGCCTGACCTACATACACTAACCACTGACCTGCCTGACCTACATACACTAACCACTGACCTGCCTGGCCTACACACACTGACCTGCCTGACCTACATACACTGACCTGCCTGACCTACATACACTGACCTGCCTAACCTACATACACTGACCACTGACCTGCCTGACCTACATACACTCACCTTCCTCAACTACATACACTGACCACTGAACTGCCTGATGTACATACACTGTCCTGTTTGACCTACATACACTGACCACTGATCTGCCTGACCTACATACATTGACCACTGACCTGCCTGACCTACATACACTGACCACTGACCTGCCTGACCTACATACACTGACACCTGCCTTACCTACATACACTGACCTGCCTTACCTACACACACAGACCTGCCTGATCTACATACACTGACCTGCCTGACCTACATACACTGACCTGCCTAACCTACATACACAGACCACTGACCTGCCTTACCTACATACACAGACCTGCCTGACCTACATACACTGACACTGACCACTGACCTGCCTGACCTACATACACTGACCACTGACCTGCCTGACCTACATACACTGACCACTGACCTGCCTGACCTACATACACTGACCAAAGACCTGCCTGACCTACATACACTGACCTGCCTGATTTACATACACTGGCCTGCCTGACCTACATACACTGACCCGCCTTACCTACATACACTGACAACTTACCTGCCTGACCTACATACACTGACCTGCCTTACCTACATACACTGACCACTGACCTGCCTGACCTACATACATTGACCACTGACCTGCCTGACCTACATACACTGACCTGCCTGACCTACATACACTGACCTGCCTAACCTATATACACAGACCACTGACCTGCCTTACCTACATACACTGACCTGCCTGACCTACATACACTGACACTGACCACTGACCTGCCTGACCTACATACACTGACCACTGACCTGCCTGACCTACATACACTGACCAAAGACCTGCCTGACCTACATACACTGACCTGCCTGATGTACATACACTGGCCTGCCTGACGTCCATACACTGACCCGCCTTACCTACATACACTGACCACTTACCTGCCTGACCTACATACACTGACCTGCCTTACCTACATACACTGACCACTTACCTGCCTGACCTGCATACACTGACCACTGACCTGCCTGACCTACATACACTGACACCTGCCTTACCTGCATACACTGACCTTCCTGACCTACATACACTGACCTGCCTGACCTACATACACTGACCTGATTGACCTATGTACACTGACCTACCTGACCTACATACACTGACCACTGACCTGCCAGAACCAACATACACTGACACCTGCCTTACCTACATACACTGACCTGCCTGACCTACATATACTGACCTGCCTGACCTACATATACTGACCTGCCTGACCTACATACAATGACCTGCCTGACCTACATACAATGACCTGCCTGACCTACATACAATGACCTGCCTGACCTACATACACTGACCTGCCTGACCTACATACACTGACCTGCCTGACCTACATAAACTGACCACTGACCTGCCTGACCTACATACTCTGACCACTGACCTGCCTGACCTACATACACTGACCTGCCTGACCTTAGTACACTGACCTGCCTGACCTACGTACACTGACCTGCCTGACCTACATACACTGACCTGCCTGACCTACGTACACTGACCTGCCTAAACCTACATACACTGACCACTGACCTGCCTGACCTACATACATACACTGACACCTGCCTGACCTACAAACACTGACCTGCCTTACCTACATACACTGACCACTGACCTACCTGACCTACATACACTGACCACTGACCTGCCTGACCTACATACAATGACCTGCATGACCTACATACACTGACCTGTCTGACCTACATACACTGGCCACTGACCTGCCTGACCTACAAACACTGACCTGCCTGACCTACACACACAGACCTTCCTGACCTACATACACTGACCACTGACCTGCCTGACCTACAAACACTGACCTGCCTTACCTACATACACTGACCACTGACCTGCCTGACCTACATACAATGACCTGCATGACCTACATACACTGACCTGTCTGACCTACATACACTGACCTGCCTGACCTACATACACTGACCTGCCTGACCTACATACACTGACCTGTCTGACCTACATACACTGACCTGCCTGACCTACATACACTGACCACTGACCTGCCTGGCCTATATACACTCACCTGCCTTACCTTTATACACTGACCACTGACCTGCCTGACCTACATCCACTGATCTGCCTGACCTACATCCAATGACCTGCCTGACCTACATCCACTGACCTGCCTGACCTACATACACTGACCTGCCTGACCTACATACACTGACCTGCCTGACCTACATACACTGACCACTGACCTGCCTGGCCTATATACACTGACGTGCCTTACCATTATACACTGACCACTGACCTGCCTGACCTACATTCACTGACCTGCCTGACCTACATTCACTGACCTGCCTGACCTACATCCACTGACCTGCCTGACCTACATCCACTGACCTGCCTGACCTACATCCACTGACCTGCCTGACCTACATACACTGACCTGATTGACCTACATATACTGACCTGCCTGACCTACATACAATGACCTGCCTGACCTACATACACTGACCACTGACCTGCCTGACCTACATACACTGACCACTGACCTGCCTGACCTACATACACTGACACCTGCCTTACCTACATACACTGACCTGCCTTACCTACACACACTGACCTGCCTGACCTACATACACTGACCTGCCTGACCTACATACACTGACCTACATAAAATGACCTGCATGACCTACATACACTGACCTGCCTAACCTACATACACAGACCACTGACCTGCCTTACCTACATACACAGACCTGCCTGACCTACATACACTGACACTGACCACTGACCTGCCTGACCTACATACACAGACCACTGACCTGCCTTAACTACAAACACTGACCACTGACCTGCCTGACCTACATATACTGACCACTGACCTACATGCATTGACCACTGACTTGCCTGAACTACATACACTGACCTGTCTGACCTACATACACTGACCTGCCTGACCTACATACACTGACCACTGACCTACATACATAGACCACTGACCTGCCTGACCTACATACACTGACCTGCCTGACCTACATACACTGACCTGCCTGATCTACATACACTGACCACTGACCTGCCTGATCTACATACACTGACCACTGACCTGTCTGAACTACATACACTGACCACGGACCTGCCTGACTTACATACACTGACCTTCCTGACCTACATACACTGACCACTGACCTGCCTGGCCTATATACACTGACCTGCCTTACCTTTATACACTGACCACTGACCTGCCTGACCTACATCCACTGATCTGCCTGACCTACATCCAATGACCTGCCTGACCTACATACACTGACCTGCCTGACCTACATACACTGACCTGCCTGACCTACATACACTGACCTGCCTGACCTACATACACTGACCACTGACCTGCCTGGCCTATATACACTGACCTGCCTTACCTTTATACACTGACCACTGACCTGCCTGACCTACATCCACTGACCTGCCTGACCTACATCCACTGACCTGCCTGACCTACATCCACTGACCTGCCTGACCTACATACACTGACCTGCCTTACCTACACACACTGACCTACATACAATGACTTGCCTGACCTACATAAAATGACCTGCATGACCTACATACATTGACCTGTCTGACCTACATACACTGACCACTGACCTGCCTGACCTACATACACTGACCACTGACCTGCCTGACCTACATACACTGACCACTGACCTACATACATTGACCACTGACCTGCCTGAACTACATACACTGACCTGCCTGACCTACATACACTGACCACTGACCTACATACATTGACCACTGACCTGCCTGAACTACATACACTGACCTGCCTGACCTACATACACTGACCTGCCTGACCTACATACACTGACCTGCCTGACCTACATACACTGATCACTAACCTACATTCATTGACCACTGACCTGCCTGACCTACATACACTGACCTGCCTGATCTACATACACTGACCACTGACCTGCCTGATCTACATACACTGACCACTGACCTGCCTGATCTACATACACTGACCACGGACCTGCCTAACTTACATACACTGACCTTCCTGACCTACATACACTGACCTTCCTGACCTACATACACTGACCACTGACCTGCCTGGCCTATATACACTGACCTGCCTTACCTTTATACACTGACCAATGACCTGCCTGTTCTACATCCACTGACCTGCCTGTTCTACATCCACTGACCTGCCTGACCTACATACACTGACCTGCCTGACCTACATACACTGACCTGCCTGACCTACATACACTGACCTGCCTGACCTACATACACTGACCTGCCTGACCAACATACTCTGACCACTGACCTGCCTGACCTACATACACTGACCACTGACCTGCCTGACCTACATACAGTACACTGACCACTGACCTGCCTGACCTACATACACTGACCACTTACCTGCCTGACCTACATACACTGACCTGCCTGACCTACATACACTGACCACTGACCTGACTGACCTAAACATGACCTGCCTGACCTACGTACACTGACCACTGACCTGCCTGACCTACCTGACCTACATACACTGACCTGCCTGACCTGCCTGACCTACATACACTGACCTGCCTTTCCTACATACACTGACTATTGACCTGCCTGACCTACATACACTGACCTACATACATTGACCTGCCTGACCTACATACACTGACCTGCCTGACCTACATACACTGACCACTGACCTGCCTGACCTACATACACTGACCACTGACCTGCCTGACCTACATACCATGACCTGCCTGACCTACGTACACTGACCACTGACCTGCCTGACCTACCTGACCTACATACACTGACCTGCCTGACCTGCCTGACCTACATACACTGACCTGCCTTTCCTACATACACTGACTATTGACCTGCCTGACCTACATACACTGACCACTGACCTGCCTGACCTACATATACTGACCACTGACCTACATACACTGACCACTGACCTGCCTGACCTACATACTCTGACCTGCCTGACCAACATACACTGACCACTGACCTGCCTGACCTACATACACTGACTTGCCTGACCTACATACACTGACTTGCCTGACCTACATACACTGACCTGCCTAACCTACATACACTGACCTGCCTAACCTAAATACACTGACCACTGACCTGCCTTACCTACATACACTGACCTGCCTGACCTATATTCACTGACCTGCCTGACCTACATTCACTGACCACTTACCTGCCTGACCTACATACACTGACCTGCCTGATGTACATACACTGGCCTGCCTGACCTACATACACTGACCCGCCTTACCTACATACAGTACACTGACCACTAACCTGCCTGACCTACATACACTGACCACTGACCTGCCTGACCTACATACACTGACACCTGCCTTACCTACATACACTGACCTGCCTGACCTACATACACTGACTTGCCTGACCTTAGTACACTGACCTGCCTGACCTACGTACACTGACCTGCCTGACCTACATACACTGACCTGCCTGACCTACGTACACTGACCTGCCTAAACCTACATACACTGACCTGCCTGACCTACATACATACACTGACACCTGCCTGACCTACAAACACTGACCTGCCTTACCTACATACACTGACCACTGACCTGCCTGACCTACATACACTGACCACTGACCTGCCTGACCTACATACAATGACCTGCATGACCTACATACACTGACCTGTCTGACCTACATACACTGGCCACTGACCTGCCTGACCTACATACACTGGCCACTGACCTGCCTGACCTACATAAACTGACCACTGACCTGCCTGACCTACATACACTGACACCTGCCTTACCTACATACACTGACCTGCCTGACCTACATACACTGACTTTCCTGACCTACATACACTGACCACTGACCTGCCTGACCTACATACACTGACCTGCCTGACCTACAAACACTGACCTGCCTTACCTACATACACTGACCACTGACCTGCCTGACCTACATACAATGACCTGCATGACCTACATACACTGACCTGTCTGACCTACATACACTGACCTGCCTGACCTACATACACTGACCTGCCTGACCTACATACACTGACCTGCCTGACCTACATACACTGACCATCCTGACCTACATACACTGACCTGCCTGACCTACATACACTGACCTGCTTGACCTACATACACTGACCTGCCTGACCTACCTACACTGACCACTGACCTGCCTGACCTACATACACTAACCACTGACCTGCCTGGCCTACATACACTGACCTGCCTGACCTACATACACTGACCTGCCTGACCTACATACACTGACCTGCCTAACCTACATACACTGACCACTGACCTGCCTGACCTACATACACTCACCTTCCTCAACTACATACACTGACCACTGAACTGCCTGACGTACATACACTGTCCTGTTTGACCTACATACACTGACCACTGACCTGCCTGACCTACATACATTGACCACTGACCTGCCTGACCTACATACACTGACCTGCCTAACCTACATACACAGACCACTGACCTGCCTTACCTACATACACAGACCTGCCTGACCTACATACACTGACACTGACCACTGACCTGCCTGACCTACATACACTGACCACTGACCTGCCTGACCTACATACACTGACCAAAGACCTGCCTGACCTACATACACTGACCTGCCTGATGTACATACACTGGCCTGCCTGACCTACATACACTGACCCGCCTTACCTACATACACTGACCACTTACCTGCCTGACCTACATACACTGACCTGCCTTACCTACATACACTGACCACTGACCTGCCTGACCTACATACATTGACCACTGACCTGCCTGACCTACATACACTGACCTGCCTGACCTACATACACTGACCTGCCTAACCTATATACACAGACCACTGACCTGCCTTACCTACATACACTGACCTGCCTGACCTACATACACTGACACTGACCACTGACCTGCCTGATCTACATACACTGACACTGACCACTGACCTGCCTGACCTACATACACTGACCAAAGACCTGCCTGACCTACATACACTGACCTGCCTGATGTACATACACTGGCCTGCCTGACGTCCATACACTGACCCGCCTTACCTACATACACTGACCACTTACCTGCCTGACCTACATACACTGACCTGCCTTACCTACATACACTGACCACTTACCTGCCTGACCTGCATACACTGACCACTGACCTGCCTGACCTACATACACTGACACCTGCCTTACCTGCATACACTGACCTTCCTGACCTACATACACTGACCTGCCTGACCTACATACACTGACCTGATTGACCTATGTACACTGACCTACCTGACCTACATACACTGACCACTGACCTGCCAGAACCAACATACACTGACATCTGCCTTACCTACATACACTGACCTGCCTGACCTTCATATACTGACCTGCCTGACCTACATATACTGACCTGCCTGACCTACATACAATGACCTGCCTGACCTACATACACTGACCCGCCTTACCTACATACACTGACCTGCCTGACCTACATACAATGACCTGCCTGACCTACATACACTGACCACTGACCTGCCTGACCTACATACATTGACCACTGACCTGCCTGACCTACATACACTGACCTGCCTGACCTACATACACTGACCTGCCTAACCTATATACACAGACCACTGACCTGCCTTACCTACATACACTGACCTGCCTGACCTACATACACTGACACTGACCACTGACCTGCCTGACCTACATACACTGACACTGACCACTGACCTGCCTGACCTACATACACTGACCAAAGACCTGCCTGACCTACATACACTGACCTGCCTGATGTACATACACTGGCCTGCCTGACGTCCATACACTGACCCGCCTTACCTACATACACTGACCACTTACCTGCCTGACCTACATACACTGACCTGCCTTACCTACATACACTGACCACTTACCTGCCTGACCTGCATACACTGACCACTGACCTGCCTGACCTACATACACTGACACCTGCCTTACCTGCATACACTGACCTTCCTGACCTACATACACTGACCTGCCTGACCTACATACACTGACCTGATTGACCTATGTACACTGACCTACCTGACCTACATACACTGACCACTGACCTGCCAGAACCAACATACACTGACATCTGCCTTACCTACATACACTGACCTGCCTGACCTTCATATACTGACCTGCCTGACCTACATATACTGACCTGCCTGACCTACATACAATGACCTGCCTGACCTACATACAATGACCTGCCTGACCTACATACAATGACCTGCCTGACCTACATACAATGACCTGCCTGACCTACATACAATGACCTGCCTGACCTACATACAATGACCTGCCTGACCTACATACACTGACCTGCCTGACCTACATACACTGACCTGCCTGACCTACATACACTGACCTGCCTGACCTACATACACTGACCTGCCTGACCTACATACACTGACCTGCCTGACCTATATTCACTGACCTGCCTGACCTACATTCACTGACCACTTACCTGCCTGACCTACATACACTGACCTGCCTGATGTACATACACTGGCCTGCCTGACCTACATACACTGACCCGCCTTACCTACATACAGTACACTGACCACTAACCTGCCTGACCTACATACACTGACCACTGACCTGCCTGACCTACATACACTGACACCTGCCTTACCTACATACACTGACCTGCCTGACCTACATACACTGACCTGCCTGACCTTAGTACACTGACCTGCCTGACCTACGTACACTGACCTGCCTGACCTACATACACTGACCTGCCTGACCTACGTACACTGACCTGCCTAAACCTACATACACTGACCTGCCTGACCTACATACATACACTGACACCTGCCTGACCTACAAACACTGACCTGCCTTACCTACATACACTGACCACTGACCTGCCTGACCTACATACACTGACCACTGACCTGCCTGACCTACATACAATGACCTGCATGACCTACATACACTGACCTGTCTGACCTACATACACTGGCCACTGACCTGCCTGACCTACATACACTGGCCACTGACCTGCCTGACCTACATAAACTGACCACTGACCTGCCTGACCTACATACACTGACACCTGCCTTACCTACATACACTGACCTGCCTGACCTACATACACTGACTTTCCTGACCTACATACACTGACCACTGACCTGCCTGACCTACATACACTGACCTGCCTGACCTACAAACACTGACCTGCCTTACCTACATACACTGACCACTGACCTGCCTGACCTACATACAATGACCTGCATGACCTACATACACTGACCTGTCTGACCTACATACACTGACCTGCCTGACCTACATACACTGACCTGCCTGACCTACATACACTGACCTGCCTGACCTACATACACTGACCTGCCTGACCTACATACACTGACCATCCTGACCTACATACACTGACCTGCCTGACCTACATACACTGACCTGCTTGACCTACATACACTGACCTGCCTGACCTACCTACACTGACCACTGACCTGCCTGACCTACATACACTAACCACTGACCTGCCTGGCCTACATACACTGACCTGCCTGACCTACATACACTGACCTGCCTGACCTACATACACTGACCTGCCTGACCTACATACACTGACCTGCCTGACCTACATACACTGACCTGCCTAACCTACATACACTGACCACTGACCTGCCTGACCTACATACACTCACCTTCCTCAACTACATACACTGACCACTGAACTGCCTGACGTACATACACTGACCTGCCTGACCTACATACATTGACCACTGACCTGCCTGACCTACATACACTGACCTGCCTGACCTACATACACTGACCTGCCTGACCTACATACATTGACCACTGACCTGCCTGACCTACATACACTGACCTGCCTGACCTACATACACTGACCTGCCTAACCTACATACACAGACCACTGACCTGCCTTACCTACATACACAGACCTGCCTGACCTACATACACTGACACTGACCACTGACCTGCCTGACCTACATACACTGACCACTGACCTGCCTGACCTACATACACTGACCAAAGACCTGCCTGACCTACATACACTGACCTGCCTGATGTACATACACTGGCCTGCCTGACCTACATACACTGACCCGCCTTACCTACATACACTGACCACTTACCTGCCTGACCTACATACACTGACCTGCCTTACCTACATACACTGACCACTGACCTGCCTGACCTACATACATTGACCACTGACCTGCCTGACCTACATACACTGACCTGCCTGACCTACATACACTGACCTGCCTAACCTATATACACAGACCACTGACCTGCCTTACTTACATACACTGACCTGCCTGACCTACATACACTGACACTGACCACTGACCTGCCTGACCTACATACACTGACCACTGACCTGCCTGACCTACATACACTGACCAAAGACCTGCCTGACCTACATACACTGACCTGCCTGATGTACATACACTGGCCTGCCTGACGTCCATACACTGACCCGCCTTACCTACATACACTGACCACTTACCTGCCTGACCTACATACACTGACCTGCCTTACCTACATACACTGACCACTTACCTGCCTGACCTGCATACACTGACCACTGACCTGCCTGACCTACATACACTGACACCTGCCTTACCTGCATACACTGACCTTCCTGACCTACATACACTGACCTGCCTGACCTACATACACTGACCTGATTGACCTATGTACACTGACCTACCTGACCTACATACACTGACCACTGACCTGCCAGAACCAACATACACTGACACCTGCCTTACCTACATACACTGACCTGCCTGACCTTCATATACTGACCTGCCTGACCTACATATACTGACCTGCCTGACCTACATACAATGACCTGCCTGACCTACATACAATGACCTGCCTGACCTACATACAATGACCTGCCTGACCTACATACAATGACCTGCCTGACCTACATACAATGACCTGCCTGACCTACATACAATGACCTGCCTGACCTACATACAATGACCTGCCTGACCTACATACACTGACCTGCCTGACCTACATACACTGACCTGCCTGACCTACATACACTGACCTGCCTGACCTACATAAACTGACCACTGACCTGCCTGACCTACATACTCTGACCACTGACCTGCCTGACCTACATTCACTGACCTGCCTGATTTACATACACTGACCTGCCTGACCTACATACACTGACCACTGACCTGCCTGACCTACATACACTGACCACTGACCTGCCTGACCTACATACACTGACCTGCCTGACCTACATACACTGACACCTGCCTTATCTACATACACTGACCTGCCTGACCTACATACACTGACCTGCCTGACCTGCCTGACTACGCTGGCCTATGTACACTGACCATTGACCTGCCTGACCTACATACACTGACCTGATTGACCTACATACACTGACCACTGACCTGCCTGACCTACATACACTGACCACTGACCTGCCTGACCTACATGCACTGACACCTTCCTTACCTACATACACTGACCTTCCTGACCTACATACACTGACCTTCCTGACCTGCATACACTGACCACTGACCTGCCTGACCTACATACACTGAGGACTGACCTGCCTTACCTACATACACTGAACACTGACCTGCCTGACCTACATACACTGACCACTGACCTGCCTTACCTACATACACTGACCTGCCTGACCTACATACACTGACCTGCCTCACCTACATACACTGACCACTGACCTGCCTCACCTACATACACTGACCACTGACCTGCCTTACCTACATTCACTGACCACTGACCTGCCTGACCTACATACACTGACCTGCCTGACCTACATACACTGACCTGCTTGACCTACATACACTGACCTGCCTGACCTTTATACACTGACCACTGACCTGCCTTACCTACATACACTGACCTGCCTGACCTTCATACACTGACCTGCCTCACCTACATACACTGACCACTGACCTGCCTTACCTACATACACTGACCACTGACCTGCCTGGCCTTCATACACTGACACCTGTCTTACCTACATACACTCACCTGCCTGACCTACATACACTGACCTGCCTGACCTACATACATTGACCTTCCGGAACCACATACACTGACCACTGACTTGCCTGACCTACATACACTGACCTGCCTGACCTACATACACTGACCTTCCTGAACTACATACACTGACCACTGACCTGCCTGACCTACATACACTGACCTTCCTGAAATACATAGGACTGTTGTAGGACTCAGTCTGAGCGTGCTCAGTTTGAAGCGGTTGAGCTTGGTGTAAGTGGAGCTGGATTAAGTGGGAGTTAAAAACAAGTGTTAGAGTATACAAGTCTTGCTGTCTGTTGGTGTTTGCTGCTGTCTGTTGGTGTGTGTATTGCTGCTGTCTTTTGGTGTGTGTATTGCTGCTGTCTGTTGGTGTGTGTATTGCTGCTGTCTGTTGGTGTTTGCTGGGTTGCATTTTGGGGACTTTTCCTTTTAGTTTTTAATTTGCCTTTTGCTGTCACTTTTTAAATAGCTTTTTTTTTTTTTCTGTTTCATCAGTCTATCAATTAAGGGGTGTGGTTAATTGCTCCCAGGTGCCCAGGTGCCTATTTAACTTGTTGTAGGACTCAGTCTGAGCGTGCTCAGTTTGAAGCTGTGGAGCTTGGTGTAAGTGGAGCTGGATTAAGTGGGAGTTAAAAACAAGTGTTTAAAACAGGAGGTTATAACAGGGGTCATAGTACCTGTGTAGTGTGAGTATCTGAGTGTTGTCTGAGTAGTGTGTGTGGATCGTTAGTACTTGTGTATTGTGTACCTGTGTATTGTCTTGTCGTGTACCTGTGTATTGTCTTGTCGTGTACCTGTGTATTGTCTTGAGTATTAGTGCCAGGAAGCTAGTTGTTAGGTAATTTGGACAGGGTAAAATCCCCAAATCCTCACTAAATTTAATAGGTACGATGCCCGGCGGGTGTGGAGAGGCGACTCTTTGTACATCTTGCCGCATGTATGCGTTCCTTGATCATCCGATCGAGGGCGAATACTGCTGTGCAAAATGTAAGCACATTGTTTCCCTGGAAGCCCAGGTTCTGAATCTGGGGAAGCAACTGTCAGCACTGAGAAGTCCCTCCATACTAAAGGTGAGCCAGGAACGTACACGGCAGGTGCCGGCAGGGGCCAGCACAGAGGCGGGTGGAGACAAAGAGGTGCAGGCACTAGCAAAGAGTAGATGGGTGACAGTCAGGAGGGGTAGAGGGGGAAGTGCCAGTGAGGCCGATCCAGGACTGGAGCATCCCAATAAGTACACTCCATTGAGTGACATTGGTGAAACCAGTCAGGGACCAGCACTGCTGGAGATGAGGGACTCTCCTAGCTGCCAGGGGAAGAACTCCTCCAGTGAGAGTGGGGGGGAAGCAAAGGGAAAGGAAAGACAGATTCTGGTGGTATGGGACTCAGTTCTTAGAAGGACAGAGAGGGCAATCTGTAACCAAAACCTGAAGCACCGAACAGTATGTTGTCTACCAGGCGCTCGGGTTCGGCACATCACGGATCTTGTGGACAGATTACTGGGAGGGGCTGGGGAAGACCCGGCTGTCATGGTGCACGTTGGCACCAATGACAAAGTCAGAGGCAGATGGAGTGTCCTAAAGAACGATTTTAGGGACTTAGGAGCTAAATTGAGGAAAAGGACCTCCAAGGTAGTGTTCTCAGGAATACTACCGGTACATCGAGCCACACCAGAGAGGCAGAGGGAGATTAGGGAAGTAAACAAGTGGCTGAAGAGCTGGTGTAGTAAGGAGTGGTTTGGGTTCCTGGAGGACTGGGCCGACTTCTCAGTCGGTAACCGGTACTATAAAGGGACGGACTGCACCTAAATGAGGAGGGTGCAGATCTGCTGGGAATGAAGATGGCCAAAAAGTTAGAGGGGTTTTTAAACTAGGCGATGGGGGGGAGGGTCCAGAGACAGTGATAGCCAGCGCGGAAGATATTCCAGAGGGTAGTATTGGGGGCATTAGTGGTAGGTTAACCAAAGCACAAAAACACAAGGTGAGTATAGTAGCAAGTCCAAGTTGCAATCTTGAAACACCCAATACGAGGACAATATGCGACCGGTCTAAACTATGTGGCATGTTCACCAATGCCAGGAGCCTGGCGGACAAGATGGGTGAACTAGAGATACTGTTGTACGAGGAGGAATGGATTTTGTGGGAATTTCAGAGACCTGGTTCAACAGCTCTCATGATTGGCTGGCAAACATTCAAGGGTATACCCTATACCGCAAGGATAGAGAGGGTAAAAAAGGGGGAGGGGTATGCCTATATATCAAGAATAATGTACAAGTGAATGTGAGAGATGACATCACTGAGGGGGCTAGGGAGGAGGTGGAATCTTTATGGGTAGAGCTCCAAAGGGATGAAGCTAAGGGGAAAATAATACTGGGAGTATGCTATAGGCCCCCTAACCTGAGGGAGGAAGTGGAGACGGATCTCCTATCACAAATTGGATTAGCAGCAAGGATGGGAAGTGTTATCATAATGGGGGATTTTAATTATCCAGACATGGGCGGAGGGAACCGCGCATTCATTTAAGGCTCGCCAGTTCCTTAATGTCTTGCAGGACAATTTTATGGGTCAGATGGTAGACGCACCAACTAGAAATAAAACATTACTAGATCTACTGATTACCAACAATACAGACCTGATAACAGATGTGGAAATACGGGGCAAATTAGGTAACAGCGATCACAGGTCAATTAGTTTCAGTATAAATCACACAAATAGGAGACATGAAGGGAACACAAAGACACTGAATTTCAAAAGAGCCAACTTCCCTAAACTACAAACCTTGCTAAAAGGCATAAATTGGGATAAAATATTAGGAACAAAGAATACAGAGGAGAGATGGGTTTGATTTAAAAGCATATTAAATAAGGGCATTAGCCAATGTATCCCATTGGGTAATAAATTTAAAAGAGCGAACAAACATCCTGGATGGCTTAACTCCAATGTAAAAATGCATATAAAAGCAAAGGAGAAGGCCTTCAAAAAATACAAGGTTGAGGGATCATCCACAGCATTCAGAATTTATAAAGAATGCAATAAGAAATGTAAGGGTGCAATTAGGATGGCTAAGATAGAACATGAAAGACACATCGGAGGAGAGCAAAAAAAATCCCAAGAAATTCTTTAAGTATGTAAACAGTAAAAAAGGGAGGACAGACCATATTGGCCCATAAAGAATGAGGAAGGACATCTGGTTACAAAGGATGGGGAGATGGCAGAGGTATTGAATTTATTCTTCTCCTCAGTCTTCACGAGTGAATCGGGGGGGCTTCAGTAACCAAAACTGCAGTGTTTATCCTCATGACACAACACAGGAAGCACCTACATGGTTAACAGAGGACGGAATTAAAATTAGACTTGAGAAACTTAACATTAATAAATCACCGGGACCAGATGGCTTGCATCCAAGGGTACTTAGGGAACTCAGTCAGGTGATTGCCAGACCGTTGTTCCTAATTTTTACAGACAGTCTATTGACTGGAATGGTACCAGCTGATTGGAGAAAAGCCAATGTAGCACCAATATTTAAAAAGGGCCCAAAAAACATCCCTGGGAATTACAGACCAGTTAGCCTAACATCAATAGTATGTAAACTCTTGGAGGGGATGATAAGGGACTATATACAAGATTTTAGTAATAAGAATGATATCATTAGCAGTAATCAGCATGGATTCATGAAGAATCGTTCTTGCCAAACCAATCTATTAACCTTCTATGAGGAGGTGAGTTGCCATTTAGATAAAGGAAGGCCCGTAGACGTGGTGTATCTGGATTTTGCAAAAGCATTTGACACAGTTCCCCATAAACGTTTACTGTACAAAATAAGGTGCGTTGGCATGGACCATAGGGTGAGTACATGGATTGAAAACTGGCTACAAGGGCGTGTTCAGAGGGTGGTGATAAATGGGGAGTACTCAGAATGGTCAGGGGTGGGTAGTGGGGTCCCCCAGGGTTCTGTGCTGGGACCAATCCTATTTAATTTGTTCATAAACGACCTGGAGGATGGGATAAACAGTTCCATCTCTGTATTTGCAGACGATACTAAGCTAAGCAGGGCAATAACTTTTCCGCAGGATGTGGAAATCTTGCAAAAAGACCTGAACAAATTAATGGGGTGGGCGACTACATGGCAAATGAGGTTCAATGTAGAAAAATGTAAAATAATGCATTTGGGTGGCAAAAATATGAATGCAATCTATACACTGGGGGGAGAACCTCTGGGGGAATCTAGGATGGAAAAGGACCTGGGGGTCCTAGTGGATGATAGGCTCAGCAATGACATGCAATGCCAAGCTGCTGCTAACAAAGCAAACAGAATATTGGCATGCATTAAATAGGGGATCAACTCCAGAGATAAAAAGATAATTCTCCCACTCTACAAGACTCCGGTCCGCCCGCACCTGGAGTATGCTGTCCAGTTCTGGGCACCAGTCCTCAGGAGGGACGTACTGGAAATGGAGCGAGTACAAAGAAGGGCAACAAAGCTAATAAAGGGTCTGGAGGATCTTAGTTATGAGGAAAGGTTGCGAGCACTGAACTTATTCTCTCTGGAGAAGAGACGCTTGAGAGGGGATATGATTTCAATTTACAAATACTGTACTGGTGACCCCACAATAGGGATAAAACTTTTTTGCAGAAAAGAGTTTAATAAGACTCGTGGCCACTCATTACAATTAGAAGAAAAGAGGTTTAACCTTAAACTATGTAGAGGGTTCTTTACTGTAAGAGCGGCAAGGATGTGGAATTCCCTTCCACAGGCGGTGGTCTCAGCGGGGAGCATTGATAGCTTCAAGAAACTATTAGATAATCACCTGAATGACCGCAATATACAGGGATATGTAATGTAATACTGACACATAATCACACACATAGGTTGGACTTGATGGACTTGTGTCTTTTTTTCAACCTCACCTACTATGTAACTATGTAACTATGTAACATACACTGACCACTGACCTGCCTGACCCACATACACTGACGACTGACCTGCCTGACCTACATACACTGACCTGCCTGACCTACATACACTGACCACTGACCTGCCTGATCTACATACACTGACACCTGCCTTACCTACATACACTGACCTGCCTGACCTACATACACTGACCTGCCTGACCTACATACACTTACCTGCCTGAACTACATACACTGACCACTGACCTGCCTGACCTACATACACCGACGACTGACCTGCCTGTCCTACATAAACTGACCTGCCTTACCTACATACACTGACCACTGACCTGCCTTACCTACATACACTGTCCTGCCTGACCTACATACACTGACCACTGACCTGCCTGACCTACATACACTGACCTGCCTGACCTACATACACTGACCACTGACCTGCCTGACCTACATACACTGACCTGCCTGACCTACATACACTGACCACTGACCTGCCTTACCTACATACACTGACCTGCCTGATCTACATACACTGACCACTGACCTGCCTTACCTACATACACTGACCTGCCTTTCCTACATACACTGACCATTGACCTGCCTGACCTACATATACTGACCACTGACCTACATACATTGACCACTGACCTGTCTGACCTACATACACTGACCTGCCTAACGTACATACACTGACCACTGACCTGCCTAACCTACATACACTGACCACTGACCTGCCTGACCTACATACACTGACCACTGACCTGCTTGACCTACATACACTGACCTGCCTGACCTACATACACTGACCAGTGACCTGCCTGACCTACATACACTGACCACTGACCTGCCTGACCTACATACACTGACCACTGACCTGCCTGGCCTACATACACTGACCTTCCTGACCTACATACACTGACCTGTCTGACCTACATACACTGACCTGCCTGACCTACATACACTGACCTTCCTGAACTACATACACTGACCACTGACCTGCCTGACCTACATACACTGATGACTGACCTGCCTGACCTACATAAACTGACCTGCCTTACCTACATACACTGACTACTGACCTGCCTTACCTACATACACTATCCTGCCTGACCTACATACACTGACCACTGACCTGCCTGACCTACATACACAGACCTGCCTGACCTACATACACTGACCACTGACCTGCCTGACCTACATACACTGACCTGCCTGACCTACATACACTGACCTGCCTGACCTACATACACTGACCTGCCTTACCTACATACACTGACCTGCCTGATCTACATACACTGACCACTGACCTGCCTGACCTACATACACTGACCTGCCTGACCAACATACACTGACCTGCCTTACCTACATACACTGACCTGCCTTTCCTACATACACTGACCATTGACCTGCCTGACCTACATATACTGACCACTGACCTACATACTTTGACCACTGACCTGTCTGATCTACATACACTGACCTGCCTAACCTACATACACTGACCACTGACCTGCCTAACCTACATACACTGACCACTGACCTGCCTGACCTACATACACTGACCACTGACCTGCCTGACCTACATACACTGACGACTGACCTGCCTGACCTACATAAACTGACCTGCCTTACCTACATACACTGACCACTGACCTGCCTTACCTACATACACTGTCCTGCCTGACCTACATACACTGACCACTGACCTGCCTGACCTACATACACTGACCTGCCTGACCTACATACACTGACCACTGACCTGCCTTACCTACATACACTGACCTGCCTGATCTACATACACTGACCACTGACCTGCCTGACCTACATACACTGACCTGCCTGACCAACATACACTGACCACTGACCTGCCTTACCTACATACACTGACCTGCCTTTCCTACATACACTGACCATTGACCTGCCTGACCTACATATACTGACCACTGACCTACATACATTGACCACTGACCTGTCTGACCTACATACACTGACCTGCCTAACCTACATACACTGACCACTGACCTGCCTAACCTACATACACTGACCACTGACCTGCCTGACCTACATACACTGACCACTGACCTGCCTGACCTACATACACTGACACCTGCCTTACCTACATACACTGACCTGCCTGACCTACATACACTGACCTGCCTGACCTACATACACTGACCTGCCTGACCTACATACACTGACACCTGCCTTACCTACATACACTGACCTGCCTGACATACATACACTGACCTGCCTGACCTACATACACTGACCACTGATCTGCCTGACCTACATACACTGACCTGCCTTACCTACATACACTGACACCTGCCTTACCTACATACACTGTCCTGCCTGACCTACATACACTGTCCTGCCTGACCTACATACACTGACCTGCCTGACCTACATACACTGATCACTGACCTTCCTTACCTACATACACTGACACCTGCCTGACCTACATACACTGACCTGCCTTACCTTTATACACTGACCACTGACTTTTCTGACCTACATACACTGACCTGCCTGACCTACATATACTGACCTGCCTGACCTACATACAATGACCTGCCTGACCTACATACAATGACCTGCCTGACCTATGTACACTGACCTGCCTGACCTACATACACTGACCACTGACCTGCCTGACCTACATACACTGACCTGACTGACCTACATACACTGATCACTGACCTTCCTTACCTACATACACTGACACCTGCCTGACCTACATACACTGACCTGCCTGACCTACATACACTGACCACTGACCTGCCTGACCTACATACACTGACACCTGCCTGACCTACATACACTGACCTTCCTGACCTACATACACTGACCTGCCTGACCTACATACACTGACCTGCCTGACCTACATACACTGACCTGCCTGACCTACATACACTGACCACTGACCTGCCTGACCTACATACGATGACCTGTCTGACCTACATACACTGACCACTGACCTACTTCACCTACATACACTGACCTGCCTGACCTACATACACTGACCACTGACCTGCCTTACCTACATACACTGTCAATGACATTCATACACACACTGTATCTGGCCTACCTCAGCTCAGCCGTGGTGTGCGGTCACAGCAGGCAGTCAGTCAGTCACTCGTCACCGCCAGAGAGGAGCTGAGGAGGAGAGCCGAGGAAGGGAGGAGAGCTGCCCGCCCGAGCGGGGTTGTAGATTTCCCGCCTTCTGGAGCCTGCAGGCTAAGATGGACGTCGCGTCACACGTCCATCGGTCCTGGCATTGGTGCTGCTGGCTCCAGAAGGCGGGACCTGCGGGACTCAGCCGCACTTGGCCGCTATGGCACTCGGCTACTTTCAGCTGCACTCCGCCACTTTCAGCCGCACTCGCGAACAGATCGGTTCTGGCGGCCGGTGCTCGGGGCTAACAGTGAAATGCAGCATTCCATAGACTCTGGGCTTTTCGCGGTCACATTCGGGACTTCGGCACCCCCTAGCCAAACCCCTCCCGCCTCCCCTGCCACTGCCTAGAGGCAGCTGCCCCTGGCGCAGGGGAAGGAGGCCGTTTAAATAAAAGGACGTTTATACCTTCTTGGACAAAAGAGTACCTTTCCTGCTAGAAATCATTTGAATGTATTTCACCAAATCTTCCCCAATGAAAAGGGAATCTAGTCAGAAGCCTTTTTGCAAGATGCTTCAGCTGACCAACTTTTCAACCACAGGGTCCCACACATATGTTTTAGCACAAGCGCAAGGCAGGACGCTTGGTGGAAAGAGTCCTTTATGGTGTCTATGGCAAAACATAGCGCCTTTGGTTGGAGGATTTTAACCAAGAAATCCATCTTTTTTATCTATTGGATCCTTAAGCATTTGTGCATCTTTATTGATGCTGGAAATCGCAGCGTCTACTGCTGGTACTTTCCATCCTTTGTGAATTTTTCCTCTATGATAGAGAACTGAGAAACTCTTTGGAGGGAAAAAATGCTTATCTGGAAGATCCCATTCAGCATGAAAAAAGCCCTTTTAGAAAAGCATGAAAAAGGCTGTAAAGGTTTTTTTTTTTTTTTTTAAACCCAAGGAAGGGACTGAACTTTCAGATGACTCTGTTAGGAGTAGCATCAAAAGTGGAATGAACTATCTCTGTAGGAGTTTGTACCATCAATCTGGGTTGCATTAGGTTCATCAACTGTTTCCTCCACAGAGGAAAATTTGGCTTGTTTTTCCTCGTGATCACCTGAGGGTAATACCCCATCCTGTGGCCACTGTTCCCTTGGAAAAAGGGGTTTGGGGTGGGGGAGGGGGATCTAGCACGCTTCCTTATCCTCTTGGATGGAGGATGCGATTAAAACTGCTAATCTTCCTTCTAAGCTCTGCAGGGCAGAGGAAAATGCATCTTCAGTCACGTATACAGGGGCTGAAGTGTGAGAAGCAGTTGCACGACCAATTGCTTCCAATGACTCACCCTGGCTTGCCATGTCAGGTATCTCCGGAGAGGATGACAGTGTGGAGGCAAGACTTGAATTCCCAGCGCCTAGGGGTGGAATCCTTGATACCTTTGTGGTAGCTCTGGAAGTCTTAGTGCTAAGCACAAAAGCAGAGGGACTTTAAAAAAAAATTATGGTATTTGCTGAACAATAGTTTAGCAAAAAACAATGTCACCATAAGGATCAGCCCTTTGCTGCTGAGTAACCATAATATTTCCTGTACTGGAAATGCCTGCTTACACACCTTTACATGCCCAGCGCTCCTGTGTCTCTTAGTGTGACAGACTTCTGTCTTCAGCATATGAACTGAGAGCGTCTGTGTTAAGCCTCAGGTGAGAACCTGATTAGGTGTCCTCAGCGTCTTCCGCCCTAGTGTATGCGCCGTGTGCTCCACGTGGACGTGACGTCCCGCAAACGATGTCGCCTATCTGTGAGCTACGCCCCTCTGCAATACCCTCCCCCCTCCTTGTTTTAAAAAATAAAACTAGTCTGCGCGTGCAGACGGCATTCGGGTCTGTAGATGCAGACCTGAAGGGGGGAGGAGGCGGCGCCGCGATGGACGCCAGACTTTGAGTCTGCAATGCTATACAGGGGCTGAATGCCTGTCCAGGCTCAACAAGGACAAGTCTGATAATACAAACAGTGGAAGCTGTTACCACACCTCTCCAGGAGGGGAGAGGTGGGGGAGGGGCAGCAGTGTTTGTTAGGCTCCCAGTTTAAAAGGAAGACTTCACTTTATACAAAAACATGCAAATGGCTGTTTTTGTTCATAAACTTCTGCTGTACCCCTTTTAGATCCCTCAGAAGAGGAACACCACCTGTTCAATTAAGAACCCCCCTCTGGCTGCTAGGACCACACCTGCTGCTATAGCCTGACAAACAGCTGCTGAAAAAGACATTGTACAAGGTAAGTGTAATATACTCCCTATAGAGGAGACATTTTTAAAGGCATACAGAGTTTTCGCTGGTTCCTATTTTTAAGGGCTTTGTTTGCCCATTTTTATTAACCACTTGCCGCCTGCCCTATTACCAAATGACGGCAGCAAAGTGGTTTGATATTTCTCAAGTCGTCTTCCAGGACGGCACCCTGAGAGATGACTGGTCCACCTGACAGGAAACACAATCAATCAAGAGGTTAAAGGCCCCTGCCCCTCCCAATGCTCCTCAGTTTTTGATTGTGTTTCCCCACAGCAAAACCGTTTGTTATTTTTCTGTTGACCTAAAGGCCTGGGGCTGATGGTCTCCCCCTGGGAGCCGGACCAAATGCCTGGGGAGCCGCTGGGGCTGGCCGGATGTTCATCATCCTTCCTGGGGGGTTTTCCCAAATCCATTTCTCGGGGGGGAGGCAGCAGAGCAGGACCTGAAATGGTGACTATGCTTCTCCCATAGAAGAGCCCCCCCCTGAGTGCTGAAGAACCCTGGGTGCGGTGGCGTACCCAGAACTTTAGGGGCCAAATTTCCTGTTCCCCTTCCTTACCTGTGCGGTGGCCACACAAGGGCAGGAGTTGGTGGCTTTCCCTCTAATGGCTACAAGACCCTGGGACCCGTTCTGGGGTCGGGCCAGGGCTGCCGTTCGTCCGCCTGTCCGTCCGCCTGTCCACCCGCCGACCGGAACGTCTGTTTGGGGGTCGCGCGGTAAGAATCCCTGCATGGAGAGCGCTATTTCTCCTCTGCTGAGTGGAGCTCAGCGTCCCGGCGCTCGGCGCCATTTGTCTGGAGATCTTGACATCACTTCCTCCTCCAAGAGGAGGGAGTGGGAGGCTGCAGCAGGAAGTGACCTTTGTCCAGTATCACTTCCGGTCTTCGTCAAGATGGCGGCGGTGGCGCGATACAGCCAGCATGCAGAGGATATAAATAGCCACAGGGAACAGGCGCCCATGTCTCCTCTGCGTTCCTGTATGCAGCACCAGGGATCGGAAGTAGCATGGAACATGAAAAGGAGAGACCTGCAGGGTCTGCGGCCATGGAAGAGACCACAGGGGGTGAGTCTGACCGGCCTTCGGAGGTTTAGAGGGGGAGGGTACCCCAACTCTTCTCCTCCGATTCTCACAGTGTATGCCTGTGTGTTTTTCAGGGGACGATGCTATTGCCTGTGAGGTTGCCAGCCGTCCTGTGAAATCCTCCACCCGTTCTAAAAGATGTAGGAACTGTAATGACAGTCTACCCCCAGATCATCCAAAACCCTTCTGTTTTAAATGTATACAGAAGTTGACAGGGAAGGAGACATCCCAGATGATGAAGGAATTCCTTACCATGCAAACTGAGATGCTGTCCACCTTAAAATCTTTTCAGGCCACCCTTAAGCCTAGGGATTCAGAGGTTCACTCCAGTAAGGATGCCTCTTCCCAGGAGAGCTTTGCCTCCTCTAGGAGATATCAGGCAGATGTACTGAAGTACCCACTCCCCCACGATTCCGAGCAAGAGTGTGATTCAGAAGTTCCTAATCAGGAGGTTTCTGATGAAGGGGTGGTGGACAGCCAAGAGGAGGATGGGAGGGAGGAATCCAGATCTAGCAGACATATATTTTCTGCTGACGACATGGAAGATCTTCTGAAAGCTATTTATGCCTCAGAAGAGATTCAGGAGCCTACTGCACAGGTGTCTGCTCAGGATAGGATGTATAGAGGCTTGATTAAACCTCAGGCCAGGGTCCTTCCGGTACATTCCGCCCTTAAGGAAGTTACCTTAAGGGAATGGAAAGAACCAGAAAGAAGGCTTCTAAAATATAAAACCTGGAAGCGTAGATGCCCCTTCTCTGAGGAGAATGAGGAAAGATTTTTCAAAACTCCTAGACTAGACGTCTCCTTAGCACAGGTCTCTAAGCAGTCAGATCTTTCTTTCGAAGATACCGGTAACTTATAAGATCAAATGGATCGCAGGGCTGAAACCATTCTGCGCAGAGCCTGGGAAGCTAACGCTGCGGCTATGAGCCCTGCATTGGCCTCAGCCTGCATCGCAAGGAATGCCGACACGTGGGTCTGTAAATTAATGGACCACGTATCCCGAACCTCCAAATCCAAGGAGGTCCTGGATTCTCTGGAGGTCATAGGGAATGCTGTCGCATATTTAGCAGATGCTGCGGTGGAGACAGTGCGTACAACCGCTAAGACAGGTGCCTTGCTAAATTCAGCAAGGCGAGCCCTCTGGGTTGAGACCTGGGATGGGGATAGCTCATCCAAGACCCATTTTTGTGGTCTCCCTTTTGAGGGGATGCTCCTTTTTGGTGCTGGCCTAGATCAGGCTTTAGCCAGATCTACCGAGAAGGGGAAGAAGTTTCCTACCAAACCTAGGAGAGAGAGGAAGCATTTTTTTCGTGGCCCCCAGGAAAAGAATCGCTTCTCTGAGAAATAGGTCTCCCCTAATAGACGTTGGGGCGCAGGAAAAGACAAACAAAAGACTGGTGTTCTCTTTTCCAGCCAGAAGTCAGTTGACAAGACCCCCATATGACTTTCTGGTAGGGGGCAGGCTTTCCCACTTTGCCTCTCAGTGGGGAAGGATCACCCAAAGTCCCTATGTTCCTCGGATCATAAGAGAGGGTTACAGATTGGAGTTTCTCTCCCCTCCACCCCCCAAGTTTCTCTTGACCTACCTTCCCAGGGATCCCTGCAAGGTGATAGGAATCCTTCAGAATATAAGAGAACTGGCCAGTCAGGAGGTTATAATACCTATCCCACTGGATCAGCAGGGTCAGGGGTTTTATTCCCACGTGTTTGTGGTACCAAAACCCTCAGGAAGGTATCGTCTTATTATAAATCTAAGGAACCTTAATGTTTTTCTTCGTTACAAGAAGTTCCTCATGGAGAGTGTCTATTCTCTCAGGAGACATCTCCTCAAAGATGTGTTTATGGTGACCTTAGATTTAAAAGACGCCTACCTTCATGTCCCCATTTTTCAGGGCCATCAAAGCTTCCTGAGATTCGCGATCGCCTCTCCAGAGGGAGTCCAACACTGGCAGTTCACAGCTCTCCCCTTTGGACTGGCATCCAGTCCGAGAGTCTTCACAAAGGTCATGGCCGAGGTGGTGGCTTTTTTGCACCTCCAGGGACTGGCATTGGATCCCTACCTGGACGACATTTTGATTTACAGTCTAAGTCGGGATCAACTACTTCTGGATCTATCCAGAGTAATGCAGACCTTAGAAGACCTGGGATGGATTGTCAGCAGGGAAAAGTCCTCACTGACTCCTGCTCAGACAAAGTTGTATCTAGGGTTCCTAGTGGACTCCTCAGAACAAAAGTTAATTCTACCTCAGGGCAAGGTAGAGGGCCTCATATCAGTGGTCAGGTCGCTGTTACAGGCAAGCACCATCTCCTACAGAGGTATCATGAGAGTTCTGGGTCTAATGATGTCAGCTATCCCAGCAGTTCCTTGGGCACAGCTACACTCCAGGCCCCTCCAGCACTTCCTTCTATCCTCTTGGGACAGAAGAAGAGACTCTCTGGACATAGAGATAGCATTCTGGTCGAAGTAAAGAACTCCCTTCACTGGTGGCTCCTTCCTCAGAGGCTTCAAGGAGGCCTCCTTTGGAGCCAACTTCAGCCTCTCAGGTTAACTACAGACGCAAGTTCCTGGGGGTGGGGAGCCCACCTAGAGGAACTAATAGCTCAGGGGCCCTGGAATTCAGAACAGAGAAGGGCTTCCTCCAACGTTCGAGAGCTGTTGGCCATAGGAGAAGCACTAAAAGCTTTCGAGGGAAGGATCAGGGGCCAGGAGCTGCAGGTCTTGTCAGACAATGCCACGGCAGTGGCGTTCCTGAATCATCAGGGGGGTACCAGATCTACAGCACTCCTATCCCTATCTGCAGAGATTCTGTCCTGGGCGGAGAGTCAGGTTCCTTCCATCTCCGCAGTCCACATAAAGGGGACATTAAATGTAGAGGCAGACTACCTCAGTCGGCAGCCGATTCTGCAGGGGGAATGGGAACTGAATCCAGAGGTCTTTTCCCTGGTAAGTCGGCAATTCGGCATTCCAGAGACAGATCTCTTTGCCTGCAGGAAGGGCAGAAAGGTAAAGAGATTCTTTTCCCTTGCTCAAGAGAGAGGCTCAGAGGGGATAGACGCGTTGGCACAGGTCTGGGACTTCCGACTGGCCTATGCCTTTCCCCATCTGGGACTAATTCTGAGGGTCCTTCAAAAACTGTTCCTCTCGGAAAGCAAGTTGATTCTAATAGCCCCTTCGTGGCCCAAGGGAGCCTGGTTTCCAACCCTGCAGGGTTGGTCCATAGCCCCACCGCTTCACCTCCTGATCCGGGACGACCTTCTCCTTCAGGGTCCAGTCCGCCACCCAGACCCCAGCTTCTTCAAGCTGACGGCCTGGCTCTTGAAAGGCAGAACCTGCGGGAGAAGGGACTGTCGGACAGAGTAGTGGATACACTGCTCCTTAGTAGAAAGCCAGTCACAAGGCATATTTACGCCAAGACCTGGACGATTTTCTCTCGCTGGTGTCAGGAGAGAGGGACTTCTCAAAGAGAGATCCCTGCTATCTTAGAATTTCTCCAGGATGGAGCAGACCTAGGTTTGGCAACCAAGACTCTTAGGGTGCAGGTTTCAGCCCTGTCCTGTTTCCTTGAGAAACGTTTGGCATTACACCCCCTGATCAAGAGATTTCTCTTGGTCAGGGAGAGGTTTGTCCCCTGTTCAAATGTCCAGGTGCCCTCCTTGGGACCTTACACTAGTACTGGAGGGGTTAACAAAGGCCCCATTTGAACCAATAGATCAGAACCCCCTTAGGATCCTGACCTTTGTTTTTCACTCTTGTGCACTGGTGTGGGTCAATACTTTGTCACAACTGAGGAGCATCGGGAGGGGCGGGGGCCTTTAACCTCTTGATTGATTGTGTTTCCTGTCAGGTGGACCAGTCATCTCTCAGGGTGCCGTCCTGGAAGACTTCCCAGAAACACCGTTACCAGTAGGTGTAACTGGTTCTTTTCTGACTGGACGTCATATGACGTGATCAGGATATCAAGCCTCTGCGTGCCCCCGGGGGCCCGCATCGCAGCGATCGTTGTTGCGGGGTGTCAGTCTGACACCCTGAAACACCAATCTAGGTAAAGAGTCTCTGACGGAGACTCTTTACCACATGATCAGCCGTGTCCAATCAGGGCTGATCACGATGTAAATAGGAAGAGCCGGTGATCGGCTTTTCCTTTACTCGCGTCTGACAGACGCAAGTAGAGGACAGCCGATCGGCTGCTCTCCTGACAGGGGGGGTCTGTGCTGATTGTTTATCAGCACAGCCCCCACTCGGATCCCACCCAGGACCACCAGGGAAGCCGCCCAGGACCACCAGGGAAGCCATCCACACTGGACCACAAGGTATGCCCCTAGACCCCCCGGGAAATACCACTATATGCCCAGGCAGCTGCCAATCTGTGCCCAGGCAGCTGCCAATCAGTGCCCACTCCAATGCCTACCACTGCCAGTGCCACCAGGGATGCCTATCATAGCCTCATACCAGTGCCGCGTATCAGTGCCCATGAGTGCCACGTATCAGTGCCCAGCAGTGCCACCTATCAGTGCCCATCAGTGCCCAGCAGTGCTGCCTATCAGTGCCACCCTTTCAGTCCCCATCAGTGCCGCCTTTCAGTGCCCATCAGTGTCGCCGATCAGTGCCTATCAGTGCCACCCAGTGCCAACCATGAGTGCCCATCAGTGCCGCCTATGAATGCCCATCAGTGCTGCATATCAGTGCCACTTATCAGTACCACCTACCAGTGCCCATCAGTGCCGCATATCAGTGCCCATCGTCAGTGCCCGCTCATTGGTGCCACCTCATCGGTGCCGCTGTATCAGTGCCTGTCAGTGCCCATCAGTGAAAGAGAAAAACTTACTTATTTGCAATTTTTTTTAACAGAAACAAAAGCAAAACTTTTATTTTTTTCAAAATTTTCGGTCTTTTTTTCATTTGTTTAGCAAAAAATAAAAACTGCAAATACCACCAAAAGAAAGCTCTATTTGTGGGAACAAAATGATAAAAATTTAGTTTGGGTACAGTGTAGCATGACCGCTGAATTGTCATTCAAACTGCGACAGCGCTGAAAGCTGAAAATTGGTCTGGGCAGGAAGGTGTCTAAGTGCCCTGTATTGAAGTGGTTAAAAGAAAGTTCAGCAAACAAAGATGGGTTTCCCTCGCAGGGGTTTTCAGTATTCCTTTTCCCATCAACAAAATGACATTTAGCCTAGTTGGCTCTCACTTGCAGCACTGCAGCTCTGGTCCCATGCAGACAGTTTCATCAACCACCATGGTGCACACAGCTAGCGGCCTCTTGCTGCACTGGCTCCCACCTGGAGCCCTCCTGACTCCTGGTACTCAAACTTCCTATCTGCCGGGGTGGAGCACAGAACTATGGTCAGGTTACTACAAAAAGCCCAGCACACACCTGACCAATCAGTATGCTGACTGTTTTCAAAATCAGGACCCAGGACTGGGGATTTCATCCCACCTGGATCTTTCAGAAATCCCTGGGCTCCAGGTCCCAAAGTGGACCTTCTAGGAAAGGAGGAAACTGAAAAGCCAGTTTCCTCTTCATGTTACAAGCTCCCTGGAGCCCCTCAAACCGTCTGGTTGAGAATTCTGAGTGACATCTTCCTTCTAGACCCTGGCAGGGCAACGCTCTGCCACTATATATATATATATATATATATATATATATATATATATATATATATATATATATATATATATGTATATGTGTGTATATATATATATATATGTATATGTATATATATATATGTGTGTGTGTATATATATATATATATATATATATATATATATATATATATATATAGTACAGTCCCTAGGATAACTAATGGATAATGCCCAACAGGCCCTCTTACCAGACCCAGCGAAACTACAGCAGTGATCCCTCTGCCTGGACGATCGCTCACTCTGGATTCCCCGGGGGCAACTCTGGTCAGTAGTGTAGCATGTCTGTACCCTGGTAGTGGTTCAGTGTCTCTCTCTCTGGTAGTGCTCGGCAGCGTGGCTCTCTCTGGTGGTGCTGGGCAGCGTGGCTCTCTCTCTGGTGGTGCTGGGCAGCGTGGCTCTCTCTCTGGTGGTGCTAGGCAGCGTGGCTCTCTCTCTGGCTTCCGCCCAGCACACTCCTTATTTTTTGTCCTGTAGCGCTCTCTCACTCAGCTTTTTTCCAGCCTGCAGTCTCTCAATCTCCCTCTTGATCGAGCTGTAGCCTCCTCCCTGTGGAAAATGGGGCCGTCTATCTTTGGGACTACATGTCCCTTGATGCTCTTCTCTCCTACTCTCCTTTGATTGGCCCTCAGTTATGGCCAATAGGGAAGGAACAGAGTGGGCAGGAAGCTGGGTGGGGAACCTGGTGAGAGCTGCCATCTCTTTTCCCTGACAGGAGAAAGGGGGGGCAAGCGGGGGAAAGCTCTGATAGCCTGCAGCTCGCCTTTCTCCTGTCACAGCGCCGCCGAGTTCTCTGCTGGACTGAGCAGGGAAAAGAAGTCACACTACAATGATGGGGGGGCTTGACAGCACCTTGATTGTGTCACCCCACTGGTAGGTGGCACCCGGGTGCTTGTTGCCTGCACCCCGATAGCGATGCAACTGTGCTGAATTTAAGATCTGATCCCTGATTCCAGGGGGGGCACTTGACCCCCCTTGCCCCCACCTGCGGACGCCCATGGTTCCACTCCTTTGGACCTGTAAAGCACCCCTCAGGACAATTTTAGGTAATGTAGCAAGACCAAAAAGAGTCCTGGTTCCTAGGGTCCAGCCCTCAAAGAGAAGCGTTACAGGAAAAACCGCATTCTTCTATGCGAGGCTCGGGTACCATCCTGTGGCCACAGTGGCGTGGATGGATCCGGTTGTGGAGGCTTTTAAAATCAAGCATGGATCCCTCCTGGAGCTCCTCAGAGCACATCTTCACTCATGACCAACACCTTAGACACTGGCGAAAAAACTGATGTGCTCCTGGAAAGAGGAGGGGTTTTATAGGGAGTGAACTTCCTTGATAGGGTATACCAGTGTCAACACCTGAAGATGGCCCATAACCCATTAAGTAATTACCTAAGGCTCTGTGTCCCATGATGTATGATAAAGAAATATATATTTGTGCTCCCACATCATGCATATGTGAATCTAGCCCTTATTCTGAACTCGGGGCACAAACAATCTCTTTAAAACATATACCTTGGGGGGGGCGTGGCTTGCCGCATGGAGCTAAAGGAAGTGTAGTGTCTCAGCTCCCGGATCCCGTGACTTCACAAGGGCTTCGCCACACCGCATAACGCAGCCTCGCCAACTCCAATGGGGAAAGATAAGTACAAGGAGGCTAAGGGGATAGGGGGATCCCGTCCAGGGGGTGATTTGGGGCACTTTTCCCACCGATCTTTGGCCGCGGCCCAGCGTCGGCCGGAATCCAAGATGGCGCCGGTGCCGCCGTCCCCGACCCGCTTTGAATCTACCTTAGACTCCCTGGCTGGTTCTCAGACATGCCATCCACCCCCCGGGACTCAGAATCGCCAGCGGCGTCTCCAGCTTTCATATTTAGGGGGGAACATGGGGGGAAGTGACAAAAGTAGGGGGGCAACTATAAAATTCAAATATATATATATATATATATATATATATATATATATATATATATATATATATATATATACACACACACACAACGAGCCCTTTCACATGTTCTGCAGTGAGCTCCCTTCCTACTGTATTGGGGCCCCCCCAGGGTGGCAGAAAACAAGAGATATATTTCACTAGCATACCAGGAAAATATAAAGGTCCAAAGCAGTGGGAGAACTATCAGGTTTGCAAAGGTTGTCTTGCCACCGGGCCCTGGTGTTCTGCCACTGTGGGGTTCCCCAGCCTCCTCTTGCTGTCCTGCCCCTGCTATTGGCCGCGCTGGTCTGGCATCTCTTGGAATTTACAGGCTGGTTCTCCTGTCCTAAGGATGGGAGAAATCAGTCTGTTTTTTCAGTAACTGAGAGTCCTGGTGGAGTCCTTCCTGCAACTCGCTCTTCCCCCTGCCAATGAGGATGCAGGGGAAGGAGCAGATCGGACGGCCATGGTTGTGTGAACGCTCGCATTATGCAGTGTCAGCGAGCAGAGGGAGGGGGGAGGAGTCACCCACAGGAGCTGACTGGGGATGCTCTCCCTCTCAATAGTAACTGTGTTACTCCAGCGGCGGCCTGAGTAAGATGTGAATCCACTACGAATGCAAACAAAAAGACATTACCTTTTTGTAAAAAAAATAAATCAAAATATATATATCTATATATATATATATATATATATATATATATATATATATATAATATATATCTATATATATCTATATATATATATATAGATATATATTTATTTTAATTAGGGGGGCACATGGTGGGGCACAGCATAATGTTGGGGGGTCAGTGCCCCCTCTGGCCCCCCTAGTGACGATGCCATTGAGGATCGCCCCTCCAGATGCTCCAGGAGCCATTCCAATACCTCCCTCAGATCGGAGGATGGCTGGGACTTGGAGTCCCAAATGAGATCCCTGCACAGCTACATGCACTCCCTCTCCACAAAGGCTGACTTTGAGCAGTGTGTTAAGCGCTTTGAAAAAACATACAAACAAGAAATAACTGAGCTTAAAAAAGACATTGGGGCTGTACAGACCATACAGACCCATGAAGAAATACTAAACACTCACACAGTCATGCTGCAGCAATTATCATACCAGAAAGATGACATTGAAAATAGAAACAGATGAAACAATATTTGCGTCCGCGGGATACCTGAATCTGTGAAATCAAAGGATTTAAAGGCGGCTGTGACAGCCATTTTCAACCAACTTTTGCAACTGCCTAAAGACAATCCCCTTGAACTGGACCATGTCCACAGGACCTCTGGCTCCAGGAAACCTGACACATCATTTGTACATGACACCCTATGCAGAGTGCACTTTTACAACATTAAAGAGACCATCATGCGGGCTGCGAGCACTCAAGATTCTATTCTCTTTAACACTTCACCCGTGATGCTTCTCGCAGACTCTGACCATGCGGAAAGCCCTGAAACCCCTCACACATCTGTTGCAATCACACCAACTGAAGTATCAATGGCGTTTTCCTTTCCAGCTACAGGTCCACCATGACAGCAAGACAGACATTTTCCGCGACATTTTTCTTAGTACTCTGGACTTGCCGCGTGTCTCTATCCCAGACTGGCCTTTCACATCCACCACCCCAGGCCTACCATACCTACCACAGTGGCACAAGTAAAGTCGCAAGCGACGCCCTGGATCCTCCTCACACAAAGACCCCAATGATTGAATCTCTATAGAATGGCTGGTCTTTTGTCCTTTCTTGTTTGTGCAGGATTACTCCCTGCTAAAACTCATGTTCCTATGAGTGCACCCTGTTCAAAGTTTTCCACATTGTACACCTTATGGAACATTGCTACATTTGGAGACTAATGCCCTGTACACACGGTCGGACTTTCCGACGGAATATGTGCGATCGGAGCTTGTTGTCGGAAATGTGTGGCTCCATCGGACTTTTTCCATCGGAATTTCCGACACACAATATTTGAGAGCATGCTATATAATTTTCCACCAACAAAATCCGATCCTTTAAATTCCGATCATGTGTAGACAAATCCGACGGACAAAGTGCCACGCATGCTCAGAATAAATTAAGAGACAAAAGCTATTGGCTATTGCCCCGTATATAGTCCAGACGTACGTGTTTTACGTCACCGTGTTCAGAATGATCAGATTTTCTAAAAACTTTGTGTGACTGTGTGTATGCAAGACAAGTTTGAGCCAACATCCTTTGGAAAAAATCCATGGATTTTGTTGTCGGAATGTCCGATCAATGTCTGACCGTGTGTACGGGGCATTACTCTTCATGGAAGACTCAGCTGTCATGGTGCACGTTGGCACCGATGACAAAGTCAGAGGCAGATGGAGTGTCCAAAAGATCGATTTCAAGGACTTAGGAGCTAAATTGAGGAAAAGGACCTCCAAGGTAGTATTCTCAGGAATACTACCGGTACATCGAGCCACACCAGAAAGGCAGAGGGAGATTAGGGAAGTAAACAAGTGGCTGAAGAGCTGGTGTAGTAAGGAGGGGTTTGGGTTCCTGGAGGACTGGGCCGACTTCTCAGTCGATAACCGGTACTATAGAAGGGACAGACTGCACCTAAATGAGGAGGATGCAGATCTGCTGGGAATGAAGATGACCAAAAAGTTAGAGGGGTTTTTAAACTAGGCGATGGGGGGGAGGGTCCAGAGACAAAGCCAGCGCGGAAGATATTCCAGAGGGTAGTATTGGGGGCATTAGTGGTAGGTTAACCAAAGCACAAAAACACAAGGTAAGTATAGTAGCAAGTCCTAGTTGCAATCTCAAAACGCCCAACACAAGGACAATATGCGACCGGTCTAAACTATGTGGCATGTTCACCAATGCCAGGAGCATGGTGGACAAGATGGGTGAACTAGAGATACTGTTGTACGAGGAGGATTTGGATTTTGTGGGAATTTCAGAGACCTGGTTCAACAGCTCTCATGATTGGCTGGCAAACATTCAAGGGTATACCCTTTACCGTAAGGATAGAGAGGGTAAAAAAGGAGGAGGAGTATGCCTATATATCAAGAATTATGTACAAGTGAATGTGAGAGATGACATCACTGAGGGAGCTAGGGAGGAGGTGGAATCCTTATGGGTAGAGCTCCAAAGGGATGAAGCTAAGGGGAAAATAATACTGGGAGTATGCTATAGGCCCCCTAACCTGAGGGAGGAAGTGGAGACAGATCTCCTATCACAATTTGGATTGGCAGCAAGGATAAGAAGTGTTATCATAATAGGGGTTTTTAATTATCCAGACATAGACTGGGCGGAGGGAACCGCACATTCATTTAAGGCTCGCCAGTTCCTTAATGTCTTGCAGGACAATTTTATGGGTCAGATGGTAGATGCACCAACTAGAAATAAAACATTACTGGATCTACTGATTACCAACAATACAGACCTGATCACGGATGTGGAAATACGGGGCAATTTAGGTAACAGCGATCACAGGTCAATTAGTTTCAGTATAAATCACACAAATAGGAAACATAAAGGGAATACATAGACACTAAATTTCAAAAGAGCCAACTTCCCTAAACTACAAATCTTGCTAAAAGGCATAAATTGGGATAAAATATTAGGAACAAAGAATACGGAGGAGAGATGGGTTTGCTTTAAGAGCATATTAAATAAGGGCATTAGCCAATGTATCCCATTGGGTAATAAATTTAAAAGAGCGAACAAAAGCCCTGGATGGCTTAACTACAATGTAAAAATGCAAATAAAAGCAAAGGAGAAGGCCTTCAAAAATACAAGGTTGAGGGATCATCCACAGCATTCAGACTTTATAAAGAATGCAAGAAAAGTAAGGGTGCAATTAGGACAGCTAAGATAGAACATGAGAGACACATAGTGGAGGAGAGCAAAAAAAAAAACCCTAGAAATTCTTTAAGTATGTAAACAGTAAAAAAGGGAGGACAGACCATATTGGCCCCATAAAGAATGAGGAAGGACATCTGGTTACAAAAGATGGGGAGATGGCGAAGGTATTGAATTTATTCTTCTCCTCAGTCTTCACGAGTGAATCGGGGGGCTTCAGTAACCCAAACTGCAGTGTTTATCCTCATGACACAACACAGGAAGCACCTCCATGGTTAACAGAGGACAGAATTAAAATTAGACTTGAGAAACCTAACATTAATAAATCACCGGGACCAGATGGCTTGCATCCGAGGGTACTTGGGGAACTCAGTCAAGTGATTGCCAGACTGTTGTTCCTAATTTTTACAGACAGTCTACTGACTGGAATGGTACCAGCTGATTGGAGAAAAGCCAATGTAGCACCAATATTTAAAAAGGGCCCTAAATACATCCCTGGGAATTACAGACCAGTTAGCCTAACATCAATAGTATGTAAACTCTCAGAGGGGATGATAAGGGACTATATACAAGATTTTAGTAATAAGAACGGTATCATTAGCAGTAATCAGCATAGATTCATGAAGAATCGTTCATGCCAAGCCAATCTACTAACCTTCTTTGAGGAGGTGAGTTGCCATCTAGATAAAGGAAAGCCCATAGACGTGGTGTATCTGGATTTTGCAAAAGCATTTGACACAGTTCCCCATAAACATTTACTGTACAAAATAAGGTCCGTTGGCATGGACCATAGGGTGAGTACATGGATTGAAAACTGGCTACAAGGGCGAGTTCAGAGGGTGGTGATAAATGGGGAGTACTAGGCATGGTCAGGGGTGGGTAGTGGGGTTCCCCAGGGTTCTGTGCTGGGACCAATCCTATTTAATTTGTTCATAAATGACCTGGAGGATGGGATAAACAGTTCAATCTCTGTATTTGCAGACGATACTAAGCTAAGCAGGGCAATAACTTATCCGCAGGATGTGGAAACCTTACAAAAATATCTGAACAAATGAATGGGGTGGGCAACTACTATGCAAATGAGGTTCAATGTAGAAAAATGTAAAATAATGCATTTGGGTGGCAAAAATATGAATGCAATCTATACACTGGGGGGAGAACCTCTGGGGGAATCTAGGATGGAAAAGGACCTGGGGGTCCTAGTAGATGATAGGCTCAGCAATGGCATGCAATGCCAAGCTGCTTCTAACAAAGCAAACAGAATATTGGCATGCATTAAATAGGGGATCAACTCCAGAGATAAAACGATAATTCTCCCACTCTACAAGACTCCGGTCCGGCCGCACCTGGAGTATGCTGTCCGGTTCTGGGCACCAGTCCTCAGGAAGGATGTACTGGAAATGGAGCGAGTACAAAGAAGGGCAACAAAGCTAATAAAGGGTCTGGAGGATATTAGTTATGAGGAAAGGTTGCGAGCACTGAACTTATTCTCTCTGGAGAAGAGACGCTTGAGAGGGGATATGATTTCGATATACAAATACTGTACTGGTGACCCTACAATAGAAATAAAACTTTTTTGCAGAAAAGAGTTTAACAAGACTCGCGGCCACTCATTAAAATTAGAAGAAAAGAGGTTTACCCTTAAACTACGTAGAGGGTTCTTTACTGTAAGAGCGGCAAGGATGTGGAATTCCCTTCCACAGGCGGTGGTCTCAGCGGGGAGCATCGATAGCTTCAAGAAACTATTAGATAAGCACCTGAAACGTTATTACTGCACAGGAGTGATCACTCACTGAGGATATCTAGTGTACTGTGGTGCACATGTTGGGGACATTTTTCAAAAACATTTTTTCTGCACATTTTCTTGCACTGTGCAGCACATATATACATTGATATGGGAATTCTATGGATGAAGTAATATTAGCACATTGTATAATTTTATTTTTTAGTTTATTTCTCACTTATATATATACCTATATATTTTTTAATATTTTGTTAGCACTAGCACTTTATAAAGTGATTGGTAACACTATAAGATATTTTACCTAGATACATTTTGATCAGAAATAATATATGGTAAAGATAAGTTTTTTGATATAAAGCCAAAAAAAGAGAAAAATATCAATATACTAATATAGATGGCAGAGAAAAACACTTCATTATAGGATCAATATAGAATTTTTTTTTTACTTTTTTACTTTTTTACAATTTGCACACTTCATGGTGGTTATTATACACAAAGGTTTCTCTTAAAGGTCTGATCTACTTGGATTAAAAATGAGTAAAATCACTTTTGATTATAATTTCATGGACTCACCTCCAGAAGATCTTGAACCCCAGCCGGTCACCCAGCACTCCGTACCACAGGGGAAGGTGGTGATGTTAGATGGCAGACAGATTGGCATGATGTACTGAGTATAGGTGACTGGTGGGGCCAGCTGTATCAGGGCGATGTCTCCAGGGGTATAAACACTTGAATATTGACTATTGACAATGATATTCTTTACATTGGTAATAACTGTATGAGAGCTGGTCACACCCAGCTCGTACATGCCCAAATATACTTTATAATTCGATACTTGGATAGGTCTGCAGAAAGAAAATAGAACATAACATGTATAAATGGGTCCTCATTTATAAATATGCAATATCCTCATCTCTTGCAGAAGGCAATGCAATATCATTACTAATAATGAACTTCAGAATCTAATGAATGAAATACAACTTGATCATAATATGTTCTCTATGAATGGACTGTATGTACACAAGTCCAATGGTATAAACTTAGGCAGGATCTTTAGAGTTTACTGAGATGCTAAGTCGTAGTAATCTCTATTGAAGGCTCAGAAGTGGAATGCAATTGTTTGTATACTTGTTAGACCTACAACGTTAAACAGTTCCAAATAAAGATATTAAAATAAGTCAGATATAAAAGATACAAAATCATTCAGCTCTGTATTGATTAATAGATCATTACATGCATTTTATTTATTGCAAGCAGTGTAAGCACCTGAATTAGTATCAGCCTCTTACAGTGCCTCTACAGAAAAACTCAGACTAGGGAAAGAATAAACAGTACAAGGAGAAAACCAATCATGGAGCATGCTGATAGAGGGAGAGAGCAGAGTGGCAGGGAGATAAGCCTATCACTTTGCTGCTTCTCCTTCACTGTCCAGTCACAGGCTGGAGGCGGGATCATGACAGAATAGGCTCAGAGGAGCTGGGTTGATTGATGTTGGCCATCATTCAACCTAAAAGACTGAGCACATCTAGTGGCAAAAAATATGTTCTTTTGGCAATGGCTGTGGATTGAGGGTGAGTATTTGATCCTTTTATGGGCTTACTTTACTGGAATGAAGTGTTGCATCCTCCTTTGATTAAAGGGCAGGTGTAGGAATTGTTAAAACAGAACCAGCAGAACCAAGAAGAATGAGATAAATGAGCCTGTGGCTTAGACTGAAGGTGCAGCACCCCAGAGACTTCATATCAAGGCAGTGTTATGACAGTGATCCATTTATACCCCCTCCTGCTGTCATGTAGACTTGGACCCTGATTAGTTCCAGGCAGGGAAAAGTTCAAAGCACTCTTCATGATGTCCCAAGTGTGCTACTAATATCCAAGTGGTAAACTATGCGTTTAGGGTATTGTATAGACTACTCTTCAGAAGAGGTTGGCCGAAACACCCCCCTGTTCGGTTTGCAGCAAAGCTCCTGAACAGGGGAAAAACCCGAACGGCGAACTCCATTGAAGTCTATGGAAGCCGAACAGGAAAAATCAAAAGTGTCCATTTTTAAGGCTTATATGCAAGTAAATAAAGTGGAAACTCTGTACATTGTATAGAACATGCTGCAGCAAAAATGACAATTCTAAAGAGAAAAAATATGTCAAATCACATTTTAATTGACTTGCGTTTGCAATTTCCGGCATCCAGCTATTGAAAAAAAATGGTGTGGGGCCCCCCCAGTCCATAGGATTTTGAAGGAAGCCACCCCTCCGCCCGCTAAAATTTAAAAAAGAAAGCGTGGGGTCTCCCCCGAAATCCATACTAGACCCTTATTTAAACATCATCAGCATGGCAGGTTAGGAAAGGGAGGGGGCAGACGAGTGTCCCCTCTCTTAAACCATACCAGGCCACATGCCTTTAACATGTTGATGGGGACAAGGGTCTTTTCCCCACAACCATGGCTGGAAGTTGTGGGGGTATGCGGGCGGGGGGCTTACCGGAATCTGGAAGCCCCTTTAACAAGGGGGCCCCCAGATCCCACCCCCTTTGTGAATGAGTATAGAGTACATAGTAACCCTACCCATTCACCAAAAAATTGTCAAAAAATAAAAAAACAGTGTCCCCCATGTAAATCCATCGCCAATTAAACACTCCTGCCGTCCATGAAGGCTGGCCGCCTACTGCAGGCTCGGCTGTTTGACAGTTCTTATATAGGGAAGAGCAGGGCCACTTAGCTACGTCACCTGGTGGCACCGTCCCCCCTTCTGAAGTCACGGACGGCTGAGTGCTGGGTCAGTGATGTCACAAGGGGGTGGTGCCACCAGGTGACGTAGCTAAGTGGCCCTGCTCTTCCCTATATAAGAACTGTCATACAGAGGAGCCTGCAGTAGGCGGCCAGCCTTCATGGACAGCGGGAGCATTTTTTTTCCCGGCTGCGGTGGGATTGACAAAAGATTTACATGGGGGGGCACTATTTTTTTTTTTTTTTTTTTACTAAAGGAATTGTCAAAAACTATCTCTGTGTTTTTATTACTTTTTGCCACTTTTTTGATGAATGGGTAGGGGTACTAAGCTCCTGCCTGCATACCCCTACAACTACTGGCCAGGGTTGTGGGGATGAGGCCCTTGTTCTCATCAACATGGGGACAAAGTGCTTTGGGGTGGAGGGGCAGAGTTCCCCCTAAAGCACCCAACCCCCCATGTTGAGGGCATGTGGCCTGGTATGGTTCAGGAGGGGGGCACTCGCTTGTCCCCCCCTCCTTTCCTGACCTGCCAGGCTGCATGCTCAGATAAGGGTCTGGTATGGATTTTGGGGGACCTCACGCCAGTATTTTTGCCGGCAATGTTTTTTTTTATTCAGCTGTCAGTGGGGAAGCCCATTGATAGATGGTGACTTATCGGTTGTTAAGGACGCTGCGCTGGCTTCCCGGCCCGGCTCCTTATCAAGCCACTTTTCCTGTACCCTGATTGGGCAAAACTTTGTAGCGCATTTGGCAGACGAACAATCGCTGGGCACCATGCAAATTCAGGTGTTCCGCAAACTGGGTGAACAGCCAATGTTCGGCCCGAACGGATACTTGGGCCGAACAATTTGCCCAACTCTACTCTTCACCTGTGTCTATCTATCCACAGTGAATAAGCCTATCAACTCAATAGCTGAATCAAGGGCCCAATATTAGCGCTCATACAGGGGCTCTTTGGTAATGTTAACTAATCAATGATGATCAATGAGGCACACTTGGCAGTTTTAAAGTGGACACTTTATAAAAGCAGAACACTATCAATAAATATGTCCATAGGAAGAAACAAGAAAGGCGGCTCTTAGTAAACTGTATATTTAATGGTATATTATCATTAAAAGCACTCACATTCAAAACTTTGTTAGTCCGGTGTAGGGGAGCCTCAGTATAGGCATACAGGATTGCATCCTTCTGTGTCACACAGTCTTGTTCCTGTCTTGCTGCCGGCTGGTCTGTTGGCGTAAGCTTCCGGGATCAGTGATTATCCAGAACGAGGCTTGGACATCGCCGAGCAGTCAATTGGGTGGCTGGGACGCTGGAACGCACATCCAATGTATGTGCTGTACTGTCGTAAAGCGAAGCATTTCAGAGCATGCGCATTAGAGCGCACTCCTTTCTCAAGCTAGGGAGATTACAATACATTGCAGCCTATTTAAGTGCTCTCATGGCACCGCCGCCTAATGGAAACAATTGTAATTACAAAGCAAAAAAAGGAAATGTATTGTTATGAAGGCAAACGGAATGATTTATGTGTTGATATTAGATAAAAAGATTTTAAAATATGAAATGTTCATACTATGTACCTACCTTCCTATAATTGCTAATTTATTATATGCATTCATGAGATGTAACTGTGTATGAAATGATAAATGATGCATTTTAGACTAATAATTATAAATATTATTATGCATATTATTACGGATATGGGACAAATATAGTAGATGGATGTGAATAAACTATTATGGTTGATGGAGTAATAAGCTTTTTAGAAATAAAAAATAGAAATGTAAAAAATATATGTGCAATATATGGGAATAGACAATATTCCTATGAGTGCATATATGTGTGCATCGTATATAATAACACTAAATGACTGAATGCCTCTAATAATTAAATTATATATATATGTAGTAAAATTATTTAAAATTAGTGTTAAAATGGATCTTAAACTGCTACTATCAGGGCATGATTTGTCAATATTATGACCCCAGGATATGGTAGAATTCTTATTATATAAATAAATATGAAACCAATGGCGCCCTCTGGGCCAATGTTATTATAAAATGGTAGATATTTCTAATTCTTCGTTGATTCCACCAGGATTTAGGGCGTCCAAGGAATAAATCCAGAAGGTTTCTCTTTCACATAATTTATAAAATCTTTCAGCTACGGATACATTTTTTGGTATTTGTTCAATAACCCATACCTCAAGGCCTTCAGTGGATTTTGCATGGTGTTCACAGAAATGACGAGGGACACTATGTTTGTCCCTCCCTCCTTCTATTTTTCTTCTGTGTTCACCAAATCTTTGCCTTAGTGGGCGTATAGTACGCCCCACATAGATAAGATTACATGGGCAACTCAGACCGTAAACTACAAAATCTGAGCCACAGTTGTAAAAATTGTCAAGCACGTAAGTTTTTCCTTTAGTGGAAAACTGTTTTTTTCCATACTTGACAAAAATACAAGTTTTACACATGGCTTTTCTGCATTGGTACATGCCCTTGAGAGGAATCATATGGGCCTGTGCTGGTGCGATTTCTTTTATGGGCTTTAATTTGCTGGGCGCTATTTTATTTTTTATACTAGGGGCTTTTCTGTACGTAATTTTTGGGTGATTAGGTAGAACTAGTTTAAGATATGGATCCTCAAGAAGGATAGGCCAATGCTTCTTAAATATTGCTTCCATTTTAGAGAATTTGGTATGAAACCTAGTGATAAACCGTCCAGATGAATTGGACGTGTCTTCATTTTGGTGTTGAACAACAGGTGTGGGTTGTAAATAATGTTTATGCGCTTGGTCTACCAATGACTCTGGATACTCTTTATCTTTAAGTTTTTTTCTAAGTAACTGACTTTGTTCCATATAATCAGACATTTTTGTACAGTTCCTCCGTAATCGGCAAAATTGTCCTTTGGGGATATTATTTTTCCATTTTTCATAGTGGCAACTTTTATAATGCAATAAGGAATTTCCTGCTGTTAGTTTAAAGAAGTTCCTTGCGTGTATCTCATTGCCTTCATGAAAAAGGTCAAGGTCAAGGAAGGCCAATTTCTCTTTGTCCATGACATGAGTAAAACTCAGACCATGTGGGTTGTTATTAGAATGGGCCACAAACTTATCAACAACATCAACGGGGCCATCCCAAATAATAATGATATCGTCTATAAACCGACCATAGAAAATGAGATGCCTGAGAAAAGGATTTTTTTGCCAGATATATCTATGTTCCCATAATACCATTGCTAAGTTAGCATATGAGGGCGTGAAATTGGCCCCCATGGCTGTCCCCTGGATCTGTAGATAGTGCTGTTCATTAAATGTGAAATAATTATGAGTTAAACAATATTTAGCACAATCCAAGATAAATGAGGCCTGTTTATTGCTCATGCATGGATCCTGGGATAGAAAATGATTGAGTGCTGCTATTCCAAAGGTATGGGGGATTGACGTGTACAACGAGTTCACGTCTAACGATATCCAAATATATTGGTGTTCCCATCTATAAGGTTTCAATAAATCCAATAGATGGGTTCCATCTCGGATATACGACTGCAGTCCTTGTGCTAGGGGCTGTAGATGGTGATTAATATATTTTGATAATCCAGCAGTAATACTGTCCATAGCAGCAATGATGGGTCTCCCTGGGGGGTTAGTCTGGTTCTTGTGAATTTTGGGTATGTGATAAAAGTATGGGGTCCGGTAAAAATCCCTCCGTAAGAAGGAGGCCTCATTCTTGTTAATGATGTTTGATTGAATAGCCCCATTGATAAGAAGGTTTATGTCATTTTGGAATTCTGATAAAGGATCGGAGCTTAACTTGTGATAGGTGGAACTATCTGCAAGCAAGCATTCTGCTTCTTTAATATAATCGGATCTATTTTGAATCACAATTCCACCGCCTTTATCGGCGGTTTTTATGACTAGATCTTTATTGTCTGTTAGTGCTTTTAGGGCCAATTTTTCTTTTGTAGTAAGGCTACCAAGATTTTGGGGATTTATTTCGCCATGACCACACATCTTTTTCAAGTCTGAAAATACCATGTTATAAAATGTGGTGAGGTGTGGGCCTTTTGATTGATATGGATAGAAAATTGATTTTGGTTTTAATCCAGAATGTTTGACTGGTGGGGAGGTATGAAGGTGTTGTGTAAAAAGATCTAATCCTATATATGTGTCATCATGGTAAAGATGCTCAAGCATCTCCATCATTTCTACATCAAAATCAAATTCTTGATCTTCCAAAGGAGGGTCCACACTACTTGTTGGGCAGGGGCTATTAATATTATTTTTATTTTTTGCATCTTTGATTTGAAAAAATCTATGCAATGTTAAGTTTCTAATATATCTGTTTAAATCTTTAAACAAAATAAATGGGTCTGGTTTATTGGATGGGGAAAAATTTAGGCCATGATTTAGCAGGGAGACTTCGGCTGGGGATAAGGTATGTTGGGACAGATTAAAGATTTTGACCGTTTCCGGTTGTTGTTTACTTTTGCTTCTGTTTCTATTTCTTCCCCCTCTGCAGCCTCTCCGATGAACTTTCTTTTTAATTGGGTGGCTGGAGAGGGGTTTATGGATAAAAAAAGATGGATTGTCTAACGTACTACAGGAACCAAACGTGATTGGTATATTAGTTGTGTCTTGTAAAGTGAATTTGGGACAAGTGGAAGAGATGTCTGATACTGGACAGGAGGATACTAGGGTTCCAGAGGAGGGCCCGGTACTATCTGCCCTAGGTGTAGTACCATTATTAATTGTGTTTGGAATTTTTTGATGATTAGATTCATCTGTTGGAACAGAGATATCCATTTCTGTTACCTGCATAGGATTGGAAGGGACTTTATTGGTAACAGTAGAAATATTTTTAGTGGGACCGGATTGTGAACGATTGTAAAATGAATTTAATTTGTTCAATAGTTTAGCTTTAGGTGACTTAATTAGAATATTATCCTGCTGTAGTGTATTATGACCTATATGAGAGGAACATACCATGTCTATAGCTGTTTTGTGTTTCACAGCTGAAGCCCGTGATGATGACAGAGAATGGGATGAGGGTAATAGAGCAATAGAATGACTAAATGGATCTAGTTCCATTAATGATGGAATGCGTGTAGGTTTATTCATCCATGTAAATACTTTTTTGTTTGAATAGTGCTGGATATCTCGCCTAAATTTTCCTATTTTGCTAAAAATAAGATCATTTTCTTGCTTTTTGGTGTTACTCTTGAGAATATCTAACCAGGGGGAGGGAATTTTTTGTCCTACATTAATAAAATCTGTAGATAAAATTTCTACAGTTTTTTTTGAGATTTTCAAACTTTTTTTCTCTATGTTTAACTAATATGGTCATCCATTTAGTAGTGCAAAATTCTGCCAGACTACCCCATTCTTTGGCGTCCTCTGGTTCTAGAAAAGAACAGTTCTTGAGGATGCGGAGGCCTCGTGGTGAAATTCTATTTTTCAAATATTGGTTAAGAAAATATTTATCCCACCATTGAGAATTGGTGGAATGTATAAGGTGTTCGAGTTTTTTGAATTTACCGCATAAATGATAGTAGCAGTTTAAGATAGTGGCAGTTTAAGATCCATTTTAACACTAATTTTAAATAATTTTACTACATATATATATATATATATATTTTAATTATTAGAGGCATTCAGTCATTTAGTGTTATTATATACGATGCACACATATATGCACTCATAGGAATATTGTCTATTCCCATATATTGCACATATATTTTTTACATTTCTATTTTTTATTTCTAAAAAGCTTATTACTCCATCAACCATAATAGTTTATTCACATCCATCTACTATATTTGTCCCATATCCGTAATAATATGCATAATAATATTTATAATTATTAGTCTAAAATGCATCATTTATTATTTCATACACAGTTACATCTCATGAATGCATATAATAAATTAGCAATTATAGGAAGGTAGGTACATAGTATGAACATTTCATATTTTAACATCTTTTTATCTAATACCAACACATAAATCATTCCGTTTGCCTTCATAACAATACATTTCCTTTTTTTGCTTTGTAATTACAATTGTTTCCATTAGGCGGTGGTGCCATGAGAGCACTTAAATAGGCTGCAATGTATTGTAATCTCCCTAGCTTGAGAAAGGAGTGCGCTCTAATGCGCATGCTCTGAAATGCGTCGCTTTACGACAGTACAGCACATACATTGGATGTGCGTTCCAGCGTCCCAGCCACCCAATTGACTGCTCGGCGATGTCCAAGCCTCGTTCTGGATAATCACTGATCCCGGAAGCTTACGCCAACAGACCAGCCGGCAGCAAGACAGGAACAAGACTGTGTGACACAGAAGGACGCAATCCTGTATGCCTATACTGAGGCTCCCCTACATCGGACTACCAAAGTTTTGAATGTGAGTGCTTTTAATGATATAATATACCATTAAATATACAGTTTACTAAGAGGCGCCTTTCTTGTTTCTTCCTTTGCATACTTGGAGGGGCTTCACCTCCCTTCTAAAGGCTGCCCTGCTCATAGACTGTTGGCATTGCACAGAGAGCGCATTGCTCAAAGGGACATTCTTCTGACAACATTGAGATAAACTGTGAACAATATAACCTGCGCTGCTTGTCTTTCTTTTTGTGTGCATAATAAATATGTCCATGACTGTTTTTTAGAAACAATTCCAAAAGCAGAATGATTGGTGTCTGATGGAAGAATTGGTTTATAAAGGTAACATGTTATACTCACTTGTGGATGCAATTTGCTGCCGTCATAACCCACTCCTGTGAGATCAGGGAGCCTCCACAGTTATATTCTAGACTTAATTCTGTAATTTTAACAGCAACCTGCCAGGGCCACTTCCCATACAATGAATCTGTACCACCAGCTATCCGACTGGACACCGACGGGGAACCGCACACTGAAAAATGTTGTGCAGATGACACAAGCAAAAAAAAAAAAAATTTGTTTAACTTAGATAATAATAATTACATAATAATAAATATAAATATATATATACCGTATATATATATATATATATATATATATGTATATATATATATATATATATTATCTATCTATCTATCTATCTATCTATCTATCTATCTATCTATCTATCTATCTATCTATCTATCTATCTATCTACAGGGCCTTGAAAAAGTATTGATACCCTTGAAATTTCCACATTGTGTCATGTTACGACCAAAAACTTAAATGTATTTTATTGGTATTTAATGTGATAGACAGACACAAAGTGGCTCATAACTGTGAAATGGAAGGAAAATGATAAATGGATTTCAACATTTTTTACAAATAAATATGTGAAAAGTGTGTTGTGCATTTGTATTCAGCCCCCTTTACTCTGATACCCCTAACTAAAATCTAGTGTAACCAATTACCTTCAGAAATCACCTAATTAGTAAATAGAATCCACCTGTGTGTAATTTAATCTCAGTATAAATACAGCTTTTCTGTGAAGTCCTCAGAGGTTTGTTAGGGAACCTTAGTGACCAAGGGATAAAGTTGTGGAGAAGTTTAAAGCAGGGTTAGGGTATGAAAAAATATTCCAAGCTTTGACCATCTCACGGAGCTCTGTTCAATTCATCACGCTAAAATGGAAAGAGTATGGCACAACTGCAAACCTACCAAGACATGGCCGTCCACCTAAACTGACAGGACAGGCAAGGAGAGCATTCATCAGAGAAGCAGCCAAGAGGTCCATGGTAACTCTGGAGGAGCTGCAGAGATCCACAGCTCAGGTGGGAGAATCTGTCCACAGGACAACTATTAGTCGTGCACTCCACAAATTTGCCCTTTATGGAAGAATGGCAAGAAGAAAGCTATTGTTGAAAGAAAGTCATAAGAAGTCCCGTTTGTAGTTTACAAGAAGCAATATGGGGGACACAGCAAACATGTGGAAGAAGGTGCTCTGGTCAGATGAGACCAAAATTTGACTTTTTGGCCTAAAAACAAATCACGATGTGTGGCAGAAAACTAACACTGCACATCACCCTGAACACACCATCTCCACTGTGAAATATGGTTGTTTTTCTTCAGCAGGGACAGGGAAGCTGGTCAGAGTTGATGGCAAGATGGATGGAGCCAAATACAGGGCAATCTTAGAAGAAAACCTGTTAGAGTCTGCAAAAGACTTGAGACTGGGGTGGAGGTTCACCTTCCAGCAGGACAACGACCCTAAACATACATCCAGAGCTACAATGGAATGGTTTAGATCAAAGCATATTCATGTGTTAGAATGGTTAAGTCAAAGTCCAGACCAAAATCCAATTGAGAATCTGTGGCAAAACTTGAAAAAGTGTTGTTTACACAGGGCCGACCCAACCATGGGACCCAGCAGCACTTTAAGAGGGGTGGCAGCCGGCCGGAACCCCCAATCACTGTGCTGTCTTCCGATATCTGCCTGCTGGGATGCTGTGAAAGGCTGCATCCAAGAAATGTGTAGCCCACGCTGCCTGTGAAACAGTTTCACATTGAGCAGATTGTGAGGCTTGTAAGAGCCGCTGAGTCTGTGACACTGTCAGCTAATGTAACTGTATGCAGGGAGAGAGATCAGCTGTCACAACTCAGCAGTGATGTCGGGAGTGGGCGGGACTGAACAGCTATCAAACACCAGCCCATGCAATGGGGTCTTGGCAGGCCACTACATTTATGTGGCTCCGCCCCTTTCTTAAACAGCCCGATGATTGGCTGGTGTTTGATAGCTGCTCAGTCCCACCCACCCCGACATCACCGCAGAGAACAATACATAACATAACAATACATAACAAATGAAACTTAGCGGCGATGGTGGAAACCCCACTACAGATAATTGCAACACAAATTAACTTCAAGTGCAACAAATTTTTAGTTGGGAGCTTCTCACCATTATAGCACTTTGGATTTTTTTTTTTTTTTTTAGAGTGTTACACTTAATTTTTTATGTTTTAGTCACTATTATAATGTGAATTATTGCACCTGAAGTTCATTTTCCACCACCCTTGCTAAGTCCATGTCTTTATGGACCTTGCTTTGTGCACTGGTGTGCAGTCATGTTGGAACAGGAAGGGGCCATCCCCAAACTGTTCCCACAAAGAGCATGAAATTGTCCAAAATGTCTTGGTATGCTGACGCCTTAAAGTGGTTGTAAAGGCTCAATTTTTATTGTTTAAAAATAACAAACATGTCATATTTACCTCCACTGTGCAGCTCGTTTGGCACAGAGTGGCCCTGAACATCGTTTTCTGGGGTCCCACGGCGGCTCTCTTGGCTCCTCCCCGCCTCAGATAACCCCCTCTGGGAAGCGCTCTCCCAGGGGGGTTACCTTGCGGGTGCGCTCCTGAGCCACAGCCGCCGAGTGCAGGACTCTGTCCCGCCCCCCAATGCCCCCGTCATTGGATTTGCTATCAATTTATCCAATGAAGAGCCAGAGAACCCCAGGAAAAGATCCAGCACGTTCGCAACGCAGGACTTTCTAGGGCTTAGGTAAGTAAAATGGGGGCTGGTGGGGGCCGGTAAACGTCAGATGTTTTTTCACCTTAATGCATAGGATGCATTAAGGTGAAAAAACAGGAACCTTTACAACCCCTTTATGAGTTCCCTTCACTGGAACAAAGGGTCCAAGCTCAACCCCTGAAAAACAACCCCACACCATAATCCACCCTCCACCAAATGATTTGGAGCAGTGCACAAAGCAAGGTCCATAAAGACATGGATGAGTGAGTTTAGGGTGGAGGAACCTGATTGGCCTGCACAAAGTCTTGACCTCAACCTGATAGAACACCTTTGGGATGAATTAGAGCAGGGACTGCGAGCCAGTACTTCACAAATGTGCTTCTGGAAGAATGGTCAAACATTCCCATAGACACACTCCTAAACCTTGTGGACAGCCTTCCCAGAAGAGTTGAAGCTGTTATAGCTGCAAAGGGCGGAGCCAACTCAATATTAAACCCTACGGACTAATGCCCCGTACACACGGTCGGATTTTCCGATGGAAAATGTGTGATAGTACCTTGTTGTCGGAAATTCCGACCGTGTGTAGGCTCCATCACACATTTTCCATCGGATTTTCCGACACACAAAGTTTGAGAGCAGGATATAAAATTTTCCGACAACAAAATCCATTGTCGGAAATTCCGATCGTGTGTACACAAATCCCACGGAGAAAGTGCCACGCATGCTCAGAATAAATAAAGAGATGAAAGCTATTGGCCACTGCCCTGTTTATAGTCCCGACGTACGTGTTTTACGTCACCGCGTCCAGAACGATCGGATTTTCCGACAACTTTGTGTGACCGTGTGTATGCAAGACAAGTTTGAGCCAACATCCGTCGGAAAAAATCCTAGGATTTTGTTGTCGAAATGTCAGAACAAAGTCCGACCGTGTGTACGGGGCATAAGACCGGGACGCCAGTAAATAAATCTCAGCCAGTTCCTGTTGATTCAAACCATGTATGAGCAGGCTGAGCTGAGCCATACATGGTTTGAATCAACAGGAACTGGCTGAGATTCGAACAGTCTATGGCTGGCTTTAAGACTTTTCCTAAGAATTTTTATTTAAAATTCTATCCATCTATGGCCAGCTTAAATCAAGATCTTTAGACATGAAGTTCTGAATGAAGAATGGGATGCCTCGAGATTGTGCAGAATTTTGAAGGATGTCTTGGCTGAAAAAGGGTTGAGAAACACTGAACTAGCTGATGAACCTGAAGTTTTTTCTTTCCTTACCTCATAGGGATGTTTATCATTGGGGATACTACAATACCAGAGAAGGATAAAACACCCCCGGACGGAGGATCGCTTCCTGGATTCACCATCGCAGGATTTTCTACATATGCCTTTTACCCCTGCAGGGGTTAGGCAGTCCGGTGAGTGTAAGCACGAGTGGGGGTGCAGTGAAGGACGGGGGCAACACCAGTTAATGCTGAGACCACGTTTTCTTCACCAGAAGGATACATTTTAGGACTTTTATTCTGGACACTTATTGCTTTTTACAGATTTTTTGTTTTTTCTATACACATTTTTTTCACACTTTTTTCATTTTTTCATAATTGGGTGTTTTTTATTGGATTTTTTATGCACACATGCTGGGGATTTTTTATTGCTAAAACTGTTTGTATTTAGGATTTTCTGATTTTTTTGCCCTTTTTCATTTTCTCAACCTTTGGGTACATTCCTATATATATATAGAGGTATTTGGTATATATTGAGATATTGGCACATGTACATATATTTTAGGAGCACGTTGCACTTTATTATATTATATTGTTGGGTGTGTTGTTTGCACTTTGATATACCTCAGCCCCCACAACACATTGGTTACACGTATAATAATAATAATAACTTTATTTTATTTTATTTATTCTTTTTTACACATATGTTCTTTGCACTTGTATGAATCACTATTAATGCACATATAGCCGGACAGCGCCAATTCCCTTATATGCCGTTTCTTGCATCTTTGAACTTATGGAGGTAGTAAATGTTAACGATATCATTCTGTTAATTTGTTTATCTGTCCAGACTTGACCCAGCTCCCTCTCCCACTCTTTTACAAAGTATGGGGTTGGCTTTTCTTGTTCCCTTAGGATCCCGAACCTCGAGACCATCTCTGTCAGTGATAATAGTGCTCCGCTTGGGGCAAACTTGCCACACCCAGTGTCCCCGTCTTGACCCCAGGCCCCCAGGCTTCCCATCTCCTCCCCTGGGGGGAACCAAGGGAATCCCCCCCTCTGTGTTCAGGTAAGCCTGTAGGTAAAATTATTATATTCACTTTGGATGCAGCCGCTGACGTCAGAGGCGCATTCGTTGTGAATGCCCAGCTGAATGTCCGGCAGACGCTGCGGAACCTTGCCGGGAAGAAGACTCCCGCGTGCATGGGAGTGACGTCATTGCGGCTTTGGACACTCACAGCACCGGAGCCGCGAACCCAGAAGAAACACGAGGGCAAAATGTCAACTCCCTCGGTGTGGACCGGGATTAGATACCGACGCCTCATCCTAAGGTAAGTATTTCATAATGAGCTAGTATGCGATGCATACTAGCTCATTATGCCTTTGCCTCACAGGTTTTTTTTTTCTCTGCGGGTATACAACCACTTTAAGTAGTTAAAGTGCCATCCGTGCAGAAAAAGTTCTTTAAAAGTGCAATCCATGCAGATAGGCGATCTTTACATGGATAGCTGATGAGTGAGGGCACAGGACTTTCATCAACTTTGCCATATATTTCTGCACGGATTGATCTTTTTAACCACTTGCCGACCGCCTAACGCAGATATACTGCGGCAGAATGGCACGGGCAGGCAGAATGATCTGCCTCCCGCGGGCGGGGGGTCCGATCGGACCCCCCCCGGTGCCAGCGGCGGTCGGCATTTGACTGGGAGCGTCGGGAGACGAGGGGGAGACCATCCGATCGTGGCCCCCCCCTCGCGATCGCTCCCAGCCAATGGGAATCCTCCTCTGCCTGTGTGTAGTTTCACACAGGCAGAGGAAGTGATGTCATCTCTCCTCGGTCTGGCAGTTTCCGTCCCAGCGCCGAGGAGAGAAGACAAGTGAGTGCACAACACACACACACAGTAGAACATGCCAGGCATACCTTACACCCCCGATCCCCCCCCGATCGCCCCCCGATCCCCCCCCAATCACCCCCCCCGTCACAAACTGACATTAGCAGTATTTTTTTTTTTTTTTTCTGATTACTGCATAGTGTCAGTTTGTGACAGTTACAGTGTTAGGGCAGTGAGTATTACCCCCCTTTAGGTCTAGGGTACCCCCCTAACCCCCCCTAATAAAGTTTTAACCCCTTGATCACCCCCTGTCACCAGTGTCACTAAGCGATAATTTTTCTGATCGCTGTATTAGTGTCGCTGGTGACGGTAGTTAGGGACGTAAATATTTAGGTTCGCCGTCAGCGTTTTATAGCGACAGGGACCCCCATATACTACCTAATAAATGTTTTAACCCCTTGATTGCCCCCTAGTTAACCCTTTCACCACTGATCACCGTATAACTGTTACGGGTGACGCTGGTTAGTTCGTTTATTTTTTATAGTGTCAGGGCACCCGCCGTTTATTACCGAATAAAGGTTTAGCCCCCTGATCACCCGGCGGTGATATGCGTCGCCCCAGGCAGCGTCAGATTAGCGCCAGTACCGCTAACACCCACGCACGCAACATACGCCTCCCTTAGTGGTATAGTATCTGTACGGATCAATATCTGATTCAATCAGATCTATACTAGCGTCCCCAGCAGTTTAGGGTTCCCGAAAACGCAGTGTTAGCGGGATCAGCCCAGATACCTGCTAGCACCTGCGTTTTTCCCGTCCGCCCGGCCCAGCCCACCCAAGTGCAGTATCGATCGATCACTGTCACTTACAAAACACTAAACGCATAACTGCAGCGTTCGCAGAGTCAGGCCTGATCCCTGCGATCGCTAACAGTTTTTTTGGTAGCGTCTTGGTGAACTGGCAAGCACCAGCCCCAGGCAGCGTCAGGTTAGCGCCAGTACAGCTAACACCCCCGCACGCAGCATACGCCTCCCTTAGTGGTATAGTATCTGAACGGATCAATATCTGATCCGATCAGATCTATACTAGCGTCCCCAGCAGTTTAGGGTTCCCAAAAACACAGTGTTAGCGGGATCAGCCCAGATACCTGCTAGCACCTGCGTTTTTCCCGTCCGCCCGGCCCAGCCCACCCAAGTGCAGTACCGATCGATCACTGTCACTTACAAAACACTAAACGCATAACTGCAGCGTTCGCAGAGTCAGGCCTGATCCCTGCGATCGCTAACAGTTTTTTTGGTAGCGTTTTGGTGAACTGGCAAGCACCAGCCCCAGGCAGCCTCAGATTAGCGCCAGTACCGCTAACACCCACGCACGTAGCGTACACCTCCCTTAGTGGTATAGTATCTGAACGGATCAATATCTGATCCGATCAGATCTATACTGGCGTCCCCAGCAGTTTAGGGTTCCCAAAAACGCAGTGTTAGCGGGATCAGCCCAGATACCTGCTAGCACCTGCGTTTTGCCCCTCCGCCTGGCCCAGCCCAGCCCAACCAAGTGCAGTATCGATCGATCACTGTCACTTACAAAACACTAAACGCATAACTGCAGCGTTCGCAGAGTCAGGCCTGATCCCTGCGATCGCTAACAGTTTTTTTGGTAGCGTTTTGGTGAACTGGCAAGCACCAGCGGCCTAGTACACCCCGGTCGTAGTCAAACCAGCACTGCAGTAACACTTGGTGACGTGGCGAGTCCCAAAAGTGCAGTTCAAGCTGGTGAGGTGGCAAGCACAAGTAGTGTCCCGCTGCCACCAAAAAGACAAACACAGGCCCGTCGTGCCCATAATGCCCTTCCTGCTGCATTCGCCAATCCTAATTGGGAACCCACCGCTTCTGCAGCGCCCGTACTTCCCCCATTCACATCCCCAACCAAATGCAGTCGGCTGCATGAGAGGCATTTTCTTTATGTCCTCCCGAGTACCCCTACCTAGCGAACCCCCCCAAAAAAGATGTCGTGTCTGCAGCAAGCGCGGATATAGGCGTGACACCCGCTATTATTGTCCCTCCTGTCCTGACAATCCTGGTCTTTGCATTGGTGAATGTTTTGAACGCTACCATTCACTAGTTGAGTATTAGAGTAGGGTACAGCATTGTACAGACTAGGCACACTTTCGCAGGGTCTCCAAAGATGTCATCGCATTTTGAGAGACCCGAACCTGGAACCGGTTACAGTTATAAAAGTTAGTTACAAAAAAAAAGTGTAAAAAAAAAACCACATACAAAAATATATAAAAAAAAAAAATAGTTGTCGTTTTATTGTTCTCTCTCTCTCTCTATTCTCTCTCTATTGTTCTGCTCTTTTTTACTGTATTCTATTCTGCAATGTTTTATTGTTATTATGTTTTATCATGTTTGTTTTTAAGGTATGCAATTTTTTATACCTTACCGTTTACTGTGCTTTATTGTTAACCATTTCTTTGTCTTCAGGTACGCCATTCACGACTTTGAGTGGTTATACCAGAATGATGCCTGCAGGTTTAGCTATCATCTTGGTATCATTCTTTTCAGCCAGCGGTCGGCTTTCATGTAAAAGCAATCCTAGTGGCTAATTAGCCTCTAGACTGCTTTTACAAGCAGTGGGAGGGAATGCCCCCCCCCAACGTCTTCCGTGTTTTTCTCTGGCTCTCCTGTCTCAACAGGGAACCTGAAAATGCAGCCGGTGATTCAGCCAGCTGACCATAGAGCTGATCAGAGACCAGAGTGGCTCCAAACATCTCTTTGGCCTAAGAAACCGGAAGCTACGAGCATTTTATGACTTAGATTTCGCAGAATGTAAACAGCGCCATTGGGAAATTGGGAAAGCATTTTATCACACCGATCTTGGTGTGGTCAGATGCTTTGAGGGCAGAGGAGAAATCTAGGGTCTAATTTTTGCAAAAAAGAGTACCTGTCACTACCTATTGCTATCATAGGGGATATTTACATTCCCCGAGATAACAATAAAAATGATTTAAAAAAAAAAAAAATGAAAGGAACAGTTTAAAAATAAGATAAAAAAATAATAATAATAAAGAAAAAAAAAAAAAAAAAAAAAAGCACCCCTGTCCCCTTTGCTCTCGCGCTAAGGCGAACGCAAGCGTCGGTCTGGCGTCAAATGTAAACAGCAATTGCACCATGCATGTGAGGTATCGCCGCGAAGGTCAGATCGAGGGCAGTAATTTTTGCAGTAGACCTCCTCTGTAAATCTAAAGTGGTAACCTGTAAAGGCTTTTAAAGGCTTTTAAAAATGTATTTAGTTTGTCGCCACTGCACGTTTGTGCGCAATTTTAAAGCATGTCATGTTTGGTATCCATGTACTCGGCCTAAGATCATCTTTTTTATTTCATCAAACATTTGGGCAATATAGTGTGTTTTAGTGCATTAAAATGTAAAAAAGTGTGTTTTTTTCCCCCAAAAATGCGTTTGAAAAATCGCTGCGCAAATACTGTGTGAAAAAAAAAAATGAAACACCCACCATTTTAATCTGTAGGGCATTTGCTTTAAAAAAAATATATAATGTTTGGGGGTTCAAAGTAATTTTCTTGCAAAAAAAATTATTTTTTTATGTAAACAATAAGTGTCAGAAAGGGCTTTGTCTTCAAGTGGTTAGAAGAGTGGGTGATGTGTGACATAAGCTTCTAGATGTTGTGCATAAAATGCCAGGACAGTTCAAAACCCCCCCAAATGACCCCATTTTGGAAAGTAGACACCCCAAGCTATTTGCTGAGAGTCATGTTGAGTCCATGGAATAATTTATATTGTGACACAAGTTGCGGGAAAGAGACAATTTTTTATTTTTTTTATTTTTTTTTGCGCAAAGTTGTCACTAAATGATATATTGCTCAAACATGCCATGGGAATATGTGAAATTACACCCCAAAATACATTCTGTTGCTTCTCCTGAGTACGGGGATACCACATGTGTGAGACTTTTTGGGAGCCTAGCCGCGTACGGGACCCCGAAAACCAAGCACCGCCTTCAGGCTTTCTAAGGCCGTAAATTTTTGATTTCACTCTTCACTGCCTATCACAGTTTCGGAGGCCATGGAATGCCCAGGTGGCACAAAACCCCCCCAAATGACCCCATTTTGGAAAGTAGACACCCCAAGCTATTTGATGAGAGGTATAGTGAGTATTTTGCAGACCTCACTTTTTGTCACTAAGTTTTGAAAATTGAAAAAAGAAAAAAAAATTTTTTTTTCTCGTCTTTCTTTATTTTCAAAAACAAATGAGAGCTGCAAAATACTCACCATGCCTCTCAGCAAATAGCTTGGGGTGTCTACTTTCCAAAATGGGGTCATTTGGGGGGGGGTTGTGCCACCTGGGCATTCCATGGCCTCCGAAACTGTGACAGGCAGTGAGGAGTAAAATCAAAAATGTACGCCCTTAGAAATCCTGAAGGCAGTGATTGGTTTTCGGGGTCCCGTACGCGGCTAGGCTCCCAAAAAGTCCCACACATGTGGTATCCCCATACTCAGGAGAAGCAGCTAAATGTATTTTGGGGTGCAATTCCACATATGCTTATGGCCTGTGTGAGCAATATATCATTTAGTGACAACTTTGTGCAAAAAAAAAAATAAAAATAAAAAATTGTCACATTCCCGCAACTTGTGTCAAAATATAAAACATTCCTTGGACTCAACATGCCTCAAAGCAAATAGCTTGGGGTGTCTACTTTCCAAAATGGGGTCATTTGGGGGGGTTTTATGTCATCTGGGCATTTTATGGCCTTCAACACTGTGATAGGTAGTGAGGAGTAAAATCAAAAATGTACGCCCTTAGAAATCCTGAAGGCGGTGCTTGGTTTTCGGGGCCCCGTACGCGGCTAGGCTCCCAAAAAGTCCCACACATGTGGTATCCCCATACTCAGGAGAAGCAGCTAAATGTATTTTGGGGTGCAATTCCACATATGCCCATGGCCTGTGTGAGCAATATATCATTTAGTGACAACTTTTTGTAATTTTTTTTTTTTTTTTGTCATTATTCAATCACTTGGGACAAAAAAAATGAATATTCAATGGGCTCAACATGCCTCTCAGCAAATTCCTTGGGGTGTCTACTTTCCAAAATGGGGTCATTTGTGGGGGTTTTGTACTGCCCTGCCATTTTAGCACCTCAAGAAACGACATAGGCAGTCATAAATTAAAGGCTGTGTAAATTCCAGAAAATGTACCCTAGTTTGTAGACGCTATAACTTTTGCGCAATCCAATAAATATACACTTATTGACATTTTTTTTACCAAAGACATGTGGCTGAATACATTTTGGCCTAAATGTATGACTAAAATTGAGTTTATTGGATTTTTTTTAGAACAAAAAGTAGAAAATATCATTTTTTTTCAAAATTTTCGGTCTTTTTCCGTGTATAGCGCAAAAAATAAAAACGGCAGAGGTGATCAAATACCATCAAAAGAAAGCTCTATTTGTGGGAAGAAAAGGACGCAAATTTCGTTTGGGTACAGCATTGCATGACCGCGCAATTAGCAGTTAAAGCGACGCAGTGCCGAATTGTAAAAAGTGCTCTGGTCAGGAAGGGGGTAAAACCTTCCGGGGCTGAAGTGGTTAAAGAACTTTAAAGGAATCATTGTGATATTGAAGAATCACAGCACTATATAAATTTATTATTGTTATGCTTTGTCATTTGTTATAGCAGATATTGTTGATTATATGGTAGATATTGTAGACAAATTTTTTAATGATTCTATATATTTTACTGAGCACAGATAACACAGGAACTTCCCATACTAATTCTTAAAGGAGTACACACCTTTTTCTTGCAGCAGTCAAAACTTTATTTAATTTAGCTTCATTTGAGCACACCACAGCACGGAACACTCATAGAATTTATGCTCTCCTGCTGCCTGTTCTTGATTTGGACATATTTTATGTTGAAAAAAAATTAGCTAAGGTGCCCCCATCTAAATGTTGCTATAAGGCCCCATGAGTCCTAATTATGCCTCTGATAGGATTGAAAATACTTTGGCTGCTAAGACTGTTGACACATTAATAGTGTATGTAGTCTTCTGCCTGGAGCTCACATTTCAGATTTCACTGTTTGCTTACAGCATGCAAAAGAACTAAAAATCCCAATCAGCAATTTAAAGTTTACATCAAAGAAACAAATGTCATCAATATCTACAATACATGTACATTTCCCTTCATATGAGAGCCAGAGATAGAGCTCAGAGCCCCAACCTCCTGAGGGAGTCAATGTGTGGAGGGAGCCCTGAGAGGTGCTGGTGTGCACCATAGTGTCCAGATTTGGACAGACCAAGGCCCAAGTCCATAAAGGAGAGAGCAGCTAGGAAGCTGTAGAGAGTCCATGAGGGACAGAACAGCTAGGAAGCTGTAAGGAAGATGCAGAGCTGGGGTACAGCGTCTATCCATAAACACTGGATCATGTTTCATGGTAAGGAGGACTAAAAAGGTACTGATGGTCAGGAGGATCCTGAAGAGGTGCGTGAAGCAGTAAAACTGCCATGAGAGAGCCAAGAGGCTGAATGTTATGTTGTGGTTCATATTGATGGTGAGAACCCCCTGCCTGGGAAGACATCTCTTTTTGAAATGTGACTTTCTTTCAAATAAAAGTGGGTAGGAAGGCCATGAAAACTCTATCTGGCATGGAAAAAAACCTCATTGTTTTGGCACTACCATTGAGCTATCCCGATGTGCCACAATAGGAATGTAGCCAAGGGTTTGCTACTATAGTTATTATAGTTGAACAGTTTGTTGTTGTTTCAAATGAGTTTGGCTCCCTCTAATGGCCGTTGAGGTCTGTTAGGATTTTTCCCTATTCCTTGAGAAGGAATGCAGCAAAGTATTGTGGGAGATGTCGTTTGGAGGAGGAAGTGACTCTGTTAGCTGGATCAGCCCTGAACTACAGAAGAGACAATGCAAAGCGCGCAGCACTGCCTGCTGGGAGGAGTGATAAAAGGACCAGTGCGGCCTGTTTTCAGCCTTTTGGGACACCATTCAACGCCTGCCAGCAGGAGGTCTGTGTGTGACGAAGGAGTGAGAGACTGCGGCCTACACAGCGGAGAGCCGGATCGCCCGTCTCTGAGGGATTTCAGAGTAGAGCCTTGCTATCCTAGCAAGCGGACTGGCTTGCGCTTCAAAGTAACTGGATCCCCTGCACTTCAGCCCATCAGAAGTTGCAGCTTGGCACGGCGGCGCCATATTCACCAGACAGAGACACCAGGAGGGGATTCCGGATGGAGCCTCACAGCCATTGGAGTACATTGTGGTGAGAGGGCACCTGCCCATTCCAGTAGAGAGTACAGTATTGCTGAGTGAGTTCTTTCTACAAACTGCTGGTGAGACTTGTAGTTCCAAGGAGGTGAATCTACTTCTTCACAGGCATCATACAGCTGAACTTTGGGGCCTTGTTCTTCTCCCCTGCACTGTAAGGTCAGTGCTGTATTGCACTCACATATAAAGAAGAATCTACAAGTGGTGATATTTCTTCAGTTAAGCAGCCATCAGCATATCGTTTGTTCTACAGTCATTTCTTTTCCTTTGTATTTGTGGACTACAAATACTGCAGTTTAAACATCAGGCTAGCTGAAGATATCCGGAATTGAAAGAACTTTCATCATCTTCCTCTTTTACCAAGCATTGCTGCTGTACTTATAAGTTGAACTCTGAATTATAGCCTAGGGGGAGCCATTGAGTATATGCTAGACTTTACTTCATGAATGTAAAGATTATATACTGCATTTTTTCTGTATATGTGCATTAAGTGCAAAATTATAATTTGTGTTTATTCATTGCTCTTCATTGTGTTCCATTACTTATTATAGTAAACTTTTCTGAGTGGTTCAGTGATATTGTGTGAGTTTCTCATTCAATCAGCAGCCCTCACGGGGATACTGCTACAGGTATAAGTCTTATTGCCAGCCAGGGCCAGACCTATGGACTACAGAACACCTTCATGAGGATGATGAGAGAAGAGGGTGTTCTGTAGTCCAAACACACAGCCCTAATGGCTTTACCACGTCGTAAAGGACAGTTACTGTGAATATATTACATTTTTGTTCATAAGTTTAGAAGCACATTCCCCCATATTTTCTTAAAACTAGAATTCTTTCTTGGAATATTGGAAATAGATGGCAGTGTGGTTGATTTACTAAAGGAGTAAAGCATTCTCATTTTGTAAAGTAAATGTTTTACTTAGCTCAGCGAATGAAGGAAAGCTGTGCTGACTTTAATCATCCAATCATCTCCGAGCTAAAACACATTTTTTAATCTTTTCACGTAATTGGGTATTCTTTGCAAAGTGAATGTCATCTGCTATTTTAGTGAATCAACCCCATTTTTTAGGTCAGCTGAAATGGAAGTGTTCCATTATATTAGTGTCAGCAGAAAGAGTAGTTTGGACCGGGATTATCCAGTGATTATGTGAAAGGCTGGGGGGGGGGATCGGGTCACCCCATTGTCTAGATCAGTTATGACAATGCATCATCCAGTTGTTTGTGATGATAATGTGACACTACCTTTAGATGGCATTGTTGATAATGGAACACTGGAGTATGGATAGACAGTGCTTCCTACGGAGCTGGAATTTCCTGTGTTGATGTAGTTTCCTCCACATGTCATCGTTGGTGTAGGGATATTTGACACATAATTGAATGCAATGTCCATGTGGTAGCTGATCCAGGTTTGGTAGCTTGTCACCAGTGTATACACACCGGGGTAGTTGGGTTCTGCACATCCTATTCCCAAACTCACAACTCCCACCTGGTACCATACGCCCTGGACCTTACACACCAGAGGTCCTCCTGAGTCACTCTGTAAGACATTAATAATCATTAGCTGCACAAAACGTCTATCAGTTCAGTATGATTTAACAAAATGTTTCAGTCTTACCATTTGTCTTTTCCATGAATGTGTAATCACACAAAAACTAGTTGAGCACCCAGTAAATGGGAATAGAATAGGCATGGCACAAGAACATTAAGAATTAGCAACCAAATCAATTTTGATTTGGTAAATTTGCTTAAAGGATAAGTTCACCTTTGTTCACCTTATAGCATTAATGTACTTCTTTTGCAACAATAAAAAATCTTTCTATTTAGTCTGCTCAACCCATTGCTCAGTGTCCAGCTGACTGTATAAAAAAAGGTCTCCATTACTTGCTGGACAGACCTTAGGTCATGATACAGGTAGGGGTTGACCAGCTGACCTGAAACCCTGCATCATCTACCCTCCTACTGCAGAAGATCACTGCCACCCACCTCCAGGTGCTTTTTTTAAATGATCACCATTCTCACTAAATACTCAGGCATCATTTTTTTTCTACCTTAGCTTTCATCTTAAATAGATTGTTCATTTGGCAGAGTGTGCAGGAGCTGAGAAATCAGATGACAGCCTATGTGGCAGAGCTGTAGTATTGAAAACAGGATATGTATGTCCCAGATTTGTAAAGCTCACCATACACTATACACTCTGATTATACAATCTCTATTAGATCTACCACAAACTATGTAGTGCAAGGGCCTGCCTGATTGGATGCAGAGTGAATAGATAGATCATTGGTGAGTGTGTCCTCCTATTATATAGTTTTGTTAAATCTAAAGGAGATCATACAGAGATTGTACAATTAGATTGTGTAGTGTATGGCCATCTTTATACACCTAAAATGACCTTGTTGCACTGCCATTACTGTTAAAATCACACTAAACACAGAAGGAAACACACATTTTGCCACATAAAAAAAGCCACAAATGCAGAAAAATGCATAGTAAAAAGTGTGCAACCCGCCGAAATGTCCCATGAGCTACTCTTCCAAGTGTAGCACAGTCCATTGAAATCAATAGGCCTCCCTATACGTTTTACCTTTAAAACAAGCCGAAAAATGCATGAATGGGGCCTGAAAGTAAAATTGGTTTGTTTACACAAGAACAATGAGGCTCCATTCACATCTGTGTGTTTCCAAACGCATGGGAAACCGCACAGAAAAAGCTAGTTTTTTGCCTTGCATTTTAGAAATGTGCCGCAAACGCACCAAAAAATACAGTAAAAAACACTATACTCCACTCAATCACTGGGGTTATTGTTGCATGTAGGGCAGCCCATTCAAGTGAAAGGGCTACCCTATGAATGACGAACGAAAATGCTGCAAAATGCCCCCCTCAAAAAACGCATGCTACGCAGAGATGTGCACTGGACTTGACAGCTGAGTGTCTACGTCCACTCCCTCCTATGTACTTGTATAAAGCTGGTAGTCATACACTATGCAATCTGATTGTACTATCTCTGTATAATCTCCTTTTAATTTACCAGAACTATGGAATAGGACGGCTTACCTATCTATCATTCACTTTGTATCCAATCAGGCAGGTCCTTGCACTACATAGTTGATGGTAGCTCTAAATGAGATTGTGCAACCAGATTGTATAGTGTATGGTGAGCTTTACAGAACCCAGGACACACTTCTCCTGTTTTCAATATTGTTTTCAATACTACAGCTCTATCCACATGTTATCTGATTGCTCAGCTCCTGCACACTCTGCCAAATGAACGATCTATGCAAGATGAAGGTTAATGTAGAGAAAAAAAATGATGCCTGTGTATTTAGTGAGACTGATGATCATGCACCTGGAGGTGGGTGGTAGTGATCTCCTGGAGTAGGAAGGTAGATGATGCAGGTTGTGTGCTAATCAGGTCAGCTGGTAAACTCTTTCTTGTGGCATGTCCTAATGTCTGTCCAGAAAGGAAGGAAGGAATATTGAAGTCTTTTTTTTTTACAGCCAGCTGTACATAGAGGTAAGGGGTGTGTAGAATAAATAGAAAGTTTTTTTTTTATTTTTGCAAAAGAAGTACATTAATGCTATATCACAGGGGAGCTGGAATTTAGAAAAAGAAAAAAATAAGAAAGGTGAACAAAGGTAATCTTATTCTTTAAAGCAACTCTGTTGCCAAGTAAAACAAAAGTCAAAAACAGGACCTGCAAAAGAAGAGGAGGAGTTATTCTCAACCCATACACAGAAAAAAATAATTTGCCCATGGGACTTTTCATTTCCTCATTTCTGTCTTCCTTTTCCATAGGTGTAATACTTATATAGTGGAGATACCCCTCTTTGTGATTTGGCTGTATATACAGTGCCTTGAAAAAGTATTCATACCCCTTGAAATTTTCCCCATTTTGTCATGTTACAACCAAAAGCATAAATGTATTTTATTGGGATTTTGTGTGATAGACCAACACAAAGTGGCACATAATTGTGAAGTGGAAGGAAAATGATAAATGGTTTAACATTTTTTACAAATAAATATGTGAAAAGTGCGGTGTACATTTGTATAGCGCCCCCCTGAGTCAATACTTTGTAGAACCACCTTTCACTGCAATTACAGCTGCAAGTCTTTTTGGGGGTGTCTCTACCAGCTTTTTATATCTAGAGAGGGACATTTCTGCCCATTCTTCTTTGCAAAATAGCTCAAGTTCTGTCAGATTGGATGGAGAGCGTCTAGGAACAGCAATTTTCAATTCTTGCCACAGATTCTCAACTGGATTTAGGTCTAAACTTTGACTGGCCATTCTAACATATGCATATGCTTTGATATAAAACATGCCATTGTAGCTGTATGTTTAGGGTTGTTGTCCTGCTGGAATGTGAACCACCACCCCAGTCTCAAGTCTTTTGCAGACTCTTACAGGTTTTCTGACTCTGACCAGCTTCCCTTTCCCTGCTGAAGAAAGGCATCCCCACCACATGATGCTGCCTCCACCATGTTTCACGGTGGGGATGGTGTGTTCAGGGTAATGTGCAGTGTTAGTTTTCAACCACATAGAATTTTGCTTTTAGGCCAAAAAGTTCAATTTTGGTCGCATCTGACTAGATCACATTCTTCCACATGTTTGCTGTGTCCCCCATATGACTTCTCGCAAACAGGACTTCTTATGGCTTTCTTTCAACAATGGCTTTCCTCTTGCCACTCTTCCATAAAGGGCAGATTTGTGGAGTGCAGAACTAATAGTTGTCCTGTGGACAGATTCTCCCACCTGAGCTGTGGATCTCTGCAGCTCCTCCAGAGTTACCATGGACCTCTTGGCTCTTCTCTGATGAATGCTCTCCTTGCCCGGCCTGTCAGTTTAGGTGGACGGCCATGTCTTGGTAGGTTCGCAGTTGTGCCATACTCTTTCCATTTTCTGATGATGGTTCGAACAGAGCTCTGTGAGATGTTCAAAGTGTGGGATATATTTTTATAACCTAACCCTGCTTTAAACTTCTCCACAACTTTATCCCTGACCTGTCTGGTGTGTTCCTTGGCCTTCATGATGCTGTTTGTTCACTAAGGTTCTCTAACAAACCTCTGAGGGCTTCACAGAACAGCTTCATTTATGCTGAGATTAAATTATACACGGATGGACTCTATTTACTAATTAGGTTACTTCTGAAGGCAATTGGTTCCACTAGATTTTAGCTAGGAGTATCAGAGTTAAGGGGGCTGAATACAAATGTACATCACACTTTTCACATATTTTTTTTTTTTTTAATTGAAAACCATTTATCATTTTCCTTTCACTTCACAATTATGTGCCACTTTGTGTTGGTCTATCACATAAAATCCCAATAAAAGACATTTACGTTTTTGGTTGTAACATGACAAAATGTGGACCATTTCAAGGGGTATGAATACTTTTTCTAGGCACGGTATTACTTTCACGTATAGAATATATTGAGGCACGCCCCTTTTTCGGTGCATAGCACTTGTCGGATCCATGCACACATATAAGTCTGCTTCTCTTCATATCTTTCTGTTTTATTATGTCTGTTTGTTTCTTTTTTGTATCTTTATCTGGGATTTTGTATCTTTAAATTCTATCTATGCATCCTCTTCAGCTGCGCCTTGCTTTTCTTTTTGGGTGCTGCAACTCTGTGGGGGTCGCCATTTAGAGGTGTTATTTTAGATCACTTTTCAAGCTGGTTTGTAAGTTCTGTTCTATTAAGGACACTAGTATGTATAGTATTGTAATCATTTCTAGGGAGGGCCTTATATATATTTTGTGAATTTGTTTTTTAGTTTATATATCTTACTTTGGTAGCATCCACATCTGAAGAAATGAAGCAAAATTCACGAAACGCGTCAAATCATAGGACACCTTTTTGTTATGTTTTAGTAACCTGGCTGTGTGGAATATGTACAGGTATATGGGAAAAACTATATTAGTTTGATGCACACTTTATACTAATGTATGCTGGTTGTAATGAACCAGCTTGGTATTTTTTTTTTTTTAAACTTCATCTTAACCACTTGCCAACCGCAATACATATATATATATATATACTTTGTGGTTTGCAAGTGGTTTACTGGGATTGTGGCTGAAGATATCATCCAACACCCACAATATCGTTTTTCTACAGCCGGCGCCTGGCTTTCTAATTAACATGGTTTGAGCAGCTCATGAGCCGCTGGAACGCTTTTAGATCTCTCCATAAAGAGGACCTGTCATCCTTATTTCTATTACAAGAGATGTTTACATTCCTTGTAATGGGAATACACGTGATAAAAAAAAGAAATAAATGAAAAGGGACAGTGTAGAAAAAAAAAAAGTAAATAAGAAATAAAATAAAAAATTGAAAGCGCCCCATCCCTCCGTGCTCACGGGCAGAAGCAAACGCATACCTAAGTCACGCATGCCTATGTAAAGGGTATTCACACCACACATGTGAAGTATCTCCACAAATGTTAGAGTGAGAGCAATAATTCTAGCACTAGACCTCTTCTGTAACTCTCTGCAAAGGTGTTTAAAGCATCGACTATGGAGATTTTTAAGTACCGTATTTTCTCGCCATTGAATGAGCGTGCCCAATTTTAAAGTGTGACATGTTAGGTATCTATTTACTCAGAATAACATCTTCTTTCACATTGTATAAAAAAAATTGGGTTAAATATTGTGGTTTTTTTTTCAATTCATTAAAGTATATTCTTCCCAAAAAATTGCGTTTGCAAAACTGCTGCGCAAAAAACGTGTATTTGTGCAAATGCTCCGATACCAGAAACTGATACTTTCAGGCTCAGTTCTTTCAACTGTCAGCAGGATTCCCCCACTTGACATCTGAAATGTAAACAGTAAAAAACCTTCAATTATGGTTTGTGAAGGAGCAGGGCCACCACTTCCTTCACAATTGATGACTCATTCAGCTGTCAGCGGGGTTCCTCTGTTGACAGTGGAAGTGTAAACAAAGTCCTGGCTATTGGAGCAGCCGGGCAATATTTATCAACAACATTGTACAGCTGCAAAACAGAAGGATAAAAAGAAACATTGTTTCATTTTGTATCCTACTGTTTATTAAGCTACAGATTAAAGGGATGGACTTCGATCTGCAGATGAAATCAGTTTAAATCAACCTGTCAAGTAAGAAAAAGTATATATTTTTTTTAAATGAACTGTTTCCTCTGTTTAACCACTTGCCGGCCGGCTCATGCTGATATACGTTTGCAAAGTGGCACAGGTGAGCAAAACAATGTACCCGTACTTTGCTGTGTCATCGCGGGTCCCGCGAACTGGATGTTCGGCACCGGCCCGCGATTGCAGTGAGGAGAGGCAGAACAGGGAGATACCTAAGTAAACAAAGCATTTCCCTGTTCTGCCTAGCAACATGACAGGGATCTACTGCTCCCAGTGTGCCCATCCCCCCTACAGTTAGAACACGCCCAGGGAACAAACTTAACCCCTTGATCGCCCCCTAGTGTTTAACTCCTTCCCTGCCAGTGACATTTACACAGTAATCAGTGCATTTTTATATCACTGATTGCTGTAAAAATGACAATGGTCCCAAAATAGTGTTAAAGTGTTCGATCTGTCCGCCGCAATGTCACAATCACAATAAAAGATCGCCGGCATTACTAATAAAAAAAAGTATAAAAATGCCATACTGTAACTCTATCCCTTATTTTGTAGAAGCGATAACTTGCGCAAACCAATCAATATACGCGATTTTGCAATTTTTTTTTTTTACCAAAAATATTTAGAAGAATACATATCGGCCTAAATTGAGGAAGAATTTTGTTTTTTTTATATATTTTTTGGGGATATTTATTAACCACTTCCCGACCAGCGCACGCCGATGTACTTTGGCAGAATGGCACGGCTGGGCAAATGGGCGTACCTGTAAGTCCCATTGAATTCCCTGCCATGCTATTACGTGTGCGCCGCCGGCGGCGCGCGCCGGCCGGGAGCTCCGTAAGTTGGGTTGCGGGTCCCGCGGACTCGATCGCCGCAGGGATACCCGCAACCACCCTTTACGGAGAGGACGAATGGGGAGATGCTGATGTAAGCAAGCACCTCCCCGTTCTGACTAGGGATGAGCCGAACACCCCCCTGTTCGGTTCGCACCAGAACATGCGAACAGGAAAAAAATTCGTTCGAACACGCGAACGCCGTTAAAGTCTATGGGACACGAACATGAATAATCAAAAGTGCTAATTTTAAAGGCTAATATGCAAGTTATTGTCATAAAAAGTGTTTGGGGACCCGGGTCCTCCCCCAGGGGACATGAATCAATGCAAAAAAAAGTTTTAAAAACGGCCGTTTTTTCAGGAGCAGTGATTTTAATAATGCTTAAAGTCAAACAATAAAAGTGTAATATCCCTTTAAATTTCATACCTGGGGGGTGTCTATAGTATGCCTGTAAAGGGGCGCATGTTTCCCGTGTTTAGAACAGTCTGACAGCAAAGTGACATTTGGAAGGAAAAAACACATTTAAAACTACCGCGGCTATTGCATTGCCGACAATACACATAGAAGTTCATTGATAAAAACGGCATGGGAATTCCCCACAGGGGAACCCCGAACCAAAAAAAAAAAAAAAAAAAAATGATGTGGGGGTCCCCCTAAATTCCATACAAGGCCCTTCAGGTCTGGTATGGATATTAAGGGGAACCCCAGCCAAAATTTAAAAAAAAAATTGACGTGGGGTTCCCCCTAAATTCCATACCAGACCCTTCAGGTCTGGTATGGATTTTAAGGGGAACCCCGCGCCAAAAAAAAAAAAAAAAAAAGGCGTGGGGTCCCCCTAAAAATCCATACCAGACCCTTATCCGAGCACGCAACCTGGCAGGCCGCAGGAAAAGAGGGGGGGACGAGAGTGCGGCCCCCCCCCCTCCTGAACCGTACCAGGCCACATGCCCTCAACATTGGGAGGGTGCTTTGGGGTAGCCCCCCAAAACACCTTGTCCCCATGTTGATGAGGACAAGGGCCTCATCCTCACAACCGTGGCCGGTGGTTGTGAGGGTCTGCGGGCGGGGGGCTTATCGGAATCTGGAAGCCCCCTTTAACAAGGGGACCCCCAGATCCCGGCCCCCCCCCTGTGTGAAATGGTAAGGGGGTACTTACCCCTACCATTTCACTAAAAAACTGTCAAAAATGTTAAAAATGACAAGAGACAGTTTTTGACAATTCCTTTATTTAAATGCTTCTTCTTTCTTCTTTCTTCCTTCATCTTCTTCTTCTTCTGGTTCTTCTGGCTCTTCTGGTTCTTCCTCCGGCGTTCTCGTCCAGCATCTTCTCCGCGGCGTCTTCTATCTTCTTCTCCTCGGGCCGCTCCGCACCCATGGCATTTGGGGGGAGGCTCCCGCTCTTCTCTTCATCTTCTTCTCTTCTTCATCTTCTTCTTCATCTTCTTCTTCTTCTTCCTTCTTCTCTTCTTCCTGTCTTCTCCGGGCCGCTCCGCAATCCATGCTGTGGCATGGAGGGAGGCTCCCGCTGTGTGACGGCGTCTCTTCGTCTGACGGTTCTTAAATAACGGGGGGCGGGGCCACCCGGTGACCCCGCCCCCCTCTGACGCACGGTGACATGACGGGACTTTCCTGTGGCATTCCCCGTGACGTCACAGGGAAGTCCCTCAAGTCACCGTGCGTCAGAGGGGGGCGGGGTCACCGGATGGCCCCGCCCCCCGTTATTTAAGAACCGTCAGACGAAGAGACGCCGTCACACAGCGGGAGCCTCCCTCCATGCCACAGCATGGATTGCGGAGCGGCCCGGAGAAGACAGGAAGAAGAGAAGAAGGAAGAAGAAGAAGAAGATGAAGAAGAAGATGAAGAAGAGAAGAAGATGAAGAGAAGAGCGGGAGCCTCCCCTCATGCCATGGGTGCGGAGCGGCCCGAGGAGAAGAAGATAGAAGACGCCGCGGAGAAGATGCTGGACGAGAACGCCGGAGGAAGAACCAGAAGAGCCAGAAGAACCAGAAGAAGAAGAAGATGAAGGAAGAAAGAAGAAAGAAGAAGCATTTAAATAAAGGAATTGTCAAAAACTGTCTCTTGTCATTTTTAACATTTTTGACAGTTTTTTAGTGAAATGGTAGGGGTAAGTACCCCCTTACCATTTCACACAGGGGGGGGGCCGGGATCTGGGGGTCCCCTTGTTAAAGGGGGCTTCCAGATTCCGATAAGCCCCCCGCCCGCAGACCCTCACAACCACCGGCCACGGTTGTGAGGATGAGGCCCTTGTCCTCATCAACATGGGGACAAGGTGTTTTGGGGGGCTACCCCAAAGCACCCTCCCAATGTTGAGGGCATGTGGCCTGGTACGGTTCAGGAGGGGGGGGGGGCCGCACTCTCGTCCCCCCCTCTTTTCCTGCGGCCTGCCAGGTTGCGTGCTCGGATAAGGGTCTGGTATGGATTTTTAGGGGGACCCCACGCCTTTTTTTTTTTTTTTTTTTGGCGCGGGGTTCCCCTTAAAATCCATACCAGACCTGAAGGGTCTGGTATGGAATTTAGGGGGAACCCCACGTCAATTTTTTTTTTAAATTTTGGCTGGGGTTCCCCTTAATATCCATACCAGACCTGAAGGGCCTTGTATGGAATTTAGGGGGACCCCCACATCATTTTTTTTTTTTTTTTTTTGGTTCGGGGTTCCCCTGTGGGGAATTACCATGCCGTTTTTATCAATGAACTTCTATGTGTATTGTCGGCAATGCAATAGCCGCGGGTAGTTTTAAATGAGTTTTTTCCTTCCAAATGTCATTTTGCTGTCAGACTGTTCTAAACACAGGAAACATGCGCCCCTTTACAGGCATACTATAGACACCCCCCAGGTACAAAATTTAAAGGGATATTACACTTTTATTGTTTGACTTTAAGCATTAATAAAATCACTGCTCCTGAAAAAACGGCCGTTTTTAAAACTTTTTTTTGCATTGATCCATGTCCCCTGGGGCAGGACCCGGGTCCCCAAACACTTTTTATGACAATAACTTGCATATAAGCCTTTAAAATTAGCACTTTTGATTTCTCCCATAGACTTTTAAAGGGTGTTCCGCGGCATTCGAATTTGCCGCGAACACCCCAAATTGTTCGCTGTTCGGCGAACTTGCGAACAGCCAATGTTCGAGTAGAACATGAGTTCGACTCGAACTCGAAGCTCATCCCTAGTTCTGACTAGTGACAGTCTCACTGATCTCTGCTCCCTGTCATCGGGAGCAGAGATCATTGACATGTCACAGCTAGCCCATCCCCCCTACAGTTATAAAACACTCCCTAGTACTGACTTAACCCCCCTGCCCCCTAGTGGTTAACCCCTTCACTGCCAGTGTCATTTACACAGGAATCAGTGCATTTTTATCCACTTGCCAACCGCCTAACGCAGATATACTGCGGCAGAATGGCACGGGCAGGCAAAATCATGTACCTGGTAGTGATCTGCCTCCCGCGGGCCTGGGGCGCTTCGCGCCCCCCCCGGTGCCCGAGGCGGTCGGCTTTAGTGGGGAAGCATTACAGGCTGAGGGGGAGGACACTCATTCGTGGTCACCCCCTCGCACTCGCTCCCCACGAATGGAATTCTTCCTCTGCTGCTGTAATGTAAACAGTGGCAGAGGAAGTGATGTCATCTCTCCTCGAGCCGGTCTTTTTCGTTTCGGCGCCGAGGAGAGAAGACATCAATGTGAGTTGCACCAACACTACACGTACAGTAGAACACGCAGGCACACTTTTCACCCCCCAGTCACCCCCCGATCACCCCCCTGTACCCCCTGTCACAGTGACACCAATAGCAGGTTTTTTTTTTGCATTGGTGTCAGTTTGTGACAGTTATAAGTGTTAGGGCAGTTAGGGTTAGCCCCCCTTTAGGTCTGGGGTACCCCCCTTTAGGTCTAGGGTATCCCCCTAACCCCCCCTAATAAAGGTTAACCCCATGATCACCACCCGTCGCCAGTGTCACTAAGCGATCGTTTTTCTGATCGCTGTATTAGTGACACAGGTGACGCTAGTTAGGGAGGTAAGTATATAGGTTCGCCGTCAGCGTTTTATAGCGACAGGGACCCCCATATACTACCTACTAAAGTTTTTAACCCCCTGATTGCCCCCTAGTTAACCCTTTCACCGGTGATCCCCTTATAACTGTTACGGGTGACGCTGGTTAGTTAGATTGTTTATTATAGTTTATTATAGTTTTAGGACACCCGCCATTTATTACCTAATAAAGGTTTAACCCCCTAATTGCCCGGCGGTGATATAAGTTACGTTTTTAGGGTCAGATAAGGTCTGCGTCGCCCCAGGCAGCGTCAGTTTAGCGCCAGTACCGCTAACACCCACGCACGCAGCATACACCTCCCTTAGTGCTATAGTATCTGAACGGATCGATATCTGATCCGATCAGATCTATACTAGCGTCCCCAGCAGTTTAGGGTTCCCAAAAACACAGTGTTAGTGGGATCAGCCCAGATACCTGCTAGCACCTGCATTTTGCCCCTCGGCCCAGCCCAGCCCAGCCCACCCAAGTGCAGTATCGATCGATCACTGACACTTACAAAACACTAAGCATACATAACTGCAGCGTTCGCAGAGTCAGGTCTGATCCCTGCGATCGCTAACAGTTTTTTGGTAGTGTTTTGAATCAGTCGCTGACAGTCAGGAGCTTTTTTGCCTGTGAGTCTCACTAGTGTACCCCTAAATTTAGAGCCCAAAATGGCAAATCGAAGGTACACTAGTGAAGAGGCCTACACGTTTCTGAGCATGACAGATAGTGAAGAGGAAGTCACTCATCTGTCAGGTTCAGGCTCAGAATACGATCCTGTAGAGACAAGTGGCTCCATGACAGATAGCTCTGACGACGGAGTTGTGGTCCCTGCCAAGGTCAGGTGTACCAGACCCCAATCTTCTTCTTCCGTCCTTGAAGTGCAAGTGCAAGCGCTATTCCTTCTGGTGAACTGGCAAGCACCAGCAACCTAGTACACCCTGGTCATATATCCAGCACTGCAGTAACACTTGGTGACGTGGCGAGTCCCATAAGTGCAGTTCAAGCTGGCGAGGTGGCAAACACAAGTAGTGTCCCGCTACCACCAAGAAGACGAACACAGGCCCGTCATGCCCATAGTGCCCTTCCTGCTGCATTAGCCAATCCGAATTGGGTACCCACCACTTCTGCAGCACCCATACTTCCCCTATTCACTGGCCAACCCGGAATTCAGGTGGAAACTGTTGATTTCACGCCACTAGATTTTTATTCTCTGTTTTCCACCAAAGATCTCTATAGATCTATTGCGGACCAAAGCAATTTATACGCTGGTCAACACATCGCCACTATTCCCCAGTCCTCCCTTGCCAGAGATTGGAGACCAGTTATGGTCTCTGAATTTAAGCTCTTTCTGGGCCTTTCCCTCAACATGGGCATAAATAAAAAGAGTGAGTTGCGGTCATATTGGTCCACTGACCCAATTCACCATATGCCCTTGTTCTCTGCCTCCATGACCAGGGCACGATACGAGCAGATTTTGCGGTTCATGCATTTCAACAACAATGAACTCTGTCGCCCTCGTGGAGACCCTGAATACGATCGGCTCTACAAAATTCGGCCCCTCGTAAACCACTTCAACCAACGTTTTGCAGACTTGTTTACTCCCCATCAAGTTGTCTGCATTGATGAGTCCCTGATTAAATTTTCTGGCCGATTGTCATTCAAACAGTACCTTCCCAGCAAGCGTGCCAGATACGGGGTCAAGATGTATAAGCTCTGTGACAGGGCCACAGGCTATACATGTAGTTTTATGGTTTACGAGGGCAAAGATAGTCACGTAGAGCCGACAAACTGCCCTGACTACATAGGAAGTGCTGGCAAGATAGTGTGGGACTTGTTGTCACCCTTATTCGGAAAGGGGTACCACTTGCACGTGGACAATTATTACACGAGCGTGCCACTTTTTAGTCACCTTTTTAATCATCAGATTGGAGCATGTGGCACCGTGCGACCTAATCACCGGGGCTTTCCTCAGCGGCTTGTAGATTCCCGTCTTAGGCTGGGGGAGAGAGCCTGCTTGTAGTGTAAAAATTTGCTCGCTATGAAGTGGAGGGACAATAAGAATGTTTTTGTTCTTACCTCCCTTCATGCAGACACGACATTCCAAATTACTACAGTGACTTGTGTTGTGGAGGAACCCCTCCGTGTCCAAGAATATAACCAAAATATGGGAGGGATGGACCTCAACGACCAATTGTTGGCGCCGTACCTAGTTGCCCGTAAGGCCAGACGCTGGTACAAAAAAGTGTCTGTTTATTTATTTCAATTGGCTTTGCTGAATGCTCATGTGCTATACAGAGCTTCAGGACGGACTGGATCCTTCCTTAAATTCCAGGAAGAGATCGTCAGAGCCCTTCTGTTTCCAGACGGTGCTCCAACTCACCGTTCCCAAACAAATGCAGTAAGCCGGCTGCATGAGAGGCATTTTCTTTATGTCCTCCCGTGTACCCCTACCCAATGAGCCCCCCAAAAAAGATGTCGTGTCTGCAGCAAGCGCGGATTTAGGCGTGACACCCGGTATTATTGTCCCTTCTGTCCTGACAATCCTGGTCTTTGCATTGGTGAATGTTTTGAACGCTACCATACACCAGTTGAGTATTAGCGTAGGGTACAGCACTGCACAGACTAGGACACACTTTCACAGGGTCTCCCAAGATGCCATCGCATTTTGAGAGACCCGAACCTGGTACCAGTTACAAAAGTTAAAGTTACAAAAAAAAGTGTAAAAAAAAAAAAAAAAAGTAAAAAAAAAAAAAAACACAAAAAAATATAAAATAATAAAAACCAAAAATAGTTGTTGTTGTTTTATTGTTTTTTACTGTATTCTATTCTGCAATGTTTTACTGTTGTTATGTTTTGATCATGTTTGGTAACCATTTTTTGTTTTTTTTTGTTTTCAGGTACGCCATTCAGCTGTAATGTTACTTTGTTTTATTGTTAACCATCATTTGCTTAGCAGGTACGCCATTCAGCTGCAGAGCGGATTTATTTATCTTGACAGCAATAGCGTTTGCTCCCACGATACATAAAGCCGTGACTCCAGCGCTGTCGGAGGTGATTTCACCACCACAGTTACATACTTCAGCATATATGCCGAAGCGTGGGGGCAGCGGTGGGTGGAGGAGCGATTTGCTCCTGCCTTTTACGGGAGGATGCCCCCATGCTTCGGCATATATATATTTTAGGCACAGATTGCGTTTAAATGTTTTATTTTTTACTATTTTTTTTTTGTATTTGCTTTGCAGGTATGGTAAGTCTTATGTCCCGTACACACGGTCGGACTTTGTTCGGACATTCCGACAACAAAATCCTAGGATTATTTCCGACGGATGTTGGCTCAAACTTGTCTTGCATACACACGGTCACACAAAGTTGTCGGAAAATCCGATCGTTCTAAACGCGGTGACGTACAACACGTACGTCGGGACTATAAACGGGCCAGTGGCCAATAGCTTTCATCTCTTTATTTATTCTGGGCATGCGTGGCACTTTATCCGTCGGATTTGTGTACACACGATCGGAATTTCCGACAACGGATTTTGTTGTCGGAAAATTTTATCTCCTGCTCTCCAACATTGTGTGTCGGAAAATCCGATGGAAAATGTCCGATAGAGCCCACACACGGTCGGAATTTCCGACAACACGCTCTGATCGGACATTTTCCATCGGAAAATCCGACCGTGTGTACGGGGCATAACTGTTATACTGTAATGTTACTTTGTTTTATTGTTAACCATCATTTGCTTAGCAGGTACGCCATTCAGCTGCAGAGCGGATTTATTTATCTTGACAGCAACAGCGTTTGCTCCCACGATACATAAAGCCGTGACTCCATCGCTGTCGGAGGTGATTTCACCACCACAGTTACATACTTCAGCATATATGCCGAAGCGTGGGGGCAGCAGTGGGTGGAGGAGCGATTTGCTCCTACCTTTTGCGGGAGGATGCCTCCATGCTTCGGCATATATAAACGGTGCATCTATGCCCATCATTAGAAGTGAGTGGATGAAGAGAGGTATTCTAATGGTGGGCATACCCACCGATCAATATCTTTTTTTCGTTCAGCCCACAGGCTGCATGAAAAAAAAGTTTACAATATATGCCCAACAAGGACCAGCAACGTACTGGTATGTTGCTGGACTTTGAGTGGTTATACCAGAATGGTGCCTGCAGGTTTAGGTATCATCTTGTTATCATTCTTTTCAGCCAGGGGTTGGCTTTCATGTAAAAGCAATCCTAGTGGCTAATTAGCCTCTAGACTGCTTTTACAAGCAGTGGGAGGGAATTGCCCCCCCCCACTGTCTTCCATGTTTTTCTCTGGCTCTCCTGTCCCAACAGGGAACCCGAGATTGCAGCCGGTGATTCGGCCAGATGACCATAGAGCTAATCAGAGACCAAAATGGCTACAATCATCTCTATGGCCTAAGAAACCAGAAGCTACGAGCATTTCATGACTTAGATTTCGCCGGACGTAAACAGCGCCATTGGGAACTTGGGAAAGCATTTTATTACACCGATATTGGTGTGAAAATTTTCTTGTCTTTCTTCATTTTCAAAAACAAATGAGAGCTGGCTGCAAAATACTCACCATGCCTCTCAGCAAATAGCTTGGGGTGTCTACTTTCCAAAATGGGGTCATTTGGGTGGGTTTTGTGCCATCTGGGCATTTTATGGCCTTTGAAACTGTGATAGGTAGTGAGGAGTGAATCAAAAATGTACGCCCTAGGGGAGGGGCCAGGACGGAGAGACTGACACAGACTTTACACCAGCGCTGTCCCAGCACAGCATCCGTACCAAACATCCAGTGATTTTGCATAGAAAGCGGTTATAGTATGGTGCACTGATGCACAAGTGCCGTGTGAGTACCCAGGTGGGGGAAGCGTTATCTTTTAATTAAAGTATTTTGACTATATTACACTATATAGTTTCCTTTTCATTTATATGTATGGAGCCACATTGTTTCCAGCTGGAGGAGTGCAGCAGACACTGAGGCTGAGCCCAGGGGTGGCTCCAAAGCGTATTTGGACTCAGGTTAGCAGCTGAGTCATACGCTCTGAGGTGAGCACATTAGCTTAAGGGGGTCACGGAGGTGCACCGGAGCATGTTTTGCAGCACTCAGGATATCCTCGGCATGATGTTGGATTGTTGTCACAGCTGAACACCACCTGCACGTATTGTTTTATTATCACTGCTGGACAATATTTGCACGCACTATTTAGAGTGCTAAAGAGAACTTTTTTCATTATTTATTAATTTATTCATTCAGACAAGCAGGATACTTGTATGGTGTAACAAGCACTAATAAGCTCTAATTTATGGTGTACCAAGCACTTGTTTTTTCACACCTTGTTTATTTATTCAACATTCATATTATTTGTATTTAATATTATCTGACTAGTAAGCACAGAGTTGGTTAATATTAATTTTGTTTTTGGGGTTACCCAAGCGCAGCACATAACTTGTAAATGAGTCCATGGAATATTTTATATTTTGCCACAAGTTGCAGGAAAATTACAAACTTTTTTTTTTGCACAAAGTTGTCACTAAATGATATATTGCTCACACAGGCCATGGGCATATGTGGAATTGCACCCCAAAATATTTAGTGACAACTTTGTGCAAAAAAAAAAAAATGGTCACTTTCCCGCAACTTGTGTCAAAATATAAAATATTCCATGGACTCAACATGCCTCTCAGCAAATAGCTTGGGGTGTCTATTTTCCAAAATGGGGTCATTTGGGGGGGGGGGGGTTGTGCCATCTGGGCATTTTATGGCCTTCAAAACTGTGATAGGTAGTGAGGAGTGAAGTCAAAACTTTATGCCCTTAGAAATCCTGAAGGTGGTGCTTGGTTTTCGGGGGCCCCGTACGCGGCTAGGCTCCCAAAACGTCTCACACATGTGGTATCCCCATACTCAGGAGAAGCAGCAGAATGTATTTTGGGATGTAATTCCACATATGCCCATGGCATGTTTGAGCAATATATCATTTAGTGACAACTTTGTGCAGAAAAAAAAAATTTTGTAATTTTTCCGCAACTTGTGTCAAAATATAGAATATTCCATGGACTTGACATGCCTCTCAGCAAATAGCTTGGGGTGTCTACTTTCCAAAATGGGGTAATTTGGGGGGATTTTGTGCCATCTGGACATTTTATGGCCTTTAAAACTGTGATAGGTAGTGAGGAGTAGGGATGAGCCGAACACCCCCCTGTTCGGTTCGCACCAGAACATGCGAACAGGAAAAAAGTTCGCTCGAACACGCGAACACCGTTAAAGTCTATGGGACACGAACATGAATAATCAAAAGTGCTAATTTTAAAGGCTTATATGCAAGTTATTGTCATAAAAAGTGTTTGGGGACCTGGGTCCTGCCCCAGGGGACATGGATCAATGCAAAAAAAAGTTTTAAAAACGGCCGTTTTTTCAGGAGCAGTGATTTTAATAATGCTTAAAGTCAAACAATAAAAGTGTAATATCCCTTTAAATTTCGTACCTGGGGGGTGTCTATAGTATGCCTGTAAAGGGGCGCATGTTTCCCGTGTTTAGAACAGTCTGACAGCAAAATGACATTTCGAAGGAAAAAACTCATTTAAAACTACCGCGGCTATTAAAGAATTGCCGGTCCGACAATACACATAAAAGTTCATTGATAAAAACGGCATGGGAATTCCCCACAGGGAAACCCCGAACCAAAATTAAAAAAAAAAAAATGACGTGGGGGGGTCCCCCTAAATTCCATACCAGGCCCTTCAGGTCTGGTATGGATTTTAAGGGGAACCCCGCGCCAAAAAAAAAAAACGGCGTGGGGTTCCCCCAAAAATCCATACCAGACCCTTATCCGAGCACGCAACCTGGCAGGCCGCAGAAAAAGAGGGGGGGACGAGAGTGCGGCCCCCCCCCTCCTGAACCGTACCAGGCCACATGCCCTCAACATTGGGAGGGTGCTTTGGGGTAGCCCCCCAAAACACCTTGTCCCCATGTTGATGAGGACAAGGGCCTCATCCCCACAACCGTGGCCGGTGGTTGTGGGGGTCTGCGGGCGGGGGGCTTATCGGAATCTGGAAGCCCCCTTTAACAAGGGGACCCCCAGATCCCAGCCCGCCCCCCGTGTGAAATGGTAAGGGGGTACTTACCCCTACCATTTCACTAAAAAAGTGTCAAAATAGTTAAAAATGACAAGAGACAGTTTTTGACAATTCCTTTATTTAAATGCTTCTTCTATCTTCCTTCATCTTCTTCATCCTCTGGTTCTTCTGGCTCTTCTGGTTCTTCCTCCGGCGTTCTCGTCCAGCATCTCCTCCGCGGCGTCTTCTATCTTCTTCTCCTCGGGCCGCTCCGCACCCATGGCATGAGGGGAGGCTCCCGCTCTTCTCTTCATCTTCTTCTTCATCCTCTTCTCTTCTTCATCTTCTTCATCTTCTTCATCTTCTTCATCTTCATCTTCTCTTCTTAATTTTCTTCTGCGGGCCGCTCCGCATCCATGCATGGAGGGAGGCTCCCGCTGTGTCACGGCTTCTCCTCGTCTGACTGTTCTTAAATAACGGGGGGCGGGGTCACGCACGGGACATGACGGGACTTCCCTGTGGCATTCCCCGTGACGTCACAGGGAAGTCCCGTCAAGTCACCGTGTGTCAGAGGGGGGCGGGGTCACTGGGTGGCTCCGCCCCCCGTTATTTAAGAACCGTCAGACGAGGAGACGCCGTCACACAGCGGGAGCCTCCCTCCATGCCAGCATGGCTGTAGAGCGGCCCGGAGAAGAAATGAAGAAGGAAGAAGAGATGAAGAAGAAGATGAAGAAGAGAAGAGGATGAAGAAGAAGAAGATGAAGAGAAGAGCGGGAGCCTCCCCTCATGCCATGGGTGCGGAGCGGCCCGAGGAGAAGAAGATAGAAGATGCCGCGGAGGAGATGCTGGACGAGAACGCCGGAGGAAGAACCAGAAGAGCCAGAAGAACCAGAAGATGAAGAAGATGAAGGAAGATAGAAGAAGCATTTAAATAAAGGAATTGTCAAAAACTGTCTCTTGTCATTTTTAACTATTTTGACACTTTTTTAGTGAAATGGTAGGGGTAAGTACCCCCTTACCATTTCACACAGGGGGGGGCGGGATCTGGGGGTCCCCTTGTTAAAGGGGGCTTCCAGATTCCGATAAGCCCCCCACCCGCAGACCCCCACAACCACCGGCCACGGTTGTGGGGATGAGGCCCTTGTCCTCATCAACATGGGGACAAGGTGTTTTGGGGGGCTACCCCAAAGCACCCTCCCAATGTTGAGGGCATGTGGCCTGGTACGGTTCAGGAGAGGGGGGGGCCGCACTCTCGTCCCCCCCTCTTTTCCTGCGGCCTGCCAGGTTGCGTGCTCGGATAAGGGTCTGGTATGGATTTTTGGGGGAACCCCACGCCATTTTTTTTTTTTTTTGGCGCGGGGTTCCCCTTAAAATCCATACCAGACCTGAAGGGTCTGGTATGGAATTTAGGGGGAACCCCACGTCATTTTTTTTTTTAAATTTTGGCCGGGGTTCCCCTTAATATCCATACCAGACCTGAAGGGCCTGGTATGGAATTTAGGGGGACCCCCCCACGTCATTTTTTTTTTTTTTTAATTTTGGTTCGGGGTTTCCCTGTGGGGAATTCCCATGCCGTTTTTATCAATGAACTTTTATGTGTATTGTCAGACCGGCAATTCATTAATAGCCGCGGTAGTTTTAAATGAGTTTTTTCCTTCGAAATGTAATTTTGCTGTCAGACTGTTCTAAACACGGGAAACATGCGCCCCTTTACAGGCATACTATAGACACCCCCCAGGTACGAAATTTAAAGGGATATTACACTTTTATTGTTTGACTTTAAGCATTATTAAAATCACTGCTCCTGAAAAAACGTCCGTTTTTAAAACTTTTTTTTGCATTGATACATGTCCCCTGGGGCAGGACCCGGGTCCCCAAACACTTTTTATGACAATAACTTGCATATAAGCCTTTAAAATTAGCACTTTTGATTTCTCCCATAGACTTTTAAAGGGCGTTCCGCGGCATTCGAATTTGCCGCGAACACCCCAAATTGTTCGGTGTTCGGCGAACTTGCGAACAGCCAATGTTCGAGTCGAACATGAGTTCGACTCGAACTCGAAGCTCATCCCTAGTGAGGAGTGAAATTAAAAATGTACGCCCTTAGGAATCCTGACGGCGGTGAATGGTTTTCGGGGCCCCATACGCAGCTAGGCTCCCAAAAAGTCCCACACATGTGGTATTCCCATACTCAGGAGAAGCAGCTAAATGTATTTTGGGGTGCAATTCCACATATGCCCATGGTCTGTGTGAGCAATATATCATTTAGTGACAACTTTTTGTAAATTTTTTTTTTTTGTCATTATTCAATCACTTGGGACAAAAAAAATGAATTTTCGATGGGCTCAACATGCATCTCAGCAATTTCCTTAGGGTGTCTACTTTCCAAAATGGGGTCATTTGGGGGGGGGGTTTGTACTACCCTGCCATTTTAGCACCTCAAGAAATGAGATAGGCAGTCATAAACTAAAAGCTGTGTAAATTCCAGAAAATGTACCCTAGTTTGTAGACGCTATAACTTTTGCGCAAACCAATAAATATACGCTTATTGACATTTTTTTTACCAAAGACATGTAGCCAAATACATTTTGGCCTAAATGTATGACTAAAATTGAGTTTATTGGATTTTTTTTTATAACAAAAAGTAGAAAATATTTTTTTTTTCAAAATTTTCGGTCTTTTTCCGTTTATAGCGCAAAAAATTAAAAAGGGCAGAGGTGATCAAATACCATCAAAAGAAAGCTCTATTTGTGGGAAGAAAAGGACACAAATTTTGTTTGGGTACAGCATTGTATGACCGCGCAATTAGCAGTTAAAGCGACGCAGTGCCAAATTGTAAAAAAAGTGCTCTTGTCAGGAAGGGGGTAAATCCTTCCGGGGCTGAAGTGGTTAAAGCATTGATTGCTGTATAAATGACAATGGTCCCAAATATGTGTCAAAAATGTCCGATGTGTCCACCATAATGTCGCAGTCACAATAAAAATCGCTGATCGCCACCATTACTAGTAAAAAAAAAATTATTAATAAAAATGACATAAAATTATCCCCTTGTTTGTAAACGCTATAACTTTTGCGCAAACCAATCAATTAATGCTTATTGTGATTTTTTTTTACCAAAAATATGTAGAAGAATATGTATCCGCCTAAACTGAGGGAAAAAAATGTTTTTTAATTATTTTTTGGGGATATTTATTATAGCAAAAAGTAAAAAATAATGATTTTTTTTTTAAATTGTAGCTATTTTTTTGTTTATAGCGCAAAAAAGAAAAACAGCAGAGGTGATCAAATACCACCAAAAGAAAGCTCTATCTGTGGGAAAAAAAGGACGTCAATTTTGTTTGGGAGCCACGTCGCACGACCGTGCAATTGTCAGTTAAAGCGGCGCAGTGCCGAATCACAAAAAGTGCTCTGGTCAGGAAGGGGGTCAATTCTTCGGGGTTGAAGTTATAGCAAAAAGTAAAAAATATTGCTTTTTTTTTCAAAATGTTCGCCCTTTTTTTGTTTATAGCGCAAAAAATAAAAAAACGCAGAGGTGAGCAAATACCACCGAAAATAAGCTCTATTTGTGGGAAAAAAGGAAGTCAATTTTGTTTGGGTACAACGTCGCACAATCACAAAATTGTCAGGTAAATCGACACAGTGCCGTATCACAAAAAAGGGCCTGGTCATTAAGGGGGTAAATCCTTCCGAGGCTGAAGTGGTTAACCCCTTATTAACCCCTAATTTACTCTAATCAGCCCTAATAAACTTCTAATTCTCCTTCTCCATTTAAAGGGGAAGTAAACTTCCTGTGCTGTCTTTTACCTATAAGTAAGTTTACCTATTGTTAGTGAAAATAATTCCTAAACGTGCGCTGTTTAGGAGATATTTACATTAGATGCAGACAGTGACATCACTGGCGCATGCACTCTGAAGGAACGGGCACAAGTGCCCTTACCTCCAAGCCCTGCCCTGTGAAGGGCTTGCATGCGTGGTAGTGACATCATCGTGGCTCCGGCCAATAACAGAGCTGAAGCCCGCAAACCCAGAAGCAAGACAGGTGAAAATGGATGTGGCTGCAGTGCTGACATTGCGGTGCTAGAACAGCTTTGTTTAAAGGTAAGTTCCACATGATGTGCTAGTATGCGATGCATTTGCCTTGCAGGAAGAAAAAAAAAAAAAACTCCAGCGGTATACAACTGCTTTAATTACTTTTTTTCCTGCTGATTTTCTTTTTTTTGTTCACTTCTATTTTATAAACGAAACTATTATTTTCAAAATTTCTTTATTGGTATTTTCAATAAAATGAACAAGGCGTACATGATGAAAACTTTTTTTTTGTTTGCTTTGTTTGTTAATATTTTTACACCTTTAACATATGTTTACATGTTTCACATTGAAAAAAGTGCAAATTTAAAAAAAAAAAGTTATTTCTTTTGTAAATACCTTTTCAATACTTTGTACATTTGCTGACGACTGAAGTGTAAACAAAACAGTTGCTGGCAGGTATCGGTAAGTGGAATCAGCGAGTACTTAAAAAAAAAGTATGGTTGCTCATACTCGCTATAAAAAAAATAGTATTGGTGCAGCCCTAATTAAAACTGAATTTAAGACAAAATTATTTTAGTATAAAAGCTAATTTATTAAAAAATTTGCTTTGCAAATGTCTCATCTGTGCAAGCGGAACAAATAATTTCCATAATATTTGTAACGTGTGTAATAGATTCCTTGCAGCCTTCCACTGGGCATATGTAACAACCCCTAACAGTCAATATGACAGCTTCCTCCTGGTTGTTAGGGAGCCGACACCTGCTAACATCCTAACAACCAGTGACTCACCCCTGCTCAGCGCTTTTAGCTGTCAGCCAGGGGTTCCTAACTGACAGGTAACAGCTGGCATAGTGTACCATACCAGACCCTTATCTGATCATAAAATAAATATATGTGCATGCGCTAAAGGCTATAAATACGTGAACAAAGAATATAATAAATCTATACGATATTGAAAATTACAAACAGTGTCAAACGCCTGTGAAGAAAGTGACTAAAATCCACAATTAAATATATGAATAAATGGTAACATGCAACATGCAAAACAAAAAAAAAAAAATGTGAGAGAGAAAAGAAAAAAATCCTTTAAATAATTATATAAGTGCTACTTGATAAATAAAGTGTCCAAAACCAATTCATACAAATGAATATATCTCAGTCCAAACCATTCACAAGAGTATATAAATCAAGTGCACAATAGTGTCCAAACAAATAGCAGGCATTCCTCATGCTTGTATTTATGAAAAAGTGCTAAATATTCCTCATGCTCTTCTTAAGAGATGTGCACGTTATGGCATGCTGCAGTGCTCTCCAGTGACCCCCAATGGATAATGCGCTCACCTTAGAGCGTGTGACACAGTGGCTAAACAGTGTCAAAACACGCATTAGAGCCACTCCAGGGCTCATACAGGGTCTGCTGGTGACGATCTGTACCACGCTCAAATGGTGACATATATGAAAGAAAGGAGACTCATAGCATAATACCGCCAGGGGATCTAGATCCCCCAGATGAAGGCACGTATACCCTGTGCCGAAGACGCGTAGGGGACGGGCAGGACGGAGCTTTCTACACACAGGCAGAGGATTGTACACCGCACCGCACACCACAGGATTCATCTGTATTGCATACTTTGGATAGGATGGTGCACTGACGCACCCAAGCATTGTGAGTACCCTCCTGGAGGGATTGTTTTTATGGCTTTTCAAATAAATTCCTGGCGGTATTATGCTATGAGTCTCCTTTCTTTCATATATGTCACCATTTGAGCGTGGTACAGATCGTCACCAGCAGACCCTGTATGAGCCCTGGAGTGGCTCTAATGCGTGTTTTGACACTGTTTAGCCACTGTGTCACACGCTCTAAGATGAGCGCATTATCAATTGGGGGTCACTGGAGAGCACTGCAGCATGCCATAACGTGCACATCTCTTAAGAAGAGCATGAGGAATATTTAGCACTTTTCATAAATACAAGCATGAGGAATGGCCGCTATTTGTTTGGACACTATTGTGCACTTTGATTTATATACTCTTGTGAATGGTTTGGACTGAGATATATTCATTTGTATGAATTGGTTTCGGACACTTTATTTATCAAGTAGCACTTATATAATTATTTAAAGGATTTTTTTCTTTTCTCTCTCACATTTTTTTTTTTGTTTTGCATGTTGCATGTTACCATTTATTCATATATTTAATTGTGGATTTTAGTCACTTTCTTCACAGGCGTTTGACACTGTTTGTAATTTTCAATATCGTATAGATTTATTATATTCTTTGTTCACGTATTTATAGCCTTTAGCGCATGCACATATATTTATTTTATTTTGGCATATACACGGTATGGAACGTGGTTAGTGTGTGCAGCTGAATTAGGTTCATTTATTCACATTGGAGGCATTAACCCATTTGTGGCTCACAAGATTTTAGTACTATTTTTTGGGGTCCTTATCTGATCATGCAGCCTTGGTGGCCAGGAAAAGGGGTGGCGAGTGTAGGCCCCCCTCCCTGAACCATACCAGGCCACATGTCCTCAATAGGGATGAGCTTCGAGTTCGAGTCGAACTTATGTTCGACTCGAACATCGGCTGTTCGGCAGTTCGCCGAACAGCGAACAATTTGGGGTGTTCGCGGCAAATTCGTAAGCCACGGAACACCCTTTAAAAGTCTATTGGAGAAATCAAAAGTGCTAATTTTAAAGGCTTATATGCATGGGGACATGGATCATTGCAAAAAAAAAATTTTAAAAACAGACATTTTTTTCGGGAGCAGTGATTTTAATAATGCTTAAATTGAAACAATAAAAGTGTAATATTCCTTTAAATTTCATACCTGGGGGGTGTCTATAGTATGCCTGTAAAGGGGCGCATGTTTCCCATGTTTAGAACAGTCTGACAGCAAAATGACATTTCAAAGGAAAAAAAGTAATTTAAAACGACTCGCGGCTATTAATGAATTGTCGGTCCAACAATACGCATAAAAGTTCATTGATAAAAACAGCATAGGATTTCCCCACAGGGGAACCCCAAAAATTTGTTTTTAAAAAAATAGCGTGGGGGTCCCCCTAAATTTCATACCAGGCCCTTCAGGTCTGGTATAGATATTAAGGGGAACCCCAGGTCCTTACCCTTACCTTACCTGAGCATGCAACCTGGCAGGCCGCAGGAAAAGAGGGGGGGACGAGAGAGTGCCCCCCTCCTGAACCGTACCAGGCCACATGCCCTCAACATTGGGAGGGTGCTTTGGGGTAGCCCCCCAAAGCACCTTGTCCCCATGTTGATGGGGACAAGGGCCTCATCCCCACAACCCTTGCGGTGGCTGTGGGGGTCTGTGGGCATGGGGATTATCGGAATCTGGAAGCCCCCTTTAACAAGGGGACCCCCAGATCCCGCCCCCCCTGTGTAAAATGGTAAGGGGGTACTTACCCCTACCATTTCACAAAAAAACTGTCAAAAATGTTAAAAATGACAAGAGACAGTTTTTGACAATTCCTTTATTTAAAGTCTTTTTTCCATCTTCTTTCTTCTATCTTCTTTCTTCTATCTTCCTTCAGTTTCTTCCTCCATCTTCTTCTTCTGGTTCTTCTGGTTCTTCCTCCGGTGTTCTCGTCCGGCATCTTCCTCCGTGGCATCTTCTTCCCTTCTTCTTCTCTGGCCGCTCCACATCCATGATGGGAGACTCCCGCTGTATGACGCTTCTCGTCTTTTGACGGTTCCTAAATAACAGAGGGCGGGGCCACCCAGTGACCCCACCCCCTCTGACGTCACGGGGAATGCCACAGGGAAGTCCCTGTCAATTCCCCCTCCATCAGAGGGGGCGGGGTCACCGGGTCACCGCCCTCCATTATTTAAGAACCGTCAGAAGATGAGAAGCATCACACAGCGGGAGCCTCCCTTCATGGTGGATGCGGAGCGGCCCGAGAAGAAGAAGGAAAGAAGACGCCATGGAGGAAGATGCCGGACGAGAACACCAGAGGAAGAACTCAGAAGAACCAGAAGAAGAAGAAGATGGAGGAAGAAACTGAAGGAAGATGGAAGATAGAAGATAGAAGATAGAAGATTTTAAATAAAGGAATTGTCAAAAACTGTCTCTTGTCATTTTTAACATTTTTGACAGTTTTTTTGTGAAATGGTAGGGGTACTTTTGTACCCCCTTACCATTTCACACAGGGGGGCTGGTATCTGGGGGTCCCCTTGTTAAAGGGGGCTTCCAGGTTCCGATAAGCCCCACACCCACAGACCCCCACAACCAAAGGGCAAGGGTTGTGGGGATGAGGCCCTTGTCCCCATCAACATGGGGACAAGGTGCTTTGGGGGGCTACCCCAAAGCACCCTCCCAATGTTGAGGGCATGTGGCCTGGTACGGTTCAGGAGGGGGGGCACTCTCATCCCCCCTCTTTTCCTGCGGCCTGCCAGGTTGCATGCTCGAAAAAGGGTCTTGTATGGATTTTTGGGGGGACCCCACGCCATTTTTTTTTTAATTTTGGCGCGGGGTTCCCCTTAAAATCCATACCAGACCTGAAGGGTCTGGTATAGATTTTGAGGGGGAACCCCATGCCATTTTTTAAAAAATTTTGCTGGGTTCCCCTTAATATCCATACCAGACCTGACGGACCGACAATTTATTAATAGCCGCGAGTAGTTTTAAATGATTTTTTATCCTTTGAAATGTCCTTTTGCTGTCAGACTGTTCTAAACACGGGAAACATGCGCCCCTTTACAGGCATACTATAGACACCCCCTAGGTATGAAATTTAAAGGAATATTACACTTTTATTGTTTCACTTCACAAGCATTATTAAAATCACTGCTCCCAAAAAAATGTTTAAAACTTTTTTTCGCATTGATCCATGTCCCCTGGGGCAGGACCCAGGTCCTCAAACTCTTTTTATGACAATAACTTGCATATAAGCCTTTAAAATTAGCACTTTTGATTATTCATGTTCGAGTCCCATAAATTTTAACGGTGTTCACGTGTTCGAACAAATTTTTTTCCTGTTCGCATGTTCTGGTGCGAACCAAACAGGGGGGTGTTCGGCTTATCCCTAGTCCTAAACATTGGGGAATACTTTACCAGGGTTACCCTCTGGAAAGCACTTTTTCCCCATGTTGAAGAGGACAAGGGCCTCTTCTCCACAACCCCAGCATGGTGGTTGTGGGGGTCTGCGGGCAGAGGACTTATTGAAATCTAATGCCCCCTTTTAAAAATAAGGGGACCCAGATACTGCCCCCCTCCATGTGAAAGACAGAACATCTAACATTGTGCAATCCATTTCAAATAAAACAAAAAAACACATTTTGGTTCAATCTAAGCATTAAAGAGATGCTAAAGTTTAATGCCGTGTACACACGATCGGGATTTTGGTCGGAAAAAGATATGATGGCTTTTCTGACAGGATTCCGCTCAAGCTTGTCTTGCATACACACGGTCAGACAAAAGTTCTCTGAACTTTCGACCGTCAAGAACACGGTGATGTACAACACTATGACGAGCCGAGAGAATGAAGTTCAGTGCTTCCGAGCATGCGTCCAATTGTTTCTGAGCATGCGTGATTTTTTTGCAAAACCGAATTGCATATAGACGATCGCTTTTTTGGATAGGAACTTTTTCCGACCGAAAAATAGAGAACCCGCTCTCAATCTTTTGCTGGCTGGAATTCCACCAACAAAAGTCCGATGGAGCATACACACGGTCACATTTTCCAACCAAAAGCTCAAATCAGTCTTTTGCTGGCGGCATTTCCGATCGTGTGTTTGGGGCATTAGTGTTTTTCACCTTTAAAATTGAAGTATGGGGATGTTTTTTTTTTTTAATCATACTTACCTAGGTGGATGCTGCATCTGTCCCCCGCTGGCTCTAAGACTGAGAACCAAACGATCAAATGCTGCTAATCACTCAGTTCTCTGAGCTTAGTGAGCAGAGAACTGGTGACTGTCAGTCACGGGTTCTCTGATCTGCCCCCCGCACTCCCTGGAGCACTAGGCTGTGGCGGGGTGGTAAGAGGCTGGCTCGGGCTCTCAACGGCTCACTGAGAGGCTGAGCTGGGTGCCGGTCCAGGCATGTGGACATATCCGGATCATATGGCTGTGAACTTTCCTCAGCCTGGACAGGCTCTGTGACATCAGCTGACAGCGGGAAAACGGGTCACAGGAGTGCAGAATGAAGTACAGCCAAACTTGCATTAGGGTTAAAAAACGCCCCACTATCTGTCATACCCCCCATCCCTAAGCACATGGCTGCTTCATCATTGTCTGTGGCTCCATCACTGCTCCCCATAGTTCTTGTTTGGCAGGAGAAACCAAGTGCAGTGGAACCATAGGCTCCTGCTGCTATCAGTAAAACTCCTGTGAGGAGGGAGTGGACATGCATGGATGCCTATTTAGCAGATTTGCAAAGGAGGTACCTGAAGGAGAGAAGAGCCAACAGTACAGGTGGGGACTGCTAGAAGCTGATGTAAGTGACCCTTCTGTGCAATATTGTTGCACAGAGCAGGTAGGTATAACCTCTTTTTTTCTTAAAAAAATAGAGTTTAGAGTCACTTTAACTAATGTCATGCATTGATTCTGCTTCCTGTGAAGAGATCCAGACCTAAAGGTGAGCTATGCTAGAATGTTCTTGGTGTCACTCACCTGGCAGAAGCCCTTTCCCCCATCCTTGTAGCCGGCACAGATCTGATCATTCTGGATAAAGATGTCACCTCCTGCATTGTCATACATTGTTTGACATGTATTGCGGTCTATTAGAGGAACCATGACCTCCTGGAGGGTCCCATTTGAAACTACACTCCCTGGTGATAAAACACAGACAAGAAGATGATTAATTACCATTCTTTGCAAGGCTATACATAGACTGATCACTGTTATGTTCCATTCACACATATGCATTGTAGGATTGCACTCAAAATTGCACCGTTTCTCGCAACACACAAAAAATGTGCATTTTTTTTGCAGAAGGACTGCAGTGCCATTAATGGTTAACTCCACCCCAATTCACCTTGCTAAAGTGTTCAAATCAAGCAAAAAGAATGCATGATAACAAAGTTTCATGCATTTCGGTATGGCGCTATTTAAAATAAAAGAGACATGTACCTTTTTGGTGTAATTTAGATGCGGTAAGCAGCCTATTCAAATAAATAGACTGCCTTACCACTACACAGAAAAAAATAGGATTTTTATTACAGCTATCCTGTAAAATTATTTTCTCGGAGTACATCATGGGACACAGAGCCTTAAGTAATTACCATACTTAATGGGTTATGGGCCACCTTCAGGTGATGGACAATGGTATACCCAATCAAGGAAGTTCACTCCCTATATAACCCCTCCTCCTTCCAGGAGCACATCAGTTTTTGTAGCAAAGCAATATACTTAAATCCCAAAAGAGCAGAGGGACCTCTGTATCCTATGTACTCCAAGAAAAGGATTTTACAGGTAAGCTGTAACAAAAATCCTATTTTCTTTATCATACATCATGGGACACAGAGCCTTAAGTAATTACTTAATGGGACCTCCCATAGCAATGCTACTTGATAGGAGGGAGAGACAACCTGCAGGGTACCCTCAGAATTGTGGACTCACACTGCTGCCTGCAGCACACTGCACCCGAAGGTGATATGCTCATACCTTCTTATATCCACCTGATAAAATTTTTGTGAATGAATGCACTGAAGACCAAATTGCCGCCTTACAGATCTGAGCCATGAAGGCATGGTGATGCACTGCCCAAGAAGCACTAACCACCCTGGTAGAGTGCTCCTTAACTTGAAAAGGGGATCTTACCCCTTAACCACTTCAGCCCCGGACCATTTTGCAGCTCAATGACCGGAGGACTTTTTACAATTTGGCATTGCGCTACTTTAACTGGTAATTGCACAGTCATGCAATGTTGTACCCAAATGAAATTTGCGTCCTTTTTTCTCAAAAATAGGGCTTTCTCTTGATGGTATTTGATTGCCTCTGCGATTTTTATTTTTTGCGATATAAATGGGAAAAGACCGAAAATTTTGAAAAAAAAATGATATTTTCTACTTTTTGTTATTAGAAAAATCCAATAAACTCAATTTTAGTCATACATTTAGGCCAACATGTATTCAGCCACATGTATTTGGTAAAAAAAATATCAAAAGCGTATATTTATTGGTTTGCGCTAAAGTTATAGCGCCTACAAACTAGGGTACATTTTCTGGAATTTACGCAGCTTTTAGTTTATGACTGCCTATCTCATTTCTTGAGGTGCTAAAATGGCAGCGCAGTACAAAACCCCCCCAAATGACCCCATTTTGGAAAGTAGACACCCTAAGGAAATTGCTAAGGGGCATGTTGAGCCCATTGAATATTTTTTTTGTCCCAAGTGATTGAATAATGACAAAAAAAAAAAAAAATTACAAAAAGTTGCCACTAAATGATAAATTGCTCACACATGCCATGGTTATATGTGGAATTGCACCCCAAAATACATTTTGCTGCTTCTCCTGAGTATGGGGATACCACATGTGTGGGACATTTTGGGAGCCTAGCCACGTACAGGAGGGCCCCTGAAACCCAAGCACCTCCTTCAGGATTTCTAAGAGCGTAAATTTTTGATTTCACTCCTCACTACCTATCACAGTTTTGAAGGCCATAAAATGCCAAGATGGCAAACTTTTTTTTTTGCACAAAGTTGTCACTAAATGATATATTGCCCACACATTCCATGGGCATATGTGGAATTACACCCCAAAATAAATTCTGCTGATTCTCCTGAGTACGGGGATACCACATGTGTGGGACTTTTTGGGAGCCTAACCACATACGGGACCCCGAAAACCTAGCACCGCCTTCAGGATTTCTAAGGGCATACATTTTTGATTTCACTCCTCACTACCTATCACAGTTTTGAAGGCTATAAAATGCCAAGATGGCACAAATCCCCCCCAATGACCTCATTTTGGAAAGTAGACACCCCAAGCTATTTGCTGAAAGGCATGGTGAGTATATTGCAGCTCTCATTTGTTTTTGAAAATGAAGAAAGTAAAGAAAACATTTTTTTTTCTTTTTTCAATTTTCAAAACGTTGTGACCAAAAGCGAGGTCTGCAAAATACTCATTATACCTCTCAGCAAATAGCTTGGGGTGTCTACGTCCCAAAAAGTCCCACATGTGTGGTATCCCTGTACTCAGGAGAAGCAACAGAATGTATTTTGGGGTGTAATTTCACAAAATTATCTTTTTCCCACAACTTGTGTCAAAATATAAAATATTCCATGGACTCGACATGCCTCTCAGCAAATAGCTTGGGGTGTCTACTTTCCAAAATGGGGTCATTTGGGGGGTTTGAACTGTCCTGGCATTTTATGTACAACATTTAGAAGCTTATGTCACACATCACCCACTTTTCTAACCACTTTATGACACTTTTTGTTTACATGAAAAAAAAAAATTTGCAAGAAAATTACTTTTAACCCCCAAACATTATATATTTCTTTAAAGCAAAGGCCCTACAGATTAAATTGGTGGGTGTTTCATTTTTTTTCACACAGTATTTGCGCAGCGATTTTTCAAACACATTTTTTGGGGAAAAAACACACTTATTTTAATTTTAATGCACTAAAACACACTATATTGCCCATATGCTTGATGGAATAAAAAAGATGATCTTAGGCCGAGTACATGGATACAAAACACAACATGCTTTAAAATTGCGCACAAACGTGCAGTGGCGACAATCTACATACATTTTAAAGCCTTTAAAAGCGTTTACAGGTTACCACTTTAGATTTTCAGAGGATGTCTACTGCTAAAATTATTGCCCTCGATCTGACCTTCACGGTGATACCTAACATGCATGGTACAATTGCTGTTTACATTTGACGCCAGACCAACGCTTGCGTCTGCCTTTGCGTGAGAGCAGGAGGGGACAGGGGTGCTTTTTTTTTTTTTTTTTTTTTTATTTTTTTGCTTTTTTATCTTATTTTTAAACTGTTCCTTTCATTTTTTTTTTTTTACCCTAGATCTCTCCTTTGTCCTCAAAGCATCTGACCACACCAAGATCGGTGTGATAAAATACTTTCCCTATGGCACTGTTAACATCAGGAGAAATCTAAGTCATGAAATGCTTGTAGCTTCCAGTTTCTGAGGCCATAGAGATGATTGAAGCCGTTCTGGTCTCTGATCAGCTCTATGGTCAGCTGGCGGAACCACCGGCTGCATTCTCAGGTTCCCTGTTGGGACAGGAGAGCCAGAGAAAACCATGGAAGACGGTGGGGGGGACATTCCCTCCTACTGCTTGTAAAAGCAGTCTAGTGGCTAATTAGCCACTAGGATTTCTTTTACGTGAAAGCCAACCGCTGGCTGAAAAGAATAATACCAGGATGATACCTAAACCTGTAGGCATTATTCTGGTATAACCACTCAAAGTCCAGCAACATACCAGTACATTGCTGGTCCTTGTTGGACATATATTTTAATCTTTTTTTTTTCATGCAGCCTGTGGGCTGAACGAAAAAAAAAAGAGATTGCTGGGTGTATGCCCACCATTAGAATACCTCCCTTCATCCACCCACTTCTAATGATGGGCATATATGCACCATTTTGTTTTTAACTGTGGTGGTTAAATCACCTCCTACAGTGCTGGAGTCACGGCTTTATCTATCATTGGAGCAAACGCTGTTGCTGTCAAGATAAATAAATCTACACTGCAGCTGAATGGCGTACCTGGTAAGCAAATGATGGTTAACAATAAAACAAACATTACAGTATAACATACCATACCTGCACCATACCTACAATAAAACCAAGAGAGAACGATAGATATAGAACAGTAGTGAGCGAACAGTAGAGTGGAAAGTAGAGAGTGAACATAAGAGAGAGAACAATAGAGAGAGAAGAAAAATACAACCACAACTATTTTTGGCTTTTTTATTTTATATTTTTTTTGTGTTTTTGTGTGTGTTGTTTTTTTTTTCTCTTTTTTCACTTTTATAAAAACTGTAAAAAAAACTATAAACTGAACGTTGCAGATTAGGATCTCTCAAAATGTGATGGCCATCACATCTTTTGAGACCTCAAGACCCTGTGTACGTGTGCCTATGACTGTGTGGTGCTGTACCCTACGCCAGTGTTTCTCAACTCCAGTCCTCAAGGCGCCCCAACAGGTCATGTTTTTAGGCTTTCCATTATTTTGCACAGGTGATTTGATCAGTTTCACTGCCTTAGTAATTACCACAGCTGTTTCATCTGAGGGAAATCCTGAAAACATGACCTGTTGGGGCGCCTTGAGGACTGGAGTTGAGAAACACTGCCCTACGCTAATACTCAACTAGTATGTGATAGCATTCGAAACAGTCACCAAAGACCAGGTTGGTCAGAACAGGAGGGACAATAAAAGCGGGTGTCATGCCTAAATCTGCGCTTTCTACAGACACGACATCTTCTTTGGGGCGTTCTTTGGGTAGGGGCACCAGAGAGGACAATGCCTCTCATGCAGCTGACTTACTGCATTTGTGTTGGGAAGTTGGGCCAGAGCATCGTGTGGAAACAGAAGGGCTCTGATGACCTCTTCCTGGAATTTAAGGAAGGATCCAGTCCTTCCTGAAGCTCTGTATAGCACATGAGCAGTCAGCAAAGCCAATTGGAATAAATATACTGACACTTTTTTGTACCAGCGTCTGGCCTTACGGGCAATTAGGTACAGCGCCAACAACTGGTCGTGGAGGTCCACCCCTCCCATATTGAGGTTATATTCATGGACACAGAGGGGTTTCTTCACAACACAGTCGCCATAGTAATATGGCCAGTCGTGTCTGTAAGGTAAGAACGAAAACATTCTTGTTATCCCTCCACTTCACAGCGAGCAAGCAGGCTCTCTCCCCCAGCCTAAGATGGGAATCTACAAGCCACACGGTGCCACAGGTGCCAATTTGATGATCAAACAAGTGAGTAAAAAGTGGCACGCTTGTGTAATAATTGTCCACATACCAGTGGTACCCCTTTCTAAATAAGGGTGACACCAAATCCCACACAATCTTACCAGCGCTCCGTATGTAGTCTGGGCAGTTCTCTGGCTCTATGAAACTATCTCTTCCCTCGTAAACCATAAAACTGTATGTATAGCTGTGGCCCTGTCACAGAGCTTATACATCTTCACCCCGTATCTGACACGCTTGCTGGTAAGATACTCTTTGAATGACAAGCCGCCAGAAATCTTAATCAAGGACTCATCAACACAGACAACTTGATGGGGAGTAAACAAGGCTGCAAAACGTTAGTTGAAGTGGTTTACGAGGGGCTAAATTTTGTAGAGCCGATCAAATTCAGGGTCACCCCGAGGACAATATAGTTTATTGTCATTGAAATGCATGAACCGCAAGATCTGCTCGTATTGTGTCCTGGTCATGGAGGCAGACAACACGGGCATATGGTGAATTGGGTCAGTGGACCAATATGACCGCAACTCACTCTTTTTAGTTATGCCCATGAGGAGGGATAGGCCCAGGAAGGTCTTAAATTCTCTGGCAAGGGTCAGCTGGAGATTAGCGGCGATGAATTGACCAGCATATAAATTGCTTTTGTCCACAATAGATCTATAGAGATCTTCGGTGAAAAACAGCGAATAAAAATCAAGTGACGTAAAATCAACTGTTTCCACCTGAATTCCGGGTTGGTGCAGAAGTGGTGAATGGTGGAAGTACCGGTGCTGCAGAAGTGGTGGGTTCCCAATTAGGATTGGCGATTGCAGCAGGAAGGGCACTATGGGCTCGACGGCCTGTCTTTGTTTTCTTGGTGGCAGCGGGACACTACTCATGCTTGCCACCTCGCCAGCTTGAACTGCACTTACGGGACTCGCCACGTCACCAAGTGTTACTGCAGTGCTGGATGTATGACCAGGGTGTACTAGGCCGCTGGTGCTTGCCAGTTCACCAGAAGGAATAGCGGCGCTAGTACTGGCTCTCTGCTCCATACGAGGGACCCGCGGTTCTTGCACCTCAACGACAGCAGAAGATCGGGATCTGGTACGCCTGACCTTGGCAGGGGCCACAACTCCGTTGTCAGAGCTATCTGTTAGGGTGCCGTTGTCATCTACAGGATTGTATTCTGAGCCTGAATCTGACAGATGAGTGACTTCCTCTTCACTATCTGTCAAGATGGTCCCGGAACAGAGAGAAGCAGGGGATTAGCGCAGGGACAGCATGACTTGTGTGGACTGCACAGTCACGCTGTATACACTGATCTGTTTCCCCTTTAAGAATAAGGGAGGGGCTGGAGCAGGGGAGGATGCCAGAGAGTAATGTAGAAGGGAAGAGGGGGAAAGTGACGTCAGTGGAGAGCGACGGGGAAGAAGATTAGACACGCTCCCACATCGCTCCACTGTATTCTACTGTAATGGAAGCGTTAACGGCGGTGGCGATGCTCGAACAGCTCCGAGCGGTGGCCACAGCACAAGGGGCAGACTGGCTGCAGGCTCAGGTCGCAACCATTATGCAGGAGGACAGAGCGGCACCGAGCGGGGGGGGGCAGGAGGCTTCACGTGGGCGCCGTTCCAGGCCGCCAGAGCGCTTCAGCCCGGACTCTGCTCCTGGGAGTCAGAGGCCACAACATCAGCCCAGAGGAAGGTCAAGCCAGCCATCCCCCAGTGCACAACAAGCTCGGGGAGCCAGCAGTAGGGATGAGCCGAACACCCCCCTGTTCGGTTCGCACCAGAACATGCGAACAGGAAAAAAATTCGTTCGAACACGCGAACGCCGTTAAAGTCTATGGGACACGAACATGAATAATCAAAAGTGCTAATTTTAAAGGCTAATATGCAAGTTATTGTCATAAAAAGTGTTTGGGGACCCGGGTCCTGCCCCAGGGGACATGGATCAATGCAAAAAAAAGTTTTAAAAACGGACGTTTTTTCAGGAGCAGTGATTTTATTAATGCTTAAAGTCAAACAATAAAAGTGTAATATCCCTTTAAATTTCGTACCTGGGGGGTGTCTATAGTATGCCTGTAAAGGGGCGCATGTTTCCTGTGTTTAGAACAGTCTGACAGCAAAATGACATTTGGAAGGAAAAAACTCATTTAAAACTAGCCGCGGCTATTGCATTGCCGACAATACACATAGAAGTTCATTGATAAAAACGGCATGGGAATTCCCCACAGGGGAACCCCGAACCAAAATAAAAAAAAAAAAAATGATGTGGGGGTCCCCCTAAATTCCATACAAGGCCCCGCCCCCCGTTATTTAAGAACCGTCAGACGAAGAGACGCCATCACACAGCGGGAGCCTCCCACCATGCCACAGCATGGCTGCGGAGCGGCCCGCAGAAGACAGGAAGAAGAGAAGAAGAGAAGAAGAGAAGAAGGAAGAAGAAGAAGAAGATGAAGAAGAAGATGAAGAAGAGAAGAAGATGAAGAGAAGAGCGGGAGCCTCCCCTCATGCCATGGGTGCGGAGCGGCCCGAGGAGAAGAAGATAGAAGACGCCGCGGAGAAGATGCTGGACGAGAACGCCGGAGGAAGAACCAGAAGAGCCAGAAGAACCAGAAGAAGATGAAGGAAGAAAGAAGAAAGAAGGAGCATTTAAATAAAGGAATTGTCAAAAACTGTCTCTTGTCATTTTTAACATTTTTGACAGTTTTTTAGTGAAATGGTAGGGGTAAGTACCCCCTTACCATTTCACACAGGGGGGGGGCCGGGATCTGGGGGTCCCCTTGTTAAAGGGGGCTTCCAGATTCCGATAAGCCCCCCGCCCGCAGACCCTCACAACCACCGGCCAGGGTTGTGAGGATGAGGCCCTTGTCCTCATCAACATGGGGACAAGGTGTTTTGGGGGGCTACCCCAAAGCACCCTCCCAATGTTGAGGGCATGTGGCCTGGTACGGTTCAGGAGGGGGGGGGGCCGCACTCTCGTCCCCCCCTCTTTTCCTGCGGCCTGCCAGGTTGCGTGCTCGGATAAGGGTCTGGTATGGATTTTTAGGGGGACCCCACGCCGTTTTTTTTTTTTTTTTTTGGCGCGGGGTTCCCCTTAAAATCCATACCAGACCTGAAGGGTCTGGTATGGAATTTAGGGGGAACCCCACGTCAATTTTTTTTTTCAATTTTGGCTGGGGTTCCCCTTAATATCCATACCAGACCTGAAGGGCCTTGTATGGAATTTAGGGGGACCCCCACATCATTTTTTTTTTTTTATTTTGGTTCGGGGTTCCCCTGTGGGGAATTCCCATGCCGTTTTTATCAATGAACTTCTATGTGTATTGTCGGCAATGCAATAGCCGCGGCTAGTTTTAAATGAGTTTTTTCCTTCCAAATGTCATTTTGCTGTCAGACTGTTCTAAACACAGGAAACATGCGCCCCTTTACAGGCATACTATAGACACCCCCCAGGTACGAAATTTAAAGGGATATTACACTTTTATTGTTTGACTTTAAGCATTAATAAAATCACTGCTCCTGAAAAAACGTCCGTTTTTAAAACTTTTTTTTGCATTGATCCATGTCCCCTGGGGCAGGACCCGGGTCCCCAAACACTTTTTATGACAATAACTTGCATATAAGCCTTTAAAATTAGCACTTTTGATTTCTCCCATAGACTTTTAAAGGGTGTTCCGCGGCATTCGAATTTGCCGCGAACACCCCAAATTGTTCGCTGTTCGGCGAACTTGCGAACAGCCAATGTTCGAGTAGAACATGAGTTCGACTCGAACTCGAAGCTCATCCCTAGCCAGCAGAGGTGATGGACAGCGATCGCAGCGCAGGGGTCGAAGTGCAGGGATGGGGGAGACCAGTGAAACCCTCAGTTCCCCCCCCAGCGCGTCGCAGGTGTCAAGAACAGCCGGATGGTGAGTCGCAGGGGTCAGCGAGCGGTCAGTCGGACCAGCGGGCATCGTCAGTTGATCGGGGGGCTGGTCAGGCGGTCCAGGTGGCCAGCAGCCCTACGCCAGCCAGAGGAAGAGCCGTGAGAAGCGCCGTTTTGGTGGTGAACAGAGGCAGAGGGAGACCAGCTGAGGCCCAGTACGGTCAGAGGAACAGAAGTTCGTCTACAAGGCCAGGACACGGGTCTGGTGTTGCGGCGCAGCGTGCAGGGAGAGAGCAACAGCGGAGACCCCCGGCAGCCAGAGCGGGAACCTCTGGAGTGCAGTCATCGGTCGTTCGTCAGGAGGAAGTCAGCGACAGATCGGAGGGAGAACTGTCCGGGTCAGAGAGGGACGAGGACCAGGGACATGCGGCAGCGGTGGATTCCGGAATGGCGGCTGTTGGGGGCCCAGTCCTGGGCAGCCCGGTGAGTGCAGCTCTACTTTTGCTATTTCTTCTTTGTTAGAAAAACTATTAGAGCAGGGCAGAAAAGGGGCTCCCTCCGGGGGGGTGGTTCCGGGGGGGTGAGTGTGGTTAGGTCACCGGCAGCACAACCTAGAGAGGCAAGTGAGGCGGCGAGCAGTAGGGGCTTGCAGGATTTATTGGCAGGTTTGCGGGACTTAGTACAGCGTTTTGATCCACCCACAGGGGCAGGGCCATCTTTAATATTGATTGGACCCTGGGCAAAAATTTTCTTGGGCCCCCCAATTCAATTTCACTGTCCACCTGGTCTGAGACATACAATAAATAGCAGCTAGACTTAAAATAAGTTTACTATATCAGATCAGGCAGCAATTGCAATTGGTTGCCAGAAGTTACAGAACATATCATTACTGCTTACTGACTGGTTGCTAGAGGTTACAGCACACATTATGGCTCACTGATTAGTTGCTAGAGGTTACAGCAAACGATTTCTGCTTGTTAATTGGTTGCTAGAAATTACTGTACAGTATTACTGCTCACTGATTGGTTGCTAGAGGTTACAGTACATCATCTCCTCACTGCAAGGGGGCATGATATACATATGAATGGTGCCTTTATTTACATATCAATGCCACTGGCTGCAGCTGTTTACTTATATATGCCGCCTCTATTTACATATGAATACCAGTTATTTACATGTAAACACAAGGGTCTGCAGGTGAGTCATCTGTACACAACAATAAGGCAGACCTGGGCAGCATTAGTACCAGCACTTCACACTGAGATATTGGGACACAGCACAGGACTAAAACTTCAAAGGACATAGGGAATTTAAACTGGGATAGTTGGCAAGTATGAGGCAGCTGCTCTGGGCCCCACAACAATGACAGAGCCCAGGGCAGCTGCCCCTTTTGCTCTGCCTTAAAGACGGCCCTGCACGGGGGACAGATCGTCACCAGCGCGGGCGTGGGCCACAACTCAGGAAAAGGAGACGGCTGTGGCCGTCCGACCATCACTACGCTGGGATCATAAGGACATCAGCCTGTGGATGAAGCTTATGACTGCGGCGAGGGCTCCAAACCAGTTTTTTCAGGCAGGGGTCGGAGGTAGCACAGCTCCAGGACAACCGACCGACAAAAAATGGGGCTTCTGCTGGCAGTTTAATGAAGGCACCTGTAAGTTTGGTGCAACCTGCCGGTTCAAGCACACATGCTCGGGTTGCAGGGGATCTCATGCCCTGTCCAAGTGCTTCAGACGGGGAAAAGGTCGTGGAGGAGAGCCTTCGAACAAAAGGGAAGACCCCAGTGCTGGTGGAAAGGATGTGTCCTTTTCTCAGTAGATATCCCGACCGAGAGGCAGCACAGTTATTAGACTCAGGTTTTGAGAGTGGTTTTAAAATACCGTGTTCCTTGTATGCGGCACCCCCCTTAGCAAAAAATTTACGGTCGGCCCTCATGCAACTGTCGGTGGTTGCTGATAAATTGAAAAAAGAGGTACAATTGGGGCGCATGGCTGGTCCTTTTACCTCGGCCCCACTGCCGGGATTGGTGGTTTCCCTGTTGGGAATAGTCCCTAAGAAGGAGCCAAATAAATTCAGGTTGATTCACCACCTTTCCTTTCCGAAGGGTGCGTCAGTCAATGATTCAATTGTGCCGGAAATGTGTGCGGTGACGTATACTTCCTTTGATGCAGCGGTATCATGGGTGCGGCGCTATGGGCGGGGGGCACTGCTGGCGAAAGCGGATATTGAATCTGCTTTCCGGCTTTTGCTGGTTCATCCGGATAGTTTCCGTTTGCTTGGGTGCACATGGAATGGGGCGTTCTACATGGATCGCTGCCTTCCAATGGGATGTTCTATCTCATGCGCTTTTTTCGAAAAGTTTAGCTAATTTCTCGAATGGGTGGTTTGGGATGTGTCGGGGATCCAATCGGTAATCCATTACCTTGACGATTTCCTTTGTGTTGGCCCGGCGGATTCCAACGTTTGTGCTGTCCTCTTAGGGACTTTGCAGCACATAGCGGAACGTTTTGGGGTCCCGTTAGCACCGGAAAAGACGGAGGGCCCTACGTCCACCATTGTTTTTCTGGGTATTGAGGTAGATTCCATGGGGATGGAGTGTCAATTACCGGTGGACAAGCTTGAAAATCTCAAGGTGGAAGTACGTGGGACCATTGGCAAGTGCAAGATGCAATTGAGGCAGCTGCAATCATTATTGGGCAAGCTGAATTTTGCTTGCCGAATAATGCCAATGGGCAGGGTTTTTTGCCGGCGGTTGTCGGCATTGACCGCAGGGGTCACCGCCTCCAGTCACTTTGGGACGCTCAACAGGGAGCACAGAGAGGACTTATGGGTATGGCATGAGTTCCTAGAATCCTTTAATGGGCGGGCCTTGTGGATGTCGGGTCCCATCAGTAATTGGGATCTCAAACTATTTACGGATGCGGCAGGTTCTACGGGCTATGGGGCAATTTTCCAAAGAACTTGGAGCACAGCCCGCTGGCCCCCAACTTGGGTGGAGGCTGGGTTCTTGAAGAACCTGGTCCTGCTGGAATTGTTTCCAATTGTGGTGGCAATGGAAATATGGGGAGAGTCTTTTTTCGGAACTTGAAGGTGCGGCTGAACTGTGACAACCTAGGCGTTGTTCAGGTGATTAATCGTTTGTCGGCCAAGTCTTTGCCAGTGGTTAGGTTGCTGAGGCATTTAGTGTTGCGCTGTTTGAAACTGAATGTTTTCATCTACGCTGTACACTTACCTGGAGTGGACAAAACCTTAGCTGACGCACTGTCTCGTTTTCAGTGGGACAGGTTTCGGGAATTGGCACCAGACACGGAGCAGCAGGGGGTTACCTGCCCGGACTGGATGTGGACCGTTGCCTTGGGAGCGCGGCAAGGTGGATCCAAAACTCCGTGAGTAAGGCTAATTGGGACGCTTACTCTAAGGTATGGCAAGAATGGCTGGCATGCTTAAATAGGTTAAAAATCGACCCTGTGAGCCGGGAGGTACCTCAGGCGATGCTATACTTTATTAATTTGGGTTTCGAGCGGGGCATCTTGGCAGCCGCCGTCGATAAAAAAATGGCGGGTTTGGCCTTTCTTTTTAAGTTGCAGGGGCTGCGATATCATACAAAAGATTTTTGGGTTAGGCAGGCATTGAAAGGTTACAGGAAAGGTCACAAGAGGAGAGATGGGCAACGCCCGGTGTCTTTTGACATGTTGCAAGGTCTATTTAGCCAGATAGAAGGCATTTGCAGTTCAAAGTTTGAAAGCGCATTATTTTGCGCGGCGTTTGCATTAGCATTCTTTGGGGTGCTGCGGGTGAGTGAACTGGTTAGCCCGTCTAAGCGTGCAAACGGGGGACTGCAATGGGATGATCTAGAGTGTTCAAATGAATCAGTTAGGATTTATATTAAACGGTCAAAAACGGTAGGTTTTACCCCTTGAGAGCGGTGGCAGTAGTTTGGGTCTGTGAGGAGGAGGAGATTGATGGTATGGAGAGATAACATGGTTGGTACCCATATATAATATGGGCTGTTTTATGTACCTTCCGGTTAAGAGGGGTTAACCAGGAAGGGGAAAAAGTTAGGTCACTGAGAAGGTTGGGTACTGTCTCACAGTCTGTGGTTAGCGACTGGAGGCCTTAAAAAGTTTACGAGCTCTTATGCAGCGACCTGTGGGTGTATTCCCCTCCTAGACTCCAATAAGTTCTGAGAAGTTATTATTAAAAGTTATTTAAAAAGTTATTTATAAATGTTATTTATTGATTTTATAATTTATTAATAAAAGGCCGGCAAGGCCATTTACTCCACCACCTTGTCACGTCATTTGTGGGAGGTTTTAGAGGGTAATTGTTATAAGGGGTAGCTCTTAGGACTGAAGTTAAGTCCTTCACAGGTCAAGAGGGTCCCAGAGCAGAGAGAAGCAGGGGATCAGCGCAGGGACAACATGACTTGTGTGGACTGCACAGTCACGCTGTATACACTGATCTGTTTCCCCTTTAAGAATAAGGGAGGGGCTGGAGCAGGGGAGGATGCCGGTGAGTAATGTAGAAGGGAAGAGGGGGGAAGTGACGTCAGTGGAGGGCGACGGGAAAGGAGATTCCCACCCACCCTCCCTGAGGCTTATGGTAATAGGAGACGTTGGTGTTAGATTGGGCAGTGGTTTGGGTCTGTGAGGAGGAGGAGATTGATGGTATGGTGAGATAACATGGTTGGTACCCATATATAATATGGGCTGTTTTATGTACCTTCCGGTTACGGGGGGTTAACCAGGAAGGGGAAAAAGTTAGGTCACTGAGAAGGTTGGGTACCGTTTCACAGTCTGGGGTTAGCGACTGGAGGCCTTAAAAAGTTTACGAGTTCTTATGCAGTGACCTGTGGGTGTATTCCCCTCCTAGACTCCAATAAGTTCTGAGAAGTTATTATTAAAAGTTATTTAAAAAGTTATTTATAAATGTTATTTATTGATTTTATATTTTATTAATAAAAGGCCGGCAAGGCCATTTACTCCACCACCTTGTCACGTCATTTGTGGGAGGTTTTAGAGGGTAATTGTTATAAGTGGTAGCTCTTAGGACTGAAGTTAAGTCCTTCACAGGTCAAGAGGGTCCCGGAGCAGAGAGAAGCAGGGGATCAGCGCAGGGACAGCATGACTTGTGTGGACTGCACAGTCACGCTGTATACACTGATCTGTTTCCCCTTTAAGAATAAGGGAGGGGCTGGAGCAGGGGAGGATGCCGGAGAGTAATGTAGAAGGGAAGAGGGGGGAAGTGACATCAGTGGAGAGCGACGGGAAAGAAGATTCCCACCCACCGTCCCTGAGGCTTATGGTAATAGGAGACGTTGGTGTTAGATTGGGCAGTGGGTTGGGTCTGTGAGGAGGAGGAGATTGATGGTATGGAGAGATAACATGGTTGGTACCCATATATAATATGGGCTGTTTTATGTACCTTCCGGTTACGGGGGGTTAACCAGGAAGGGGAAAAAGTTAGGTCACTGAGAAGGTTGGGTACTGTTTCACAGTCTGGGGTTAGCGACTGGAGGCCTTAAAAAGTTTACGAGTTCTTATGCAGTGACCTGTGGGTATATTCCCCTCCTAGACTCCAATAAGTTCTGAGACGTTATTATTAAAAGTTATTTAAAAAGTTATTTATAAATGTTATTTATTGATTTTATATTTTATTAATAAAAGGCTGGCAAGGCCATTTACTCCACCACCTTGTCACGTCATTTGTGGGAGGTTTTAGAGGGTAATTGTTATAAGTGGCAGCTCTTAGGACTGAAGTTAAGTCCTTCACAGGTCAAGAGGGTCCCGGAGCAGAGAGAAGCAGGGGATCAGCGCAGGGACAGCATGACTTGTGTGGACTGCACAGTCATGCTGTATACACTGATCTGTTTCCCCTTTAAGAATAAGGGAGGGGCTGGAGCAGAGGAGGATGCCGGAGAGTAATGTAGAAGGGAAGAGGGGGGAAGTGACGTCAGTGGAGAGCGACGGGAAAGAAGATTCCCACCCAGGGGTAGCTCTTAGGACTGAAGTTAAGTCCTTCACAGGTCATGCTCAGAAACGTGTAGGCCTCTTCAGTACTGTACCTTTGATTTACCATTTTGGGCTCTAAATTTACTGGTACAGTAGTGAGACTCATAGGTAAAAAAGCTCCTGACTGTTAGTGACTGATTCAAACGCTACCAAAAAAACGGTGAGCTTTCGCAGGGATCAGGCCTGACTCTGCGAACGCTGCAGTTATGTGTGTTGTGTTTTGTAAGTGACAGTGATCGATTAATACTGCACTTGGGTGGGCTGGCCTGGGCTGGATGGAGTGGCTAAACGCAAATGTTAGCAGGTATCTGGGCTAATCCCACTAACACTGCGTTTTTGGGAACCCCAAACTGCTGGGGACACTAGTATAGATCTGATCAGATCAGATATTGATCCATTCAGACACTATACTACTAAGGGAGGCGTATGGTGCGTGAATGGGTGTTAGCGGTACTGGCACTGATCTGACACTGCCTGGGGCGATGCAGACCCTATCTGGCGCTAAAACCTAACTTTGATCACCCGCCGGGTGATCAGGGGGTTAAACCTTTATTGGGTAATATACGGCGGGTGCCCTGACGCTATAAAAAAAATCTAGCTAAACTGCGTCACCCACGACACTTATACTGTGATCACAGGTGACGGGGTAATCAAGGGGTTAATCCTTTATTGGGGGGGGGTTGGGGGGGTCCCTAAACCTATCTGAGCCTAATACTAATTACCCCAACACTGATAAGTGTCACTAATGACACTAGTACAGCGATCAAAAAAATCTGATTGCTGTACTGGGTGACACGGTGACAGGTGGTGAAGGGGTTAATTGTGGTGGGTGATTGGGGGGTGAAATGTGTACCTACGTGACCTGGTGTCAGTGTGGTGTTGGTGCACTGACTTGTAGGTCTTCTCTCCTCTCGGTCTGGAACGAAAAGACCGATACGTGGAGAGATGACATCACTTCCTCTGTCAGTGTTTACAGTTACACAGACAGGGGAAGAATCTCATTCGTCAGGACCAATCGCCAGGTCCAGGCCAGAAATCATTGGCCTGGGCATTGATCGGTTCCTGATCAAATCCAATTGTCGCGGCTGACGTACAATGACGGCGATTTGCCTCCCTGTGCCATTCTGCCGCAGTATAACTGTGGCAGACGGTCAGCAATCAGTTAATTATAAGTTTGAATTATAACTTGGTGAATCCACTTAGCGACAGTGGATTTCGACGCTGCCTGTCCCTTCTTAGGATGCTCTGGCAGACATCAGTCTTTAGAATCTGACTTTTCTTTTCTGGAACATTTCTTTTCTGGAATATGGTTTTGAGAAAAAACGATGGCAGGACAGTATCTTGGTTCAGGTAAAAACCTGAAACCACTTTTGGCAAAAGCCTGGACGAGGGCGTAAAATCACTCTGTCCTCATGAATAATCAAATATTGCTCTTTACAAGAAAGAGTAACCGATTCCGAAAATCTCCTTGCTGAGGATATAGCAACCAAAATACCAGCTTCCTTGTCAGAAGGACTAAGGGAATATTCTGTATTGGTTCAAATGGCTGTTTTTGTAACACTGACAAAACTAAATTCAAGTCCCAAGGGCTTGAGGTGATTTAACTGGCAGACTAAACCGCATCACTCCTTGTATAAAATGCCGGACTAAGAATCCGTTTTTTGAAATAAAATCGATAAGGCTGAGACTTGACCCTTAATAGTACTCAAGGTCAACTTCATCTCTACGCCTAATTGTAGAAAGACAAGAATACAGTATATCTCCAAGGGTGTCAACCCTTGGATTCACACCAGGAAACATAAGCCTTCCAGGCTCTATAATGTATAGTTCTGGAAGTTGGTTTCCTTGTATTACTCAAAGTAGAGATAACTGACCCGGAAAGCCCACGTTTCCTCAGAATGTGGGGTTCAATAGCCAAGCCGTTAAATTTAGCATTCGTAAAGTATGATGGAATATCGGCCCCTGTGAGAGCAGCTCTGGCCTTAGTGGAAGGGACCATGGATCCTCCACTGCCATCTTTACGATTTCTGCATACCATGACCTTCTGGGCCATGCTGGTGCTGCCAAAATTACCGGTTTTCTTTCCAGCTTGATCCTGCAAAGAAGTCGAGGCAACAACTGAATAGGGGGAAATGCATAGATCAGTGAAAGCTGATTCCACGGTATCACCAACAAATCTGTTCTGCATGCGAATAGATCCTTTGCTGTGGACACAAAGTTGACTAACTTTATGTTGAACTGGACGCTAGAAGATCTATGCTCGGAGTCCCCCATCTTTTACAAACAGCCCGAGAATATGTTGGGGTGAAGAAACCATTCCCCTGGGAATAACTGGTGGCGACTTAAGTAGTTCGCCTGCCAAATCTCTATTCCCGGAATGAAGACTGCTGATAGGCTCTGAATATTTTTTTCTGCCCAAGTTAGAATATGATTCACCTCTCTCTGCGCTGAGAGACTCTTGGTGCCTCTTAGCGATTGATATAGGCCACAGCCGTGGCATTGACGGATTGGTTCCTGACAGGACAATCCCTTAACCTGGAAGTCCAGGTCTTTAGAGCCAGACACACTGCCCAAATTTCTAGGATGTTCATGGGCAAGGCTCTTCCGGTTCTTGACCACTGTCCTTGGACAGTTGTCTTCTTTAGTACTGCTCCCCAGCCTGAATGGCTGGCATCTGTCATTACCACTTTCCAGATAACTGGTCTGAAGGATTTTCCTTTCAGCAGATTCTGGTTAGTAACCACCAATCGAAGCTTTGGGACACCCTTGGGGACAGCCACATTGGCAAGTCCAAAGCTTGGATCGTCTTGTTAGCAGATAGAATACTGTTTTGCAACAGTCTTGAATAGACTGTTTTTTTTTGTGTGGGCAAGTACACCCTTTTTCTGGGCTGTATTAATGATCAGACCCAAATACTCCAGCTTTTTTAGCGATTTTAAGAGAGACTTCACTAGGTTGAGAACGCAACCCAGACTTTTCCAGGTAACTGGTTGTAATGCGTACACCTTCCTCCGAACACTGATTGGTCTATTAGCAAAAGATCTTCTAGGTATGCCAAGACTGTTTAAGCCCTGTGCCCTTGACCTGTCTAGAGGTGGGCTAGCACTTTTGTGAACACTTGGGGTGCTATAGCTGGCCCGAAGGGCAAGGCGATAAACTGAAATGCTTCTGTTCTATTTCGAACCGCAGAAACCTTTGGTGAGCTGGAAATATATGGACATGCAGATATGCATCCCTGATGCCAATAGGTGCCAGAAGTTCTCCTCCTTACAGGATAGAAACTACTGACCTGATCGACTCCATAGAAAGGAGTGGATTTTCAGGAACTGATTTAGATTCTTCTAGCTCTAGACTAGATCTGTTGAATTTCTGCTTGGATCTGTGCATGTACAGGAAACGCATGAAAAAGGCAGTGAAGGTTTAAAGGAACTTAAGAAAAAACAGAACTATCAGCTGACTCTACTAGCGGTAGCTTGAAAGAGGCACGAATCATTTCTGTAAGAGATTTGTACCAGCATATTCTCAGATTGCGAGGCTGAAAAAAGGTTCAACTCCAGTTGTCTCCTCCGCAGAGGAGTAATCGTTTTGCCTTTCTTCCTGATCACCTGAGGGTAACCCTTCTTCCTTTACCCACTGTTCCCTTGATAAAGGATCTAAGGTGGGGGAGGGGGATCTAACACGCTTCCTATCCTTGGATAGCGGATGCGGTTAATTACTTGCCAACCGCCTCACACAGATATACTGCGGCAGAATGGCACGAGCAGGCAAAATCACGTACCTGGTACGTGATCTGCCTCCTGCGGGCGGGGGGTCCGATCGGACCCCCCCGGTGCCCGAGGTGGTCGGCTTCTGTCCCCGAGCGATCAGAGGAGAGGGGGAGGCCATCCATTTGTGGCCACCCCCTCGCGATCACCCCCAGCCAATGACAAACTTCCTCTGCTGCTGTATAGTAAACAGCGGCAGAGGAAGTGATGTCATCTCTCCTTGGCTTGGTATTTTCCGTTCCGGCGCCGAGGAGAGAATACATCGATGTGAGTGCACCAACACAACACACACAGTAAAACACACCAGGCACACTTTAAACCCTCCATCACCCCCCGATCACCCCCTGATCACCCCCTAATCACCCCCCCTGTCACAGTGACACCAAGCAGTTTTTTTTTTCTGATTACTGCATTGGTGTCAGTTTGTGACAGTTAGTGTGGTAGGGCAGTTAGTGTTAGCCCCCTTTAGGTCTAGGGTACCCCCCTAACCCCCCCTAATAAAGTTTTAACTTCTTGATCACCCCTCCCCGTCGCCAGTGTCACTAAGCGATCATTTTTCTGATCGCTGTATTAGTGTCACTGGTGATGCTAGTTAGGGAGGTAAATATATAGGTTTGCCATCAGCGTTTTATACTACCCCCATATACTACCTAATAAAGGTTTTAACCCCTTGATTGCCCCCTAGCTAACCCTTTCACCACTGATCACCATATAACTGTTACGGGTGATGCTGGTTAGTTTATTTTTTATAGTGTCAGGGCACCCACCGTTTATTACCTAATAATGGTTTAGCCCCCTGATCACCCAGCGGTGATATAACTTAGGTTTTAGGGTCAGATAGGGTCTGCGTCGCCCCAGAAAGCGTCAGATTAGTGCCAGTACCGCTAACACCCATGCACGCAGCATACACCTCCCTTAGTGGTATAGTATCTGAATGGATCAATATCTGATCCGATCAGATCTATACTAGCGTCCCCAGCAATTTAGGGTTCCCAAAAATGCAGTGTTAGCGGGATCAGCCCAGATACCTGCTAGCACCTGCGTTTTGCCCCTCCGCCCGGCCCAGCCCAGCCCACCCAAGTACAGTATCGATTGATCACTGTCACTTACAAAACACTAAACACACATAACTGCAGCGTTCGCAGAGTCAGGCCTGATCCTTGCAATCGCTAACAGTTTTTTTGGTAGCGTTTTGGTAAACTGGCAAGCACCAGCCCCAGGCAGCGTCAGGTTAGTGCCAGTAGCGCTAACACCCACGCACGCACCGTACACCTCCCTTAGTGGTATAGTATCTGAACGGATTAATATCTGATCCGATCAGATCTATACTAGCGTCCCCAGCAGTTTAGGGTTCCCAAAAACGCAGTATTAGCGGGATCAGCCCAGATACCTGCTAGCACCTGCATTTTCCCCCTCCGCCCAGCCCAGCCCAGCCCACCCAAGTGCAGTATCGATCGATCACTGTCACTTACAAAACACTAAATGCATAACTGCAGTGTTCGCAGAGTTGGGCCTGATCCCTGCGATCGCTAACAGTATTTTTGGTAGCGTTTTGGTGAACTGGCAAGCACCAGCGGCCTAGTACACCCCGGTTGTAGTCAAACCAGCACTGCAGTAACACTTGGTGACGTGGCGAGTCCCATAAGTACAGTTAAAGCTGGTAGTGTCAAGTAGTGTCCTGCTGCCACCAAGAAGAAGACAAACACAGGCCCGTCTTGCCCATAATGCCCTTCCTGCTGCATTCGCCAATCCTAATTGGGAACCCACCACTTCTGCAGCGCCCGTACTTCCCCCATTCACATCCCCAACCAAATGCAGTCGGCTGCATGAGAGGCATTTTCTTTATGACTTCTCAAGTACCCCTACCTGATGAACCCCCCAAAAAAGATGTCATGTCTGCAGCAAGCGCGGATATAGGCGTGACACCCGCTATTATTGTCCCTCCTATCCGGACAATCCTGGTCTTTGCATTGCATTGGTGAATGTTTTGAATGCTACCATACACTAGTTGAGTTTTAGCGTAGGGTACAGCATTGCGCAGACTAGGCACACTTTCACAGGGTCTCCCAAGATGCCATCGAATTTTGAGAGACCCGAACCTGGAACCAGTTACAGTTATAAAAGTTACAGTTACAAAAAAAGTGTAAAAAAAAAAAAAAAACACAAAAAAATATATTAAATAAAAAAACAAAAATAGTTGTCATTTCCTTGTTCTCTCTCTCTCTCTATTCTCTCTCTATTGTTCTGCTCTTTTTTACTGTATTCTATTCTGCAATGTTTTATTGTTATTATGTTTTATCATGTTTGCTTTTCAGGTATGCAATTTTTTATACTTTACTGTTTACTGTGTTTTATTGTTAATCATTTTTTGTCTTCAGGTACGCCATTCAGCTGCAGCGCGGATTTATTTATCTTGACAGCAACAGCGTTTGCTCCCACAATATATAAAGCCGTGACTCCAGCGCTGTCGGAGGTGATATATGCCGAAGCATGGGGGCAGCAGAGGCAGAGGAGCGATTTGCTCCTAACTTTTGGGGCAGATGCCCCCATGCTTCGGCATATATAAATGGTGCATGTATTCCCATCATTAGAAGTGGGTGGATGAAGGGAAGTATTCTAATGGTGGGAATACCCACCGATCAATCTCTTTTTTTCATTCAGCCCACAGGCTGCATGAAAAAAAAAGATTACAATATATGCCCAACAAGGACCAGCAACGTACTGGTGTGTTGCTGGACTTTGAGTGGTTATACCAGAATGATGCCTGCAGGTTTAGATATCATCTTGGTATCATTCTTTTCAGCCAGCGGTCGGCTTTCGTGTAAAAGCAATCCTAGCAGCTAATTAAACCTCTAGACTGCTTTTACAAGCAGTGGGAGGGAATGCCCCCCCACCGGCTTCCGTGTTTTTCTCTGGCTCTCCTGTCCCAACAGGGAACCTGAGAATGCAGCCGGTGATTCAGCCAGCTGACCATAGAGCTGATCAGAGACCAGAGTGGCTCCAAACATCTCTATGGCCTAAGAAACTGGAAGCTACGAGCTTTTAATGACTTAGATTTTGCTGGATGTAAACAGCGCCATTGGAAAATTGGGAAAGCATTTTATCACAATGATCTTGGTGTGGTCAGATGCTTTGAGGGCAAAGGAGAGATCTAGGGTCTAATAGACCCCAATTTTTTCAAAAAAGAGTACCTGTCACTACCTATTGCTATCATAGGGGATATTTACATTCCCTGAGATAACAATAAAAATGATTTAAAAAATGAAAGGAACAGTTTAAAAATAAGATAAAAAAGCAAAAAAAAAAAAAAAAAGCACCCCTGTCCCCCTCTGCTCTCACGCAAAGGCGAACGCAAGCGTCGGTCTGGCGTCAAATGTAAAAAGCAATTGCACCATGCATGTGAGGTATCACCGCGAAGGTCAGATCGAGGGCAGTAATTTTAGCAGTAGACCTCCTCTGTAAATCTAAAGTGGTAACCTGTAAAGGCTTTTAAAGGCTTTTAAAAATGTATTTAGTTTGTCGCCACTGCACGTTTGTGCGCAATTTTAAAGCATGTCAAGTTTGGTATCTATGTACTCGGCCTAAGATCATCTTTTTTATTCCATCAAACATTTGGGCAATATAGTGTGTTTTAGTGCATTAAAATTTAAAAAAGTGTGTTTTTTCCCCAAAAAATGCGTTTGAGAAATCGCTGCGCAAATACTGTGTGAAAAAAAAATGAAACACCCACCATTTTAATCTGTAGGGCATTTGCTTTAAAAAAATATATAATGTTTGGGGGTTCAAAGTAATTTCCTTGCAAAAAAAATAATTTTTTCATGTAAACAAAAAGTGTCAGAAAGGGCTTTGTCTTCAAGTGGTTAGAAGAGTGGGTGATGTGTGACATAAGCTTCTAAATGTTGTACATAAAATGCCAGGACAGTTCAACCCCCCCCCCCAAATGACCCCATTTTGGAAAGTAGACACCCCAAGCTATTTGCTGGAAGGCAGGCCGAGTCCATGGAATATTTTAAATTGTGACAGAAGTTGCGGGAAAAAGACAATTTTTTTTTTGCACAAAGTTTCACTAAATTAAGTATTGTTCAAACATGCCATGGAGATATGTGAAATTACACCCCAAAATACATTCTATTGCTTCTGCTGAGTATGGGGATACCACATGTGTGAGACTTTTTGGGAGCCTAGCGTCGTACGGGACCCCGAAAACCAAGCACCGCCTTCAGGCTTTCTAAGGGCGTAAATTTTTTATTTCACTCTTCACTGCCTATCACAGTTTCAGAGGACATGGAATGCCCAGGTGGCACAACCCCCCCCCCTAATGACCCTATTTTGGAAAGTAGACACCCCAAGCTATTTGCTGAGATGTATAGTGAGTATTTTGCAGACCTCACTTTTTGTCACAAAGTTTTGAAAATTGAAAAAAAAAAAAAAATTTTTCTTGTCTTTCTTCATTTTCAAAAACAAATGAGAGCTGCAAAATACTCACCATGCCTCTCAGCAAATAGCTTGGCGTGTCTACTTTCCAAAATGGGTTCATTTTGGGGGGGTTTGTGCTATCTTGGCATTTTATGGCCTTCGAAACTGTGATAGGTAGTGAGGAGTGAATCAAAAATTTACGCCCTTAGAAATCCTAAATGGGGTCATTTTGGGGGGGTTTGTGCTATCTTGGCATTTTATGGCCTTCGAAACTGTGATAGGTAGTGAGGAGTGAATCAAAAATTTACGCCCTTAGAAATCCTGAAGGCGGTGATTGGTTTTCGGGGCCCCGTACACGGCTAGGCTCCCAAAAAGTCCCACACATGTGGTATTCCCATATTCAGGAGAAGCAGCTAAGTGTATTTTGGGGTGCAATTCCACATATGCCCATAGTCTGTGTGAGCAATATATCATTTAGTAACAACTTTGTGCAAAAAAAAATTTGTCACTTTTGCGCAACTTGTGTCAAATTATAAAATATTCCATGGACTCAAAATGCCTCTCAGCAAATAGCTTGGGGTGTCTACTTTCCAAAATGTGGTCATTTGGGGGGGTTTGTGCCATCTGGGCATTTTATGTCCTTCAAAACTGTGTAAGGTAGTGAGGAGTGAAATCAAAAATTTACGCGCTTAGAAATCCTGAAGGCGGTGATTGATTTTCGGGGCCCCGTATGCGGATAGGCTCCAAAAGAGTCCCACACATGTGGTATCCCCATACTCAGCAGAAGCAGCTGAATGTATTTTGTGGTGCAATTCCACATATGCCCATGGCCTGTGTGAGCAATATATCATTTAGTGACAACTTTTTGTAATTTTTTTTTTTTGTCATTGTTTAATCACTTGGGATAAAAAAAATAATATTCAATGGGCTCAACATGCCTCTCAGCAATTTCCTTGAGGTGTCTACTTTCCAAACTGGGGTAATTTGGGGGGGGGTTTGTACTGCCCTGCCATTTTAGCACCTCAAGAAATGACATGGGCAGTCATAAACTAAAAACTGTATAAATTCCATAAAATGTACACTAGTTTGTAGACGCTATAACTTTTGCGCAAACCAATAAATATACGCTTATTGACATTTTTTTTACCAAAGACATGTGGCCGAATACATTTTGGCCTAAATGTATGACTAAAATTGAGTTTATTGGATTTTTCTTATAACAAAAAGTAGAAAATATATTTTTTTTTCAAAATTTTCCGTCTTTTTCCATTTATAGCACAAAGAATAAAAACCGCAGAGGTGATCAAATACCATCAAAAGAAAGCTCTCTTTGTGGGAAAACAAGAACGCAAATTTCGTTTGGGTAAAGCATTGCATGACTGCGCAATTAGCAGTTAAAGCGACGCAGTGCCAAATTGTAAAAAAGTGCCCTGGTCCGGAAGAAGGTAAATCCTTCCGGGGCTGAAGTGGTTAAAGTCGCTAATTTTCCTTCTAGGCCCTGCAGGGCGAAGGAAAAACGCATTTTCAATCAAGTATACAGTTTTCTCCTCTTAGAGTCTGAAAGTGGAGGCCGTCACCACTGCCCAGGGGGGTTGCTAGGTGGCAAAAAGACCAGGGGCTTTACCCCGAAGTCCAAGAACCGGGGGTGGCACGGCACGGCTTTATTTGTGGGCTGGATGGTGGGGTGGTGTGTCCATCAATGCTGACCAGTAAACACACCTGCCTGACACTGACCATTATGCCGCGTACACACGGTCGGACTTTCCGGCATACTTGGTCCGGCGGACCACTGGGTGATGTTGACCACGCCCCCTAAAACGTCACAGTCCAAGCATGCCCAGGGACTGTGACATCATATGGGGGCGGGGTCTCCGCCTATATAGGTCACAACGGAGCCCTCAGGGAGCAGTCCAGCCGGAGAGAGCATCGTGTCAACATCTGGAGAAGAGAGGAGAAGACAAGAAGCCCAGAAGTCCGGACCTCCGCTGGCAAGAGAGCTACCTGAAGACAGCAGAGGGGCCGGCCGAAGAACTGGAACACTGGGAGGAGAGAGCGCAGAAGAACCAAACCGGACGCCGGGAGAAGATGAAAGGGAGGGACCCCCGAAGCCGGAAGAAGACCTCCAAAGTCGGAGGAAGATCCCCCCGCAGCTATTTAATAAATTATTTTAAAAACATGTGTAGTGTGTTTTATTATTGACACTTTTTCCCTAGGTGAATGGGTAGGGGTACCATGTACCCCATACTCATTCACATAGGGTGGGGGGGCTCCCGGATTCCGATAACCCCCCCGCCCGCAGACCCCGACAATCAACGGCCAGGGTTGTTGGGAAGAGGCCCTTGTCCTCATCAACATGGGGACAAGGTGCCTTGGCGTGCGGGGGGGCCCTTCCTCCCCCAAAGCACCCACCCCCCCATGTTGAGGGCATGCGGCCTGGTACGGTTCAGGAGGGGGGGGGGGCGCTCGCTTGTCCCCACCCCCTTTCCTGACCGGCCAGGCTGTGTGCTCGGATCGGGGTCTGGTATGGATTTTAGGGGGGACCCCACGCCGGCGCAGGGGGTTTCCCTTTATAATCCATACCAGGCCTAAGGGCCTGGTATGCCCCGCGAGGGGGCTCGCAAGTGTTGTAATATGTTGGCCAATTTATGTATAATATTGTATTGGAGTGCCATGCTGACCAGAAATTCAGTTGCATTGTCCAACTGAATTTTAACATAGCAAGGGGACAGCTGAAAACCCTTTGATGTGTTAGTCTCATGCAAGTCTACCTAGGGGTGTGAGGTATGGGCTGTTTAACCTAATTGAACATTTCAAAAGGTACATTGTTTAAACAATCAAAAAAGGGGAGTTGGGACTTTACCATCCCAGATTCAGTAGAACAGAAAGGAAATTTGGGACTTTAAATGAGGTGGTGGACTTGGTGTAGAAAACGTGGTCAGTTTTATTGGAATAAAAATATAATACATATGGATGATAACCATCCTAGGAAAAGCATAAAATAAAGTATTCTCATGGTGTACATATGCATACTAGATTCAAATTGCTGAGTAATAGTAAGTTTCATATACAGAAATCAATAACTAAGTAACATCTTAATATACGTATGCATGAAACAATAACATCATATGAGTAGATGTATACATGAAAAACACTAAGTACATATATATATGGCATAATCAGTTTGCCTGACAGCTGGCAGCCAGAGGAAAGATACAGAAATTATGTATAACGTATCTTGGTATGAAGTTGATAGGCATGTCACTACATCCTTAATGCCCGACGCGTTTCTGTGCAAGATACACTTCATCAGGGGCGGATGTGGTAGGGTATCTATAAAAATTGTATAAATTGTAAAAATCAGTTCTAATGTAAGTAAGTACAGCCGGTGAAAAGCTGATGATGTGTTATGCCCTGGGTACTTACATGCCCGTGCGTAGCGACGGTATGCAGAATAGGCAAAACCGGAGCCGTGGAATAGGTCCGTCCCGGGAGCTGAGGCGATGGAGCACCCCATGTCCAAGGGTTAGCACATACAGAAACCCCCAAAGAAAAGGAACGCAGGCCTCTTGTGATGTAGGTGTGAACAGTGATGAAACCCAACAAAAAATGTGGACAAGACCTAAAAATAAAGTGAAAAATGAGCAAGTGACCAAAGGCGGTGGTGGTGGAAAACTAAAAAATATGTGTAGATGTGGTGTATAAGACCGGTGGTGGTATGAACCACCGCATCACCAAGGATGGGTGACTAGTGAGAAGCAGGGAGGAGAGAAACGGAAACAACATGTGCTGCGAGGTGCTGTCCATAGACCACCTCTGTGTTTACCTAATGGGCAAGTGCTAGTGTGAAAGACTTCAAAAAAGTGAGCGTGCAGCCTGTGTGTAAAGAAAGGAGACCTGCGGTGGGGAAGAACTATATGCGCGTCCGAGGAGGGGGGGGCCATCGCCAGCGTCACGCGCACGACAGGAAGAAAGGGGTGGGAGCCTGGGCACGCATGGCAGATCGTCGCACGTACCCTGACGCCGAGAACCCCACTGTCGGCCGGATGGAAACAAAGGGCCGCCCCGTTGTGGCGCCAAAGAATGACGACGCCTCACACGCGAGGCCACTGGGCGTGGCGCCGATGCGCTGTGGACGCCCGCCCACCACCCCAGGGGGAGGGGGGGAAGGGCGAGCGTGCAGAGCGCATCGCAGCTCCCGGGAACAGGACAAAAAACCCGGCCCGGAGTGGCAGTATCTGCACAATCCGCCATGAAGTGAGGCATGATAGGGTACTAGCGCCAACTGGAGAGCATGGATAGATGTTGTCTCGCCACGTGTACAGCATCTACACATGGATGGCAGGGGAACACTGCCAGCCAAAGTCAAACACCTCCATCCCTATTGCAAAAACAATCAAAAAAGGGGAGTTGGGACTTTACCATCCCGGATTCAGTAGAACAGAAAGGAAATTTGGGACTTTAAATGAGGTGGTGGACTTGGTGTAGAAAACGTGGTCAGTTTTATTGGAATAAAAATATAATACATATGGATGATAACCATCCTAGGAAAAGCATAAAATAAAGTATTCTCATGGTGTACATATGCATACTAGATTCAAATTGCTGAGTAATAGTAAGTTTCATATACAGAAATCAATAACTAAGTAACATCTTAATATACGTATGCATGAAACAATAACATCATATGAGTAGATGTATACATGAAAAACACTAAGTACATATATATATGGCATAATCAGTTTGCCTGACAGCTGGCAGCCAGAGGAAAGATACAGAAATTATGTATAACGTATCTTGGTATGAAGTTGATAGGCATGTCACTACATCCTTAATGCCCGACGCGTTTCTGTGCAAGATACACTTCATCAGGGGCGGATGTGGTAGGGTATCTATAAAAATTGTATAAATTGTAAAAATCAGTTCTAATGTAAGTAAGTACAGCCGGTGAAAAGCTGATGATGTGTTATGCCCTGGGTACTTACATGCCCGTGCGTAGCGACGGTATGCAGAATAGGCAAAACCGGAGCCGTGGAATAGGTCCGTCCCGGGAGCTGAGGCGATGGAGCACCCCATGTCCAAGGGTTAGCACATACAGAAACCCCCAAAGAAAAGGAACGCAGGCCTCTTGTGATGTAGGTGTGAACAGTGATGAAACCCAACAAAAAATGTGGACAAGACCTAAAAATAAAGTGAAAAATGAGCAAGTGACCAAAGGCGGTGGTGGTGGAAAACTAAAAAATATGTGTAGATGTGGTGTATAAGACCGGTGGTGGTATGAACCACCGCATCACCAAGGATGGGTGACTAGTGAGAAGCAGGGAGGAGAGAAACGGAAACAACATGTGCTGCGAGGTGCTGTCCATAGACCACCTCTGTGTTTACCTAATGGGCAAGTGCTAGTGTGAAAGACTTCAAAAAAGTGAGCGTGCAGCCTGTGTGTAAAGAAAGGAGACCTGCGGTGGGGAAGAACTATATGCGCGTCCGAGGAGGGGGGGGCCATCGCCAGCGTCACGCGCACGACAGGAAGAAAGGGGTGGGAGCCTGGGCACGCATGGCAGATCGTCGCACGTACCCTGACGCCGAGAACCCCACTGTCGGCCGGATGGAAACAAAGGGCCGCCCCGTTGTGGCGCCAAAGAATGACGACGCCTCACACGCGAGGCCACTGGGCGTGGCGCCGATGCGCTGTGGACGCCCGCCCACCACCCCAGGGGGAGGGGGGGAAGGGCGAGCGTGCAGAGCGCATCGCAGCTCCCGGGAACAGGACAAAAAACCCGGCCCGGAGTGGCAGTATCTGCACAATCCGCCATGAAGTGAGGCATGATAGGGTACTAGCGCCAACTGGAGAGCATGGATAGATGTTGTCTCGCCACGTGTACAGCATCTACACATGGATGGCAGGGGAACACTGCCAGCCAAAGTCAAACACCTCCATCCCTATTGCAAAAACAATCAAAAAAGGGGAGTTGGGACTTTACCATCCCGGATTCAGTAGAACAGAAAGGAAATTTGGGACTTTAAATGAGGTGGTGGACTTGGTGTAGAAAACGTGGTCAGTTTTATTGGAATAAAAATATAATACATATGGATGATAACCATCCTAGGAAAAGCATAAAATAAAGTATTCTCATGGTGTACATATGCATACTAGATTCAAATTGCTGAGTAATAGTAAGTTTCATATACAGAAATCAATAACTAAGTAACATCTTAATATACGTATGCATGAAACAATAACATCATATGAGTAGATGTATACATGAAAAACACTAAGTACATATATATATGGCATAATCAGTTTGCCTGACAGCTGGCAGCCAGAGGAAAGATACAGAAATTATGTATAACGTATCTTGGTATGAAGTTGATAGGCATGTCACTACATCCTTAATGCCCGACGCGTTTCTGTGCAAGATACACTTCATCAGGGGCGGATGTGGTAGGGTATCTATAAAAATTGTATAAATTGTAAAAATCAGTTCTAATGTAAGTAAGTACAGCCGGTGAAAAGCTGATGATGTGTTATGCCCTGGGTACTTACATGCCCGTGCGTAGCGACGGTATGCAGAATAGGCAAAACCGGAGCCGTGGAATAGGTCCGTCCCGGGAGCTGAGGCGATGGAGCACCCCATGTCCAAGGGTTAGCACATACAGAAACTCCCAAAGAAAAGGAACGCAGGCCTCTTGTGATGTAGGTGTGAACAGTGATGAAACCCAACAAAAAATGTGGACAAGACCTAAAAATAAAGTGAAAAATGAGCAAGTGACCAAAGGCGGTGGTGGTGGAAAACTAAAAAATATGTGTAGATGTGGTGTATAAGACCGGTGGTGGTATGAACCACCGCATCACCAAGGATGGGTGACTAGTGAGAAGCAGGGAGGAGAGAAACGGAAACAACATGTGCTGCGAGGTGCTGTCCATAGACCACCTCTGTGTTTACCTAATGGGCAAGTGCTAGTGTGAAAGACTTCAAAAAAGTGAGCGTGCAGCCTGTGTGTAAAGAAAGGAGACCTGCGGTGGGGAAGAACTATATGCGCGTCCGAGGAGGGGGGGGCCATCGCCAGCGTCACGCGCACGACAGGAAGAAAGGGGTGGGAGCCTGGGCACGCATGGCAGATCGTCGCACGTACCCTGACGCCGAGAACCCCACTGTCGGCCGGATGGAAACAAAGGGCCGCCCCGTTGTGGCGCCAAAGAATGACGACGCCTCACACGCGAGGCCACTGGGCGTGGCGCCGATGCGCTGTGGACGCCCGCCCACCACCCCAGGGGGAGGGGGGGAAGGGCGAGCGTGCAGAGCGCATCGCAGCTCCCGGGAACAGGACAAAAAACCCGGCCCGGAGTGGCAGTATCTGCACAATCCGCCATGAAGTGAGGCATGATAGGGTACTAGCGCCAACTGGAGAGCATGGATAGATGTTGTCTCGCCACGTGTACAGCATCTACACATGGATGGCAGGGGAACACTGCCAGCCAAAGTCAAACACCTCCATCCCTATTGCAAAAACAATCAAAAAAGGGGAGTTGGGACTTTACCATCCCGGATTCAGTAGAACAGAAAGGAAATTTGGGACTTTAAATGAGGTGGTGGACTTGGTGTAGAAAACGTGGTCAGTTTTATTGGAATAAAAATATAATACATATGGATGATAACCATCCTAGGAAAAGCATAAAATAAAGTATTCTCATGGTGTACATATGCATACTAGATTCAAATTGCTGAGTAATAGTAAGTTTCATATACAGAAATCAATAACTAAGTAACATCTTAATATACGTATGCATGAAACAATAACATCATATGAGTAGATGTATACATGAAAAACACTAAGTACATATATATATGGCATAATCAGTTTGCCTGACAGCTGGCAGCCAGAGGAAAGATACAGAAATTATGTATAACGTATCTTGGTATGAAGTTGATAGGCATGTCACTACATCCTTAATGCCCGACGCGTTTCTGTGCAAGATACACTTCATCAGGGGCGGATGTGGTAGGGTATCTATAAAAATTGTATAAATTGTAAAAATCAGTTCTAATGTAAGTAAGTACAGCCGGTGAAAAGCTGATGATGTGTTATGCCCTGGGTACTTACATGCCCGTGCGTAGCGACGGTATGCAGAATAGGCAAAACCGGAGCCGTGGAATAGGTCCGTCCCGGGAGCTGAGGCGATGGAGCACCCCATGTCCAAGGGTTAGCACATACAGAAACTCCCAAAGAAAAGGAACGCAGGCCTCTTGTGATGTAGGTGTGAACAGTGATGAAACCCAACAAAAAATGTGGACAAGACCTAAAAATAAAGTGAAAAATGAGCAAGTGACCAAAGGCGGTGGTGGTGGAAAACTAAAAAATATGTGTAGATGTGGTGTATAAGACCGGTGGTGGTATGAACCACCGCATCACCAAGGATGGGTGACTAGTGAGAAGCAGGGAGGAGAGAAACGGAAACAACATGTGCTGCGAGGTGCTGTCCATAGACCACCTCTGTGTTTACATAATGGGCAAGTGCTAGTGTGAAAGACTTCAAAAAAGTGAGCGTGCAGCCTGTGTGTAAAGAAAGGAGACCTGCGGTGGGGAAGAACTATATGCGCGTCCGAGGAGGGGGGGGCCATCGCCAGCGTCACGCGCACGACAGGAAGAAAGGGGTGGGAGCCTGGGCACGCATGGCAGATCGTCGCACGTACCCTGACGCCGAGAACCCCACTGTCGGCCGGATGGAAACAAAGGGCCGCCCCGTTGTGGCGCCAAAGAATGACGACGCCTCACACGCGAGGCCACTGGGCGTGGCGCCGATGCGCTGTGGACGCCCGCCCACCACCCCAGGGGGAGGGGGGGAAGGGCGAGCGTGCAGAGCGCATCGCAGCTCCCGGGAACAGGACAAAAAACCCGGCCCGGAGTGGCGCTAGTACCCTATCATGCCTCACTTCATGGCGGATTGTGCAGATACTGCCACTCCGGGCCGGGTTTTTTTGTCCTGTTCCCGGGAGCTGCGATGCGCTCTGCACGCTCGCCCTTCCCCCCCTCCCCCTGGGGTGGTGGGCGGGCGTCCACAGCGCATCGGCGCCACGCCCAGTGGCCTCGCGTGTGAGGCGTCGTCATTCTTTGGCGCCACAACGGGGCGGCCCTTTGTTTCCATCCGGCCGACAGTGGGGTTCTCGGCGTCAGGGTACGTGCGACGATCTGCCATGCGTGCCCAGGCTCCCACCCCTTTCTTCCTGTCGTGCGCGTGACGCTGGCGATGGCCCCCCCCTCCTCGGACGCGCATATAGTTCTTCCCCACCGCAGGTCTCCTTTCTTTACACACAGGCTGCACGCTCACTTTTTTGAAGTCTTTCACACTAGCACTTGCCCATTAGGTAAACACAGAGGTGGTCTATGGACAGCACCTCGCAGCACATGTTGTTTCCGTTTCTCTCCTCCCTGCTTCTCACTAGTCACCCATCCTTGGTGATGCGGTGGTTCATACCACCACCGGTCTTATACACCACATCTACACATATTTTTTAGTTTTCCACCACCACCGCCTTTGGTCACTTGCTCATTTTTCACTTTATTTTTAGGTCTTGTCCACATTTTTTGTTGGGTTTCATCACTGTTCACACCTACATCACAAGAGGCCTGCGTTCCTTTTCTTTGGGGGTTTCTGTATGTGCTAACCCTTGGACATGGGGTGCTCCATCGCCTCAGCTCCCGGGACGGACCTATTCCACGGCTCCGGTTTTGCCTATTCTGCATACCGTCGCTACGCACGGGCATGTAAGTACCCAGGGCATAACACATCATCAGCTTTTCACCGGCTGTACTTACTTACATTAGAACTGATTTTTACAATTTATACAATTTTTATAGATACCCTACCACATCCGCCCCTGATGAAGTGTATCTTGCACAGAAACGCGTCGGGCATTAAGGATGTAGTGACATGCCTATCAACTTCATACCAAGATACGTTATACATAATTTCTGTATCTTTCCTCTGGCTGCCAGCTGTCAGGCAAACTGATTATGCCATATATATATGTACTTAGTGTTTTTCATGTATACATCTACTCATATGATGTTATTGTTTCATGCATACGTATATTAAGATGTTACTTAGTTATTGATTTCTGTATATGAAACTTACTATTACTCAGCAATTTGAATCTAGTATGCATATGTACACCATGAGAATACTTTATTTTATGCTTTTCCTAGGATGGTTATCATCCATATGTATTATATTTTTATTCCAATAAAACTGACCACGTTTTCTACACCAAGTCCACCACCTCATTTAAAGTCCCAAATTTCCTTTCTGTTCTACTGAATCCGGGATGGTAAAGTCCCAACTCCCCTTTTTTGATTGTTTTTGCAATAGGGATGGAGGTGTTTGACTTTGGCTGGCAGTGTTCCCCTGCCATCCATGTGTAGATGCTGTACACGTGGCGAGACAACATCTATCCATGCTCTCCAGTTGGCGCTAGTACCCTATCATGCCTCACTTCATGGCGGATTGTGCAGATACTGCCACTCCGGGCCGGGTTTTTTGTCCTGTTCCCGGGAGCTGCGATGCGCTCTGCACGCTCGCCCTTCCCCCCCTCCCCCTGGGGTGGTGGGCGGGCGTCCACAGCGCATCGGCGCCACGCCCAGTGGCCTCGCGTGTGAGGCGTCGTCATTCTTTGGCGCCACAACGGGGCGGCCCTTTGTTTCCATCCGGCCGACAGTGGGGTTCTCGGCGTCAGGGTACGTGCGACGATCTGCCATGCGTGCCCAGGCTCCCACCCCTTTCTTCCTGTCGTGCGCGTGACGCTGGCGATGGCCCCCCCCTCCTCGGACGCGCATATAGTTCTTCCCCACCGCAGGTCTCCTTTCTTTACACACAGGCTGCACGCTCACTTTTTTGAAGTCTTTCACACTAGCACTTGCCCATTAGGTAAACACAGAGGTGGTCTATGGACAGCACCTCGCAGCACATGTTGTTTCCGTTTCTCTCCTCCCTGCTTCTCACTAGTCACCCATCCTTGGTGATGCGGTGGTTCATACCACCACCGGTCTTATACACCACATCTACACATATTTTTTAGTTTTCCACCACCACCGCCTTTGGTCACTTGCTCATTTTTCACTTTATTTTTAGGTCTTGTCCACATTTTTTGTTGGGTTTCATCACTGTTCACACCTACATCACAAGAGGCCTGCGTTCCTTTTCTTTGGGGGTTTCTGTATGTGCTAACCCTTGGACATGGGGTGCTCCATCGCCTCAGCTCCCGGGACGGACCTATTCCACGGCTCCGGTTTTGCCTATTCTGCATACCGTCGCTACGCACGGGCATGTAAGTACCCAGGGCATAACACATCATCAGCTTTTCACCGGCTGTACTTACTTACATTAGAACTGATTTTTACAATTTATACAATTTTTATAGATACCCTACCACATCCGCCCCTGATGAAGTGTATCTTGCACAGAAACGCGTCGGGCATTAAGGATGTAGTGACATGCCTATCAACTTCATACCAAGATACGTTATACATAATTTCTGTATCTTTCCTCTGGCTGCCAGCTGTCAGGCAAACTGATTATGCCATATATATATGTACTTAGTGTTTTTCATGTATACATCTACTCATATGATGTTATTGTTTCATGCATACGTATATTAAGATGTTACTTAGTTATTGATTTCTGTATATGAAACTTACTATTACTCAGCAATTTGAATCTAGTATGCATATGTACACCATGAGAATACTTTATTTTATGCTTTTCCTAGGATGGTTATCATCCATATGTATTATATTTTTATTCCAATAAAACTGACCACGTTTTCTACACCAAGTCCACCACCTCATTTAAAGTCCCAAATTTCCTTTCTGTTCTACTGAATCCGGGATGGTAAAGTCCCAACTCCCCTTTTTTGATTGTTTTTGCAATAGGGATGGAGGTGTTTGACTTTGGCTGGCAGTGTTCCCCTGCCATCCATGTGTAGATGCTGTACACGTGGCGAGACAACATCTATCCATGCTCTCCAGTTGGCGCTAGTACCCTATCATGCCTCACTTCATGGCGGATTGTGCAGATACTGCCACTCCGGGCCGGGTTTTTTGTCCTGTTCCCGGGAGCTGCGATGCGCTCTGCACGCTCGCCCTTCCCCCCCTCCCCCTGGGGTGGTGGGCGGGCGTCCACAGCGCATCGGCGCCACGCCCAGTGGCCTCGCGTGTGAGGCGTCGTCATTCTTTGGCGCCACAACGGGGCGGCCCTTTGTTTCCATCCGGCCGACAGTGGGGTTCTCGGCGTCAGGGTACGTGCGACGATCTGCCATGCGTGCCCAGGCTCCCACCCCTTTCTTCCTGTCGTGCGCGTGACGCTGGCGATGGCCCCCCCCTCCTCGGACGCGCATATAGTTCTTCCCCACCGCAGGTCTCCTTTCTTTACACACAGGCTGCACGCTCACTTTTTTGAAGTCTTTCACACTAGCACTTGCCCATTAGGTAAACACAGAGGTGGTCTATGGACAGCACCTCGCAGCACATGTTGTTTCCGTTTCTCTCCTCCCTGCTTCTCACTAGTCACCCATCCTTGGTGATGCGGTGGTTCATACCACCACCGGTCTTATACACCACATCTACACATATTTTTTAGTTTTCCACCACCACCGCCTTTGGTCACTTGCTCATTTTTCACTTTATTTTTAGGTCTTGTCCACATTTTTTGTTGGGTTTCATCACTGTTCACACCTACATCACAAGAGGCCTGCGTTCCTTTTCTTTGGGGGTTTCTGTATGTGCTAACCCTTGGACATGGGGTGCTCCATCGCCTCAGCTCCCGGGACGGACCTATTCCACGGCTCCGGTTTTGCCTATTCTGCATACCGTCGCTACGCACGGGCATGTAAGTACCCAGGGCATAACACATCATCAGCTTTTCACCGGCTGTACTTACTTACATTAGAACTGATTTTTACAATTTATACAATTTTTATAGATACCCTACCACATCCGCCCCTGATGAAGTGTATCTTGCACAGAAACGCGTCGGGCATTAAGGATGTAGTGACATGCCTATCAACTTCATACCAAGATACGTTATACATAATTTCTGTATCTTTCCTCTGGCTGCCAGCTGTCAGGCAAACTGATTATGCCATATATATATGTACTTAGTGTTTTTCATGTATACATCTACTCATATGATGTTATTGTTTCATGCATACGTATATTAAGATGTTACTTAGTTATTGATTTCTGTATATGAAACTTACTATTACTCAGCAATTTGAATCTAGTATGCATATGTACACCATGAGAATACTTTATTTTATGCTTTTCCTAGGATGGTTATCATCCATATGTATTATATTTTTATTCCAATAAAACTGACCACGTTTTCTACACCAAGTCCACCACCTCATTTAAAGTCCCAAATTTCCTTTCTGTTCTTCAGGTACATTGTTTAAAGGACCATAGAAGAAGTATTTATTGATGGTAATTAGACTTGAGGGGGTAACAATGGGATCAAGGAGTTGTTGATAAGCGGGAGTGCAAATTGGGGTGGTTTATGACTACAGCTGTTCACAGCTGGGAGTTGTCTGTTTGAAAGACTAAAGCTAATCAAAGTCCTAAATTGAAACGGCCAATCAAATTGCTCAGCCATTCAATATTTAGTGAATATAACACGGCATTCAGTCTATAGGTTTGGGGGAGTGAGGCTTGTCTTTGTATGAGTGAGGCTTGTCTGTGTATGCACACTCGGACCTAAGACATGGGGTTCTGAATTATATCTCCTCTGTCGGATTTCTTTGTCATCTGTGGACTTTGGACTTTTTTCTGTGTTGGAAGTCAATAAAGTGCATCTCTCTGGAAGAATTGGGTTGCTGCGGAAGAGTACTTACATCATCATTATAATACCTAAATATTAATTATCTATACACCCAATACAATTAATATACACGATCACTACATTGTTGCCGTTCAAGCGACCAGAAGAGATCACTACAGCAAGGTGTGAATCTCGCCGATAAAAGCAGCAAGATTGACTTCCTTTTCTAGTCCCGTCGCACCTGAGTCACGTTCAAAATGAATGGACTTGTCCATGTGTGGGCAAGTCCGTTCATTCTGAAAGTCCGCCGTAACTCCGTTGAAAGTCTGTTGGAAAGACGGACGGACTTAGCCCGCCGCAAAGTCCGGTCGTGTGTGGGCAAGTCCGTCCATTTTAAAGTCCAGCGCACCTGGCGGACAAAGTCCGTCAGAAAGTGTGCCAGACCAAGTAGGCCAGAAAGTCCGACCGTGTGTACACGGCATTACACTGACCTGCCTGACCTACGTACACTGACCTACATTATACACTGACCTGCCTGACCTACATACACTGACCACTGACCTGCCTGACCTACATACACTGACCTACATACATTGACCTGCCTGACCTACATACACTGACCTGCCTGACCTATATACACTGACCACTGACCTGCCTGACCTACATACACTGACCTGCCTTACCTACATACACTGACCACTGACCTGCCTGACCTACATACACTGACCACTGACCTGCCTGACCTACATACACTGACCTGCCTTACCTACATACACTGACCACTGACCTGCCTGACCTACATACACTGACCACTGACCTGCCTGACCTACATACACTGACCACTGACCAACATACACTGACCACTGACCTGCCTGACCTATATACACTGACCTGCCTGACGTACATACACTAACCACTGACCTGCCTGACCTACATACACTGACCACTGACCTGCCTGAACTACATACTCTGACCACTGACCTGCCTGACCTACATACACTGACCTGCCTTACCTACATACACTGACCACTGACCTGCCTGACCTACATACACTGACCAATGACCTGCTTGAACTACATACAGTGACCTGCCTGACCTACATACACTGACCACTGACTTGCCTGACCTACATACACTGACCTGCCTGACTTACATACACTGACCTGCCTTACCTACATACACTGACCTGCCTTACCTACATACACTGACCTACATACAGTGACCCGCCTGACCTACATACACTGACCTGCCTGACCTACATACTCTGACCTGCCTGACCTACATGCACTGACCACTGACCTGCCTGACCTACATACACTGACCTGCCTGACCTACATACACTGACGTGCCTGACCTACATACTCTGACCTGCCTGACCTACATGCACTGACCACTGACCTGCCTGACCTACATACACTGACCTGCCTGACCTACATACACTGACGTGCCTGACCTACATACACTGACCACTGACCTGCCTGACCTACATACACTGACCACTGACCTGCCTAACCTACATACACTGACCGCTGACCTGCCTGACCTACAGTCAGGTCCATAAATATTGGGACATCGACACAATTCTATTGGATTGGAAATGAAACAAACAAGATGTGCTTTAACTTCAGACTTTCAGCTTTAATTTGAGGGTATTTACATCTAAATCAGGTGAATGGTGTGGGAATTACAACAGTTTGTATATGTGCCTCCCACTTTTTAAGGGACCAAAAGTAATGGGACAGATTAACAATCATCCATCAAACTTTCACTTTTAAATACTTGGTTGCAAATCCTTTGCAGTCAATTACAGCCTGAAGTCTGGAATGCATAGACATCACCAGATGCTGGGTTTCATGCCTGGTGATGCTCTGCCAGGCCTCTACTGCAACTGTCTTCAGTTCCTGCTTGTTCTTGGGGCATTTTACCTTCAGTTTTGTCTTCAGCAAGTGAAATGCATGCTCAATCGGATTCAGGTCAGGTGATTGACTTGGCCATTGCATAACATTCCAAGTCTTTCCCTTAAAAAACTCTTTGGTTGCTTTCGGAGTATGCTTCGGGTCATTGTCCATCTGCACTGTGAAGCGCCGTCCAATGAGTTCTGAAGCATTTTGCTGAATATGAGCAGATAATATTGCCCTAAACACTTCAGAATTCATCCTGCTGCTTTTGTCAGCAGTCACATCATCAATAAATACAAGAGAAGCAGTTCTATTGGCCGCCATACATGCCCACGCCATGACACTACCACCACCATGCTTCACTGATGAGGTGGTATGCTTTGGATCATGAACAGTTCCTTTCCTTGTCCATACTCTTTTCTTCCATAGGCGTGCGCAGCCTATTGGACTAGGATGTGCACCCCAAAACTCAAACACACACGTGTGTGGGTATTTATATATATACACACACACAGATATTATATATATATATATATATATATATCTATGTATGTAGCACTGACCCCCGAAGGAGCTGCTGAAATAATTTGAGTTGTTGCCGCCGTCACCCCTTACCTGTAGCTTCACCACATCAAGAACCTAGAGTCCATGTTGAGCTTTGTATCTACCAATGTACGCACCAGTCACTTTAGTATTTTTTTCACTGCTTTAATGAAAGAACTTGAAGGAAGTAGCAGTGAAGAGTTAGAAAGGGAGTTGCAGGAATATTCCAAATACCTTTGTAAGATCATTGAGGGATTGTAGATCTTAGAAACGATTATACCTTTAGTCCAAAGATCTTTGCCCACCCGGATAGGTCTCTCTCACTGACCTAGCAGCCGGAATGGAGCACAAACAAAAAATCTCTGCCACAGACTTTAAAGGAACAAAATTGCTATACGATCCTCTGCCACAGAATGTAGTATTAGTTGAACAGTCCTCTGCCACAGGACGTAATGGTTTTAGATGAACAGCGACACAGTACCAGAACCTTTAAGCCGACCCGGCAGTACTGTGCGGTAAGTTAGGTTAGAATGCATCCTCCAATTGAGTCACCAGGCCCCTCTTGAGAACAGCCTTCCGCACGGTCCTCTCGAAGATGAGTCCTCCCCTGGATCTTCTCAATTGCTTGGCTTCTTCCCGCAGGACAGACAGCACAGGACCACTTCTAAACCAGCAGGCCCTAGATGACCTCTGGGCCCACTTATAGTAATGCAGCCTTGGGCCAGCATGGCCCCGAGACTGAAAGGAAGCTGTCTCATACCTTTAGGCCAGGAGGGCCAGCAGGTAAAAGAGAACCAAAAATGGCATCTGCCCCTTAAGTACTCTCTCCCAGAATGCATAGCAGTGGACCACCTCTGCCGAGTTGCCTCTGAGAAAGAAGAGCACTCAATACACTTCAGCCTGTTGCTTTTCAACATCGGCCTGTGGTGACAACGACACCTACAGGCGACAGTGTGAAACTGCACACAACACAACCAATGCTGGAACAGAGGCTAATTTAGCCACAGATTAAATCTGAACTATTAAATCTGAAAGAAGGTTACGAGGGGCGTGGCCAAGACCGGCATGTGAGAAGAAGTGTGTCTCACAGCTCCTCTCCAGCACAGCTCACCGATCCTCTCCCAGCAGCGATCCAGAGCTAAAAAACGGCTATCCAGCTGGCTACCGACCCACTTACCCTCCTGGATCAACCACCGGCTTTGTGCACCCGGGGGAAAGCAAAAAAAAAGGAGGAAGAAATGACCTCCGAAATCCAAGATGGCGCTGCCGCGGCCCTGGCACAGCGCACACCGCGAGGTACTGAGAAGTCCAGAGAGGCAGCTAATAAGAAGACCCAGAAGCTACAGGGTAAGGAGTACTCAAGGGACATGCTATACTATGCCCAAAAGCTGGGGGGGCCCCAGGATCAAAGCGCAGGGGGCTCTGCTGAACTGCCTCATGCTGAGGATCGCAGGCCAGGGGAGCTGAGTTCACTGCACACTGACATGCAGGGAGAAACAGACGCTGCTGCTGAGAGGCCCTCCTCACTCCACATAGACACTGATACAGAAGAGTCTGAACAACCAACTCTAGCTGATATACTCAGGGCTGTGCATGTCTGCACAGCGTCTGTGAACACTCTTAAAGAGCAATTTGGGGGGCTGAGAGAGGATGTATCCCTGTTGAGACAGGATCTGCAAAAGATCAGAGAGCGTACAACTGCAGTGGAAAGCAGAGTGAGTGACATTGAAGACCAACTCCCGCCAGTTGCTCGGGAGGCACATGCGGCCTATCAACTTGCTAAAGACACTAATAATAGAGCAGATGATATGGAAAATCGCTTGAGACGCAATAACATACGCATTATAGGTCTGCCAGAGAAAACGGAAGGAAGAGATGTTACAACATTTGTAGAAAACTGGCTAGTCGAAATATTTGGAAGAGAAATCTTTTCCCCATTCTTTACGGTGGAGAGGGCGCATCGCACGCCAGGCCGCCCACTACAACCGGGAGCCCCCCCCAGACCCATCCTTGCCCGACTTATGCATCACCGGGACAGAGAAGCAGTTCTAAGGCATGCACGGGAGAAAGCTAATGTCCAGGTGAATGGGGTCAGAGTGTCGTTTTACCCCGACTTCTCAGCTGAGGTCCAAAAATGCAGAGCTAAATTCTCGGATGTGAAAAGGCGCCTAAGAGCTCTGCAGCTTCCCTATGCTATGCTGTACCCGGCCAAGCTTAGAGTGACCGCCGACAGACAGGCCCATTTCTTTGAATCAGCACAAGATGCAGCCATGTGGTTGGACCGCAACGAACAGGCCTTAAGACGCCGAGCCAGAGAAGAAGGAGACGATCCCGCCTGAGGTATACCGAAGTAGACGACTTCTGGAGAACTATACTGTTGAATCACAGTAAGATTGTTTGCAGCTCACTTATTGTCCTTGAATACTGTGGACATTCCCCTCTAGATCCTGCAGTGTCCACTACCCATATTCCTTTGCCTGGGGGAATGTTTCTGCCTTATGCTGCTGGGAGCCTTGATATTGCTACGCGATCAGTGAGCTATCTTGTGAAGTAGGCAAGAGAAAATGTGTTCTTTCTAAGTGAGAGATGAATCGAGAAGGCCACGTTGGCTTTGGTTTCATTACCATTTACATGGGCTTGTCCGGTTGACAGCGTGGCTCTTGGTTTTTGTTGTTTTTTTTTTACCACAGTTTTTTTACTCATACCGAGATATTTGCTACCGAGGAGATCTTTACTGGAAGTACCGCACCTTACTAACTTTCATCACCGTGGTCATTGAAGTTACAATCAAGCTTGAATTTCCTGGCTGGACACAACGGGAGAAGACAAAGACCCCAGCATTTTCTTTTGGGGAAGCTCCCCCAACCACTTTTGCCCCTGATGATTCAGGTATATCGGGGGGAAATCTGAACGAGACTCTTAAGCGGTCCCAACCCCTGAAGTCATGCTTAGTTTTGCCCAATGGTTGAACTGCCAATAATTTCCTGGAATGTAAGAGGTTTGAGCTCCCCCCTTAAACGTATGATGATTTCCACATGTTTGAAAAAATACCACCCTATGATTTTATGCATGCAAGAGACCCATTTAACGGCCAAAACCAGGTGCTGTCTCAAGTATGCATGGGTGGGGAAAGCTTATCACTCCACTCACACCTCGTACTCAAGGGGGGTGAGTGTAGTGATCCATAACTCTGTAGATTTTCAGGAATTTGATGTATGCGTAGATGATGAGGGACAATATGTATTTTTACATTGCAGAATTGGAAAGCTGAACTGTATATTGGCTTGTGTGTACGTGCCCCCGCCATTCACGGTGGCTGTTCTCCGGCTATTGCTCACTTATTTAGAGGGCCGACCGGATTTGCCGTTGTTGATAGTGGGGGACTTCAATTGCTGGTTGAGTCCCTCTGTGGACAGGCACCCCTGTTTGGGGGCCCCTGCGACGCAGAGAGACTCTCCATTGCTTAGATTGCTTAATGAGGTTGGGTGGGTAGATATATGGAGACTAAGGAATCCGAATGAAAGGCAGTTCTCCTGTTTCTCCAAGACCCACGGGACGTTGTCTAGAATTGATTTGGCTGTGGGTAACCTCGCCATGCTCCCGTCCGTCTCAGAAGTGCTGTATAAGCCCCGTAGTGTCTCAGACCACTCGCATTTAGTGATTAGCCTGATTATATCCCCGAAATCTGGGCTCCCTAGAGTCCCATGGAAATTCAACGCCTTCTGGCTGAAACTATTTCTAACACACGGAGAGATGGAGCGGAGCATGGGGGAATTTTTGAACGCCCGGGAATTTTTACAGTCCCCGATGGAACAGTGGGACGCTTTTAAGGCCTATATGAGAGGGTTGCTCATTTCAGAAATAGGCAAGGTAAAGAAGAACTCATCAGAGCATAAGGAGGAACTTGAAAGACAGGTAGGGGCCCTGGAGGAGTCCTATGTGCGTACCCCGACCGACTCCGCCAGAGAGGCATGGCAGTCAGCTCAATCTGCTTATGAGCGGCTGCTGTCCTCAACGGCGGAGAAAAAGCTGTTCTTCTCCAGGTTGGCGTTCTATGAGGAGGGTGAAAGTACTGGACGTCTCCTGGCGAGGATAGCCAACTCCCAACAGCGCTCACCGACAATAGGAGCCATTAAAACATCTGAGGGTAGATTAGTGAGCTCCCCTGACCTTATATTGGTAGAATTGGCTAAATTCTATGAGGGTCTATACCTTCCAACGGGGCAATATACCCCGGAGGAACTAGTGGACTATCTACAGGACATTGACTTCCCACACCTCACCAATAGCCAAAGGGAGGCTCTGGATGCCCCCCTCACTTTAGAAGAACTACAGACGGCTTTGGCGGCATTCCCAAATTGTAAGGCCCCCGGGGTGGACGGGATACCTATAGAGATCTATAAACAATACGCGGAAATACTTTTGCCTAAATTGCTAATGGTTTTCAATGCGGCTCGGGAGAAACGGAGGATGCCCCCCTCTATGACCACGGCGAATATAGTACTCATACTGTAACCGGGAAAGGACCCGACAGACCCTGGCTCATATAGGCCCATATCCTTACTATAGAGTGATATTAAACTTCTAGCCAAGGTCCTCGCGCTGAGATTAAACGGCGCCATCACAAGTATTATTCACCCGGATCAGGCAGGGTTTATGCCCAATAAGTCTACGGCGGTTAACCTGAGAAGGCTCTATCTTAATATGCAATCTGCGGCCGACAATGTGGGGCAACGGGCTTTGTTATCACTGGACGCTATGAAGGCCTTTGATAGCGTTGAGTGGGAGTACTTGTGGGGAGTCCTTGAGCGTTTCGGGTTCGGAGAAGTATTTATATCATGGGTGCGCTTGTTGTACCACAACCCGCAAGCGGCTATTCGGGCGTCGGGAGCTATGTCATACACCTTTAATTTAGGGAGAGGCACGAGGCAGGGGTGTCCTTTGTCACCCCTGCTTTTTGCATTAGCCATAGAACCCCTCGCGATTAAAGTAAGGGCTAACCCTGACATTGTCGGATTTCGATACGGAGACAAGCAGGAAAAATTGATGCTATATGCGGACGATACCATGATCCTGCTTGGAGACGTAGACAAATCTCTCACAGAAGCCATGACCACCATAGTGGAGTTCGGTAGGTACTCGGGACTCCAGATTAACTGGACCAAATCCTCTCTAATGCTTATTGATGAAGGGGGGGTCCCACCTGACAATAACATGGTACCCCTGACTACTTCGCTCAGATACCTGGGGATCCAGGTGACACCTAGGATCAGAGATTACGCTAGATTAAATGTTTCCCCACTGCTACAAAAATTTAGAGAACGGATTAAAACATGGAATTCGCTCTGTCTGTCGGTTGCAGGCAGGGTGAATCTGATAAAAATGATTTTAATGCCCCAACTTTTATACGTACTTCATAACGCACCCATGGTAGTGACCTTAAAGACGTTCAGAATTATCAATTCCCTCTTTAGATTACTTATATGGAAAGGCTGTTCACCCAGGATTAAACTTGAACATCTCCAGTGTCCTAAAGATGAGGGTGGGCTTGCCCTTCCCAATCCCTGGCTCTACTATGTAGCTGCGCAGCTGCAGCAATTAATAGGTTTAATGCACACAAACACAGAGAAAGAGAGAATTACGTGTAGTTCCTCTGAAATGGTGATGCTGCACACAGTAAAAAGAGACTCTGTCCCGATGGCTTTGGAGGCGTTGGATTTTGCTAAGTCAAATAAGCAATACCCGACCTATGATTTAATTCATAAAATCTGGTCCAAGACCAAATATATACAGGGAGTGACAGGGTATACAGATTACAGCCCAATATGGTTTAATGCTGCGTACCCAGAAATAGCCAAGATACAACATGGGGCGCAGTGGAGGAAATATGGAGTGCTGTATATCAGACAGATCTTTCAAAATGGGAAAATGCACACATTTGAGGCTCTACGGGGGATCTTTGGGTTACCACAGTCCATGCAGTTTTACTACATGCAATTGAAACATGCTGTGGTGGCTCAGAGTAAATCCTCAGATTGGATCACCTCACCCACACCTTTGTTTAATTTGATTGCAGGGATTACCAACACTAAGGGATTTATTTCTCAATGTTACAGTATGCTACTACAGAGCTTTCTAAGTAAACATCCTTTGGGTATGCGGACAAAATGGGAGAAAGATGTTGGTCCTCTTGATGGAGATCAATGGGAGGAGGTGTTGCAGGCGGTACCTATTTGCTCTCTAAACGTCACGCAGAGATTAACACAACTATATATCATTCTTAGAGTATACTATACCCCCCATAGATTGCATGTTATGGGCCTTCGGCCCACTCCACTCTGTACCAGATGTAAAAGGGAACATGGGGACCTGATCCACCTACTGTGGAGGTGCCCAAAGCTCCATCTCTATTGGAGGGGGGTGGTGGACACCGTTAACAGGGTATTTCAGGTTACGATGCCCACTGATCCAAAACACTGCTTGCTTAATGTAATAGATGAGCTGGGATGGGAGGAAAGTACTAGAGTGGCAATTACTAGAGTTATGTTTATGGCACGGAAACTAATAATGACACATTGGATATCAGAAGAGCCTCCTGCTCATAAAGAGTGGATTAATGTTATAGGGGAACTGCTGTGGAAGGAAAAAATAATTTACCAACACAGAGGTTGCCCGCAGAAATTTGAGAAAATTTGGGGATCCTGGCTAAATGTCCCTGGGCTTGCCCCGGTGGATTTGGTTGTGGGCAGATTGTTGGGTATGGGTATGTGAGATATCATATGTCATACTGTCGAAACCATTTTTTCCAGATGTATATACCAGTGTATAATTTGCCTTCTTATCATATCCAATGTGAGACACTGGGGGATGTTAACTAATTATTTAACAAAAGTAATAATAAACAATAAAAAAAAAAAAATGAATAATAAAAGGGGGTATTAAGGTGTTTACAAGCCAAGTAGATAGATTGTTCAATGTCTCAGGAAATGCTAGATTATTTATACAAACTGCGGTGCAGGCATTTATGATGTCACTCAAGGTAAATTGTTATATTGAATACAAATATAATGTCGGTATGTTTTTCTATATGTTTTTTCTCAATAAAAACTTGTTTTTGGATAAAAAAAAGAAAGAAGGTTACAATTTCAAACATTAATCAACATATGTTCACATCAGTCATGTTACAGGAACCTCACTATCTATCTGCAATGCCTCTAACAGCTTAACAGGAGATCTGGTTTTACCTGAAAAAGAACAAAATGAAACACACAAAAAAATACATCAGCATCACTAATCAGTTAGGAGCAAAGCCTCACTTCCAAGAGAATGAAACTTTCTTCCTCACATTCTCCTTTGTATGAAAGATGAACTAAAACTAACTTAAAAGTCCATCCCTATCTCTGGGAAAATTCCACTATTTAGCAGAAGAAATCTAGTATAACAAAGAGTCTTTGGATATAGGAGTGCTGAGGTAAATGAAATCTCTTGACCACGAAGTTCTCTAAACCCTAGCACTATCTGGCTATATACCCCAAAGTTTTCTTTTCTTTAGCAAAGCAGAGACAACAGTCCCTTTGCATTATCACCAATAAAACTGGGGATCTGGCAGAGTCAGTTTCTTCCCCTGTTTATCCAAGGTGGTGATAAAATAAACAATGTCATCTTTTCCAGGTCTGCAAATGACCACTTTGTCAGCATAGATGTGCCGACCGTAATTCCAATGTAGCAAACACCCATTGAACCGTTCATCCATAGCAGCAGAATAACCAAGCTTTCTGGAAAGGTTTTGGTACAGACAAATAGTCCCAGACAGCTTCACGGTACCACTGCTCTTGATTAGCCTCAATTTCCTGCATTACTTCTTGAGTAACATAAGGAAATTCCAGACCATACTCTGTAGCAACTCGTTTGGTGAGTACTCTCTGCAGTCGGGCAAGTTTAGCTCTGTTTTTTCCCAATCCAGGAGGCACACAAGGATTTTAGCGATTTGCGCACCATAGATCCGATGGGCATCGACTCAGACTCAAGCGAACCAATAATTTTAGACAATGTCTCTTGGGTAGTGCTGTGTGGCTCCACACATAGTGATGTCTTCCCAGAATCCAGTGCTATCCATTCTGAGAAGGTAAAGGTAGAAGCAATATCTTCACCCTGGGCCCACAATAATTCCTGTGACATTGTCTCAATCAAATCATCATCGCCGGAGAGATCTGACAGAGAATCTATCTCCGAGTCTCTCAACTCTTCTGCTGGTAAATATTTACAAAGAGTCCCAGATATGTTCCCCTTTGATCTCTCACCTGTTCCTGTTGTGGACTTCTCCGGATTCATGCTTTTCTCCGGCTCCAGTTCAGGTAGTCTCTGGGGTAGGCCTCGACCACGGCCGCAGGAAGCCTTCACATATCCCACCTTCCTCGGGACAGGTGCAGCGGGAATAGGTGTAGTGGAAGTAGAAACAAAGGTGATGTCCGCTGATGAAGCCGTAACAGCGACATCTCCCTCAGAAACACTCACGGTAGCAGATGAGACTAAGGCCTGTTGCTCTCCTGCAGTAATGGCAGTAGTTTCCACCATAGCGATCCCTGTAGCCCAGTCCACTCAGTAAGCACGGGGCGACATTGTAGGTTGCTCCACTGTGAATACGTATTCTCCGCACTGCAAACATCGGACAAATGGATGGAGATGTATGGCCAGTCCCTCACACTTACGGCAAAGCATGCCCAGCCCTTCAATATCTCCAACAGCGTATAACACGAACCGCCCCTGCGGCTTCAAACGGATGCCGGTATCCGTCAGCAGGGTTCCAGTTAGCATAGCACCCGAGGCGGTACTTGTAGGGAACATCTTGGACCCCATGGCCGATGGTATCAGTGGAAAAGAAGACATGGCTGCACTCTGATCCTCTCAGTATGATCAGGAGGCTTCTCTTCTCCTTTGACGCCAGACACACACACACGTGTCTTACGCAGCAGCAAGCAGGTGTAGCTCCTCCCACTTGCTCCTCTGATCACGTAGCTCCCGGGCTTTTACTTCTCACCCGCAGCCTACGCAGTCAGAAATGTGATCCTGCAATTTAACCCCTTCTTTTCCTGGAGAAAGTGACAAAGTCCAGAAACCTCTTTTTTTTTAGCATAGACTCTCGGTGAAATACTTCTCAGAGTTGCTTAGGGCAACGGCAAACAATTGCCCCCACATCTAGCACTGACCCCCGAGGATCTGCTGAAATAATTTGGGTTGTTGCCATCACCCCTTACCTGTAGCTTCACCACATCAAGAACCTAGACTCCACGTTGAGCTTTGTATCCACCAATGTGCGCACCACTCACTTTAGTATTTTTTTCAATGCTTTAATGAAAGGACTTGAAAGAAGTAGCAATGAAGAGGTAGAAAGGGAGTTGCAGGAAAATTCAAATATCTTTGTCAGATCATTGAAGGATTGTAGATCTTAGAAACGATTATACCTTCAGTCCAAAGATCTTTAAAGGAACAAAATTGCTATATGATCCTCTGCCACAGGATGTAGTATTAGATGAACAGTCCTCTGCCACAGGACATAATGGTTTTTAGATGAACAGCGACACAGTACCAGAACCTTTAAGCTGACCGGTCAGTACTGTGCGGTAAGTTAGGTTAGGATGCATCCTCCAATTGAGTCACCAGGCCCCTCTTGAGACCAGCCTTCCGCACGGTCCTCACCAAGATGAGTCCTCCCCTGGATCTTCTTAATTGCTTGGCTTCTTCCCGCAGGACAGACAGCACAGGACCACCTCTAAACCAGCGGGCCCCAGACGACCTCTGGGCCCACAGCATGGCCCCGAGACTGAAAGGAAGCCGTCACATACCTTTAGTCCAGGAGGGCCAGCAGGTAAAAGAGAACCAAAAATGGCATCTGCCCCTTAAGTACTCTCTCCCAGAATGCATAGCAGTGGACCACCTCTGCCGAGTTGCCTCTGAGAAAGAAGAGCACTCAATACACTTCAGCCTGTTGCTTTTCAACACTGGCCTGTGGTGACAGCGACACCTACAGGCGACAGTGTGAAACTGCACACAACACAGCCAACGCTGGAACAGAGGCTAATTTAGCCATAGATTAAATCTGAACTATGTACAGAACAGACAACCCACTAAATTTACATATAAACGCCTGACCAACAGGAGCAGGGCGTTACACATATATACAGACTCACGCTTTTGAATAAATGTAAACAAATATTTTGAAATGTGTTAAAAACAATTTTTAATATTTCAATACATTTTACATCTTATGGCAGAGCTGGTCAGAGGGAGAAAGTGGGGATGAGAGAGGCTGGGGATGGGATCAGTTGGCAGTGGTGGTGGGGGGAGGGGAATGGGATCAGTGGCATTGCTGGGGGGATGGAATGAGTGGAAGTGCTGGAGGGCATGGGATCAGTGGCAGTGCTGGAGAGGGGGGGTGAACAGCGGCAGTGCTAGAGGGTTGATAGGATCAGTGGCAGTTGTGGTGGGGGGTACTGGGATCAGTGGCAGTACTAGGGTGGGATGAGTGGCAGTGGTGTGGGGGGGTGGGGGTCAGTGGCAGTGCTAGGGGATGGATGAGATCAGTGGAAGTGCTGGGGGGATGGGATGAGTGGAAGTGTTGGAAAGTTGATGGGATCAGGGGTGTTGATGGTGGTTGTGGTGGGGGGGTGGTAATGGGATCACTGGCAGTACTGGGGGGGAATGGGATGAGTGGCAAGGTTGGGGGGATCATTGGCAGTGCTGGGGGTTGATGGGATTAGTGGCAGTGGTGGGGGTTGTGGTGGGGGGAATTGATGGCAGTACTGGGGGGATGAGTGGCAGTGGAGGATGGAGGCAGTGGAAGTAGCAATACTGGGGGGGGAGATAGGATGAGTGGCAGTGTTGAGGGGCATGAGATCAGTGGCAGCAGTGGTGGAGGGGTGGGATCAGTGACAGTGCTTGGTGGGGGAGATAGGATGAGTGGCAGTGCTGGGGGGCATGGCATCAGCGTGGTGGGGGATGGGATCGGTGGCAGTGCTGGGTGGGGGGTTGGATGGGATTTGTGGCAGTGCTGGGTGGGGGGATGGATGGGATGATCGGTGGCAGTGCTGGGTGGCGGGGGGATGGATGAGATCGGTTGCAGTGCTGGGTGGGGGGAGGGATGGGATCGGTGGCAGTGCTGGGTGGGGGGAGGGATGGGATCGGTGGCAGTGCTGGGTGGGGGGATGGATGGGATCAGTGGCAGTGCTGGGTGGGGGGGTTGGATGGGATCAGTGGCAGTGCTGGGTGGGGGGATGGATGGGATCAGTAACAGTGCTGGATGGGGGGATTGATGGGATCGGTGGCACTGCTGGATGGGGGGATGGATGGGATCAGTGGCACTCACTTGCTCTCAGTGTGGACTCCATGCTTGCTGTGTCTCTGGCTCCCTCCATGCTGGCTTCACATGTTTCCTCATACAGTGGAGACTTCCTCCGCTCTTCCTACTTGATCAGATGGCTCTTCAAGTCCCCCGGATGCCACACCCCCATCGGCCTGCTGCTGTAAATTTAATGATTGGAGCCGCGGAGAAGCCGGGTGGGCGGTCCTGCAGCAGTTACTTAGAATGAAGGAGTCAGGGGGAGCTGGGAGGCATTCAATGGCTGTAGGGCGGAAAATGCAGAGCATCGGTTGTTCTATATGCCGCCTGCTGCCCTTCTCATCCAGGTGTAGACAAGTATGTCAGGGGATTAGGGTGTGCCCTGGTACAAGTTGATCTTGGTCTCATCTGTCCATAGGATGTTCCAGAACTGTGAAGGCTTTTTTAGATGTTGTTTGGCAAACTCTAATCTGGCCTTCCTGTTTTTGAGGCGCACCAATGGTTTACATCTTGTGGTGAACCCTCTGTATTCACACTGGTGAAGTTTTCTCTTGATTGTTGACTTTGACACACATACACCTACCTCCTGGAGAGTGTTTTTGATCTGGCCAACTGTTGTGAAGGGTGTTTTCTTCACCAGGGAAAGAAATCTTCGGTCATCCACCACAATTGTTTTTTGTGGTCTTTCGGGTCTTTTGGTGTTGCTGAGCTCACCGGTGCGTTCTTTCTTTTTAAGGATGTTCCAATCAGTTGATTTGGCCACACCTAATGTTTTTGCTATCTCCCTGGTGGGTTTGTTTTGTTTTTTTCAGCCTAATGATGGCTTGCTTCACTGATAGTGACAGCTCTTTAGATCTCACATTGAGAGTTGACAGCAACAGATTCCAAATGCAAATAGCACACTTGAATTGAACTCTGGACCTTTTATCTGCTCCTTGTAAATGGGATGATGAGGAAATAACACACATGGAACAGCTGAGCAGCCAATTGTCCCATTACTTTTGGTCCCTTAAATAGTGGGAGGCACATATACAAACTGTTGTAATTCCTACACCGTTCACCTGATTTGGATGTAAATACCCTCACAATAAAGCTGAAAGTCTGCAGTTAAAGCACATCTTGTTTGTTTCATTTCAAATCCATTGTGGCCAAAAAAGATTGGAATTGTGTTGATGTCCCAATATTTATGGACCTAACTGTACATACACTGACCTGCCTGACCTACATACACTGACCTGCCTGACCTGCTGTCAGGGAAGACAGGCTTTCCATGTAAGCACCCGGCGTGCACGCATGCGTACTAGCACTTTAAGACACACACCTGTCACTAATACTGAAGTCAAGCGGGCTATTTAAACAGGGCTCCTACAGAGGTTCATTGCTGTTTGGTCTGCAGCTCCTGTGTTGTATCCTGTTTCCTGTGTGACCTCTGATTCTGATCCAGCTTGTTGTTACCTGTGATTGCCTGCTGCCTGTTCTGATCCCGGCTTCCCATAGACTCTGATCCTGCCTGCTGATTCTGTCTGCTGATCTTCCGGTACTACTTGGCTTGTGACCTGACCTCTCTTCTGCCTACGGTCTATGCCTGATCTGCCTGATTATTACCGACCCGGCCTGTCTGACCCTGCATCTCGCTCATCCAGCCTGCTACAGCTCCCAGCCCTGCAAGCCTGCATCTGGTACTGCTCTGTGGTTCATCCCAGCCTGCCACCAGTCAAGCATCGTGTCAGCTCATCTACTATCTGCCTGCTGATCACCGCTACTACACGGACTATTGAACTGTTTACAGGCACTCATACCCCACCGTGCTCCTGTGGCTGCTGTATCACTACCAGTGGTCCGCGAGCCAGAGTTGTACGAGAGGCCTTCCTCTACACGTCAGGCTCACCTCTCAGGTACGTAACAGTACCAAACAGCCATGTCTGAGCCTGCAAGAGGACCCTCTCCAGTAAATGAAATATGTCAGCACCTTGCTGCTCTTACACAGACAGTTAAGTCGCTGCAGGAAGGATACGTGCGTCTCGAAGAGCGGGTACAGTCCCTGTCCAATCCAGCAACCATAGCTCCTGCATCTGATCCTGCCTCCTCCATCACCCAAGCTGGGGCTTTAGCCAGCCATACAGTAATGATGTTACCCCCTGAGCCTCGTGTACCTACTCCTGAGAGGTTTTCCGGTGATCGGAGTAAATTTAGAGCCTTTCTCAATGTCTGTCAGCTCTACTTTGCTCTCCAGCCACAGACTTTTTCCCTGGAAACCACCAAGGTGAGATTCATTATTTGCCTCCTCCAAGGGGAACCACAGACTTGGGCCCACCGGCTGTTAGAAGAGGACAACGCACAACTAAACACCATGCAAATGTTCTTTGACGCCATGGCGCTGATTTATGATGACCCACAACGTACCACCACTGCTGAAGGCGCTCTTCATACACTCCAGCAAGGCCATAGAGCGGCAGAGGACTATGTCACTGACTTTAGACGCTGGAGTGCAGACACTAGCTGGAATGACGCAGCCCTGCGTCATCAATTTCGTCTGGGTCTCTCGGAAAGCCTGAAAGATAAGCTCACTCGGGTCGGGGTGCCAAGCTCTCTGGAAGCCCTAATCACTCTGTCCATTCAGATTGACCGCCGCCTACGAAAACGCAGGTCTGAAAGAACCACACAGCACTTCCGTCCAGCCTGGATGTTACCTAAGATCCCTGCTTCTCCTAACCCGTCTCCTGGAAATTCCACTTTCCCCACTCCAGAGGTGCCTAAACCCATGGAATTGGGCCTGATTCGCTCTTCTTTGACTCCAGAAGAACGCCAACGCCAACGAGTAAATAACCTCTGCCTGTACTGTGGAGAAGCCGGTCACTTCGTACATACCTGTCCTGCCAAGCTGCGTAAGTGTCTTTCCCTTTCTTCACTCAAGCAGTCACCCCTGCCTGCCTTGTCTGCCAGCTCAGCTCATATCGCTCTGCCTGTTTCCTTCCAACTACCGGGAAGAACCGTATCAGTGACCACTATTATTGCTTCTGGAGCGTGTAGCTGTTTCATGGACCAGTCCTTCGCAGCTCAGCAACACATTCCTCTACAAACCAGAGGACAGGGACTCACTGTATTCCTGGCCGATGGGTCTCGTATTAAATCTGGACTGGTAACAAAGGAGACCCCACCGATGCTGACCATCTCCTCCACCAACCACCGAGAGCTGCTGCGTTTAGACGCAATTTCTTCGCCCTTATTTCCCATCATCCTGGGCCTACCCTGGCTACAGGCCCACAATCCACAGATAGACTGGAAATCCAGAAGTGTCAAGTTCCAGTCAGCATATTGCCAGAGACACTGTTTGGAAACTTCACCACCATCACCTGCTACCCTGCTGTGTATGGACGCAGACCCTGAATTATGTCAAGAAGTTCCGAATTCTTACCACGAATACCTGGACGTTTTCAGTAAACGAGGAGCAGACACCCTTCCTCCACACAGACCTTATGACTGCCCCATCAAGCTCCTTCCTGGGACAGAGATTCCATTCGGGCGCATCTTCCCTTTATCTGAGCGAGAATCAGGAGTTCTGAAGGACTATATTGATGAGAATCTGCAGAAAGGATTCATCCGTCCCTCTACTTCCCCGGCTGGTGCCGTTATATTTTTCGTAGAAAAGAAGGATCATTCTCTGAGACCATGTGTGGACTATCGTGACCTAAATAAAATAACAGTGAAAAATCACTACCCCCTTCCTATAGTCCCTGAACTGTTCCAAAGACTCAAATCAGCAAGCATTTTTACTAAGCTGGATTTAAGAGGGGCCTATAACCTGGTTCGCATACGAGAAGGGGATGAATGGAAAACTGCCTTCCGTACCCGATTTGGGCACTTTGAATATCTAGTTATGCCCTTTGGCCTTTGTAATGCCCCTGCCACCTTCCAGTACTTTATTAACGACATTTTCAAAGACTTTCTGGATATTTTTGTGGTTGTCTACCTTGATGACATCTTGATATTCTCTGTATCATTAGAGGTGCACTGAGGGCATGTTAAAAGCGTATTGTGCCTGCTCCGCAAATATGGACTTTATGCCAAAGCCGAGAAATGCGACTTTGAGCAACAGAGCATCCAGTTTTTAGGTCTGATCATTTTGACCGAAGGGATCAAGATGGACCCACAGAAAGTCTCAGCGATACTAGATTGGCCAGCCCCCACAGACAAGAAGGGAATACAACGATTCGTGGGCTTTGCCAATTTTTACCGCAAGTTTATCAAGAACTTTTCTGCTATCATTCACCCTATTACACAGCTGACCAAACAAGGTATGCGTTTCTGTTGGACTTCTGAGGCTCAAGCTGCTTTTGAAATCTTGAAGAGACGGTTTACCATTGCTCCTGTCTTAAGTCACCCAGACTCTACCGTGCCCTATATTGTGGAGGTGGATGCTTCAGAAAGTGCAGTTGGGCCATTCTATCACAACGTCAAGGCCTCAAAGAAGTGACCCATCCAGTGGCATTCTTTTCACGCAAACTCACGTCAGCTGAAAGAAACTACGATGTAGGGGATCGGGAACTTTTGGCGATCAAAGCCGCTTTGGAGGAATGGAGGTACTTGTTGGAGGGAGCGGCCCATCCAATTCTGATCTACACGGATCATAAGAATCTTGAATATCTGTGATCCGCTAAACACCTCAAACCACGCCAAGCTCGCTGGGCACTCTTTTTCTCAAGATTCTCATTCCATATTATGTACAGGCCCGGATCAAAGAACACTAAGCCTGATGCGTTGTCGCGCATGTTTGAAGATCCAAGAGACATCGTAATACCAGACACCATTTTACCAGCTGGAAATTTCCTACTATTACACACTGACCTTATGTCTCAGTTACAGCAAGCTTCTGCAGAAACACCCAGTCCTCCAGGGGTCACACTACAAGCAAAGAATGGGCTATTATGGAGGGGTAAGCAGATTTTTGTACCTAAAAAGGTTCGAGCAATGATTTTGGGGGTTTGTCATGACCACCCTTTGGCAGGCCAATTTGGGATTCATAAGACTGTCGAACTTGTACAACGCTCATTTTGGTGGCCAGGTTTGGAGAAAGACTGAAGAGCCTATGTAAATGCATGCACCACCTGCACCCGGAGTAAAAGTTCCCGTAACAAAGCTTGGGGATTACTCAGACCTTTGCCTATACCTGACAGACAGTGGAAGATGATTGCTATGGATTTTATAGTTGAACTTCCACCTTCTGAAGAATGTACCGCTATCTTTGTGGTAGTGGATCGCTTAACAAAGATGGCTCATTTCATTCCTCTAAAGAGTACACCATCGGCTGCAGAAACCGCCCGGGTGTTTATAAAAGAAATTGTCAGACTCCATGGAGTCCCCGCAAATATTGTGTCTGATCGCGGAGTCCAGTTCACATCCAGATTTTGGAAGGCCTTGTGTGAGACCCTACAGATTGAACTCTCATTCTCTTCTGCTTACCACCCACAAACTAATGGGCAGACGGAGAGGACTAATCAAACCCTAGAACAATGCATCTGTTGTTTTACTTCTTTTGTCCAGGATGATTGGGTATCATTATTACCACTGGCGGAATTTGCCTATAATAATGCCACCCATTCTGCCACCAAGCAATCTCCGTTCTTTGCTAATTATGGATTCCATCCCACCTTCTTACCTAATCTTGTCACAGAATCTTCCGTTCCAGCCGTCCAGGATACTGTGGACTTTTTCTCTCGCAATAATATGTTGTTACAGGAAACCATCGCGAAAGCGCAGGAGGACAGCAAGAAATCATTTGACAAGAAAAGAAGGGGGGAACTGATCTTGCAACCAGGAGATCAAGTATGGCTTTCAACAACAAATTTGAAGATGATATGTCCTTCAAGGAAGCTGGCACCAAGGTTCGTAGGACCATTTCCGGTAAGGAGAAAAATTAATGATGTTTCTTTTGAATTAACCTTACCTGAGTCTTTTAAAATCCACCCAGTGTTTCATGTACCCTTGCTAAAGCCTGTTGTGCCAGATCCATTTCCGGATCATAGACCAGGTCCTCCCGCACCTATTATTATTGATGGGGATGAGGAATTTGAGGTTGAGGCTGTTTTAGACTGCAGGAAAAGAAGGGGGCAGACACAATATTTAATCAAGTGGAAGGGTTATGGTCCAGAGGAAAATTCCTGGGAACCTGCACGAAATGTACACGCCACAGACTTGATCCGTGCCTTCTTCCGCAGGAACCCGCAAAAGAGGAACTGGTTGGGCACCCGGAGGTTGCCCGTAGGGAGGGGGCAATGTCAGGGAAGACAGGCTTTCCATGTAAGCACCCGGCGTGCACGCATGCGTACTAGCACTTTAAGACACACACCTGTCACTAATACTGAAGTCAGGCGGGCTATTTAAACAGGGCTCCTACAGAGGTTCATTGCTGTTTGGTCTGCAGCTCCTGTGTTGTAGCCTGTTTCCTGTGTGACCTCTGATTCTGATCCAGCTTGTTGTTACCTGTGATTGCCTGCTGCCTGTTCTGATCCCGGCTTCCCATAGACTCTGATCCTGCCTGCTGATTCTGTCTGCTGATCTTCTGGTACTACTTGGCTTGTGACCTGACCTCTCTTCTGCCTACCGTCTATGCCTGATCTGCCTGATTTTTACCGACCCGGCCTGTCTGACCCTGCATCTCGCTCATCCAGCCTGCTACAGCTCCCAGCCCTGCAAGCCTGCATCTGGTACTGCTCTGTGGTTCATCCCAGCCTGCCACCAGTCAAGCATCGTGTCAGCTCATCTACTATCTGCCTGCTGATCACCGCTACTACACGGACTATTGAACTGTTTACAGGCACTCATACCCCACCATGCTCCTGTGGCTGCTGTATCACTACCAGTGGTCTGCGAGCCAGAGTTGTACGAGAGGCCTTCCTCTACACGTCAGGCTCACCTGTCAGGTACGTAACACCTGCCTAACTTACATACACTGACCTGCCTGACCTACATACACTGACCTGCCTGACCTACATACACTGACCTGCCTGACCTACATACATTGACCACTGACCTACATACACTGACCTGCTTGACCTACATACACTGACCGCTAACCTGCCTGACCTACATACACTGACCACTGACCTACATACACTGACCACTGACCTGCCTGACCTACATACACTGACCTGCCTGACCTACATACACTGACCTGCCTTACCTACATACACTGACCACTGACCTGCCTGACCTACATACAATGACCTGCCTGACCTACATACACTGACCTGCCTGACCTACATACACTGACCGCTGACCTGCCTGACCTACATACACTGACCACTGACCTACATACACTGACCACTGACCTGCCTGACCTACATACACTGACCTGCTTGACCTACATACACTGACCTGCCTTACCTACATACACTGACCACTGACCTGCCTGACCTACATACACTGACCTGCCTGACCTACATATACTGACCGCTAACCTGCCTGACCTACATACACTGACCTACATACACTGACCACTGACCTGCCTGACCTACATACAATGACCTGCCAGACCTACATACACTGACCACTGACCTACATACACTGATCTGCCTGACCTACATACACTGACCGCTGACCTGCCTGACCTACATACACTGACCACTGACCTACATACACTGACCACTGACCTGCCTGACCTACATACACTGACCTGCCTGACCTACATATACTGACCGCTGACTTGCCTGACCTACATACACTGATCTGCCTGACCTACATACACTGACCGCTGACCTGCCTGACCTACATACACTGACCACTGACCTACATACACTGACCACTGACCTGCCTGACCTACATACAATGACCTGCCTTACCTACATACACTGACCACTGACCTGCCTTACCTACATACACTGACCTGCCTGACCTACATACACTGACCACTGACCTACATACACTGACCTGCCTGACCTACATACACTGACCGCTGACCTGCCTGACCTACATACACTGACCACTGACCTACATACACTGACCACTGACCTGCCTGACCTACATACAATGACCTGCCTTACCTACATACACTGACCACTGACCTGCCTGACCTACATACACTGACCTGCCTGACCTACATACACTGACCTGCCTGACCTACATACACTGACCACTGACCTACATACACTGACCTGCCTGACCTACATACACTGACCGCTGACCTGCCTGACCTACATACACTGACCACTGACCTACATACACTGACCACTGACCTGCCTGACCTACATACACTGACCTGCCTGACCTACATACACTGACCTGCCTTACCTACATACACTGACCTGCCTGACCTACAGTGGCTTGCGAAAGTATTCGGCCCCCTTGAACTTTTCAACCTTTTGCCACATTTCAGGCTTCAAACATAAAGATATAAAATTTTAATTTTTTGTGAAGAATCACCAACAAGTGGGACACAATTGTGAAGTGGAACGAAATCTATTGGATATTTTAAACTTTTTTAGCAATTAATACACTGACCACTGACCTGCCTGACCTACATACACTGACCTGCCTGACCTACATATACTGACCGCTGACTTGCCTGACCTACATACACTGACCTACATACACTGACCACTGACCTGCCTGACCTACATACAATGACCTGCTAGACCTACATACACTGACCACTGACCTACATACACTGATCTGCCTGACCTACATACACTGACCGCTGACCTGCCTGACCTACATACACTGACCACAGACCTACATACACTGACCACTGACCTGCCTGACCTACATACACTGACCTGCCTGACCTACATACACTGACCACTGACCTGCCTGACCTACATACACTGACCTGCCTGACCTACATACACTGACCTGCCTGACCTACATACACTGACCACTGACCTACATACACTGATCTGCCTGACCTACATACACTGACCGCTGACCTGCCTGACCTACATACACTGACCACTGACCTACATACACTGACCACTGACCTGCCTGACCTACATACAATGACCTGCCTTACCTACATACACTGACCACTGACCTGCCTGACCTACATACACTGACCTGCCTGACCTACATACACTGACCACTGACCTACATACACTGATCTGCCTGACCTACATACACTGACCGCTGACCTGCCTGACCTACATACACTGACCACTGACCTACATACACTGACCACTGACCTGCCTGACCTACATACAATGACCTGCCTTACCTACATACACTGACCACTGACCTGCCTTACCTACATACACTGACCTGCCTGACCTACATACACTGACCACTGACCTACATACACTGACCTGCCTGACCTACATACACTGACCGCTGACCTGCCTGACCTACATACACTGACCACTGACCTACATACACTGACCACTGACCTGCCTGACCTACATACAATGACCTGCCTTACCTACATACACTGACCACTGACCTGCCTGACCTACATACACTGACCTGCCTGACCTACATACACTGACCTGCCTGACCTACATACACTGACCACTGACCTACATACACTGACCTGCCTGACCTACATACACTGACCGCTGACCTGCCTGACCTACATACACTGACCACTGACCTACATACACTGACCACTGACCTGCCTGACCTACATACACTGACCTGCCTGACCTACATACACTGACCTGCCTTACCTACATACACTGACCTGCCTGACCTACAGTGGCTTGCGAAAGTATTCGGCCCCCTTGAACTTTTCAACCTTTTGCCACATTTCAGGCTTCAAACATAAAGATATAAAATTTTAATTTTTTGTGAAGAATCACCAACAAGTGGGACACAATTGTGAAGTGGAACGAAATCTATTGGATATTTTAAACTTTTTTAGCAATTAAAAAACTGAAAAGTGGTGCGTGCAAAATTATTCGGCCCCTTTACTTTCAATGTTGTCCTAAATGATTGATGGTGATAAATAGAATCCACCTGTGTGTAATCAAGTCTCTGTTTAAATGCACCTGCTCTGTGATAGTCTCAGGGTTCTGTTGAAAGCGCCGAGAGCATCATGAAAACCAAGGAACACACCAGGCAGGTCCATAATACTGTTGTGGAGAAGTTTAAAGCTGGATTTAGATACAAAAAGATTTCCCAAGCTTTAAACATCCCAAGGAGCACTGTGCAAGCGATCATTTTGAAATGGAAGGAGTATCAGACCACTGCAAATCTACCAAGACCTGGCTGTCCCTCTAAACTTTCAGCTCAGACAAGGAGAAGACTGATCAGAGATGCAGCCAAGAGGCCCATGATCACTCTGGATGATTTGCAGAGAACTACAGCTGAGGTGGGAGAGTCTGTCCATAGGACAACAATCAGTCGTACACTGCACAAATCTGGCCTTTATGGAAGAGTGGCAAGAAGAAAGCCATTTCTCAAAGATATCCAGAAAAAGTCTCGTCTAAAGTTTGCCACAAGCCATCTGGGAGACACACCAAACATGTGGAAGAAGGTGCTCTGGTCCGATGAAACCAAAATCGAACTTTTTGGCCACAATGCAAAACGATATGTTTGGCGTAAAAGCAACACAGCTCATCACACTCAACACACCATCCCCACTGTCAAACATGGTGGTGGCAGCATCATGGTTTGGGCCTGCTTTTCTTCAGCAGGGACAGGGAAGATGGTTAAAATTGAGGGGAAGATGGATGCAACCAAATACAGGACCATTCTGGATGAAAACCTGTTGGAGTCTGCAAAAGACCTGAAACTGGGACGGAGATTTATCTTCCAACAAGACAATGATCCCAAACATACAGCAAAATCTACAAAGGAATGGTTCACAAATAAACGTATCCAGGTGTTAGAATGGCCAAGTCAAAGTCCAGACCTGAATCCAATCGAGAATCTGTGGAAAGAGCTGAAAACTGCTGTTCACAAACGCTCTCCATCCAACCTCACTGAGCTCGAGCTGTTTTACAAGGAAGAATGGGCAAGAATTTCAGTCTCTCGATGTGCAAAACTGATAGACATACCCCAAGCAACTTGCAGCTATAATCGCAGCAAAAGGTGGCTCTAAAAAGTATTAACGCAAGGGGGCCGAATAATTTTGCACGCCCCACTTTTCATTTTTTTATTAGTTAAAAAAGTTCCAAAAATCCAAAAGATTTCGTTCCACTTCACAATTGTGTCCCACTTGTTGGTGATTCTTCACAGAAAATAACAATTTTATATCTTTATGTTTGAAGCCTGAAATGTGGCAAAAAGGTTGAAAAGTTCAAGGGGGCCGAATACTTTCGCAAGCCACTGTACATACACTGACCTGCCTGACCTACATACACTGACCGCTGACCTGCCAGACCTACATACACTGACCACTGACCTACATACACTGACCACTGACCTGCCTGACCTACATACAATGACCTGCCTGACTTACATACACTGACCTGGCTGACCTACATACACTGACCACTGACCTGCCTGACCTACAAACACTGACCACTGACCTGCCTGACCTACATACATTGACACCTGCCTGACCTACATACACTGACACCTGCCTGACCTACATACACTGACACCTGCCTGACCTACATACACTGACACCTGCCTGACCTACATACACTGACACCTGCCTTACCTACATCCACTGACCTGCCTGACCAACATCCACTGACCACTGACCTGCCTGACCTACATCCACTGACCTGCCTGACCTACATCCACTGACCTGCCTGACCTACATCCACTGACCTTCCTGACCTACATACACTGACCACTGATCTGCCTGACCTACATACACTGACCTGCCTGACCTACATACATTGACCTGTCTTACCTACATCCAATGACCTGCCTGACCTACATCCACTGACCTGCCTGACCTACATCCACTGACCTGCCTTACCTACATACACTGACCTGCCTGACCTTCATACACTGACCACTGACCTGCCTGACCTACATACACTGACCTGCCTGACCTACGTACACTGACCACTGACCTGCCTGACCTACTTACAGTGACCTGCCTGATCTACATACACTGACCACTGACCTGCCTGACCTACATACACTGACACATGCCTTACCTACATACACTGACCTGCCTGACCTACATGCACTGACCACTGACCTGCCTGACCTACATATACTGACCTGACTGACCTACATACACTGACCTGCCTGACCTACATATACTGACCTGCCTGACCTACATATACTGACCTGCCTGACCTACATACACTGACCTGCCTGACCTACATACACTGACCTGCCTGACCTACATACACTGACCTGCCTTACCCACATACACTGGCCACTGACCTGCCTTACCTACATACACTGACCTACATACACTGAAATGACATACTTACACACACTGTGTGTCTGACCTACCACAGCTCAGCCGTGGTGTGCGGTCACAGCAGGCAGTCAGTCAGTCACTCGTCACCACCAGAGAGGAGCTGAGCCGAGGGGGAGAGGAGAGCCGAGGAAGGGAGGAGAGCTGCCCGCCCAAACGGGGTTGTAGCTTTCCCGCCTTCTGAAGCCTGCAGGCTAAGATGGACATCACGTCACACATCCCGTGGTCCTGACATTGGTGCTGCTGGCTCCAAAAGGTGGAACCTGCGGGACTCGGCCGCACTCGGCCACTTTCAGTCGCACTCAGCCGCTATGGCACTCGGCCACTTTCGGACGCTATGGCACTCCGCTACTTTCAGCCGCACTTGGCCACTTTCAGCCGCACTCACGATCAGATCGGTCCCGGCGGCCGGTGCTCGGGGCTAACAATGGAATGCAGCATTCCATAGACTCGGGGCTTATCAGGGTCTCATTCGGGGCTTCAGCCCCCCTAGCCACCCCCTCCCGACGCCCCTGCCACTGCCTAGAGGCAGCTGCCCCTGGCGTAGGGGAAGGAGGCCGTTTAAATAAAAGGACGTTTATACCTTCTTGAACAAAAGAGTACCTTTCCTGCTAGAAATCATTGAATGTACCAAATCTTCCCCAATGAAAAGGGAAACTAGTCAGAAGCCTTTTTGCAAGATGCTTCGGCTGACCAACTTTTCAACCACAGGGTCCTACACATATGTTTTAGCACAAGCGCAAGACGGGACGCTTGGTGGATAGAGTCTTTTATGGCGTCTATGGCAAAACATAGCGCCTTTGATAGGAGGATTTAAACCAAAAAATCCAACTTTTTATCTATTGGATCCGTAAGCATTTGTGCATCTTTATTGATGCTGGAAATCACAGCGTCTACTGCTGGTACTTTCCATCCTTTGTGAATTTTTCCTCTATGATAGAGAACTGAGAAACTCTTTGGAGGGAAAATGCTTATCTGGATGATCCCATTCAGCATAAATAAGCCCTTCTAGAAATGCATGAAAAAGGTTGTAAAGGTTGTTTTTTATTTATTTATTTATTTATATTTAAAACCCAAGGAAGGGACCAAACTTTCAGATGACTCTTTTAAGAGTAGCATAAAAAGTGGAATGAACCATCTCTGTAAGAGTTTGTACCATCAATCTGGGTTGCATTTTCCTGCAGAGGAAAATTCAGCTTGTTTTTCCCCGTGATCACCTGAGGGTAATACCTCATCCTGTGCCCATTGTTCCCTTGGAAAAAGGGGTTTGAGGTGGGGGAGGGGGATCTAGCACGCTTCCTATCCTCTTGGATGGAGTATGCGATTAAAGCCACTAATCTTCCTTCTAAGCTCTGCAGGGCAGAGGAAAATGCATCTTCAGTCACGTATACAGGGGCTGAAGTGTGAGAAGCAGTTGCACGACCAATTGCTTCCAATGACTCACCCAGGCTTGCCATGTCAGGTATCCCTGGAGGGGATGACAGTGTGAAGGCATGACTGGAATTCCCAGCGCCTAGGGGTGGAATGCTTGGTACCTTTTGGTAGCTCTGGAAGTCTTATGCCGCGTACACACGAGCGGACTTTCCGGCATACTTGGTCCGGCGGGCCAGAGTCCGCCAGAAAATCCGACCGTGTGTAGGCTTCGGCGGACTTTTTTTCCCCAAAAGTCTGCCGGATCTAGATTTAAAACATGTTTTAAATCTTTCTGTCAGACCAGTGGCGTAGCGTGGGTAATTTGCGCCCCCCCCCTAACCTGCGGACTTTTATCACTCCCCGAGTCCCTTCAAATACAATAGTACTGACCTACCTGATTCCTATACTGACCATTACACACTACACTGACCACTATACTATACTGTCCACTACACTAAGAACTACACTGACCACTATACTATACTGTCCACTACACTAAGAACTACACTGACCACTATACTGTCCACTACACTGACCACTATACTACACTGACCACTATAGTGTCCACTACACTACACTGACCACTATACTGACCACTACACTGAGAACTACACTGTCCACTACACTATACTGACCACTATACTACACTGAAAACTACACTACAGTGACCATTACACTGTCCACTACACTACACTGACCACTACACTAACCACTATACTGTCCACTATACTGACCACTACACTATACTGTCCACTATACTGACCACTACACTGAGAACTACACTAAACTGACCACTATACTGTTCACTACACTACACTGACCACTATACTACACTGTCTACTACACTTCACTGACCACTACACTACACTGACCACTATACAAACCACAATACTACATTGACCACTACACTGTCCACTATACTACACTGACCACTACATTATACTGACCACTACACTATACTGACCACAATACTACACTGTCCACTACACTACACTGACCACTACACTGTCCACTACACTATACTGACTACAATACTACACTGTCCACTACACTATACTGACCACTACACTGTCCACTATACTACACTGACCACAATACTACACTGACCACTACACTATACAGACTACAATACTACACTGTCCACTACACTACACTGTACACTACACTATACTGACCATAATACTACACTGACCACTACACTACACTGTCCACTACACTATACAGACTACAATACTACACTGTCCACTATACTACACTACACTGTCCACTACACTACACTGTCCACTACACTACATTGACCACTACACTACACTGACCACTACACTGACCACTACACTACACTGACCACTACACTACACTGTCCACTACACTACACTGACCACTATACTACACTGACCACTACACTACACTGTCCACTACACTACACTGACCACTACACTACACTGTCCACTATGCTACACTGTCCATTACACTGACCACTACACTACACTGACTACTATACTACACTGTCCACTACACTACACTGTCCACTACATTACACTGACCACTACACTACACTGACTACTACACTATACTGACCAGTACACTGTCCACTACACTACACTGTCCACTACACTACACACTATACTGTCCTGCCTAATCTTCCTATATTGACACTACATATATGGCGCTGTCTCTTCTCTCCCCCCGCCCCCCTCCTCACCTTCTTGTCTTGCATCGGTCTGGAGGATAGGAGGAGGAGGAGGAGAAGACAGCTACCCCGGCGGCTCACATTCTCCAGTGCTTGTCTCCCCTGCTCTCCGGCCGCCATATTCAGTGTTTCCCGGCGCACTGTGATTGGGCATATGGGGGTCATGTGCAGAGGCGGGACTTCAGGAGCAACCGTGATCGTGGATAGGCCAGCCCCACGCCGCACATGACCCCCATACGCCCAATCACAGGGCGCCAAACACTGGACATGGCGGTGGAGCGCGGGGGACACAGGAAATTAAATTAGGAGGAGGCAGCCAGTAGTGACACTACTGGCACGAAATTGCGCCCCCCTAAATGTCGCACCTGGGGCCACGGCACCCCCCGCACCCCCCACTCTACGCCACTGTGTCAGACTCAGTTTCTGACGGAAAGTCCGCTCATCTGTGTGCTGGTTCGACGGAAAGCCCGCTCATCTGTATGCTGGTCCGACGGACCAGATACGACGCAAGGGCAGGGTATTGCATCTCACGCTCGCTGCAATAGGAAACACAAATTTTCCTATTGCGGCGAGCGTGGGGCATACCAGGCCCTTAGGTCTGGCATGGATTATAAAGGGAAGCCCCTACGCTGAAAAAACGGCGTGGGGTTCCCCCTAAAATCCATACCAGACCCCAATCCGAGCATGCAGCCCGTCCGGTCAGGAAAGGGGGTGGGGACGAGCGAGCGCCCCCCTCCTGAACCATACCAGGCATAAGGCATGATGGCATAAGGGGGCGTGGTCAACATCACCCGGTGACCACGCCCCCTTATGCCATCACAGTCCCAGCATGCCCAGGGACTGTGATGGCATAAGGGGGCGGGGTCTCCGCCTATATAAGTCACATCGGAGCGCTCAGAGAGCAGTCCAGACGGAGAAACCGGTGTGTCAACATCTGGAGAAGAGAAGAGGGAAGAAGCCAAGAAGACAAGAAGCCCAGAAGTCCGGACCTCCACTGGCAAGAGAGCGGCATGAAGACAGCGGAGGAGCCGGCAGAAGAACTGGAACACCGGGAGAAGAGGCCAGAGAGAGCGGAGAAGAACCAACCGGACGCCGGGAGAAGAGGAACTGGAGGGACCCCCGAAGCTGGAAGAAGACCCCCTAAGCCAGAGGAAGACCCCCCTGGAGCTGTTTAATAAATGATTTTAAAAACCTGTGTAGTGTTTCATTATTGACACTTTTTCCCTAGGTGAATGGGTAGGGGTACAATACTCATACTCATTCACATAGGGTGGGGGGCCGGGATCTGGGGGCCCTCTTATAGGGGGCTCCCGGATTCCGATAAGCCCCCCGCCCGCAGACCCCAACAACCAACGGCCAGGGTTGTTGGGAAGAGGCCCTTGTCCTCATCAACATGGGGACAAGGTGCTTTGGGGTGGGGGGGCCCGCAGGGTGCCCCCCTCCCCCAAAGCACCCACCCCCCATGTTGAGGGCATGCGGCCTGGTACGGTTCAGGAGGGGGAGGCGCTCACCCATCCCCACCCCCTTTCCTGACCGGCCGGGCTGCGTGCTCAGATTGGGGTCTGGTATGGATTTTAGGGGGGACCCCACGCTGTTTTTTCGGCGTAGAGGCTTCCCTTTATAATCCATACCAGACCTAAGGGCCTGGTATGACCCGCGACGGGGCTTGCAAGGTGTCGAGCTCGCCGATAAAAGCGGCAAGATTGACTTCCTTTTCTAGTCCCGTCGTACCCGAGTCACGTTCAAAATGAACGGACTTGTCCGTGTGTGGGCAAATCCGTTCATTCTGAAAGTCCGCCGTAACTCCGGCGAAAGTCCGTCGGAAAGACAGGCGGACCTAGCCCGCCGGAAAGTCTGGTCGTGTGTGGGCGAGTCCGTTCGTTTTTAAGTTCGGTGCACCTGGCGGACAAAGTCCGTCAGAAGGTCTGCCAGACCAAGTATGCCAGAAATTCCGCTCGTGTGTACGCTGCATTAGTGCTAAGCACAAAAGCAGAGGCACTTTAAGAAAAAAATTATGGTATTTGCTGAACAATAGTTTAGCAAAAAACAATGTCACCTTTGCTGCTGAGTAACCATAATATTTCCTGTACTGGAAATGCCTGCTTACACACCTTTACATGCCCAGCGCTCCTGTGTCTCTTAGTGTGACAGACTTCTGTCTTCAGCATATGAACTGAGAGCGTCTGTGTTAAGCTTCAGGTGAGAACCTGATTAGGCGTCCTCAGCGTCTTCTGCCCTAGTGTATGCACTGTGTGCTCCACGTGGACGTGTTTTAAAAAATAATAACACTAGTCCACACGGGCGGACGGCATTGGGGTCTGTAGATGCAGACCCAAAGGGCAGGAGGTGGCGCCGCAATGGATGCCAGACTTTGAGTCTGCAATGCTATACAGGGGCTGAATGCCTGTCCAGGCTCAACAAGGACAAGTCTGATAATACAAGCAGTGGAAGCTGTTACCGCACCTCTCCAGGAGGGGAGGGGAGGGGAATTTATGTCAGCAGTGTTTGTTAGGCTCCCAGTTTTAAAGGAAGACTTCACTTTATACAAAAAAATGCAAATGGTTGTTTTTGTATGTTCATAAACTACTGCTGTAACCCATTTAGATCCCTCAGAAGAGGAACACCATCTGTTCAATTAAGAACCCTCCTTTGGCTGCTAGGATCACACCTGCTGCTATAGCTGGACATAGAGCTGTTGAAAAAGGCATTGTACAAGGTAAGTGTAATATACTCCCTCTAGAGGAGACATTTTTAAAGGCATACATTTATATATATATATATATATATATATATATATATATAGTAAAGGACTAGCGTCAAATGTAGAGCTTTAAGGACTTTGTTTGTCCATTTTTATTAAAAGAAAGTTCAGAAAACAAAGATAGGTTTCCCTCGCAGGGTTTTTCAGCATTCCTTTTCCCATCAACAAAATGACAATTAGGCTAGTTGGCTCTCACTTGCAGCACTGCAGCTCTGGCCTTACACTCCAGGCCCTTGTCTGTCCCATACAGACAGTTTCACCAACCACCTTGGTGCACACAGCTAGCGGCCTCTTGCTGCACTGGCTCCCACCTGGAGCCCTCCTGACTCCTGGTACTCAAACTTCCTATCTGCCAGGGTGGAGCCCAGAACTATGGTCAGGTTACTACTAAAAGCCAAGCACACACCTGACCAATCAGTATGCTGACTGTTTTCAAAATCAGGACCCAGGACTGGGGATTTCATTCCACCCGGATCTCTCAGAAATCCTCGGGCTCCAGGTCCCAAAGTGGACCTTTCTAAGAAAGGAGGAAACTGAAAAGCCAGTTTCCTCTTCATTTTACAAGCTCCCTAGAGCCCCTCAACCCGTCTGGTTGAGAATTCTGAGTCACATCCTCCTTCTAGACCCTGGCAGGGCAACGCTCTGCCACAATATATAAATATATATATATATATATACATATATATATATATATATATATATATATATATATATATATATATGGGAGAAAAAGCATAAGTGGACCTTTTACAGTTCCTAGGCTTCTTCCCTCATCCTCGCTGCAAGATAATGCTATAATAGCAGATCCAAACTTCACCAATCACGGCGGCAGCATAGTTAAACCTTCAAAGACCGGGTCCCTTTTAATAGGGGTTCCACTCTTTTGGACCTGTAAAGCACCCCTCAGGACAACTTTAGGTAATGTAGCAAGACCAAAAAGAGTCCTGGTTCCTAGGGTCCAGCCCTCAAAGAGAAACGTTACAGGCAAAACCTTGTTCTTCAATGCGAGGCCTGGGTACCATCCTGTGGCCACAGTAATGTGGATGGATCCGGTTGTGGGGTTTTTTTAAATCAAGCATGGATCCCTCCTGGAGTTCTTTAGAGCACATGTTCACTCGTGTCCAACACTTTAGACACTGGCGAAAAAACTGATGTGCTCCTGGAAGGAGGAGGGGTTATATAGGGAGTGAACTTCCTTGATTGGGTATACCAGTGTCAACACCTGAAGGTGGCCCATAACCCATTAAATAATTACTTAAGGCTCTGTGTCCCATGATGTATGATAAAAAAATATATATTTGTGCTCCCACATCATGCATATGTGAATCTAAACCTTACTCGGGCAGCGGTGAATGCAAACAAAAAGACAGTGCCTTTTTGTAAAAAAATAAATAAATACATTTTTTTTATTGGAGGGCACATGGTGGGGCAAAGCATAATGTTGGGGGGGGGGTCAGGGCCCCCTCTGCCCCCCCAGTAACGCCATTGAGGATCGCCCCTCCAGACGCTCCAGGAGCCATTCCAATACCTCCCTGGGATTGGAGGATAGCTGGGACTTGGTGTCCCAAATGAGATCCCTGCACAGCTACATGCGCTCCCTCCCCACAAAGGCTGACTTTGAGCAGTGTGTTAAGCGCATTGAAAAAACATACAAACAAGAAATAACCGAGCTTAAAAAAGACATTGGGGCTCATTTTGAGGATATATAAAACACCACTGAGGGCCTCCACACCGCCGTACAGACCCATGAAGAAATACTAAATACTCACACAGTCATGCTGCAGCAATTATCATACCAGCAAGATGACATTGAAAATAGAAACAGACGCAACAATATTCACGTTCGCGGGATACCTGAATCTGTGGAATCAAAGGATTTAAAGGCGGCTGTGACAGCCATTTTCAACCAACTTTTACAACTGCCTAAAGACAATCCCCTTGAACTGGACCGTGTCCACAGGACCTCCGGCCCCAGGAAACCTGACACAGCATTTGTACCTGACACCACAGTGCATGGGGAGGGTACAGGTGTTAAATGTGAAGGTCCTACTTTTTTGACATTTTTGTACTTAATGAAAGAGTCAAAGAAATAGGATGGGGAGGGGGGGAATGGGGTGTGGGAGAGTGGTATGTAAATGGGGAATGGGACATAGAGGGTTTCTAATAGGGATGAGCTTTGAGTTTGAGTCAAGCTCATGTTCGACTCGAACATTGGCTGTTCGCCAGTTATGTAACCGGTAACCCTGCCCCCCTCTGACGTCACGGGGAAAAAAACATAGGACACCAGTGCCCAAAAGGTTAAAAAAGCAGTCCTGCAATGAATAAAAAATTATATAAACAAAGAATGAGTTTATTCAAAAAAGCAGCTGATAATTGAACCACAGTACTGTTCACTTGTAGTGAAGTAAAACACAGTCTCCGGCCGATCCACTGAGCAATGAGGAGGTACAATCAAGTCTCTCCAGAGCTATTCAACCACAGCGAAGGGAGGGAGAGGTCAACAGATGGAAGATAGGACAGCCATCTGTGTTCCTGCTGGGATCCAATGTATTCTCCAGGGAGTCAGCTCGACGGCATACAGATGGAGATCCCACATGCAGAGGGATAGACGCTGCAGCCGTACACTGCGGGTTGCTGGGAAGGAGCTCACGAGTGTCAGTGATGTCAGACCAGCTGAGACACTGACTCAAGGGAGGGGGGAAGACCGATGCAGCTGGGATGGATCAGCTGTGGAAACGCTCCTTCACCCAGTGCAAGCCGATGCTGTACCCCAGCTAGTGAAACAGCTGATGATCAAACCTTCAGAGGCAATGCATTCCGATGTGATGACATATACTGTGGGAATGTCTGGCCAGCTGGAGAGTGTGGGCTGACAAGCTGGAAGGGCTATAACAAGCTATCCAAAGCTGTCAGAGGTAGCCAGGAGGTGGAAGTCCCATGGTGGGTGGTAATGATGGTGTCTGGATCAGTACTCCAGTGTTAGATTAAAGTTGCCTTGACAACGCGTTTTGCGCACTAGCGCTTTGTCATAGTCAAGGTAAAAAGGCAACTAAGAGGGTGTAAATAATCTAAACGGGCGGGGACAATTTATCCAGGCTATGGGGCGGGATAAGACTGGCCACAACGTTAACCCCTCATTGCTCAGGGGATATACAAATAAACATACAAACAGTGCCAATCTCATACACACATCCCATGCCTGCTAGAAAATATAATTATATATATATATATATATAATTTTATAAGAAATCTAAATAAATAATCTATAATAATGAAATCACAGGAAAACATAAAAATATATATATATATATATATATATATATATATATATATATATATATATCCTCAGTCTCATACCTATCTACTCTGAGAAAAATGGTAAAATCAAAAATAGAAAACGCTATACAAAACTGCACGTTGCTATTTCTTCGTTTAACCCTTTAGGGGCAAGTGAGTGGAACATATATATCCAGAACACTTCTCTTCTGTATAAAAGGGAAAATCTCTTGTTTGTAGTGAGTGTTCCTTTGGGGATAGTTTCTATCACAAAAACCTGCAGGCATTTGATATCTTTATTGTGAAAACGTTTAAAATGCTGGTGAACACTGTGCTCATCACAACCCTTGGCAATGAATCTACAGTGGTCGCCTATTCTTGCACATAATGCACAAATAGTATGACCCACATAGAAAAGGCCACATGGGTACCGAAGGATATAAATCACAAAATCAGTGGAACATGTTGTGAACTGCCTGATTTCATAGTTTTTCCCTAGATTGGTGGTAATTGTCTTCGTCCCGTGGGTAATAAATTGGCAGGTCAGGCAATAAATTGTCACGGGAAATGCCACAGGGAAGTCCCTGTCAAGTCCCCGTGCATCAGAGGGGGACCCCGCCCTCCGTTATTTAAGAACCGTCAGAAGACGAGAAGCGTCACACAGCGTGAGCCTCCCATCATGGATGCAGAGCGGCCCGAGAAGAAGAAGGGAAGAAGACGCCATGGAGGAAGATGCCGGACGAGAACACCAGAGGAAGAACCAGAAGAACCAGAAGAAGAAGAAGATGGAGGAAGAAACCGAAGGAAGATAGAAGAAAGAAGATAGAAGAAAGAAGATGGAAAAAAGAGGAATTTAAATAAAGGAATTGTCAAAAACTGTCTCTTGTCATTTTTAACATTTTTGACAGTTTTTTTGTGAAATGGTAGGGGTACTTTTGTACCCCCTTACCATTGCACACGGGGGGCGGGATCTGGGGGTCCCCTTGTTAAAGGAGGCTTCCAGATTCCGATAAGCCCCCCGCCCGCAGACCCCCACAACCCCCGGGCAAGGGTTGTGGGGATGAGGCCCTTGTCCCCATCAACATGGGAACAAGGTGCTTTGAAGGGGATACCCCAAAGCACCCTTCCAATGTTGAGGGCACGTGGCCTGGTATGGTTCAGGTGGGGGGGCGCTCTCTCATCCCCCCTCTTTTCCTGCGGCCTGCCATGTTGCGTGCTCAAATAAGGGTCTGGTATGGATTTTTGGGGGGACTCCACGGCATTTAAAAAAAAAAAATTAGCACGGGGTTCCCCTTAAAATCCATACCAGACCTAAAGGGTCTGGTATAGATTTTGAGGGGGACCCCCACGCCATTTAAAAAAAATTTTTGGCGGTGTTTCCCTTAACATCCATACGAGACCTGAAAGGCCTGGTATGGAATTTAGGGGGACCCCATGCCATTTTTTTTTAAATTTTGGTTTGGGGTTCCCCTGTGGGGAAATCCCATGCCGTTTTTATCAATGAACTTTTATGTGTATTGTCGGACCGACAATTCATGAATAGCAGTGAGTAGTTTTAAATGACTTTTTTTCCTTTGAAATGTCATTTTGCTGTCAGACTGTTCTAAACATGGGAAACATGCCCCCTTTTACAGGCATACTATAGACACCCCCCCAGGTGTGAAATTTAAAGGAATATTACACTTTTATTGTTTCACTTTAAGCATTATTAAAATCACTGCTCCCGAAAAAACGGCCATTTTTAAAACTTTTTTTGCATTGATCCATGTCCCCTGGGGCAGGACCCAGGTCCCCAAACACTTTTTATGACAATACCATGCATATAAGCCTTTAAAATTAGCACTTTTGATTTCTCCCATAGCATTTTAAAGGGTGTTCCGCGGCTTTCGTATTTGCCGCGAACACCCCAAATTTTTCGCTGTTCGGAGAACAGCCGATTTTTGAGTTGAACATGAGTTTGACTCGAACTCACAGCTCATCTCTAATTCTGAGCATACGTGGCACTTTGTGTGTTGGATTTGTCTACACACAATCGGAATTTAAACAATCCGATTTTGTTGTCAGAAAATTTTAAATCCTGCTCTCAAACTTTCCGACAACACAATCCGATCGCAGTTTTTCAGTCGGAAAATCCGACCGTGTGTACAGGGCATTAGACTTGACTATGGCCACAATTCAGTATCAAGATTTGCTCAATCTCCTTTAGACTTCAATAGAATTCTCTGCTAAGTTGAAGTTTCAAACAGGACTCAACAACCCCCTGCAAAACTAACCCTGGCAGAATCACCCATCTCTAAATAACAGGATGTATTGGGCGTGAGTGACAGGTCTGGCTTCTTATGCCTTGTACACATGGTCGGACTTTCCAACGGAATATGTGTGATCGGAGCTTGTCGGAAATTCTGACCGTGTGTGGGCTCCATCTGACTTTTTCCATCAAAATTTCCGACACACAAAGTTTGAAAGCAGGCTATAAAATTTTATGACAACAAAATCCGATCCTTTAAATTCTGATCGTGTGTAGACAAATCTGACGCACAAAGTGCCACGCATGCTCAGAATAAATTAAGAGACGAAAGCTATTGGCTATTGCCCCATTTATAGTCCCGACATATGTATTTTACATCACCGCATTTTGAACGATCGGATTTTCCGACAAATTTGTGTGACTGTGTGTATGCAAGACAAGTTTGAGCCAACATCCGTTGGAAAAAATCCATGGATTTTGTTGTCGGAAGGTCCGATCAATGCCCGACCGTGTGTACAGGGCATTAGTGTGGAAAATAAGTGATATGGGTTTGTCTTATAATTTCCTGGACTCACCTCCAGAAGATCTTGTACCCCAGCCAGTCACCCAGCACTCCGTACCACAGGGGAAGGTGGTGGTGGAAGATGGTAGACAGATTGGCATGATGTACTTATTATAGCTGACAGGGGAGGCCAGAAATATCAGGGCGATGTCTCCAGGGCCTCCTTCAATTGTATATTGACTATTGACGAAGATAAAGCTTACAGCGGCAACGACTGTATGAGTGCTGGTCACATTCAACTGGTACATGCCAAAATATACTTTATAATTCCATACCCGGATAGGACTGCAGAAAGAAAACAGAACATAATATGTATAAATGAGGATCCATCTGCTGTATAAGGCAATGCAATATCATTACTATCAATGACCTTCAGAATCTAATGAATGAAATACAACTTGTTCATAATATGTTCTCTATGATTGTATGTACACAAGGTATGAACAGGGTCATCAGAGTTTACTGAGATGCTAAGTCATTGTAATCTCTATTGAAGGCTCAGAAGTTGAATGCAATGTAAACAAGTAAGACCTAAAATGGTAAAAAAATTCAAAATAAAAAATGTTAAAAAAAACAGATATAAAGGATACAAATTAATGCAGCTCTCTCTTGACTAACACATCATTGCATGCATTTTTTTTAAATGCAAGCGGTATAAGCACCTAAATCTGACTTGATATTAGGCTCTTACAGTCATTGTAGAGCAGAGCTCAGACTAGGGGAGGAAGAAGCAGCACAAGGAGCCAACCATTCAGTTCATAAGCTGGCATTGAGTATACAGATGGGGGGGGGGAGAGCGAAGAGTGACAGAAAGATGGCCCTATCACTGTGCTGCTTCTCTGTCACTGTACAGTCACAGGTTGGAGGTGAGTTCATGACATCATAGGCTCAGAGGAGCTGGACTGAATGATGCCGGCCGTTATTCAGTTTGAATGGCTGAGTACATCTACTGGCAGAAAAGAAGTTCTTTTGGAAATAGTTGGGAGTTGAAAAGAATTTTTGCAGAAAAGCTGTCTTTTTATCTTCTAATGGGCTATTATTTATTTATTTTTTAATTGTACTTTGAAAATAACTGCATCCTTTCCATTTACTTATTTATCACCAACTTTGGTGTATTTTGCATTTTAAAGGGAACTGAAAATGTAAATTGACCTTAAGGCCACTTTCACACTGAGGTGCTTTATAGGTGTTTTAGTGCTAAAAAATAGCGCCTGCAAAGAGTCTGTAAAGCGCCTCTCCTGTGACTCCAGTGTGAAAGCCCGAGTGCTTTCACACTGGGGTGCTGCGCTTGTAGGACGCTAGAAAAAGTCCTGCAAGCAGCATCTTTGGGGCAGTTTAGGAGCGGTGTATACAACTTCCTCCCTTCTGAAGAGTTCTAGAATGTATTGGTCCGGAAGAGTCAAATATGCAGCCTGAATATTTATGTGGTCTTAGCCAATCCCTTGGGAAGTGTGCCCAGTAGAGTGCCCAGTAGATGGCTAGTGAGTGAATAAATAATCTGCAGTTTGGAACAGCAGGGTTTTTGTCCAGGAGATGTTCCCAGCCTGAAGGGCTATTGCCCTTATGGGCAGTCCAACTGTGCTTCTACATTTGTTCATCAAGGTTCCAGCTGTGTTGGAGTTGGGAGGGGGCTATCCTACAGAACTTTGTTGGAACTGACAGTGAGATTCTACTAAGGATCTGGTCTGGAGAAACACCTGGCTGATATTGAAAGAGGGCATCTAACTATCCAGGGACATTTGTGAGTACAGACCTGTGTAAGAGATCTTAGTGACTGTGTACTGTTATTATCCCTCCTGAGTCAGTGTCGGCTCTTATTCAAAATGTGGAAATTTCCAATGGTGTCCCGGAGTGGCTCAGTGCCCTAATTTCTGCTGCAAGGACTGTGCTAAGAAGTTTTAGAAAGCTTGAGAAGTGTCCTCGTGTTACTATATTTTGTGCCACTGAAGTATCCCGCAGCTTCCTTACTCCTTGTTCAAATTTAATAAAGCATCAAGAAAAGATACCTCTAAACTGTTCTTGAGCCACAAGAGAGACTGATGCTGTGTATACACGAGTGGACTTTTCAACCGGACTGGTCCAACTGACCGAGTCCGGCAGACAATCCAATCGTGTGTGGGCTTCATCGGACCTTCAGCGGACTTTTCCGGTCAAAAATCTGACGGACTTTAGATTTTAAACATGCTTAAAATCCTTCTGACGGATTTGAGTCAGGTCGAAAAATCCGCTTGTCTGTATGCTAGTCCAACGGACGAAAACCCACGCTAGGGCAGCTATTGGCTACTGGCTATGAACTTCCTTATTTTAGTCTGGTCTTACGTCATCACGTACGAATCCATCGGACTTTGGTGTGATCGTGTGTAGACAAGTCCGTTCATTCAAAAGTCCGTCGAAATGTCCGCCCACGTGTACGCGGCATGAGACTCTGTGTTCGGCTGCTAATACACTAGTTTGGAAAAATAATTTGGGACTTCTCAGTGGGCCCCTTAGGGGGTGAACGCTACAGTTGAAGCACATGATTCTGTGCTCTTTTAAGAGAGGCATGTTGCTTGCAGACCCACATTGTTATAAATAAGTCTATGGCTCAGACTGAAGGTTCAACACCCCGGGACATTGTTGTGACAGTGGCCCATTTATACTGCTGCTAGGGCTAGGACCCCCTCTTGCTGTCCTGTAGACCAGAACCTTCCTTAGTTCCAGGCAAAGTTCAAAGCACCCTTCATGATGCTCCAAGTGTTCTCCTGGTTTGTAGTATCCAAGTGGTAAACTGTGAGTTCAGGGTATTGTATAGGCTACACTTCACCTGTACAGTATCTATCTATCTATCTATCTATCTATCTATCTATCTATCTATCTATCTATCTATCTATCTATCTATCTATCTATCTATCTATCTATCTATCTATCTATCTATCTATCTATCTATCTATCTATCTATCTATCTATCTATCCTATTGTAAATAATCATATGAACTCAATAGGTGAACGAGGGACCCAATATTAGCGTTCACTTAGGGACACATAAACTGATCAACGATGCACTCCTGACAGTTTGAAAGTGGACATTTCATAAAAATAACATTGTTTCAATACTCATGTACATGACTGAAACATTTTTCCAAAAGTAGAAGGATTGGTGCTAGACATGTGCATGACAAAATAAATTGTTTTGTTTCAGTTCAAATCGATAAATTTTGAATCGGTCGAATCGAAAACTTTTTTTTTCCAATTTGAATGCAGCAAAGTGAACAAACAAAAGAAAAATCTTCATCAAATGACTACAATGACTCTTTAAATCACCTTTGGCTTAACTAAAACAACATTATTTTAAAATGGTAATCTAATAACACCCATAGTCTTTGATTTCAGCAATATGTGTACAGTTAAGAATTCGACTGGAGTTCAATGTAAAATTCAATTCGAATTTCAGTCTGAATTCCCTAAATTCAGACACATTTTGTTTCAATATTCGGAGCATTCTTTAAAATCTGACCATACTGTAAATCGGGTATTCAGATATATCCGAACCTCCGAATAACGAAAAATGTGTCCGAATATCAATTCAGAACAAACCACACATGTCTAATTGGTGTCAGAAGGAAGAATTGGTTTATAAAGGTAACATGTTATACTCACTTATGGATGCAATGTGCTGCCGTCATAACCCACTCCGGGGAGATCAGGGAGCCTCCACAGAAATATTCTCCACTTGACTCTTTATTTACAACAGCGACCTGCCAGGGCCATTCCCCATCCAATGAATTTGTACCACCAACTATCCGACTGGTCACCAACGGGGAACCGCACACTGAAGAAGCTGCAGCACTGAGAGCTATGCCAGCTGCCAACAACAAATACAAAAATGAGTTCGAATTTGTTTGGCTTCAGCAAAAAAATAAGTATATACATAAATAATACGCACAAACAATGAACCCATATTTATTGCTTTCATGGGATAAATCCTCTGGACTGATTCTGGTGCAAGAGATTTTCGATGGCACAAGTTTCTGCCATGTATTTTAAACATCAAACCCAAAAAGTTTATCTTTTTCTTTAAATGTCTCCCAGGCCATTCACTCTGGAAGACTGAGATGAGCATCTTTATTTTTTTTTTTTTTTTATAATTGTATTTTTATTCACCACTTCAATACCAGGCACTTAGACACCTTCCTGCCTAAGCCAATTTTCATCTTTCAGTGCTGTAGCAATTTGAATGTCAATTGCGCGGTCATGCTACACTGCACCCAAACACATTTTTTATCATTTTGTTCCCACAAATAGAGCTTTCTTTTGGTGGTATTTGATCACCTCTGCGATTTTTATTTTTTGCGCAACAAATAAAAAAAGACCTAAAATTTTGAAAAAAACAAGTTTTTCTTTGTTTCTGTTAAATGTTTTTGTAAATAAGTATGTTTTCTTCTTCAATGATATGGCTGCACTGACAGGCACTGATAAGGCAGCACTGATGATAACCGATGAGGTGGCACTGATGAGGTGGCACTGACGGGCACTGATGATGGGCACTGATAGGTGGCACTGATGGGCACTGATAGGTGGCACTGATGGGCACTGATAGGTGGCACTGGTATGCGGCACTGATGGGCACTCATAGGTGGCCCTGATGGGCATTTAAAGGCGGCAATGATGGGCACTCCTAGGCAGCACTGTTGGGTATTTATGGGTGGCACTGATGGGTACATATGGGTGGCACTGATAGGTGGCATGGATGGGCACTGATGGGCACTGATAGGTGGGCACTGATGGGCACGGATGGGCACTGATAGGTGGCACTGCTGCACACTGATGGGTGGCACTGATGACACTGATGGGTGGTATTGCTGGGCATCATTGATTTAATTTGTTACATGATGGTGCCAGTCAGTGCCCATTTGGGCCAGATTGGGCATTCATTTGCACATGTGGATGGCCATGGGGTACATACCTGGCCATCCACATGTTACCCCCTTCCCTGGTGGTCCTGGCAGCTTCCCTGGTGGTCCAGTGTGGGCATCCAAGGGGGGCTGTGCTGATAAACAATCAATGCAAACCCCCCTTGTCAGGAGAGCCACCGATCGGCTCTCCTCTACTTGCGTCTGTGAGGAAAAGGCGATCAATGGCTTTTCCTGTTTACATTGTGATCAGCTGTGATTGGACACGGTTGATCAAGTTTACCGAGATCGGTGTAGTGGTGTGTCAGGCTGACACACTGCACCACCGCTTGCCATGATGCGCGCCCCCATGGGCGTGCGGCGGCTGTTATCCTGAAGGACGTCATATGACGCCCAGTCAAGATAACTGAACCACTGCCCCACCGTCATTTTGCTATAGGCCGGGCAGGAAGTGGTTAAAGTTTTATCAAAGTACAAAAATTAGATCATACAAAAAAAAAACACCACATGTATAAACAGTACCAAAAATGAAGGCAGCAATGAAAGTGGGTTACAAATTGTTAAAGTGGTTGTAAACCTACTCCACTAAAAAAAAATAAAAAAATAAAAAAATAAAAACCTGCAAGACAAAAGCATAATGAGCTAGTATGCATAGCATACTAGCTCATTATGAAATACTTACCTTAGATCGAAGCCCCAGCAGCAGTCCCCATACACTGGTCCGGCCGGTGACATCGCTCCCGGAGTTATTTCTGGGTATTGTGGGCTCTGGCGCTGTGATTGGCCGGAGCCGCAATGATGTCACTCCCGCGCATGCGCGCAGGAGCTGCCGGCAACGGCACACCAGCTGAAGCAACAGCACGAACGAGCCGTTGCTTCAGTGCCCATGTGCTGATGACGTTGGCACATGCTGATACAGGGGATATCTCCTAAATCGTGCAGGTTTAGGGAATATCCAGGGTAGCTGCAGGTAAGCCTTACTGTAGGCCAGTGATGGCAAGCCTTGGCACCCCAGATGTTTTCGAACTACATTTCCCATGATGCTCAACTACACTGCAGAAATGTAGTTCCAAAACATCTGGGGTGCCAAGGTTCGCCATCACTGCTATAGGCTTATCAGTAGTAAAAAAGTGGATTATAAAGGGTTTACAACCACTTTAATATCCATAGCACATATCATAGTCAAAGAATAAAGGAAAAAGAACAAAAAAGGAAAATAAATATAATCATGACATATAGCTATAACTTATACAGGCGGTCCTCGGGTTACAAACAAGACAGGGACTGTAGGTTTGTTCTTAAGTTGAATCTGTTTGTAATTTGGGACAGGCAAATTTTTTAAGCGTATCTCCAGCCAAAGAAACTATTTTTAAGCTTTGTGGATAACATAGGGAAGGGTTATCACCCCTGTAACATTTGTTTTGCTGTCTGTGCTCCTCTTCAGAAGATTTCACCTCACTTTCTGTCCCAATGACAAATGGATTTTGAAAATTTTGGGTTATTAGGGAAACAAGGATTGGTGATAAAGGATCAGTGGAGAGGAGACACGTTTTTTCCCATATTAACTCTTACAGGAGAGAATTTCCCTTCCTATGGGGTAGATTTCATCTCACTTCCTGTTGTCTGCTTCCGTTTGCAAGTAGGAGTCGTTTGTAAGTTGGATGTTTGTAACTAGGGGACCGCCTGTATAAGAATACACCGGGGTTTAAAGTAGAGAGAGCAGAGACATGGGATGCAGGGACCTAAAAGAAACTTAGAACTGATAATCCCACCCGTCTTAATAAGAAGGGGGGGATAATGGATAACCAATGTAGAGGAATAGTTCTTTTAGCTGCTAGCAAAATAAAAGGGGCCCGTTTGTTCATAGACTTTCCAATACCAGGAAAAGGGAGGCCCAAAAGACAATGTAGGGGATCGATCAATAAAGAGCAATCAAGCACTTGTGGGATCAGAGACATTACAGTAGACCACTTGGCACAATAAGGCATAATAATCTCACATTGCCAGAAAACGAGATGATCTTCTGAATGAGCCGTGTCCCCACACCATCCCTCATTTACAATGCAAACAGACATCACCATGTGTGCATTAATTAACCACTTCACCCCGGAAGGATTTACCCCCTTCCTGACCAGAGCATTTTTTTAGCGATACGGCACTGCGTTGCTTTAGCTGACAATTGTGTGGTTGTGCAACGTTGTACCCAAACAAAATTTTTCCCACAAATAGAGCTTTCTTTTTGGCGGTATTTGATCACTTCTGCGGTTTTTATTTTTTGCGCTATAAACAAAACAAGAATTTTGAAAAAACAGCAATATTTTTACTTTTTTTTTAATAAATGTCCTCCAAAAATATATGAAAAAAATAATTTCTTCCACAGTTTAGGCCAGAATGTATTCTTCTACATATTTTTGTTAAAAAAAAAAAAAATCGCAATAAGTCGCAATCGCAATACACTATTTTGGGACCATTAACATTTATACAGCGTTCAGAGCTAAAAATAGCCACTGATTACTGTATAGATTGACACTGGCAAGGAAGGGGTTAAACACTAGGGGGCGATCAAGGGGTTAACTGTGTCCTAGGGAGTGATTCTAATTGTGGGGGTGGGGGGTGGGCTCACTACAACATGACAGAGATCACTGGTCCCGATGACAGCGAGCAGTAGATCCCTGTCATGTTGCTAGGCAGAACAGGGAAATGCCTTGTTTACATAGGCATCTCCCGTTCTGCCTCTCCTCACCACAATCGTGGGCCGCCGGCGAACATCGAGTTCACGGGACCCGCGGGCACGCTCCCATATACGGGTACGCCCTTTTGCCTGCCCGTGCCATTCTGCCGACGTAAATCAACGTGCGGCGGTCAGCATGTGGTTAAAAAACTGGTAAAGATGTAAAGAGGAAGAGGACCCTGGGCATTTTGTGATTAGAGTGAAGACATCTGAAAAAAAGGCAAGTTTAACCAATTGACCTCCGGAAAGTTTTACCCCCTTCATGACCAGAACATTTTTTGCTATTCAGTACTGCGCTACTTTAACTGGCAATTGCACGGTCCTGCAACACTGTACACAAATGAAATGTTATATCATGTTTCACTTAAATAGAGCTTTCTTTTGGTGTTATTTGATCACCACTGTTTTTTTGCTATATAAAAAAAAAAGTATTAAAAATTTTGAATAAAAAAAAAAACACGCTTCTTAGCTTCCGTCGTAAAATTTTGCAAACAAATAATATTTCTTAATAAATTTAGAAGAAAATGTATTCTGCCATATTTCTTTGGTAAACATAAACCAAATCAGTGTATATCAGTGTATATTATTTAGTCCGTGTGAAAGTTACAGTCTACAATTATGGTATTTAGAGTTTATTTGATAATATTTTGATACATTGATTAATCCTGATGTACTGATAAATACCCCTCAAATTACCCCTTTTTGGAAAGTAGACAATTTAATGTATTGAGTAAGCAGCATGGTGAGGTTTTTTTAAGCTGTAATTTTTTGTAATTTTGTCACAACTCTTTGGAAAATGAAGAAATGAAATACAGTTTTTTTTTGTTTTTGTTTAAACATACAGTTACCAGTTCAGTACAACATCATCATATTACTGATGTGGTGAGTATCAATGATTCTGACTGGTGACAAAAGTGGACACAGTGGACACAGCCAGTGACAGATCACACCGCCTCGTGAAATTGCGGCCACGCGAGAGGCATGTTCTGGGAGGACTCATCCATGTCTTTATGGACCTTGCTTTGTGCACTGGTCCAAATGATTTGGTGGAGGGGGGATTATGGTGTGGGGTTGTTTTTCAGGGGTTGGGTTTGGCCCCATAGCTCCAGTGAAGGCATCAGCAAACCAAGATATTTTGGACAACATGACTGCACACCAGTGCACAAAGCAAGGTCCATAAAGACATTGATGAGCGAGTCAGCAAAAAAAAATGAACCTTTACAACCAACTTTAATTCTTTATATAATTTTTTTACCCTCTTATGGTTTGTTATTTAAGGTCTATACATTGGAACCGTATATGCGTTTTTTTAATATTCTTTATGTAATGCTTGTGGTGAATATTTAGAGGGCACCACAATTTTTTTTATGTGTGTAAATCTGAAAAGCCTGCTGATGCTTCCATACCCTCCTAGAATATCCCTCCTTACCTTCCCCAGTCCCCACTTGCCATGATTCCTGAGCTCCACACTCCCATTTGTGCATCCAGAACCGGCATGCCACTGGGTAGAGGAAATGGAGACCAGCTATCAGATGTTTGCTGATCTCCCCTACTTAGTACAGACCTAAAATCAATGTGTATCACATCACTTTCAGGTTCTGCTATCACTTTTCACAATCTGCACTCCATTAGCTTCAATGGGGGCAGGTGAGACTCTAGAAGTCCCAGATGTATCATTAACCACTTGCCAACTGCACTATAGCCAAATTATGGACGTGCTTTGTGATTGCTGTGTCCTTAGGACACAGCTGATCACAGATCAGGGTAAAGGGCCAGTCACAGCTGATCACAATGTAAACACAAGCCGGTTATTGGCTTTCCTTTCCTTAAACTGCCAGCATGAAGTGGAAGTGAAAGGAAAATGTTAAATGGTTTTCAATATTTTTTACAAATAAGTATTTGAAAAGTGTGGCAAACATTCATATTCAGCCCCCTTTACTCTAATACCCCTAACTAAAATCTAGAGCAGTGGCCTCCAAACTGCAGCCCAGGGGCTGGATGCAACCCTTTGCTTGCCCTATCTGGCCCTTGGGGAGCTATTCCTCCCACAGACACCAATTCCTCCCACCACCACCAATGATGAGGCACTATTCCTCCCACAGACACCAATGACTGGACACAATTCCTCCCACCACCACCAGTGATGAGGCACTATTCCTCCCACAGACACCAATGACTGGACACAATTCCTCCCACCATCACCAACGATGAGGCACTATTCCTCCCACAGACACCAATGACTGGACACAATTCCTCCCACCACCACCAGCGATGAGGCACTATTCCTCCCACAGACACCAATGACTGGACACAATTCCTCCCACCAACACCAACAATGAGGCACTATTCCTCCCACAGACACTAATCATGGGACACTATTCCTCCAAATGAAACCAACAAAGGGACACTGTTCCTTCCACTGACACCAATGATGGGGCGGTATTCCCCACCCAAAAAAAAAGATGGGACATTGTTTAGTCCCACGGATACTGGGACATTGTTTTTTTACTACCACTGGCCACAGTCCAGCCCCTCTAAAGTCTGAAGTACATTAAACTGACCCTTTTGTTTAGAAAGTTTGGAGACCCCTGATCTAGAGGAAGCAATTGCCTTCAGAATTCCCCTAATTAGTAAAGAGTCCACCTGTGTGTAATTTAATCTCAGTATAAATACAGCTGTTCTGTGAAGCCCTCAGAAGTTTGTTATAGAACCTTAGTGTACAAACAGCATCATGAAGGCCAAGGAACACACCAGACAGGTCAGGGATAAAGTTGTGGAAAAGTTTAAAGCAGGGTTAGGTTATAAAAAAAAATCTAAAGCTTTGAACATCTCACGGAGCACTGTTCAATTCATCATCCGAAAATGGAAAGAGTATGGCACAACTGCAAACCTACCAAGACATGGCCGTCCACCTAAACTGACAGGGCAAGGAGAGAATTAATCAGAGAAGCAGCCAAGAGGTCCATGGTAACTCTGGAGGAGCTGCAGAGATCCACAGATCAGGTGGGAGAATCTGTCCACAGGACAACTATTAGTCATACACTCCACAAATCTGGCCTTTTATGGAGTGGCAAGAAGAAAGCCATCGCTGAAAGAAAGCCATAAGAAGTCCTGTTTGCAGTTTGCGAGAAGCCATGTGGGGGACACAGCAAACATGTGGAAGAAGGTGCTCTAATCAGATGAGACCAAAATTGAAATTTTTGGCCTAAAACCAAAACGCTATGTGTGACGGAAAACTAAAGCCCCATACACACTATCAGTTTTTCTGCTGACTTAGTCCTTCAGATTTACCAAAACCATGTAGTGCAAGGGCCTGCCTGATTGCATACACATTGAAACTCCTAAGGTTTGACCTCATAATATATGGTTTTGGTAAATCTGAAGGACTAACTCAGCAGAAAAACTGATAGTGTGTATGGGGCTTTACAATGCATATCACCCTAAACACACCATCCCCACTGTGAAACATGGTGGTGGCAGAATCATGGTGTGGGGATGCTTTTCTTCAGCAGGGACAGGGAAGCTGGTCAGAGTTGATGGGAAGATGGATGGTGCCAAATACAGGACAATCTTAGAAGAAAACCTGTTTTAAGTCTGCAAAAGACTTGACTGGGGCGGAGGTTCACCTTCCAGCAGGACAACGACCCTAAACATACAGCCAGAGCTACAATGGAATAGTTTAGATCCAAGCATATTCATGTGTTAGAATGGCCCAGTCAGACCTAAATCCAATTGAGAATCTGTGGCAAGACTTGAAAATTTCTGTTCACAGACGCTCTCCATCCAATCTGACAGAACTTGAGCTTTTTTGCAAAGAAGAATGGGCAAAAATGTCCCTCTCTATATGTGCAAAGCTGGTAGAGACATCCCCAAAAAGACTTGCAGTTGACTCCGGGGGGCTGAATGCAAATTCACGCCACACTTTTAACATATTTATTTGTAAAAAAATTTGAAAACATTGTCAGTTAATGTCCCTCCCAGTCAGTGTCAATTAGCACCAGAAAGTCCACCACCCTATCACAGTCACACTATAAGTCACTGATCACAGCTATTACTAGTATTGTATCTATAGCTGTGTAAATTCCAGTATATACTGTATATCATAATTTGAGATGCTATAACTTTCACACAAACCAATTAATATACACTTATTGGGTTGTTTTTTTGTTTTTGTAATGCATTTTTGGCCTAAATTTATGAAGAAATTTGTTTTTTTTTTGACAGAAGAAAATATTGTTTTTTTATTTCAAAATTTTCATTTTAGTTTTGTCTATATAATAATAATAAAAAAAACAGTGGTTATCTAACCAAAAGAAAGCTCTATTTGTGTTAAAAAAATGATACAAATTTAATTTGGGTACAGTGTTGCATGATTGAGCAATTTCAAGTTGAAGTAGCGCAGTGCTGAATAGCAGAAATAAATGTCCTGGTCATAAAGGGGGGTAAAATCTTCCAGAGGTCAAATTATTTACTGTATTTGGACAATTTAGGGTACCTAAATTAGTTACCGACTCCCAGGCATGTGCAAAGTTAAGGCTTGGCATGTTGAGTATCTCTTTGCTTGGCACAATCTCATCTTTTTATATTTTACCAAAAATTCTGTAATATATTGAATTTGTGTGCCTAAAATTACCCTTAGTGTATTCTTTACTGAAATTGTGTGCTTGATAAACTGTTGTGCAAATATTGCCTGACATACAAATTTGGACTACAACTACGTGATCTGACACTTCCAGAACTGGGACGCACGTATGTGCCACACGCGCGTGCCCCCCCGCTCCTGCTGTGATTGGACACAGCGGGAGCCAATCACACGATGTCCGCTGGGACCTGGCTATCATTAAGGAGACAGGCAGAACGGCGGTTTGTCTATCTAAACAAGGCAGACCGCTGTTCTATAAGAGGGGAATGTGCTATAGAGGAGCACAGATCTTTACCTTCCCCCAGTCAAAGCACCTCCCCCACAGTTGCCAAGCACTCCCTAGGAATACATTTAACCCTTTGATCGCCCTTGATGTTAATCCCTTCCCTGACAGAGTCATTAGTACAGTGACAGTGCATATTTTTTAGCACTGATCACTGTATCTGTGTCACTGGTCACCAAAAAGTGTCAGTTAGTGTCCGAATTGACCGCCACAATATCGCAGCACCGCTATAAATCATTGATTACTAGTAAATATCCTATAGTTTGTAGTATGATGTTTGTGCAAACCAATCAATGTACGCTTTTTGGGATTTTTTTACCAAAAATGTGTAGCAGAATACATATTGACCTAGATTTATGAAGAATTTTTTTTTTATTTTTTTATTGGGTATGTTTTACAGCAGAAAGTAAAAAATATTGTTTTGTTTTTTTTTTTTCAAAATTGCTGCTTTTTTTTGTATATAGCACAAAAAATAAAGACCACAGAGGTGATCAAATACCACCAAAAGAAAGCTCTATTTATGGGGGAAAAAAAGGACAACATTTTATTTGAGTACAGCGTCACACGACCGCGCAATTGTCAGTTAAAATAACACAGTGTCGTATCGCAAAAAAAAATGGCCTGGTCATAAAGGGGGGGGGGAGGGGGGATAAACATTCTGGAGTTGAAGTGGTTAATCCTTAACCTTGAAAGCCTTACTTATATTACAACATGATATTGAATAACATATGAGCAAGAAGGTGTAAAAAATGTTTTATGCTTTACAATATGCATCCTTTTATATAAGGCATGAATAAAACGTTGAATTTTATGAATAGATTGAATGGATTGAGACATGTTTTGGTACTTTAAAAAGTCCAATTCACTGTGCCTAGATTTGTAACGAATTATGGGAATGTGAGTACCTTTTTTGAGTATTAAAGTCCATAATATATCCTAGATATCACCACTACTCCCAATTAGACATGTGCAATTCGTTTCCTTCCAAATTAGTTTTTTAACGAATTTTGACAAATTTTTTGGTAATTTGGAAATATCCCAATTAACGAAAACCCATTTAACAAACTTTTCCATAAGTACAAAAATTTTAATATTCGAAAAAAATCGTAAATTCGAAAAAAAAAAACGGAAATTCTGAAATTCAAACAAAAAAAAAAAAACGGAAATACGAAAAATACCGTAAATTCATAAAAAATTGAAAAAATTTGCAAGTTTGTAAAAAATTGCAAATTCAGAAATTCAAAAATAATCGTAAGTTCGAAAAAATGTAACATAAACACCCCCCCCCCCCCCCCGGAGATTTGGAAGTTCGAAAAAAAAACGGAAATTTGGAAATAAGAAAACCCGAAAATGTGAAAATCTTAAATAATAACTAACTAATAATAACTTAATTATTACTAACTATTATAGGTATTGGAATTTCCTTTCAAATTTGGCTGTTAGTGAATGTAACGTTTATCTGTAACGTTTATCTGAAGTTACGAATTATCCAAAATAACGATTGCCATATCTAAACAAATGGAACATAAATTAATAATAATTAAATTACAATAATAATAAAAACGTATTATTTTTTTTTTTTTCTGTTCCATTTGTTTAGATGAGGCATTCATTATTTCGGATAATTCGTAACTTTGGATAAATTCATATTCGTTACGTTCACTAACAGCAAAATTTTAAAGGAAATTCCAATACCTATGACTTGGAAGTTTATAGATAGGCAACTCCCATCCTCATATTGATTAGTGATTCTAAATAAATAACTACTACTGCAGGCAACAGACACAAAAGATACACTCTGCATCTTTCCAAATAACTGTTCTGCTTTATTATGACGCAACTGATGGTTTTTATACACATGATTACGTAGGTATCACATTAATATTACAATTGTACGTTTATGGTAACAAGGGGCGTAACATAGGCAGACTAATTCTAATCAGGACTCGAAAGAATGAAACATTTCTAATGTCCCATACAATCACATACTATTGTAAAAGAAAGTTTACTGAAAAAACAGACAGCATTTGTGGCAGAGGTGCCCAAGGAGGAGTCATCTTAAAGGTTTTCAGGGAGTTGAGGTCTCATATTTAATTATTGAATAAAGAACTTCAACTCCCTGAAAACCTTTGGCAAATATGATCTTTTTTTACATTTTTACATACTTTCTTTACTATAGGTAACCAACCAACTGTACCCCATGTACGGAACACAGGCTTGGTTTCCTCTTAACATAGAAATTAGGAAAAGGTCTGGTTGGATACAAAGATGCACTATTCTACACAAGAGATTCACTGGGTTAAGGACCATAGGCATAATTTTTTTGAGGAACCTCAGGAGATATAAGCAGAATATTTTTGTTTCTTATTATATTACCACTAAAAGCTCCACATAACTTCTCAAACATAAATAGCTCTCCCAACCAGTCTGTTTTTTTTTTTTTTTTACCCACACAAGTGACCAACTACTAACACCAGTTCTACAGATTGAGTTTATATAGGTAAGGTGACAAAAGGCAGATGTCTACTGTATTATGTTTAACTTCTAACTAAAATCACTCTGGTCATCTCATGTTACAATAATCTCGGGAATCTTCAAATCTTCTAAATAAATAAAAGAAAAAAAGTAGATTATCTTATTTTGTATCAATTACCTAAGAAGCCTAATGGGTGAAATGCCCACTTTAGCAAAATTTCACCAACAGTGGAATCAGTCATTTTGCAGCAAAATAATTTTAACTGAAATCCCTCCACTTCTCCCTAGTTATAATGATCCAAGGAATCCTTAAGTCAAAGACAGTTTAGACAGAGTTCCTAGGTTTTAATATTTGGCAGCTCATTGCAGCTCCAGTTTACAATGAACATTGTTTATCTTTCCGTTGGGCAGCCCTCCATGGAGCCTTAGGTCAGTGCAGATTTTTAGGTGAGCTACTTACCTGTGGCTAGGAGGATGAGTACTGTCAATGTCCCCATTCCAGCAGAGTGGAACATATTCAGCAGGTCCCTCTCGCTCTCTCTCTCAAATTACTCTGTGAAGAGCACACTTTTTTATGCATTTAAACCTCAATAGCTTCCTCATTCTTCATAATAGTGTAGATTGGTGGACAAGTTCTGTTTTTTTTCTGATCAGTCCTACCTTAGCCTGGAATTCCACCTGCCCCCTATAGTACAGTGCTGACTGACAAATTCCTCATATTTTAACACTTTGCATTGCAGGAGATATGCTCTTTTTAGTGCATTACAGCGGGGGGGGGGGGATGACACTTTACCACTATATTAGCTATAGAGGGGTCGGTGTTTCCTCCAATTCAACTAATATTAACAATAATTGCAAGAGTAAAACAAAGGAAAGGATGCCTTTAGCAGATTATATTCTGACCTGTTGGAAATGTTATTGTATACTGGGGGATTCCTTCAGAAATTGTAATCTTCTTGTCTAACAGGGCTGGATCTAGCCTGTCAGATGTGGGGGTGGTGTAAAAAATGTCAGGGGAGCAGAGGCTGGGAGGTCAGCAGGACAGTGTACAGGGGGTCACCAAGGCAGAGGATAGGGTCAGCAGTTTGTAGGGCAGTGTGCAGGGGCTATTCGTTTATAGAACAGTGTAGGGGGTGTCAGCATGGTAGAGGACAGTTGGTAAGCAGGGTGGAGGGTGGGAGGTCAGCAGGGGAGTGTACCGGAATCAGTAGGGCAAGGTACTGAGTGTCAGTAGGGCAGAGGAAAGGGGTCAGCTGGGCAGTGTACAGGGCTGGCAGGGCAGAGGACAAATGTCACTGCTGGCAGGAGAGAGGACAAGGGTCACCACTGGCAGGAGAGAGGACAAGGGTCACCACTGGCAGGAGAGAGGACAAGGGTCACCACTAGCAGGAGAAAGGACAGGGGTCACCACTGGCAGGAGAGAGGACAGGGGTCACCGCTGGCAGGAGAGAGGACAGGGGTCATCGCTGGCAGGAGAGAGGACAGGGGTCACTGCTGGCAGGAAAGAGGACAAGGGTCACCGCTGGCAGGAGAGAGGACAAGGGTCACCACTGGCAGGAGGGAGGATTGGGGTCCCTGCTGGCACTAGGGTGAAAACGATCCCTGCTGGCACTAGGGGGGACAGGGGTCCATTACAGATATGATCTCCACAGTGTATAGCTGGTTACTATGTTGTAGTTCTGACCTGTGAAATGTCCTGGACAGAATGGCAGCTCAATAGCAGTAACCAGCTATACACTGCAGATTGTAACTGTGTGTAATGTGATTGGATTTCAGCTACAGTGTGTGCTGTGGGAAGGAGGAGTTCTTGCTGCCTGTGCTCAGGCTGTGCACAGTCCAGGGATGAGAGATGGCCAGCACAGCATCACTGGTAGTTGGAGTCTTTCGAGGGGGCAACTGAAATCTGGGGGCACAGTCACCGCAGCATCATCCTAAATGGCCATGATGCCTAAAGGTTCCCTTGAATGTGGGTTCCAAATCTTTGGACTCTATGATAGAATTCTGGGGCCCTGGATAGCATAAGTGGTTGTTAAAGAGTGGTTTCCTTATTATAGAAATTATGTTGAAAAAGTCTAAATTCCATGCCATTGAAATGTAAAAAAGCAGCCAAGGATCCCAGGAGACAGCATTGACCAAATGTATAGTCATAAAATCATCAAGGATCCCTGCCCTAGTGTCGGGAGCTGCTATTTAGTGAGGGGAGTGCAATTCATTGTCATTGACGAGGGTTTACATAACTGAATGCCACTATTGATGATGGATTGACACCCCCCCGTCCTTGCAAGGACCCCCCAGGATTGAAAGGCATGTTGATTGGTATGGTGCAGAAAGTGGGGTGCACGATTTTTCCTGGGAAGCATAACACAGGACCCCTTCATCTCTGCTATCTCACATCCATCTGGGAAAGGGCTTCTTCCTGTCAACAAACACAGAAGAAGTTTGGAGGGTTTGATTGGGTTGTATGTTCCTAGAAAGGAGTGCCAAGGATATGACAGCAGGCACTATGTGCAGGAGAGGAGTGTGGAAGGTATGACAGTGGGCAGTATGTGTGAGAGAAGGAGCAGTATGTACATGAGAGGAGTGTAGAGGATATGGAAGTGGGCAGTATATACAGGGGAGAAGTGTGGAGGATATGAAGGGGGTGGTACAGTATGTGAATTAGAGGAGTGTGGAGGGCATGATGGTGGCGAAATGTGCAGGAGGGGAGTGTGGAGGGTGTGGTGGGGGAAGTATGGGCAGGAGGGGAGTGTGGAGGGTGTGATGGGGCAGTATGTGCAGGAGGGGAGTGTGGAAGGTGTGGTGGGGCAGTATGTGCAGGAGGGGAGTGTGTAGGGTGTGATGGGGGCAGTATGTGCAGGAGAGGAGTGTGGAGGGTGTGGTGGGGGCAGTATGTGCAGGAGGGGAGTGTGGAGGGTGTGGTGGGGGCAGTATGTGCAGGAGGGGAGTGTGGAGGGTGTGATGGGGCAGTATGTGCAGGAGGGGAGTGTGGAGGGTGTGATGGGGCAGTATGTGCAGGAGGGGAGTGTGGAGGGTGTGGTGGGGCAGTATGTGCAGGAGAGGAGTGTGGAGGGTGTGGTGGGGCAGTATCTGCAGGAGGGGAGTGTGGAGGGTGTGGTGGGGCAGTATGTGCAGGGGGAAGTGTGATGGGGCAGTATGTGCAAAAGAGGAGTGTGGAGGGTGTGATGGGGCAGTATGTGCGGGAGGGGAGTGTGGAGGGTGTGGTGGGGGCAGTATGTGCAGGGGGGAGTGTGGAGGGTGTGGTGGGGGCAGTATGTGCAGGAGGGAAGTGTGGAGGGTGTGGTGGGGGCAGTATGTGCAAGAGGGGAGTGTGGAGGGTGTGGTGGGGGCAGTATGTGCAGGAGGGGAGTGTGGAGGGTGTGGTGGGGCAGTATGTGCAGGAGGGGAGTGTGGAGGGTGTGGTGGGGCAGTATCTGCAGGAGGGGAGTGTGGTGGGGCAGTATGTGCAGGGGGAGTGTGATGGGGCAGTATTTGCAGGAGAGGAGTGTGGAGGGTGTGATGGGGCAGTATGTGCAGGAGGGGAGTGTGGAGGGTGTGGTGGGGCATATGTGCAGGAGGGGAGTGTGGAGCGTGTGGTGGAGGCAGTATATGCAGGAGGGGATTGTGGAGGGTGTGATGGGACAGTATGTGCAGGAGGGGAGTGTGGAGGGTGTGGTGGGGGTAGTATGTGCAGGAGAGGTGGGTGAAGGCAGAATATGATGGGGGCAGTATGTGCAGAAGAGGAGTGTGGAGGGTATAATGGGGCATCGAGTTTCCACCTGTCCAGGATTCACCTGGACAGTCCATGTTTTGAATCATGTGTCTGGATTTCCATACAACTGAAACCCGGACACATTATTCAGACAGGAATGTGGCACAGAACAGGGCTTGACAGGAGGGTTAGGGAGCTCTATGTGCACTGCATTATTATTCTCTTTAGAGTGCCCAAAGGTGTCTCAGTGTATGCTAAAACAAAAAAAAATGTACTGTGTGCCGCTAAATTGTTCAGGTTTGGCTTGAAGAAAAAGTGACAACTAGGGATGAGCTTCGAGTTCGAGTCGAACTCATGTTCGACTCGAACATCGGCTGTTCGCCAGTTCTCCGAACAGCGAACAATTTGGGGTGTTAGCGGCAAATTCGAAAGTCATGGAACACCCTTTAAAAGTCTAAGGGAGAAATCAAAAGTGCTAATTTTAAAGGCTTAAATGCATGGTATTGTCATAAAAAGTGGTTGGGGACCTGGGTCCTGCCCCAGGGGACATGGATCAATGCAAAAAAAAGTTTTAAAAACTGCCCTTTTTTCAGGAGCAGTGATTTTAATAATGCTAAAAAAAATGATGTGGGGGCTCCCCCTAAATTCCATACCAGGCCCTTCAGGTCTGGTATGGATATTAAGGGGAACTCCGGCCAAAATTTAAAAAAAAATGGTGTGGGGTCCCCCAAAAATCCATACCAGACCTTTATCCGAGCATGCAACCTGGCAGACCGCAGGAAAAGAGGGGGGATAAGAGAGCACCCCCCTCCTGAACCGTACCAGGCCACATGCCCTCAACATTGGGAGGGTGCTTTGGGGTAACCCCCCAAAACACCTTGTCCCCATATTGATGGGGAAAAGGGCCTCATCCCCACAACCCTTGCCCGGTGGTTGTGGGGGTCTGCGGGTGGGGGGTTTATCGGAATCTGGAAGCCCCCTTTAACAAGGGGGCCCCCAGATCCCGACCCTCCCCCCTGTGTGAAATGGTAAGGGGGTACAAAAGTACCCCTTCCATTTCACAAAAAAAGTGTCAAAAATGTAAAAAATGACAAGACAGTTTTTGACAATTCCTTTATTTAAATGATTCTTCTATCTTCTATCGTCTTTCATCTATCTTCTATCTTCCTTCGGTTTCTTCCTCCATCTTATTCTTCTTCTGGTTCTTCTGGTTCTGGTTCTTCCTACGGTGTTCTCGTCCGGCATCTTCCTCCACAGAGTCTTCTTCCCTTCGTCTTCTGGGCCGCTCCGCATCCAGCATGATGGGAGGCTCCCGCTGTGTGACACTTCTCTTCTGACGGTTCTTAAATAGCGGGGGGCGGGGCCACCACGTGACCCCGCCCCCTCTGACACACGAGGACTTGACGGGACTTCCGTGTGATATTCCCTGTGATGTCAGAGGGGGTGGGGTCAATCCCCGGGTCACCCCCTGCCCCTCCCTGAAGTCACAGGGAATGCCACAGATAAGTCCCCGTCAAGTCCCCATGCATCAGAGGGGGGCGGAGTCACCGGGTGGCCCCGCCCTCCATTATTTAAGAACCGTCAGAAGAGGAGAAGCGTCACACAGCGGGAGCCTCCCATCATTCTGGATGCAGAGCGGCCCAGAAGACGAAGGGAAGAAGATGCCGCGGAGGAAGATGCCGGACGAGAACACCGGAGGAAGAACCAGAAGAACCAGAAGAAGAAGAAGATGGAGGAAGAAACCGAAGGAAGATAGAAGATAGAAGATAAAAGAAAGAAGATAGAAGAAGCATTTAAATAAAGGAATTGTCAAAAACTGTCTCTTGTCATTTTTAACATGTTTGACACTTTTTTTGTGAAATGGTAGGGGTACCGTACCCCCTTACCATTTCACACAGGGGGGAGGGCCAGGATCTGGGGGTCCCCTTGTTAAAGGGGGCTTCCAGATTCCGATAAGCCCCCCGCCCGCAGACCCCCACAACCACTGGGCACGGGTTGTGGGGATGAGGCCCTTGTCCCCAACAACATGGGGACAAGGTGTTTTGGGGGGCTACCCCAAAGCACCCTCCCAATGTTGAGGGCATGTGGCCTGGTACGGTTCAGAAGGGGGGGTGCTCTATCGTCCCCCCCTCTTTTCCTGCGGCCTGCCAGGTTGTGTGCTCGGATAAGGGTCTGGTATGGATTTTTGGGGGGACCCACGCCATTTTTTTTTTTACATTTTGGCCGGGGTTCCCCTTAATATCCATACCAGACTTGAAGGGCCTGGTATGCAATTTAGGGGGACCCCCCACGTCATTTTATTTTAAATTTTGGTTCAGGGTTCCCCTGTGGGGAATTCCCATGCTGTTTTTATCAATGAACTTTTATGTGTATTGTCGGACCGGCAATTCATTAAGCCGCAAATAATTTTAAATGACTTTTTTCCTTTGAAATGTCATTTTGCTGTCACACTGTTCTAAACACAGGAAACATGCGCCCCTTTACAGACATACTATAAACACCCCCCAGGTACAAAATTTAAAGGAATATTACACTTTTATTGTTTGACTTTAAGCATTATTAAAATCACTGCTCCCGAAAAAACGGCCGTTTTTAAAACTTTTTTTTGCATTGATCCATGTCACCTAGGGCAGAACCCAGGTCCCCAAACACTTTTTATGACAATAACTTGCATATAAGCCTTTAAAATTAGCACTTTTGATTATTCATGTTCATGTCCCATAGACTTTAATGGTGTTCGTGTGCTCGAACAAATTTTTTGCCTGTTCGCATGTTCTGGTGCAAACCGAACAAGGGATGAGCTTCGAGTTCGAGTCGAACTCATGTTCGACTCGAACATTGGCTGTTCGCAAGTTCGCCGAACAGTGAACAATTTGGGGTGTTTGCGGCAAATTCGAATGCCGCGGAACACCCTTTAAAAGTCTATGGGAGAAATCAAAAGTGCTAATTTTAAAGGCTTATATGCAAGTTATTGTCATAAAAAGTGTTTGGGGACCCGGGTCCTGCCCCAGGGGACATGGATCAATGCAAAAAAAAGTTTTAAAAACGGCCGTTTTTTCAGGAGCAGTGATTTTAATAATGCTTAAAGTCAAACAATAAAAGTGTAATATCCCTTTAAATTTCGTACCTGGGGGGTGTCTATAGTATGCCTGTAAAGGGGCGCATGTTTCCCGTATTTAGAACAGTCTGACAGCAAAATGACATTTCGAAGGAAAAAACTCATTTAAAACTACCGCGGCTATTAATGAATTGCCGGTCCGACAATACACATAAAAGTTCATTGATAAAAACGGCATGGGAATTCCCCACAGGGAAACCCCGAACCAAAATTAAAAAAAAAAAAAATGACGTGGGGGGGTCCCCCTAAATTCCATACCAGGCCCTTCAGGTCTGGTATGGATATTAAGGGGAACCCCGGCCAAAATTTTTAAAAAAAATGACGTGGGGTTCCCCCTAAATTCCATACCAGACCCTTCAGGTCTGGTATGGATTTTAAGGGGAACCCCGCGCCAACAAAAAAAAAAAAAACGGCGTGGGGTTCCCCCAAAAATCCATACCAGACCCTTATCCGAGCACGCAACCTGGCAGGCCGCAGGAAAAGAGGGGGGACGAGAGTGTGGCCCCCCCCCTCCTGAACCGTACCAGGCCACATGCCCTCAACATTGGGAGGGTGCTTTGTGGTAGCCCCCCAAAACACCTTGTCCCCATGTTGATGAGGACAAGGGCCTCATCCCCACAACCGTGGCCGGTGGTTGTGGGGGTCTGCGGGTGGGGGGCTTATCAAAATCTGGAAGCCCCCTTTAACAAGGGGACCCCCAGATCCCGGCCCCCCCCTGTGTGAAATGGTAAGGGGTACTTACCCCTACCATTTCACTAAAAAAGTGTCAAAATAGTTAAAAATGACAAGAGACAGTTTTTGACAATTCCTTTATTTAAATGCTTCTTCTATCTTCCTTCATCTTCTTCTTCTTCTGGTTCTTCTGGCTCTTCTGGTTCTTCCTCCGGCGTTCTCATCCAGCATCTCCTCTGCGGCGTCTTCTATCTTCTTCTCCTCGGGCCACTCCGCACCCATGGCATGAGGGGAGGCTCACGCTCTTCTCTTCATCTTCTTCTTCATCCTCTTCTCTTCTTCATCTTCTTCATCTTCTTCATCTTCATCTTCTCTTCTTAATTTTCTTCTGCGGGCCGCTCCGCATCCATGCATGGAGGGAGGCTCCCGCTGTGTGACGGCGTCTCCTCGTCTGACGGTTCTTAAATAACGGGGGGCAGGGCCACCCGGTGACCCCGCCCCCCTCTGACGCACGGTGACTTGACGGGACTTCCCTGTGACGTCACGGGGAATGCCACAGGGAAGTCCCGTCATGTCCCGTGCGTCAGAGGGGGGCGGGGTCACCGGGAGAAGATGAAGATGAAGAAGATGAAGAAGATGAAGAAGAGAAGAGGATGAAGAAGAAGATGAAGAGAAGAGCGGGAGCCTCCCCTCATGCCATGGGTGCGGAGCGGCCCGAGGAGAAGAAGATAGAAGACGCCGCGGAGGAGATGCTGGACGAGAACACCGGAGGAAGAACCAGAAGAGCCAGAAGAACCAGAAGAAGAAGAAGATGAAGGAAGATAGAAGAAGCATTTAAATAAAGGAATTGTCAAAAACTGTCTCTTGTCATTTTTAACTATTTTGACACTTTTTTAGTGAAATGGTAGGGGTAAGTACCCCCTTACCATTTCACATGGGGGGGGCCGGGATCTGGGGGTCCCCTTGTTAAAGGGGGCTTCCAGATTCCGATAAGCCCCCCGCCCGCAGACCCCCACAACCACCGGCCACGGTTGTGGGGATGAGGCCCTTGTCCTCATCAACATGGGGACAAGGTGTTTTGGGGGGCTACCCCAAAGCACCCTCCCAATGTTGAGGGCATGTGGCCTGGTACGGTTCAGGAGGGGGGGGGCGCACTCTCGTCCCCCCCTCTTTTCCTGCGGCCTGCCAGGTTGCGTGCTCGGATAAGGGTCTGGTATGGATTCTTGGGGGAACCCCACGCGGTTTTTTTTTTTTTTTTTGGCGCGGGGTTCCCCTTAAAATCCATACCAGACCTGAAGGGTCTGGTATGGAATTTAGGGGGAACCCCACGTCATTTTTTTTTAAATTTTGGCCGGGGTTCCCCTTAATATCCATACCAGACCTGAAGGGCCTGGTATGGAATTTAGGGGGCCCCCCCCACGTCATTTTTTTTTTTTTTAATTTTGGTTCGGGGTTTCCCTGTGGGGAATTCCCATGCCGTTTTTATCAATGAACTTTTATGTGTATTGTCGGACCGGCAATTCATTAATAGCCGCGGTAGTTTTAAATGAGTTTTTTCCTTCGAAATGTCATTTTGCTGTCAGACTGTTCTAAACACGGGAAACATGCGCCCCTTTACAGGCATACTATAGACACCCCCCAGGTACGAAATTTAAAGGGATATTACACTTTTATTGTTTGACTTTAAGCATTATTAAAATCACTGCTCCTGAAAAAACGGCAGTTTTTAAAACTTTTTTTTGCATTGATCCATGTCCCCTGGGGCAGGACCCAGGTCCCCAAACACTTTTTATGACAATAACTTGCATATAAGCCTTTAAAATTAGCACTTTTGATTATTCATGTTCGTGTCCCATAGACTTTAACGGTGTTCGCGTGTTCGAGCGAAATTTTTTCCTGTTCGCATGTTCTGGTGCGAACCGAACAGGGGGGTGTTCGGCTCATCCCTAGTGGCAACCCTTTGGGGGCAATATGAACAGGAGAGGAGTATGAAGGGTATGATGGGGGTGCAGGAGAGTGCCCAGGATATTAAAAAAGGCAGTATCTACAGGCATAGAGTGCGGAGGATATGATAGTGAGTGGTATATACAAGAGAAGAGTGTGCATGATTTGACAGCTCACAGTATGTGCAAGATAGCATACAGTATATAATATAAGGAAGGGTATGATAGATTTACTGTAGGTGTTGTTAATACATGTACTAGGTATAGGACAAAATTTGCCTTTTTTTCAAGAGCAAACCAATGTTCTTACCTGTCCGTGTTTTTTTTTTTTTTTTTTTGTTTCAATATATTTTTTTTTCAAAACAAATGAAATACATCAGGAAACATAGATATAATGAAGGTCCTGAGCCCTGATTTGACCAACAAGACCGTATGTAGAACAGATTAGTACAAAAAGATTCATACAATCGTAATATATTCAAGTCAGGTAAATCATACAATGATAAACGAACATGGAGACTGAAATTCCAAAGAGTTCTTAGTGTGCAGCAAGTGTTGACTCAGGCTTGAGAAGTGGGAAGGGGAGAGGGAGGGGAAGGCTCCGCCACCCCAATAGGGATCACACTGTGGCAGAGTCCCCCACCCCCCATCCCCCCCGCCCGAGTAGTACAAAAGAGCTGCTCATTCTTGTGAGAAATTCTAGGAAGGTCTCAAATATGAAAAATAGCAACTGGTAACTAATGCTGTTGACCTCCGTGTATAAGAAGCATTGCAAGCTTGATACAAGAGAGGCTACAGATTTCATAGTATTGAATAGACTGTATGAACAAGTAACTGGTTTTTGAAACATTGAAGAGCTGCTAAACAGAATAACATATGACATGACTATACGCTGTAGGATGTCTGACCTTGGCCTTGGATAGAGCCATTGGAGTGAAGGGCCCAAAAACCAACATAGAGTGGAGAGAGAAAGAGAAATAAAATGAAGGAAAGAGATGAAATAGAGTCAGAAGGAAGGCACATGCGCAGCAGTGTCCAATATGGGCGCTTACACCGGGAGCTCCGTGCCACTCCAACCTAAGAACCCGCACAACCGCTGTCTGAGCCCTCGTTCTGGCCTGCAATAACACCAGCCGACCGGGGACACTCCCTGCTACCACCCAATGTCCACAGGCACTGCACAGAGAAATTTAGCCTGCGCTTTGGAGTCAGCAGCGGCGCGGCCCAGCCACTCCAAAATGGCGGCTGCATCCTCACGAGGCACAGTTAGTGCTGAGGAATCCATTGCGGACCAAGATCATGCTGATCTCCCTGCCTCTCATCCACTGACAGAAACAGTGAGTACTCCACAGCATGTGGCCCCCTCACCCGCATCCACTGAATCCCTGTTAGGGGGAACACTGGGCTGATTAGCCCACACCCCACTGCAGCAGCTGCCGCTCAGCCCGGACCCATGGGAACAGGAAACATGGGATTCCTCTCTCACCCCCACAGACTTCCCCTCCATGATGGCTGCATCCTCTAAAATGCTAACCAGAGGCCTATCACATAATGCAGCCCAGATCACAGCCTCCATCCATGCTGATCTGCAGCAAATAGGCTCAAGAATAGAGGCGGTTGAACAAAAATCTGACCAAGCAGCCCTGAGAATCAACCAGAATACTACTAGAATCCAGGAGCTCCAGGACCAACTGGAGGTAGCAACTTCTAAAATTGATGACCTTGAGAACAGGTCGAGACGCTACAATTTCAGAATAAGAGGACTCCCAGAAGAAGGAAGTTCACCCGGCGGTTCAGGAATTCATCAAAATTCTTATACCTGACATCCCGGCGCACCGCCTGGAGCTTGACAGAGCCCACAGAGCGCTTCAACCTCCGCGTCCTGACGGCATACCAAGGGACATTATAGTGAAACCGCATTTCTATGCGGTCAAGGAAGAAGTGATGAAGCTATCCCGCTCAGCGGAGAAACTGGAGATGATGGGTCACCAGATCCAAATTTTCGCGGATCTCTCCACATACACGGTACAAAAGCAACGAGCGCTGAAACCTTTGCTTCAAGTTCTAGCTAGCAAAGGTATCAATTACAGATGGGCTTTCCTGCTACGCCTGAACTTCACGTACCGCAACAAACCATATAACTTCTCATCCTTTCCTGAAGGTGAACGACTCCTACTACATCCAGACATAGGGATGAGCCGAACACCCCCCTGTTCGGTCTGCACCAGAAAATGCGAACAGGCAAAAAATTTGTTTGAACACGCGAACACTGTTAAAGTCTATGGGACACGAACATGACTAATCAAAAGTGCTAATTTTAAAGGCTTATATGCAAGTTATTGTCATAAAAAGTGTTTTGGGACCTGGGTCCTGCCCCAGGGGACATGGATCAATGCACAAAAAGTTTTAAAAACTGCCGTTTTTTCGGGAGCAGTGATTTTAATAATGCTTTAAGTGAAACAATAAAAGTCTAATATCCCTTTAAATTTCGTACAATACACATAGAAGTTCATTGATAAAAATGGGAATTCCTCACAGGGGAACCCTGAACCAAAATTTTTTTTAAAAAATGACGTGGGGGGTCCCCCTAAATTCCATACCAGGCCCTTCAAGTCTGGTATGGATATTAAGGAGAACCCCGACCAAAATTTTTAAAAAAAATGGCATGGGGTCCCCCTCAAAATCCATACCAGACCTTTATCCGAGCACGCAACCTGGCAGGCCGCAGGAAAAGAGGGGGCACAAAAGAGCACCCCCCTCCTGAACCGTACCAGGCCACATGCCCTCAACATTGGGAGGGTGCTTTGGGGTAGCCCCCCAAAACACCTTGTCCCCATTTTGATGAGGACAAGGGCCTCATCCTAACAACCCTGGCCAGTGGTTGTGGGGGTCTGCGGGCAGGGGGGCTTATCGGAATCGAAAGAAGATGAAGAGAAGAAGATGAAGAGAAAAAGATGAAGAGAAGAGCGGGAGCTTCCCTCCATGCCATCATGGATGCCGAGCGGCCCGAGGAGAAGAAGGGAAGAAGACGACGACGCCGCAGAGGAAGATGCCGGACGAGAACACCGGAGGAAGAACCAGAAGAACCAGAAGAAGAAGATGGAGGAAGAAACCGAAGGAAGATAGAAGATAGAAGAAAGAAGATAGAAGAAAGAAGAAGCATTTAGATAAAGGAATTGTCAAAACTGTCTCTTGTAATTTTTAACATTTTTGACAGTTTTTTAGTGAAATGGTAGGGGTACTTTTGTACCTCCTTACCATTTCACACAGGAGGGAGGGCCGGGATCTGGGGGTCCCCTTGTTAAAGGGGGCTTCCAGATTCTGATAAGCCCCCCGCCCGCAGACCCCCACAACCACCAGCCAGGGTTGTGGGGATGAGGCCCTTGTCCTCATCAACATGGGGACAAGGTGTTTTGGGGGCTACCCCAAAGCACCCCCCCAATGTTGAGGGCATGTGGCCTGGTATGGTTCAGAAGGGGGGGCGCTCTCTTGTCCCCCCTCTTTTTCTGCGGCCTGCCAGGTTGCGTGCTCAGATAAGGGTCTGGTATGGATTTTTGGGGGGACCCCACCCCATTTTTTTTTAAATTTTGGCTCAGGGTTAAAATCCATAAATGAAGGGTTAGTGTGTGGGTGTGGCGCTGTCCTAGGTCATAGAAATACCTTGTGAATCATGTGTAGCCAAATTACCATGTGTAAAATCGCATGTAAACAAAGTCGCATATAGCAAATTCAAAAGATGATATATTGCAAATTCAAAAAATAAATAAAACAACACAAATGTGACCCCCCTGTGAGTTGGGGGAAGAAAGGGGAAAAAAGAAAAAAGAAAGAAAAAAAAAGGGGGTTGAGGTCAAAGGAAGAACATCAAAAAGTGACTATGCTAACGAAAAGTTTTAGCCACATGAAAACCCCATAAGGTAATTAATATAAAATATATTGCTGATATGGTACACAGATGATCCGCCCCTTTCTATGTGCCAAAACGCTGCGCTCATGGGATTAGCTCCTAACTCTAAGCAGCCACTCCCCTTCAGCGAGCAAACTCACAGCTCTTTTTGCCTTACACTTTCGTGTTCGGCTCACAGGTTTTTCCCACACAGTAGGGGGCAAAGTGATAACCTCCAATCAATTTCCGTATAGTTATCCGCAGTATAAATGCAATTGCTCTCTCCACATGAAAGAAAGGAAAAGCGATACAATAGTGCAGTAACGTAACAAACTTTAATAAAAAATGACACTCTCCTACACCATAGAACTCACATTTTACAACTTTCAATAACGCAAGTAAGCACAGCAATCATGGTCATCACCAACAGCACTTCAAACGATAACTAGGACGTATGGTGGTCACGGCGGACCCAGGTAAACTAGTGGATGGTGACACTCTCACCCTTTCCCTGGAGTCTCCCGTAGCCGCTTCCCCGCTCACTCGTATGGCGCTCCCTGTCACAGCGTCCTACGTCAAGCTTCCTCGATTGCCGTATAGCCACGCCCCGACATGTTTCGTCACGGAGGACTTATTCATGGGATTGGCTAGACGGACTGGCAATCTTTCTTATATACCCTCCCCCCGTATGACGCGCGATGTTGATGACACTGCGCTTGCGCGTTCCCTGTGTCCTAGTTCGCACCATACATATGTATTGCTATTAAGCAGAGATGGAGGGCATCAGAGAACCAATAATACTCAAAATACTACAGCGCTAACACTGTCAAACAACACACTAGCTGATTGGTGATCGCGTACACCATCCACGGAGGACGCACATCACCAATCCTCACAGCAAATCGTGCATTATCTGTATATAGTGACACCATAGATTAGTAATAGAGACATGGCTTTCTCTAAACTGCAAAACCTATAAAAAATTATATAAAATTATATATAAAAAATATAATAAAATTAATTAATTAATTATTGAATGGTTGGAAATATAAGTGTTAAAACTAAAGCCATTAAAATCCAAACAAGGTACATGCACCCCATGGATCTGCCGCATTGTTCCCATGAGGCACTTTCTCTCTCTTAAAGGTCAGCTCCTACATATATAGGGATCAAAAAAAAAATATTTCAAACAATATCATATACCTATACTCTCCCCTTCCCAGTAGGCCTCTCCCCCAACTCAAGTTTTATCGGAGGTTCATAGACGATCTCCTGCTGATTTGGGAAGGTTCTAGGGAATCTGTTGAAGAATTTTTAAAGTACCTTAACACTAATAAGAACAACATTAAACTGGAGGCTCAAATCAGCGATATGTGTATTAACTTTTTGGATGTGACGATCCAAAGAAAGGATCACTCCCTGATTACTTGTGTGTACTTTAAACCGACGGACCGGAACAATTTTTTATCCATCAGGAGTGGTCATCACCCTGTATGGATAAAGAACATCCCGAAGGGACAATTGATGAGAGTCCGTCGGAACTGTACGGAACAAGAGAAATATTATTCTCAGGCAAATGTGCTGAAGGAGAGGTTCCTTCAGAAGGGCTATGCAGAAATATCTGTAGATAGGGTTATAGAACAGGTAGCCAATATACCAAGGGAGGATATGTTTAAAAACAAAGAAAGTACTAGATTCAATGAGAAACAACAATGGGGATTTATATCCAACTACCACAGCCAATATAGAGATATTGAGAGGATTTTCAAAAAATACTGGTATATTCTCCGGAGGGATCGTCACCTAGGAGAACTGTTACCTGAAACCCCCAAATTCATTTATAGGAGGGCCCCGAATTTTGGGGATAGAGTAGTGAAAAAAATCCTTGATCCACCAGGCCGACCATCCATCAAAATAAATCTTAATGGTTTCTTTCCATGTAATAAATGCGTGTGCTGCAGGACAGTGAGGATTAGGAACAGAAACATGAAGAGCATCACTAATCAAGCAAATGAAACATTTGAAATGAAAGAGTTTATCACGTGTAATTCATCATACGTAGTGTACTTGATGTGGTGCCCATGTGGTCTGTATTATGTAGGACGCACGAAAAGGCTATTAAGAGTCCGCATCTCTGAACATCTGACTAATATCAAAAATGGTTTCAAGTACCATAGCGTATCCCTTCATTTTAGGGAGAAACATAATCAAGACCCGAGTCTGCTCCAGTTTTGTGGAGTGGACATTGTATATCCATCGTGGAGGGGATCTAACAGAATAAGGGATTTATCCCAACGTGAAACTCGATGGATATACTTATTGAGAAGTCTTTTTTCCGAGGGTTTAAATATAGAACTGGACCTCAACTGCTTTATTAATGATTATTGAGTTGGCAGTTGGGGTCCAGGGCTGTATGTCACCCAGACCCAGAAATTATGATAGGTGGAATATCTGTGACACCAACGTAACGGAGAGACCACCTATAGGGAAGGGGAGAGTATAGGTATATGATATTGTTTGAAATATATATTTTTTTTGATCCCTATATATGTAGGAGCTGACCTTTAAGAGAGAGAAAGTGCCTCATGGGAACAATGCGGCAGATCCATGGGGTGCACGTACCTTGTTTGGATTTTAATGGCTTTAGTTTTAACACTTATATTTCCAACCATTCAATAATGAATTAATAAATTTTATTATATTTTTTATATATAATTTTATATAATTTTTTATAGGTTTTGCAGTTTAGAGAAAGCCATGTCTCTATTACTAATCTATGGTGTCACTATATACAGATAATGCATGATTTGCTGTGAGGATTGGTGATGTGCGTCCTCCGTGGATGGTGTACGCGATCACCAATCAGCTAGTGTGTTGTTTGACAGTGTTAGCGCTGTAGTATTTTGAGTATTATTGGTTCTCTGATGCCCTCCATCTCTGCTTAATAGCAATACATACGTATGGTGCGAACTAGGACACAGGGAACGCGCAAGCGCAGTGTCATCAACATCGCGCGTCATACGGGGGGAGGGTATATAAGAAAGATTGCCAGTCCGTCTAGCCAATCCCATGAATAAGTCCTCCGTGACGAAACATGTCGGGGCGTGGCTATACGGCAATCGAGGAAGCTTGACGTAGGACGCTGTGACAGGGAGCGCCATACGAGTGAGCGGGGAAGCGGCTACGGGAGACTCCAGGGAACGGGTGAGAGTGTCACCATCCACTAGTTTACCTGGGTCCGCCGTGACCACCATACGTCCTAGTTATCATTTGAAGTGCTGTTGGTGATGACCATGATTGCTGTGCTTACTTGCGTTATTGAAAGTTGTAAAATGTGAGTTCTATGGTGTAGGAGAGTGTCATTTTTTATTAAAGTTTGTTACGTTACTGCACTATTGGATCGCTTTTCCTTTCTTTCATGTGGAGAGAGCAATTGCATTTATACTGCGGATAACTATACGGAAATTGATTGGAGGTTATCACTTTGCCCCCTACTGTGTGGGAAAAACCTGTGAGCCGAACACGAAAGTGTAAGGCAAAAAGAGCTGGTGAGTTTGCTCGCTGAAGGGGAGTGGAAGTCACGATCACAGCGTTGTGGTGGAAGATATTATCACTGAAGATTATATTGTTGATATTATCACCATTATTCACTATGTCTTCACTTATTTTTGGACTTTATATGTTGAATTTTTTTAAGATTATTACACAGATGGATCGCACTGTGTTTGTTTATTAGAAACACTTTTTGATTTATTTAGTGCTGTTAACAAACAGCTATAATATAGGTATCACATTGAGCAATCACTGTAAATTTTTCTTTCAGGTTCTTTTAGCAATTTTTAGCGCTGCTATTTGATTACACTATTGGTGAGGGCGAGTGTATAGTGTATCATTTATTTTTATTCACATGAGTTTGCAATTTTAAGTGGCTGCTTAGAGTTAGGAGCTAATCCCATGAGCGCAGCGTTTTGGCACATAGAAAGGGGCAGATCATCTGTGTACCATATCAGCAATATATTTAAATATACTTTAAACGCTTGCAGCTATGGAGGTTTTCAATTTTCTCACCAATAGGCAAATGAACCCAGATAATATTTTTTCAAGAGATGGCTGAAATTGATGAGGATGTATCCGGCATGCTTAGAAGTCTAGAAAGTCTATTGGAAAAACAGATTAAGACTTGGTGGGATGTGTTCACTTTTACACATTATCAAAAAGAAAAGCTGATTTTTAGAAGCCTAAGGTGGGATGTCCCACCACAGGATGGTCTTGAGGACCAGTGTTTTATGACTGAATGGTTGTAATTTTTTAACAGAGTGGGGAGGGAGTTACAAGATCTGGTATTGACTAGAAAACAAGTTAAATTGGGGAAACTCAATGAACAAATTAGTACGATTCGAAAGAAATTGGAACCAATGAGTGAGTCTAACCAGATGAAAGAATTTAATACCAATATGAAGAAAAAACTTGAAAAGGTCGATCGAGACACACAAAAGAAAAAGGTTAGAAAGTATAACAGGGATGCGGCTGATTTTAAAAATAATAAGATCTATGCATGGCAAACTCCCACCTCTAGTACTAATGAGGCTCCTGTACAGGTTAAGGGAAATGTCAAACCAATGAATGGTTCTAAAATGGATCAAAATAAAAAAACTGGTAGTAAGAGAAGTGTGGATAAGAATCAACAGGGTGCATTGGCACATAGCAATTACTATCCCCCTACACAATGTAGAGAGGAACAACAGAGAGATTATTATTGCACTCCTAAGCCACCTCAATCAGTGGGAGATGGACAGTATCCTAACTATAATCGTGGTGAGTGGAGGGGCCCCCATATGGAAAATATGGACTATGGAGGAGATCAATATAGACAACAGAACTATGAGAGGTATCATCATTACTCGCCATTTAAGTATGGGGAAGGGAGAAGTACTATTCCGGTCCATAATAGGTATCTCCCCTTGGATGGGGACTACCATGTGCCCCAATACCAGCAGCAAGGTCCCCCACCTTTTTTAGGTTGGCGAGGGAGGAGGGGGAGGGGAGGAGGAACACCGAGGGGAATGAGCCATCCAAGAAACAACAGGGAAGGGGTGAAAGAACCACAGCAATATGGAAACAAGGGAATGGGACCATTCCCAAGAGGCGAAGGGGCTGCCGAGCAGGACGACGGCAACAACCCAAAAAAGAGAATGAGGGACATGTAAACACTGGCATTTACAATCTGAGCAAAGTGACATTAAATGCTAAAGAGATGAATATTTTGAACCTGGGCCTTAAATGTGCCCCTAGGAAAGTGTTGAATAAGTTTGAAGTATTCATTGATACTCATAAATATATCAGAACTCTGAACATTAAAAAATATTTTTTGAGTCACCCAGTAAGCTCTGCCAATAAAGCCATGACATCTATGTGTAAAGTTGATAGTGGTTTGAGGAACAAATCCACTTTCAATCCCCAAAACTCTAATAACCATTATGTGGAGGTATTTAAGAACCTAGTTTTAAAAGATCTGGATGCCATTGATGTTAAAGAGGAGGTGAATCCAAATTACATCAAGAAGGGTATTAGATCGCTGGAAAAGCGAAATAATATCATTGTACGCCCGGCAGACAAGGGGGGAGGGGTGGTTATTTTAGATAAGTCCTTTTATCAGGAGCAACTGTCAAGTATGCTGAATGATCGCTCTACTTATGAGAGATTGACCTGTGACCCCACAGAGAAATATAGGGAACAATTAAACTCACTCATTGAGTGGGGGTATGCCACTAATGCCCTGAACCTCAGAGAAAAAAGGTACCTGGTCCCTAGTGCTTGTAGGATTCCGGTGATATACACACTCCCTAAAATCCACAAGGACACTAAATCACCTCCAGCCCACCTGATAGTCAACGGGATAGGGTCGGTTACAGCCAGATTGGGGGAATACCTTGATAGGTTTCTCCAGCCTAGTGTGAAAGTCACTAGGGCCTATTTGAGAGACACCACCGACTTGCTTCAAAAGCTGGGTGAGGTATGTTTGAACACTAGTGCCGACACTTTTTTGGTGACAGCAGACGTGTCCTCATTATATACGATCATCCAACATGAGGATGCGTCTCTGTCACTAAATTGGGCCCTGAGCAAGAGAGAGGACATCCCTGACATGCAGAAGAGATTTGTGGGTCAGGCCCTAAACTTCTGCATGTCGCATAATTATTTTTGGTGGAATGGGCACTTCTTCTCCCAGCGGGTTGGCGTGGCTATGGGAACAAAATTTGCCCCTAGCCTCGCCAACCTGTTCATGGCAGAGTGGGAGGACAGGTTTATTTTCAGTAGGCCTCTCCCCCAACTCAAGTTTTATCGGAGGTTCATAGACGATCTCCTGCTGATTTGGGAAGGTTCTAGGGAATCTGTTGAAGAGTTTTTAAAGTACCTTAACACTAATAAGAACAACATTAAACTGGAGGCTCAAATCAGCGATACGTGTATTAACTTTTTGGATGTGACGATCCAAAGAAAGGATCACTCCCTGATTACTTGTGTGTACTTTAAACCGACGGACCGGAACAGTTTTTTATCCATCAGGAGTGGTCATCACCCTGTATGGATAAAGAACATCCCGAAGGGACAATTGATGTGAGTCCGTCGGAACTGTACGGAACAAGAGAAATATTATTCTCAGGCAAATGTGCTGAAGGAGAGGTTCCTTCAGAAGGGCTATGCAGAAATATCTGTAGATAGGGTTATAGAACAGGTAGCCAATATACCAAGGGAGGATATGTTTAAAAACAAAGAAAGTACTAGATCCAATGAGAAACAACAATGGGGATTTATATCCAACTACCACAGCCAATATAGAGATATTGAGAGGATTTTCAAAAAATACTGGTATATTCTCCGGAGGGATCGTCACCTAGGAGAACTGTTACCTGAAACCCCCAAATTCATTTATAGGAGGGCCCCGAATTTTGGGGATAGAGTAGTGAAAAAAATCCTTGATCCACCAGGCCGACCATCCATCAAAATAAATCTTAATGGTTTCTTTCCATGTAATAAATGCGTGTGCTGCAGGACAGTGAGGATTAGGAACAGAAACATGAAGAGCATCACTAATCAAGCAAATGAAACATTTGAAATGAAAGAGTTTATCACGTGTAATTCATCATACGTAGTGTACTTGATGTGGTGCCCATGTGGTCTGTATTATGTAGGACGCACGAAAAGGCTATTAAGAGTCCGCATCTCTGAACATCTGACTAATATCAAAAATGGTTTCAAGTACCATAGCGTATCCCTTCATTTTAGGGAGAAACATAATCAAGACCCGAGTCTGCTCCAGTTTTGTGGAGTGGACATTGTATATCCATCGTGGAGGGGATCTAACAGAATAAGGGATTTATCCCAACGTGAAACTCGATGGATATATTTATTGAGAAGTCTTTTTCCCGGGGGTTTAAATATAGAACTGGACCTCAACTGCTTTATTAATGATTATTGAGTTGGCAGTTGGGGTCCAGGGCTGTATGTCACCCAGACCCAGAAATTATGATAGGTGGAATATCTGTGACACCAACGTAACCGAGAGACCACCTATAGGGAAGGGGAGAGTATAGGTATATGATATTGTTTGAAATATTTTTTTTTTGATCCCTATATATGTTGGAGCTGACCTTTAAGAGAGAGAAAGTGCCTCATGGGAACAATGCGGCAGATCCATGGGGTGCATGTACCTTGTTTGGATTTTAATGGCTTTAGTTTTAACACTTATATTTCCAACCATTCAATAATTAATTAATTAATTTTATTATATTTTTTATATATAATTTTATATAATTTTTTATAGGTTTTGCAGTTTAGAGAAAGCCATGCCTCTATTACTAATCTATGGTGTCACTATATACAGATAATGCACAATTTGCTGTGAGGATTGGTGATGTGCGTCCTCCGTGGATGGTGTACGCGATCACCAATCAGCTAGTGTGTTGTTTGACAGTGTTAGCGCTGTAGTATTTTGAGTATTATTGGTTCTCTGATGCCCTCCATCTCTGCTTAATAGCAATACATACGTATGGTGCGAACTAGGACACAGGGAACGCGCAAGCGCAGTGTCATCAACATTGCGCGTCATACGGGGGGAGGGTATATAAGAAAGATTGCCAGTCCGTCTAGCCAATCCCATGAATAAGTCCTCCGTGACGAAACATGTCAGGGCGTGGCTATACGGCAATCGAGGAAGCTTGACGTAGAACGCTGTGACAGGGAGCGCCATACGAGTGAGCGGGGAAGCGGCTACGGGAGACTCCAGGGAACGGGTGAGAGTGTCACCATCCACTAGTTTACCTGGGTCCGCCGTGACCACCATATGTCCTAGTTATCGTTTAAAGTGCTGTTGGTGATGACCATGATTGCTGTGCTTACTTGCGTTATTGAAAGTTGTAAAATGTGAGTTCTATGGTGTAGGAGAGTGTCATTTTTTATTAAAGTTTGTTACGTTACTGCACTATTGGATCACTTTTCCTTTCTTTCATGTGGAGAGAGCAATTGCATTTATACTGCGGAAACTATACGGAAATTGATTGGAGGTTATCACTTTGCCCCCTACTGTGTGGGAAAAACCAGTGATCCGAACACGAGAGTGTAAGGCAAAAAGAGCTGGTGAGTTTGCTCGCTGAAGGGGAGTGGAAGTCACGATCACAGCGGTGTGGTGGAAGATATTATCACTGAAGATTATATTGTTGATATTATCACCATTATTCACTACGTCTTCACTTATTTTTGGACTTTATATGTTGAATTTTTTTAAGATTATTACACAGATGGATCGCACTGTGTTTGTTTATTAGAAACACTTTTTGATTTATTTAGTGCTGTTAACAAACAGCTATAATATAGGTATCACATTGAGCAATCACTGTAAATTTTTCTTTCAGGTTCTTTTAGCAATTTTTAGCGCTGCTATTTGATTACACTATTGGTGAGGGCGAGTGTATAGTGTATCATTTATTTTTATTCAAATTAATATAAAAGTCTTTATAGAATGTGAAAATTGCTAGATAAATTGCACAGATTAAATGGTGACTGGTGCTCAGTGCAGCTTAAGTGAAGATCTTGACATCTCTATAAATCTGGGCAGGTGTCTATTTTAATCTTGGTGACCAAGTGCTCGTGTCTTGTGATCATGCGGACGATCACCAGCTTCTTTAACCCCTGCGGGGGTAATACGCAGTCACAGTGTCTGCCACTGTGCGGCAATCCACAGGCTGTTTCTGGGTCACGGTGACATTTTAGGCATAGGAGAAGAAAGAGGAGATTCCATAGCGTAAAACCATAAAACACTGTTTATTGAACGCAGATGACAGAGTGGTACTCACATTTAAGCAGTTTTAGTAGGCAACCATATATAACAAGTAATCGGCGCAACAATTGACAGCAAAATCCAATTATACAATAATGTACATGAATAAATAATGAAAGGGTTAACAATTCATAATGACAATAAATGGAAGGTTAGTCTGTGATACTGCAGGTGGAAGAGGCAGGAGTAATATGTAGAGTCCACATTCAGGGCAGCCTTCCGAAGGGAGTGAAAGACATTATCCCAAAACACTGTAAGACAAGGAAGAGGAGGCGTCTCTGGGTGCAGACTTTTAAAACAATTTATTAAATAACAGCAACAGCTGGTAATACACTCACATTTGAGTAGAAAGTTTCAAGCATAAAACATGTCCCAGGGCAATCCAGGGGATCCGTAGAGTCATCTCTCTCGGCTGGTAGGTGTTGAAAACTCTGGGCAGTCTAAGAACCACGTATATAATCATTTTGTCCACTCCCCCTCCTCCGTTTCCCCCCCTCCCCTCATCATTCCCCTTCCCCTCCCACCTCCGCTCACATCTTTCCTCCCAGTTCATTCAATGCTCTTTTATTGCTGCCTCTCCCTGATTCCCACCACTGCTGACACTTCTACACACAGATTTTCAGGCCACTCCCCCCTCTCCTTTACTATTCCGCTCTCCTCCCTTTCACTGCTCTCCATATATAAATCCTCTTCAGCTCCCAGCCAATCAGCTTGACAAAAGAGCGCCGCCGTCACACCACTCACAGCGAGCCAGCTAAGGAAACACGTCGCACATCGTGTGACGTCATCATCCCGTGTCTGGATCGGCTGCTAACCAAGCCTCTCTTTGGTGCCTGTCTCCGCTGTCTCGGCCGTCCACATCCAGCTTTCTTAGACTGCCCAGAGTTTTCAACACCTACCAGCCGAGAGAGATGACTCCACGGATCCCCTGGATTGCCCTGGGACATGTTTTATGCTTGAAACTTTCTACTCAAATGTGAGTGTATTACCAGCTGTTGCTGTTATTTAATAAATTGTTTTAAAAGTCTGCACCCAGAGGCGCCTCCTCTTCCTTGTCTTTAGTAGGCAACCAAATGTCATCAAAACAGGAGAGCTTCAGGTTTGAAATGGTAATCCTCTGGGAGATGATGCAAAGGCATCAAATAGGCCACGCCCTACGCGTTTCATCATAGGGACATCTACTGGAGCGTGCCCCCTTGCGTCACCTCCCCTCCTTATTACTGTGCGATATGCTGCGCGCCTGCGCGCCGGAAACCTCCGGCGCCCATTTTGTCTTAGGTATTGGCGACCGAAGCCCGCGGCCATCTTGCATGTGACTATTGCAGACCGAAGCCATATATACAAAACTGTGGTGAAATGGCCCTTGTGTTATAAAAACAAAACAAAAGGAAGTCCGCGGCCATTTTGTCAGAGATTTTGCAGACCGAAGCCAGGTAGAAGCGGTTAATAGATAAACAGTTATATGCTGTTTTACAGGCCGGAATCCGCCATTTTCTTGTAGGTTGTGCGGGATATATATAGACTGTAGGCTGTTTTACAGGCCGGAGTCCGCGGCCATTTTCTTGTAGGTTGTATGGGATATATATAGACTATAAGGTGACCCCGTACGAAAAAACATAACCGCTCGTGTATGTGTCACTCTTAGACACAGAATAATATACCAAGATAAAAAATATTTAAAAAAGGCCATAAAAATCTTAAGCAGGGGCAGTATTAATTATTCGCACAGTATAACTGAGTATACCCTGACGAAATACACATAGAAATATAAAATACATATACATAAAAATATTTATTACACCAGAGTACTAAAAACAAATAAAATAATATTGCCTGTCCCTGTGTACACGTAATATTGCTGACTAAATGGATAGAAAATTTTTTTTTAGAGAAAATTTAAAAATAAAAATACAAATGAAAATAATTTAAATATGTAATAAGATAAGATACGAGAGGGTGGGGGGGAAAAAACCGAGGAGGGAAGATTATTATTATTATTATTATTATTATTATTATTATTATTATACAGGATTTATATAGCGCCAACAGTTTACATAGCGCTTTACAACTTGAGGGTAGACAGTACAAATACAATACACTTTGATACAGTAGGAATCAGAGGGCCCTGCTCCTTAGAGCTTACAATCTAAGAGGGAAGGTCAAAAGATACAAGAGGTAATAACTGTGGGTGATGTGCTGATTGAGAAGATAAATGTACAGTTGTTAGGTGGGGGCCAGATAGGCTTCTCTGAAGAGATGAGTTTTCAGGGATCGTCTGAAAGTGGATAAAGTAGGAGAAAATCGGACGGATTGGGGTAGAGCATTCCAGAGGATGGGGGAGGCTCTGGAGAAGTCCTGAAGGCAAGCATGGGATGAGGTGACAAGGGAGTTTGAGAGCAGGAGGTCTTGGGAGGAGTGAAGAGAACGATTAGGTTGGTATTTTGTGACTAGGTTAGAGATGTAGCTGGGGGCCAGGTTGTGGATGGCTTTGTAAGTTATAGTTAGTATCTTGAATTTAATTCGGTGATTGAGTGGCAGCCAATGGAGGGATTGGCAGAGGGGTGTAGCAGACGCTGAGCGGTTTGTGTGGTGGATGAACCTGGCAGCAGCGTTCATGATGGACTGAAGTGGGGATAGCCTATTTAGAGGTAAACCAATGAGGAGGGAGTTGCAGTAGTCGAGGCGGGAGATGACCAGGGAGTGGATTAGAAGCTTTGTGGTGACATTGGTTAGGAAGGGGCGTATCTTGGAGATGTTGCGGAGATTGAGGCGGCAAGCTTTGGATAGTGATAGAATGTGGGGTCGAAAGGTTAGTTCAGAGTCCAGGATTACACCTAGGACCCTGGCGTGGGGAGATGGGTTGATAGTTGAGCCGTTGATATTGACAGGGAAAGCAGGGGAAGTGGCACCTGAGGGAGGAAATATCATGAGCTCGGTTTTGGATAGGTTGAGTTTGAGGTAGTGATGTGACATTCAGGCTGATATGTCTGCTAGTAAGTTGGTAATGCGTGAGGAGACAGATGGAGAGAGCTGGGGGGTGGAGAGATAGATTTGGGTGTCATCAGCGTAGAGATGATATTGAAAGCCATGGGAGGCAATCAACTGACCCAAGGATGTGGTGTAGATTGAGAAAAGGAGAGGTCCAAGAACAGAACCTTGGGGGACCCCAACGGAAAAAGGAAGAGGAGGAAGTAGAGTTGTAAGTGACACTGAAGGAGCGGTGTGATAGGTAGGATGAGAACCAGCGAAGAGTACAGTCACAGAGACCAAAGGAGTGGAGTTTTTTGAGGAGGAGGGGGTGGTCCACTGTGTCAAAGGCAGCAGAGAGATCCAGGAGAAGTAGTACAGAATAGTGTCCATTGGCTTTAGACATTAGTAGGTCATTTGAGAGTTTAAGGAGAGCAGTTTCTGTGGAGTGTTGAGGGCGAAAACCGGACTGGAGGGGATCTAGAAGTTTATTCATGGTCAGATGGTCGCTTAGTCGGATGTGGACCAGTCTTTCAAGAAGTTTGGAGGAGAAGGAGAGTAAGGAGATTGGACGTAAGTTGTTGAGATTGGTGGGATCCAGTGAGGGCTTTTTTAGAATGGGGATGACTAGCGCATGTTTTAGAGAGTTTGGGAAGATGCCACAGGAGAGGGAGATGTTGAAAATGTGAGTTAGAGAGTGTAGAATCGAGTCAGAGGGTGAGCGTAGCATTTGTGAGGGAACAGGATCCAGGGGGAAAGTGGTTAGATGGGTGCTATATAAAAGTTTAGCAACCTCAGTAATAGTAACAGGGTTGAATGAGGGAAGTAATGATTGTATCTGTGGACATGGGGTGTTGCATGGGGGAGGTTTTTGCACATTGGTGATCTCCTTATGAATTGTATCAATCTTAGTTTTGAAGTGATTGGCAATCTCCTGGGCAGTGAGTGTGTTGGTGGGTGGAGGCAGTGGAGGACAGAGTAGAGTATTGAAGGTAGAGAAGAGTTGACGTGGACTGGATGAGAAGGTGTTAATGAGTGTGATAAAGTAGCTCTGTTTGGCAGTGTGAAGGCAGGAGTAGTATTTTAGGAGGGCAGATTTATATTGTGTGAAGTCTTCCTGGGTCTTAGTCTTATGCCACAGGCGCTCAAGAGCGCGGCTACGTTTTCTGAGACTTCTGGTGTCATCTGTTTGCCAGGGTTGCAGCAGTCGGGGCCTAATTCTGCGTGTAGTGAGGGGGGCAAGCTTGTCAAGGGAGGAAGACAGTGAGCTGTTGTAGATGAAAGTAGCTTGGTTGGGGCAGGACAGAGGTGAGATTTTGTCATAGAGGTGATCAGTAGCAGAGTAGAGAAGAGAAGGGTTGAGGTGGCGAAGGTTTCTACGGGTAACCGTTAGGCAGTTGGAGGGAGAAGAGGTGGAAGACAAGGAGAGAGCAAAACTAATAAGGTGGTGATCAGAGAGTGGGAGTGGATTGTTGGAAAGGTTGCACGGAGTGCACAGATAGGAGAAGGCAAGGTCAAGGGTGTTGCCGTTGGAGTGGGTAGGAGCCTGTATCCATTGCTTCAGGCGATGAGGTGAGACTGAGAAATTTAGAAGTAATAGTAGTGTTAGTGTTAACAGGGATGTTGAAGTCCCCAAGAATGATTGTGGGGATTTCAGCAGAGAGAAAGTAGGGTAGCCAGGCAGAGAAGTCATCAAGAAAGGCTGATACTGGTCCAGGGTGCCGGTAGATGACAGCAATTCTTAGAGAAATGGGAGAGAATAGATGAATGCAATGTGCCTCAAAAGAGGAGAGTGTCAGAGAGGGAGGTGGGTGAAGTACCTGATAGGTGCTGCATGGGGCTAGAAGGATTCCCACTCCACCTCCCTTCCGTCCACTTGGTCTGGGGGAGTGAGTCCAGAGAAGGCCCCCATGGGAGAGGGAAGCAGGAGAAATAGTGTCCGATTCATGAAGCCAGGTTTCAGTAATGGCAAGTAGGTTAAAGGAATTTGTGATAAAGAGGTCGTGAAGGGCGGTGAGTTTGTTGCAGACAGAACGTGCATTCCACAGGGCACAGGAAAATCATGGAGCCAAAATTTAGATGTAAATCTAATGTCATACGTCAAAAAACTTTAAACTTCTAATAGTTGGTGAGAAAGCAATTTAGGTCGACATCTATATTCATTCCTGATGGTTGTAGTATATCTAGCTGGAAAATCCATCTCCAGAAAGTATGCTCCAGAAAAGTGTCTGGATCCTTTTGAAGCATATATCGACCTGCAAAAATTCATTAGAAAGTTAAACATCAGAAATTTTTTTGCAATGAAAGGAGAAAATAAGTTACCCATGGAAAGAGAAGCCTCAATTTATAAGCACTCGCAATTGAAGAACAACTCCGTATTCAATCCCAATACTCAACAAAATGAAAGCCTTACAACATTCAAAAAGATGGTGGAACAAGATCCAAGAAAGCTAAAACCAAGGAAGGTAAAGGCAAAAATCTGAAAGACCATTAAAGAAATAGAGAAAAAGAAAAATATTGTCTTTCATCCGGCGGACAAGGGCGGTGGCCTAGTTATTCTAAACAAAAAGGATTACGATTCAGAAATGGAGAAACTATTAGCTACTCCTAATACATACAAAAAACTAAGGGGCAACCCGAAGGCAGAATATAAGAAGAAGCTTAAAGCCTACATACATAAAGGAGAGAAAAGAGGAATCCTGAATAAAAAGAAGCAACATTTCTACTACCTGAAGCAGCCAAGACTCCCGTCAACTATTATGTCCCTAAAATCCACAAGAACCAATCCAACCCCCAGGCAGACCCATAATAAGTGGCATTGATGGCCTATTTTCTAGACTGGGGGCGTATTTGGATAGTTATTTACAACCATTGGTAACCGGAGGGAAGTCCTACCTGAAAGACAGTAAACAGTTGATTAAAGAGTTAAAGAATTTCAACATAAAGGAAGAAGACATACTTGTGACTATTGACATCAACTCCCTATACACTAACATCATACTAACATCATTTTGGATATGCTTTTCAATTTCCGTTTCCATTTCGGAACGCTCAGAATGGACTTATTAAGTCTCCATTGCCTACTGGGTGTATGGCTTGCCTGGTGCTGAAGCGTCAGGATTACCATGGAGTTGTCTGACCAGACCACATCTTTGATGCATGCCCTGTTCGTTAGTGGAATGGAGGCTGATGTAATGAGGATATGATCTATCCTTGCGAATGAACCGCGGGGATTCGAGAAGTGTGTGAAATCCTGAACAGTAGGGTTCACTTCTCTCCAAATATCTACTAGGCCATGTTGGAATAACAATTTGGCTATTCAGAGGCTCTGTTTGGTGGGTCTAGTAAGACGCTTGCCAGGGGGTCGGGACTTGTCCAGCACCTGGTCGAAGGCAGTGTTGGAGTCGTCCCCAAAGATTACTGTGCCTTCTACCAGTGATGTTAGGGTTTTCAACATGTGTTGGAAGAAGGTTAGTTGACCTCTATTGGGGGCATAGTATGAAATAAAGGAGTATAATTGATCATTTAGTTCGCCCACTAAGAGTATATACCTTCCTTCTGGGTCCTTGTGTTAAGATTTTAAGGTAAATTTGCAACGTTTAGAAATGAAAATGCCTACTCCTTTAGTCTTGTTATCAGCATTATCCAGTGTGAAGGAGGGGAATTTGGAATGTATATATGAAGGGCAGAATCTTTTTGGGAAGTGCGTTTCCTGTAGGAGGACTACGTCAACTTTTTGGGTGTGAAGATATTGGAAAACGTTACGTCGTTTAATTGGGGAATTCAGTCCTTGAGCATTATGGGAGGCTATCTTGAGTATTTTTATTGGAGGGTTGTTAGCCATTGAGCAGAGGCCGGGGGACGATCCGGATACCCATCAGCACTTACCGTCATACTTCCGCGGGGTCCAAGGCAGAACACATGCCAGGTGGGGACCTCTGAGAGCGCTTGAGAGTATCGGGGATCGCCCGCCCAGTTGACTCCTGTAAAGAGAACACAGTAAACACCTTGCTTAGGAGGGAGGAAAGGAAAGATGAGAGAAAAGTCGAAGGACAAGAGAGTCTTCCGTAAGGTGGAGGGGGGAGATTCCTCCATCAGTGAGTAGAATTTACTCTAGAATCCCTCTAGCAAACAGAGATTAGGCTTGTCTAGAGAAGAGTAAGTACCTGTTCTGCTAGACAAGAAGGGGTGCATGAACACCACCCCAGCAAGGAAGCCTCGTGAACTATACAGTTATTAACAACTAAAAAAAAAACAAAACAAGGGCACTGAGCCTGGCATTAACAAAGTCACCTCGAGCAAACCATATTGAAAAAAATTAAGGCAGGTTAGGAGGGGAGTACGTAATGATCTATAGGGAGCAGTAATAAAGGATATAAAACGATCAGGTGGTAAAGTTATAAAGCTGGATCCTTAAGATCTAACAGATCCCATGCGTAGGGGGTGAAGGATGGGGATTGTTTAGAGATATGAGGTGTCAATGGACACCACACTCTGAGGTGGATCGGAGGAGAGGCAGAGATCCCTAGGGTTGGGTGGTAGTAATGGCTTGTTCCCCCCTCTCCCCCCTGCCCAGCCGTGTAGGGGCATGAGCGAGAGGGGGGGCAATCCACCTCACGTGTTTAACACAGTGTTTGAAATGTTCTCATTCCTGAGTGGGGTCCCCATCTCGTGAGGCACAAACAGGGAGTGCGATTCCTCCCAGGAGACAGCTAGGAAGAGGCAAAGGTCAGGAAGGACAAGCAAAGACGTTTAAATCAGGAAAGTCAGGTTTCCTTGGATCTCGCAGATTCCCAGACCGGATTTAGAGGGCTGGTTGGGAGTTGTGTTTTTGCAGAGTTAGGATGCGATCTTGGCTGTAGAAGATTCGGGCCTTGGCTGATGAGACCTAGTTGTAGCAAGAGCCTTTCTCCTTCTTGAAGGGATCCGAAGGTGCATGATTTGCCTTTCCAGAGGAATTTGAGTTGGAATGGGAAGAGCCACTGGTATTTGATTTCTTTGTCCATCAGGGTTTGAAGTAACGGCTTTAAAGCTCTCCCCCTTTTTTTGGATAGTAGATGGGGATAAGTCTGCGAAAATCTGTAGGTGGTGACCCTGAAAAACAATTTTGGGTAAGGCTCTTGATTTCTGCAACACCTCCTCCTTTACAGAGTAGAAATGTGGTTTGACCACGATGTCGGGGGGGAGACCGTCAGATCTAGGTGGTCTAAGAGCCCTGCGGGCACGGTCCAGCTCCAGTCTGTGCTGCGGAGTGTCAGGTAGTATGTCCTTGATGAAAGACTTAATGGTTTCAGGGATGTACTTACAAGACTCAGGGAGTACTCTGACTCTAAAATTGTAACTCCTGTTTCTGTTTTCGAGGTCGTCAATTTTTGAATTGGCAGTCTCTAACTGCTCCTGCAGTATCTGCATGCAAGCAGTATTTTGGTTTGTTCTGGAAATGGTGGCTTCTAGGTTTGTCTCTAAGATCCGCTTTAATGTCATTTGTGATTCTGTTAGCCGTGTTATGTAAGCCTCTGTCCAATAGCAAACTTGGCGAACAGGTCTGCCACATTAACAGGCTGGAGTAGGCACAAATCCCCGGTCTGTAGTAGTTGGTGCATCTGGGGAGGACCGGCCTCCATGGGGGAGAAGTCCAGATCAGCTAAGGAGTGCCCTATTAGGGACTCAGTGGACGCTGGGGAGGCTGAGTCCATGAGAGGAGCGCCTGCAGTGTGTTCTTGCTGCAGCAGAGAAGGGGAGACTGCAATCTGTGTGCTGGGAAGGCAGACTGTATCAGAGCGGTGAGGAGCCGTCGCCATCTTGGCTGTCCTGGGCTGAGACAGGGCGGCTTCAAAAGCGGGCTTTAAACTGCGTCTCACCAATCCTGCGTACATTGGGGGTGTCCCCGGGTATTCCGCCACTCGTGAGGGGTGGATCCAGGCGGCTAGCGCCGTTCGTTTTGCCACTGAAGAGGCCTAGGTTGCTGAGGCGGGATGGTGCTCCCGGACTAAGCGTCCATCTTAGGTGCCGCCGCACATGTGCCAATGTTTTTTTTTGTTTAACAAATAAAATGTTCTTTGCACACCTAACCTTTTTGAACCTTTTCTCCAATTTACAGTAAATTCCTTATTCAAGGTTCTTCCTGGAAAGACTGGTTCTTATTTGCATATTTACTATAGTTCCCCGGTTCACCTCTAAGAATAGCACACACCCCATTAGTAAATAAAGGTTCCCCAATTAAAACATACAATTTTATTTTCTTTGGAATGATATGATATTTTTAAACCCAATGTAAAAAAAAAATAGTACAGAACAGTAATTGGTAATTAGAGTTGGGGGAATGATTTGAACCGAGCAAAAGGTTGGCTCGAACATCGCCTGTTCGCCCGTTTGGCGAACACCCGAATTTGCAAGGCGTTCGGCGTGTGTTCACCCCGCTGAACACCCTGCAATGCACTGCACACTGCACAGTGCATTCTAAGCCCTGGCTGGGCAAAGCTTTGCCCAATCAGGATGCAGTGAATAGTGTGGGCCAGGAAGATGACCGTGGCGTCATTTAACATACCGATGAGTCATCAGCTGTCAATGAGCAGCTGAATAAAAAGTGAAAGTGAGTTTAAGGGGAACCCCACACCAAAATTAAAAAAAAAAAACGACATGGGGTTCCCTCCATGATCCAAACCAGACACTTATCCGAGCATGCAGCCTGGCAGAACCACACCAGGCTACATGCCCTCAAGATGAAGGGGTGGGGGGGCTGTGGTTGTGAAGGTCTGCAGGCAGGGGGCTTATAGGAATCTGGAAGATCCCAGATCCCAACCACCCATGTGAATGACTATAGGGTACATAGTAACCCTACCCATTCACCAAAAAAGTGTCAAAAAGTAATAAAAACACAGAGAACGTTTTTGACAATTCCTTTATTAAAAAAATAAAAAAACGGTGTCTCTCGATGTAGATCCATTGTCAATCACGATGCCTGCTGCCATCACCGCAGAACCCGAAAAATCGCTCCGCCGTCCAGTAAAGCAAACTGCCAAATGCCTGACTTGCCATTTGACAGTTCTTATTTAGGTCAGGGGCAGAGCCACCTGGCAACATCACCTGGTGGCACCACCCCCTTGTGACCTCACCGACCAGTGCATACTGGGTCGCTGACGTCATAAGGGGGCAGTGCCACCAGGTGGCCCTGTCCTTACCTATATAAGAACTGTTAAATGGCAAGCCAGACATTCAGTGGATTGCCTTAGTTGACAGCGTGTACGGCGGTGTGGCGGGCATCATGATTGGTGATGGATCTACATCGGGGGACACTGTTTTTTTTTACATTTTTAATAAAGGAAGGAATTGTCAAAACTGTCTGTTTTTTTTTTTTTACTTTTTACAGTTTTTTTGGTGAATCGGTAGGGATATTATGTACCCCATGTTCATTCACATTGGGGGGGGGGGGGGGCTGGGAACAGAGGGCTTTCAGATCCTATTAAGACCCCTACCCGCAGAACCTCACAACCACAGCTCAGGGTAATGGGGAAGAGACCCTTGTCCCCCTAAGCATAGGGGCAAGGTGCTTTGGGGTAGGGGGGAGCAGAGCACCCCTTGCACCAAATCACCCACCCCCACATGTTGAGAGCATGTGGCCTGGTATAGTTCGGGGGGGACGCTTGCTCGCCCCCCCTTTTCCTTACCTGCCAGGCTGCATGCTCAGATACAGGGCCTGTTATGGATTTGGGGAAGAACCCTACACTTTAAAAAATTGGTGAGGGGTTCCTTTTAAAATATCTATACCAGACCAGAAGGGCCTCACGCCATTAAAAAAAAAAATCTATTGCTGGCAATGGTATTGTAATGCCAGCAATTTAAATGTAATTTCATTCATTTTTTTTTCTTAGAAATTTCATTTTTGCTGCAGCAGGTTCTGTACATGTTACAGATGTGCCACTTTATAGGCAGACTAAGGGGACCCCCCCCCCCCCGGCACTATATTTAAATTAATTTTTCTTTTTAATTGTTGCACTTTAAGCATCATTAAAATCACTGCTTCTGTAAAAACAATCTTTAAAAACAAAAAAAATGCATTTATACATGTTCCCCAGGGCAGTACCCAAGCCCCCATACCCTTTTTATGGCCAATAATTTGCATATAAGCCTTCAAAATGGGGACTTTGGATTTTTCAAGTTCGGGTCCCATAAACTTTAATAGGGTTCTCAGTTTAGGTAAGATCTTTTCCTCATTTCGGAAGTTCTGGTGCAAACCGAACAAGAGGCCCATCTCTAGTAATCCTAAACTAAATTCAACCTTTATTAAACCAATTAAAATTCCATTTGCTGACCTGAGTTGTGAAATTAGCATGGGTAGCTTGGTGCTGCAATGGAGGACATGTACCAATGCAAAAACATTAAAAAAAACTCACTCAGCAGCAGCAGCAGCTCTTTTAATAATAGCAACAATAATTACATGATTCCTTTAAATGTTATGCTTGGGGGATACCTTAAACCTGTCTATGATATTGTGCACCTGTATGATATTCTACAGCAAAACTGACATTTACAGCAAACAAAAATATTATTGCTGCTAAATTACATTTCCTGTCCACTTTGTTCTGTTTGTAAAGCAGTGTGTGAGCAGGACACACTGCACTAACTTGTAGTTTTAGCTGAACACTGTGAGCAGGACGCACCGCACTAACCTCTAGGTTTAGCTGAACACTGTGAGGTAGACGCACCGCACTAACTTGTAGTTTTAGCTGAACACTGTGAGCAGGACGCACCATACTAACTTGTAGGTTTAGCTGAACACTGTGAGCAGGATGCACCCCACTATCTTGTAGGTTTAGCTGAACACTGTGAGCAGGACGAACCCCACTAACTTGTAGGTTTAGCTGAACACTGTGAGCAGGACACACCCCACTAACTTGTAGTTTTAGCTGAACACTGTGAGCAGGACGCACTGCACTAACTGTAAATAGTCTAGCTGCCTGACTGTGGTACTAATAGGATCAAAAGAACACCAGCAATTTTCTTCAGGTAGCTGTAAATACTGTAACAAGACAAGCCTGCCTGTCAGTAGGAAGATAACAGGAACGGATCTAGCTAAACTGAATACAGTGTGTATATATATATATATATATATATATATATATATATATATATATGCAACACCTGGGATGCATATATATACACAATACACTGTAAGTGCAGCTAACTGACTGACTGTTCTGCCTAATCTATCTAACTCAAATCAAATGACACTGTCTGTCTCTCTCTCTCTATCTATGAATTCCGGTGTCTTGCTGAGAATGTTCCCTCGGCGGATATGTTCCCCCCCTGTACTGCGCAGGTGCAGCGCCTGCGCAGTACATACTACTCTCAGCCGCCGGAGATAGCCAAAGCTCAAATGCTTCAATCAGCTGTACACGGCGCCTGCGCTCTGGGTCCAGGTTCCTTCCCCACATCCAAGTGGACCTAGAGGGGGAATCTAAAAGTGCCGAGCGCAGCGAGGCCGTGCCCGAAGCGTGGCGAGTGGAGCGAGCCCGCGAGGGGCCCTCTTACAGGCGCCGTGTACAGCTGATTTTCAGCTGTTCTGCTTCGGCTATTTCCGCCGATACCTACTGCGCAGGCGCAGTAGAGGTGGGAACTTATACGCCGAGCGGAACTTTCTCGGCAGAACACCGGAACACACACTACACAGGGCCGCCATGCAGGCGGCCTTATATAGTGTGGGGCATGTACTAAATCCCCTGAGCCATAATTGGCCAAAGCCTCCTTGGTTTTGGCCAATTACGGCTCTCTGTTCAGACGGTGCTGTGATTGGCCAAGCATGCGGGTCATAGTGCATGCTTGGCCAATCATCAGGCAGCAATGCACTGCGATGCCGCAGTGAATTATGGCCCGTGACGTGCCACACGAATTTGGCGCGAAAGGCCCATATTGTTCGCAATTCGGCGAACCGGCAAACAGACGATGTTCGAGTCGAACATGGGTTCGACTCAAACACAAAGCCCATCCCTAGTGAAGAGGAAGTCACTCATCTGTCAGATTCAGGCTCAGAATACAAACTTGTAGACAGCAGTGGCTCCATGACAGATAGCTCTGACGACAGAGTTGTGATCCCTGCCAAGGTCAGGCGTACCAGATCCTAATCTTCTTCTTCTGCTGTTGAGGTGCAAGAACCACAGGTCCCTCGTATAGAGCAGAGCAGTACTAGCGCCGCTATTCCTTCTGGTGAACTGGCAAGCACCAGCGGCCTAGTACACCCTGGTCGTACATCCAGCACTACAGTAACACTTGGTGACATGGCGAGTACCATAAGTGCAGTTCAAGCTGGCAAGCACAAGTAGTGTCCCGCTGCCACCAAGAAGAGGAACACAGACCCATCGTGCCCATAGTGCCCTTCCTGCTGCATTCTCCAATCCTAATTGGGAACCCACCACTTCTGCAGCACCCGCACTGGCCAACCTGGCATTCATGTGGAAACAGTTGATTTTACGCCACTTGATTTCTATTCGCTGTTTCTCACCGAAGATCTCTAAAGATCTATTGTGGACCAAAGCAATTTGTACGCTGGTCAACACATCGCCACTATTCCCCAGTCCTCCCTTGCCAGAGATTGGAAACCAATTACGGTTTCCGAATTTAAGATCTTTCTGGGCCTTTCCCTCCTCATGGGCATAACCAAAAAGAGTGAGTTGCAGTCATATTGGTCCACTGACCCAATTCACCATATGCCCGTGTTCTCTGCTTCCATGGCCACGATACTAGCAGATTTTGCGGTTCATGCATTTCAACAACAATAAACTCTGTCATCCTCTTGGAGACCCTGGATACGATCAGCTCTACAAAATTCGGCCCCTCGTAAACCACTTCAACCAACGTTTTGCAGACCTGTTTACTCCCCATCAAGTTGTCTGCGTTGATGAGTCCCTGATTAAGTTTTCTGACCGCTTGTCATTCAAACAGTACCTTCCCAGCAAGCATGCCAGATACGAGGTCAAGATGTATAAGCTCTGTGACAGGGCCACTCGTTATACATGTAGTTTTATGGTTTATGAGGGAAGAGATAGCCACGTAGAGCCGACAAACTGCCCTGACTATATAGGAAGCGCTGGCAAGATTGTGTGGGACTTGGTGTCACCCTTATTCGGAAAGGGGTACCACTTATATGTGGACAATTATTACAAGAGCGTGCCACTTTTTAGTCACCTTTTTGATCATCAAATTGAAGCATGTGGCACCGTGCGACCTAATCGCCGGGGCTTTCCCCAGCGGCTTGTAGATTCCCATCTTAGGCTGGTGGAGAGAGCCTGCTTCAAGTGTAATAACTTGCTCGCTATGAAGTGGAGGGATAATAAGAATGTTTTCGTTCTTACCTCCCTTCATGCAGACACGATGGTCCAAATTACTACGGCGACTGGTGTTGTGGAGAAACCCCTCTGTATCCACGAATATAACCAAAATATGGGAGGGGTGGACCTCATCGACCAGTTGTTGGCGCTGTACCTAGTTGCCCGCAAGGCCAGACGCTGGTATAAAAAACTGTCTGTATACTTATTTCAATTGGCTTTGCTGAACGCTCATGTGCTATACAGAGCTTCAGGATGGACTGGATCCTTCCTTAAATTCCAGTAAGAGATCGTCAGAGCCCTTCTGTTTCCAGACGGTGCTCCACCTCACCTTCCCAATCCAAATGCAGTAAGCCGGCTGCATGAGAGGCATTTTCCTTATGTCCTCCCGCGTACCCCTACCCAACGAGCCCCCCAAAGAAAATGTCATGTCTTCAGAAAGCATGGATATAGGAGTGACACCCGGTATTATTGTCCCTCCTGTCATGACAATCCTGGTCTTTGCATTGGTAAATGTTTTGAGCGCTACCATACACTAGTTGAGTTTCAGCGTAGGGTACAGCATTGCACAGACTAGGCACACTTTCACAGGGTCTCCCAAGATGCCATCACATTTTGAGAGACCCGAACCTGGAACCGGTTACAGTTACAAAAGTAACAAGTTACAACAGTTATAAAAAAAAATGTAAAAAAAAATACACAAAAAAATATAAAATAAAAAAAACAAAAATAGTTGTCGTTTTATTGTTCTCTCTCTCTATTGTTCTACTCTTTTTTACTGTATTCTATTCTGCAATGTTTTATTGTTGTTATGTTTTATCATGTTTGCTTTTCAGGTATGTAATTTTTTTATACTTTACTGTTTACTGTGTTTTTTTGTTAACCATTTTTTTGTTTTCAGGTATGCCATTCAGCTGCAGCGCAGATTTATTTATCTTGACATCAACAGCGTTTGTTCCCACAATACAATACCATGACTTCAGCGTTGTTGGAGGTGATTTCACCATCACAGTTACATACTTCAGCATATATGCCGAAGCATGGGGGCAGCAGGGGCGGAGGAGCGATTTGCTCCTACTGTACCTTTTGCGGGTGGATGCCCCCATGCTTTGGCATATATATATTTTAGGCACTGGTTGGGTTAAAAAATGTTTTATTTTTTACTATGTTTTTTTGTATTTGCTTTGCAGGTATGGTAAGTTTTAATGTTATACTGTAATGTTACTTTGTTTTATTGTTAACCATCATTTGCTTAGAAGGTACGCCATTCAGTTGCAGTGCGGATTTATTTATCTTGACAGCAACAGCGTTTGCTCCCACGATACATAAAGCCGTGACTCCATCGCTGTCGGAGGTGATTTCACCACCACGGTTACATACTTCAGCATATATGCCGAAGCATTGGGGCAGCAGGGCCGGAGGAGCGATTTGCTGGACTTTGAGTGGTTATACCGGAATGATGCCTGCAGGTTTATTCTTTTCAGCCAGCGGTCGGCTTTCATATAAAAGCAATCCTAGTGGCTAATGAGCTTTAAAACTGCTTTTACAAGCAGTGGGAGGGAATTCCCCCCCTCCCACCGTCTTTCATGGTTTTCTCTGGCTCTCCTGTCCCAACAGGGAACTCGAGAATGCGGACGGTGATTCAGCCAGCTGACCATAGAGCTGATCAGAGACCAGAATGGCTCCAATCATCTCTATGGCCTAAGAAACCGGAAGCTATGAGCATTTCATGACTTAGATTTTGCCCGATGTTAACAGTGCCATTGGGAAATTGGGAAAGCATTTTATCACATCGATCTTGGTGTGGTCATATGCTTTGAGGGCAGAGGAGAGATCTAGGGTCTAATAGACCCCAAATTTTTCAAAAAAGAGTACCTGTCACTACCTATTGCTATCATAGGGGATATTTACATTCCCTAAGATAACAATAAAAATGATAAAAAAAATGAAAGGAACAGTTTAAAAATAAGATAAAAAAGCCAAAAAAATAATAAAGAAAAGAAAAAAGCACCCCTGTCCCCCCCTGATCTCGCGCAAAGGCGAACGCAAGCATTGGTCTGCCGTCAAATGTAAACAGCAATTGCACCATGCATGTGAGGTATCACGTCAGATTGAGGGAAGTAATTTTAGCAGTAGATCTCCTCTGTAAATCTAGTGGTAACCTGTAAAGGCTTTTAAAGGCTTTTAAAAATATATGTATTTTGTCGCCACTGCACGTTTGTGTGCAATTTTAAAGCATGTCGTGTTTGGTATCCATGTACTCGGCCTAAGATCATCTTTTTTATCTCATCAAACATTTGGGTAAAATAGTGTGTTTTAGTGCATTAAAATAAAAAAAACCTGTGTTTTTTCCCAAAAAAATGCGTTTGAAAAATCGCTGCGCAAATACTGTGTAAAAAAAAAAAAAAAAGAAACACCCACCATTTTAATCTGTAGGGCCTTTGTTTTTAAAAAAAAATATTATGTTTTGGGGTTCAAAGTAAATTTTCTTGCAAAAAAAAAAATATTTTTTCATGTAAACAAAAAGTGTCATAAAGGGCTTTTGTCTTCAAGTGGTTAGAAGAGTGGGTGATGTGTGACATAAGCTTCTAAATGAAATGCCAGGACAGTTCAAATGACCCCATTTTGGAAAGTAGACACCCCAAGCTATTTGCTGAGAGCCATGTAGAGTCCATGGAATAATTTATATTGTGACACAAGTTGTGGGAAAAAGACATTTTCTTTTTTGCACTAAATGACATATTGCTCAAACATGCCATGGGAATATGTGAAATTACACCCCAAAATACATTCTGTTGCTTCTCCTGAGTACAGGGATACCACATGTGTGAGACTTTTTGGGATCCTAGCCGTGTACGGGACCCGAAAACCAAGCTCCGCCTTCAGGGTTTCTAAGGGTGTAAATTTTTTATTTCACTCCTCACTGCCTATTACAGTTTCGGAGGCCATGGAATGCCCAGATGGCACAACCCCCCCCCCCCCAAATGACCCTATTTTGGAAAGTAAACACCCCAAGCTATTTGCTGAGCGGTATGGTGAGTATTTTGCAGACCTCGCTTTTTGTCACAAAGTTTTGAAAATTGAAAAAAGAAAAAAATATATACATTTTTCTTTTCTTTCTTAATTTTTAAAAACAAATGAGAGCTGCAAAATATTCACCATGCCTCTCAGCAAATATATTTGGGTGTCTACTTTCCAAAATGGGGTCATTGGGGGGGGGGGGGGGAATTGTGCCATCTTAGCATTTTATGGCCTTCAAAACTGTGATAGGCAGTGAGGAGTGAAATCAAAAATTTATGCCCTTAGAAATCCTGAAGGTGGTGCTTGGTTTTTGGGGCCCCATACGCAGCTAGGCTCCCAAGAAGTCCCACACATGTGGTATCCCCATACTCAGGAGAAGCAGCAGAATGTATTTTGGGGTGCAATTCCACATATGCTCATGCCATGTTTGAGCAATATATCATTTAGTGACAACTTTGTGCAAAAAAAAGTTTGTCATTTTCCCGCAACTTGTGGCAAAATATAAAATATTCCATGGACTCAACATGCCTCTCAGAAAATAGCTTGGGGTGTTTACTTTCCAAAATGGGGTCATTTTGGGGGGTTTGTGCCATCTTAACATTTGATGGCCTTCAGAACCGTGATAGGTAGTGAGGAGTGAAATCAAAAATTTACGCCTTTAGAAATCCTGAAGGGGGTGCTTGGTTTTTGGGGCCCCATACGCGGCTAGGCTCCCAAGAAGTCCCACACATGTGGTATCCCTGTACTCAGGAGAAGCAGCAGACTGTATTATGGGGTGCAATTCCACATATGCCTATGGCATGTGTGAGCAATATATCATTTAGTGACAACTTTTTGTAAAATATTTTTTTTTGTCATTATTCAATCACTTGGGACAAAAAAATAAAATATTCAATGGACTCAACATGCCTCTCAGCAATTTCCTTGGGGTGTCTACTTTCCAAAATGGGGTCATTGGGGGGGGGGTTGTACTGCCCTGCCATTTTAGAACCTCAAGAAATGAGATAGGCAGTCATGTAAATTCCAGAAAATGTACCCAGTTCAAGCTGGTGAGGTGGCAAGCACAAGTAGTGTCCCACTGCCACCAAGAAGAAGACAAACACAGGCCCGTCGTGCCCATAATGTCCTTCCTGCTGCATTCGCCAATCCTAATTGGGAACCCACCACTTCTGCAGCGCCCGTACTTCCCCCATTCACATCCCCAACCAAATGCAGTCGGCTGCATGAGAGGCATTTTCTTTATGTCCTCCCGAGTACCCCTACCCAACGAACCCCCCCAAAAATTATGTGGTGTCTGCAGCAAGCGCGGATATAGGCGTGACACCCGCTATTATTGTCCCTCCTGTCCTGACAATCCTGGTCTTTGCATTGGTGAATGTTTTGAATGCTAGCATACACTAGTTGAGTATTAGCGTACAGCATTGCACAGACTAGGCACACTTTCACAGGGTCTCCCAAGATACCATCGCATTTTGAGAGACCCGAACCTGGAACTGGTTGCAGTTACAAAAGTTACAGTTACAAAAAAAAAGTGTAAAAAAAAAAAAAAAAAACACACAAAAATATATATATAAAAAAAAAATAGTTGTCGTTTTATTGTTCTCTCTCTTTCTCTATTCTCTCTCTATTGTTCTGCTCTTTTTTACTGTATTCTATTCTGCAAGGTTTTATTGTTATTATGTTTTATCATGTTTGCTTTTCAGGTATGCAATTTTTTATACTTTACTGTGTTTTATTGTTAACCATTTTTTTGTCTTCAGGTACGCCATTCAGCTGCAGTGCGGATTTATTTATCTTGACAGCAACAGCGTTTGCTCCCACGATATATAAAGCCGTGACTCCAGCGGAGGTGATATATGCCGAAGCATGGGGGCAGCAGGGGCAGAGGAGCGATTTGCTCCTAACTTTTGGGGCGGATGCCCCCATGCTTCGGCATATATAAATGGTGCATGTATGCCCATCATTAGAAGAGGGTGGATGAAGGGAGGTATTCTAATGGTGGGCATACACACCGATCAATCTCTTTTTTTCATGCAGCCCACAGGATTACAATATATATATACTGGTATGTTGCTGGACTTTGAGTGGTTATACCAGAATGATGCCTGCAGGTTTAGGTATCATCTTGGTATCATTCTTTTCAGCCAGCGGTCGGCTTTCATGTAAAAGCAATCCTAGCAGGCTAATTAACCTCTAGACTGCTTTTACAAGCAGTGGGAGGGAATGCCCCCCCACCATCTTCCATGTTTTTCTCTGGCTCTCCTGTCCCAACAGGGAACCTGAGATTGCAGCCGGTGATTCAGCCAGCTGACCATAGAGCTGATCAGAGACCAGAGTGGCTCCAAACATCTCTATGGCCTAAGAAACTGGAAGCTACGAGCATTTCATGACTTAGATTTCGCTGGATGTAAACAGCGCCATTGGGAAACTGGGAAAGCATTTTATCACACTGAACTTGGTGTGGTCAGAAGCTTTGAGGGCAGAGGAGAGATCTAGGGTCTAATAGACCCCATTTTTTTCAAAAAAGAGTACCTGTCACTACCTATTGCTATCATAGGGGATATTTACATTCCCTGAGATAACAATAAAAATGATTTTAAAAAAATGAAAGAAACAGTTTCAAAATAAGATAAAAAAGCAAGAAAATAATAAAGAAAAAAAAAACCCCCTGTCCCCCCCTGCTCTCGCGCAAAGGCGAATGCAAGCCTTGGTCTGGCGTCAAATGTCAAATATAAACAGCAATTGCACCATGCATGTGAGGTATCACCGCGACGGTCAGTTTGAGGGCAGTAATTTTAGCAGTAGACCTTCTCTGTAAATCTAAGGTGGTAACCTGTAAAGACTTTTAAAGGCTTTTAGTTTGTTGCCACTGCACGTTTGTGCGCAATTTTAAAGCATGTCATGTTTGGTATCCATGTACTCGGCCTAAGGTCATCTTTTTTATCTCATCAAACATTTGGGCAATATAGTGTGTTTTAGTGCATTAAAATTTAAAAAAGTGTGTTTTTTCCCCAAAAAATGTGTTTGAAAAATCGCTGCGCAAATACTGTGTGAAAAAAAAGGAAACACCCACCATTTTAATCTGTAGGGCATTTGCTTTAAAAAAAATATATAATGTTTGGGGGTTTCTTGCAAAAAAAATAATTTTTTCATGTAAGCAAAAAATGTCAGAAAGGGCTTTGTCTTCAAGTGGTTAGAAGAGTGGGTGATGTGTGACATAAGCTACTAAATGTTGTGCATAAAATGACAGGATAATTCAAAACCCCCCAAATGACCCCATTTTGGAAAGTAGACACCCCAAGCTATTTGCTGAGAGGCATGTGGAGTCCATGGAATATTTTATATTGTGACACAAGTTGCGGGAAAAGACACATTTTTTTTTTTTTGCTTGTCACTAAATGATATATTGCTCAAACATGCCATGGGAATATGTGAAATTACACCCCAAAATACATTCTGTTGCTTCTCCTGAGTACGGGGATAGCACATGTGTGAGACTTTTTGGGAGCCTAGCCGCATACGGGACACCGAAAACCAAGCACCGCCTTCAGGCTTTCTAAGGGCGTAAATTTTTGATTTCACTCTTCACTGCCTATCACAGTTTCGGAGGTCATGGAATGCCCAGGTGGCACAAACCCCCCCAAATGACCCTATTTTGGAAAGTAGACACCCCAAGCTATTTGCTGAGAGGTATAGTGAGTATTTTGCAGTCCTCACTTTTTGTCACAAAGTTTTGACAATTGAAAAAAGAAAAAAAAAATTTTTCTTGTCTTTCTTCATTTTCAAAAACAAATGAGGGCTGCAAAATACTCACCATGCCTCTCAGCAAATAGCTTGGGGTGTCTACTTTCCAAAATGGGGTCATTTGGGGGGGGGTTGTGCCATCTGGGCATTCCATGGCCTCCGAAACTGTGATAGGCAGCGAAGAGTGAAATCAAAAATTTACGCCCTTAGAAATCCTGAAGGCAGTGATTGGTTTTCGAAGCCCCGTACGCGGCTAGGCTCCCAAAAAGTCCCACACATGTGGTATCCCCATACTCAGGAGAAGCAGCTAAATGTATTTTTGGGTGCAATTCCACATATGCCCATGGCCTGTGTGAGCAATATATCACTTAGTGACAACTTTGTGCAAAAAAAAATTGTCACTTTCCTGCAACTTGTGTCAAAATATAAAATATTCCATGGACTCAATATGCCTCTCAGCAAATAGCTTGGGGTGTCTACTTTCCAAAATGGGGTCAATTGGGGAGGGTTTGTGCCATCTGGGCATTTTATGGCCTTCAAAACTGTGAATTCCAGAAAATGTACCCTAGTTTTTAGGCGCTATAACTTTTGCTCAAACCAATAAATATACACTTATTGACATTTTTTTTACCAAAGACGTGGCCGAATACATTTTGGCCTAAATGTATGACTAAAATTGAGTTTATTGGATTTTTTTTATAACAAAAAGTAGCAAATATCATTTTTTTGCAAAATTTTCAGTCTTTTTCCGTTTATAGTGCAAATAATAAAAATGGCAGAGTTGATCAAATACCAACAAAAGAAAGCTCCATTTGTGGGAAGAAAAGGACACAAATTTAAAAAGTGCTCTGGTCAGGAAGGCAGTAAATCCTTCCGGGGCTGAAGTGGTTAAGGACTTTTTTGTACGTTAAGTCACATTAAGCTCCCCAAAAAACAAGCTTAATGTCCATAGTTTGCCTTGTGGTACACCGAATCACATGAAACTTCTTAGATAGGTTTGGGAAGTTGAGAACTTAGGCTATGCAAAGTTTCAAGACAATTGATTGAGGTTAAGGCACATTATGGTACATTAAGCTCTTTACATTAAATGTTTTAGCATTGTAAAATATAGCTTAATGTGAATAACTTTTGGTGTGATTTACCAAATGAGCTGAATTTTTCAGAATATGTTGGCATGGATAGAGTCTTCTATTGTGTGAAGTTTGGGGGAAATTGGTTAACATTTAAGGTCTTTTTTTACGTTAAGCCACATTAAGCTCCCCAAAAAACAAGCTTAATGTCCAAAGTTTTCCTTGTGTTACACTGAATCTCATGAAACTTCTTGGATAGGTTTGGGAAGTTGAGATCTTACGCTGTGCAAAGTTTCAGGGCAATTGATTGAGGTTTAGGCACTTTATTACACATTAAGCTACATTAGGCTACATTAAGCCATTTTCACATTAAGGCCCCTTTCACACGGGGGCGGTAGGGGGCGTCAATGGTAAAACAGCACTATTTTTATCGCTGTTTTACCGTGGTATTCGGCCGCTAGCAAAGCGGGTTAAAACCCCTCATACAGCGCGGCTATAGCCGCGGTATTGACGCGGTATAGCCGCGCTGTCCAATTGATTTCACTCCGCTCCTTCACCGCTCCAAAGATGCGGCTCGCAGAACTTTTTTTACCGCTCCCCTCGGGCTTTCACACTGAACAAACAGTGGAGGCTGTTTAGGGGTTGTTTGCAGGCGGTATTTTTAGCGCAATAACCCCTGCAAACCGCCCCAGTGTGAAAGGGGCCTAAATGTTTTAGCATTTTAAAATATAGCTTAATGTGAATAACTTTTGGTATGATTTACCAAATGAGATGAAATTTTCAGAATATGTTGGCATGGATAGAGTCTTCTATTGTGTGAAGATTGGGGGAAATTGGTTAACATTTAAGGTCTTTTTTGTACGTTAAGCCACATTAAGCGCCCCAAAAAACAAGATTAATGTCCCTTGTTTGCCTTGTGGTACACCGAATCGCATGAAACTTCTTGGATAGATTTGTTAAGCTACATTAAGCCATTTTCACATTAAATGTTTTAGTAAATTCCAATTTTCAGATCATGAATTTAAACCTTTTTAGCTTCCTCATTCTTGAGAATAGTGTACATTGGTAGACATGCTCTGGTTTCCTTTCTGGTCATTCCTTACTTGGTCTGGAATTCCACCTGCCACCTATATTACAGTGCTGACTGACAAATTCCTCATATGTTAACACATTGCAGGAGATAAATTATTTTTAGTGCATTTAGGAGTGACTTCACCAATAGATTAACTTTAGATGGGTCAGTGTTTCCTCCAATTCAACTAACATTAAAGATAATTGCAAGAGGAAAACAAAGGAAAGTATGCCTTTAGCAAATGCTATTCTGATCTGTTGGAAATGTTATTGTCTACCGAGGGATTTCATCAGAAAATTTAATCTGCTTGTCTAACAGGGCTGAATCTAGCCTGTCTGATGTGGGAATGCAGTAAAAAATGTCAGGTGGGCAGAGGATGGGAGATCAGCAGGGCAGTGTACAGGGAGTTAGCAAGGCAGAGGATAAGGTCAGCAGTTTGTAGGGCAGTGTACAGGGGCTATTAGCTTGCAGGACAGTGTAGAGGGTGTTAGCAGGGCAGAGGACAGTAGGTCTGCACTGTAGGGTGGTGTAAAGGAATTGGTAAGGCCGTGTGCTGGGGGTCAGTAAGGCGGAGGACAGGGGTCAGCAGGGCAAAAGGTCAGGGGTCAGCAGGGAAGGTGTACAGGGCTGGCAGGACAGAGGACAGGAGTCACTGCTGGCAGAAGAGAGGACAGGGGTCACTGCTGGCAGGAGGAAGAACAGGGGTCACCACCGGCAGGAGAGAGGACAGGGGTCACCACCGGCAGGAGAGAGGACAGGGGTCACCACTGGCAGGAGGGAGAACAGGGGTCACCATTGGCAGAGCACTGGGCAGAATTCTTTTGCCCATCCCTGCAAGGTACACAGCCTGAATACAGGCAACAAGAACTCCTTCTCCCCACAGCACACACTATAGCTGAAATCTGATTCCATTACTCATAACTGCAGTCGAAAAGGCAGCTCAGCAGCAGTAGCCAGCTACACACTGTGCAGCTCGTAGCTGTGTGTAATGGAATCAGATTTTAGCTACAGTGTGTGCTGTGGAGAGGAGGAGTTCTTGCTGCATGTGCTCAGGCTGTGTACTGTGCAGGGATACACAGCATTAGTGCAATAATACACAGCATTAGGGGTGGTGGGTGTCTTGGGAGAGCACAACAGAAATCTATGGGGGTACAGCCCACACCAGCACCCCCCTAGATCTAGCCATGTTGTCTAAATGGTTCCCTTGAACATTGATTCCACATCTTTGAAATCTATGATAGAAATCTGGGGCCCTGGATGTCATAAGTAGTGTTGGGTGAATAGTTCAGGCCAAGCATAAGTTTGCTGCGAACATTGGCTGTTCACCCATTCCGCGAACACCCAAATTGTCAGGGCATTCAACCCTTAGTTTGGCTCACCAAATGCCCCATAATGCATTGCACAGTGCATTGGAAGCCCTGATTGGCTGAAGCAATGAAGGCTTAGCCCAATCAGAGCACAGAACACTGTCAGAACCATGATTGTAGAAAGTAATAATGACTGTGCCCAATCATGGCTCATTGCTCATAGACCCACCCCACACTATATTCCTTCCCAGAGCAACCAGATAGAAGTGTGCTATAGTGTGCTTTTGTAATTCTATTCTGGTTGTAGAGTATCAGTGTAGTGTGAATATAGTGAAGTGCAGCGTGAGTGTAGTGCAACCTTCCTTTTTTACTTTAGTATCAGTTTAGTGTGTCAGGACAGGTTTACTGCAGTATATTGATATGTGTCAGTGTAGAGTGTCGAGGGAGTTTTATTGCAGTATATTGAATTGTGTTAGTGCACTTTTACTGCAGTATATTGAAGTGTGTTAGTGCATATTAAAGTACATCAGGGCACTTTTATTGCAGTCTATTGAAGTGCGTTAGTGCATATTGAAGTACATCAGGGCACTTTTACTGCAGTATACTGAAGTATGTTAGTGCACTTTTACTGCAGTATATTGAAGTGTGTTAGTGCACTTTTACTGCAGTATATTGAAGTGCATCACAGGACTTTTACTGCAGTATATTGAAGTGCATCAGAGCACTTTTACTGCAATATATTGAAGTGTGTCAAGCTCTTTTACTGCAATTTATTGAAGTGCGTTAGTGCACTTTTACTGCAGTATATTGAAGTGGGTTAGTGCACTTTTGCTGCAGTATATTGAAGTGCGTCAGAGCACTTTTACTGCAGTATATTGAAGTGCATAAGAGCACTTTTACTGCAGTATATTAAAGCGTGTCAGGGCACTTTTACTGCAATTTATTGAAGTGCATTAGTGCACTTTTACTGAAGTATATTGAAGTGTGTTAGTGAACTTTTACTGCAGTATATAGAAGTGTATCGGTGCAGTTTTACTGCCGTATATTGTAGTGTGTCAGTGGAGTGTGTCTGTGAAGTGAGTCCTCAAGTTAAAGTGCACCAAACATCACTTTCCATTGACTAAAGTGCATCCAAGTACACATTTGCCTGTATCTATTACATTTTGGTAATAAGCCCCCATACCATGTCTGGGAGGCAAACAAGGAGAGGCAGACATTCCCATGACACTGTGAGGAGGCCAGCAGCGTATGTGTTCACAGGCAAAGGTGGACATGATCCTTCCACAAGCAGGTCACCATTTCCTCTGTTTACTGATGTTGCCCGTGCTATCTAGCCACAGCATGCAGAGGAGGTGGTGGACTGGCTTACTAAACCATTCTCATCCTCTTCATCTTCCGTCACCCAAGCAGAGACTGGTGCACAGTCTACCACAACTGCCAGAGCGGCTTATTCTGCCTCCTTGTCCACAGCTACTCCTGCCATAGCCCCAGCATTAGGAATGGAGGAGTCAGCTGAGTTATTTGAACACAGTATCAACCACTTGCTCCTTGATGATGCACAGGCAATACTTGAGACCCCTTTCACACTGAGGCAGTTTTTAGGTGTTTTAACGCTAGAAATACCCTCTAAAAAGCACCTGAAAACTGCCTACAATTCACTGCAGTGTGTGCTTTCAGGACGTGCACTTGCAGGATGTTAGAAAAATTCCTGCAAGCAGCAATGAATGGGCAGCACTTCCAAAGTGCTTGAAAAGCACTTCGGAATGCTGTCTTTTTTGTGTTTTTTTAAGGTCCCGTTGTCACGAGATCTTAAAAAACACGGCCCGCCAGGGCCCGAAAAGCAGCGCAAAACTGCTGAAACTCCTCTAAAGCATGGCAAAAACGACCACCAATTTAGGGTCTTTTTAGTGGGGCTCTGGTGTGAAAGCTGTCTGATTCTGATGATGCCCATTTTAAAGGCTTATATGCAAGTAATTGGGCATACAATGGTTATGGGGGTCTGGGTACTGCCCTGGGGGACATGTATCAATGCAAAAAAGGTTTTTAAACAACATCATTTTCAAATGAGCAGTGATTTATTGATGTTTAAAGTGAAACCTTCAAAATGAGAAATAAAAAATTCCTTTAAATATAGTTCCTGGGGGGGCCCCTAGTCTGCCTGTAATGTGGAACATCTGTACTGTGTATAGAGCCTGCTGTAGCAATAATTACATTTATAAAGCCAAGAAAATGAAATTTTCCACTCAATTTTACTTTTGTTATTTTATAAACAACTGCTTGGCAGGCCAGTCCATATGATGAGGCCACAATTTCGTGGACTCGGAACAAGATTCAAGATTTTTCGTATAAATTCTGCTGTCTCTTTTGCAGACTTTAGATAGAAGTAACAGGTGTAGAAAAAATGGGCTTTGGGGGTTGGTGGTGCCATCACACCATAACCCTATAGAGGTACTCTTGATGAAAGCGAGAATTTGTCTTGCTGTCTAAAATTGCAATGATATGCACCTGTCAAACAGATGCAGAAAAATTGGTCTTTGGGTGTCGGTGGGGCCTTTACACTGTCAGCTTATACAGGTACTCTTGATGAAAGCAGGAATTGGGCTTGCTGTCAAAAATTTAAATGATATGTGCCTGTCAAACAGGTGTGGAAAAATTAGTCATTGGGTGTTAATTGTGCCCATGAAAAATACACCAAAAAATGTCTTCCAAATGAAATCAACATCCACAAAGCTAGGCAGCCTTGACATTTTTTTAGAGATTCAAGATTTAGAAAGCACTTAATCAGCGACTTCGGCATCAGGTGCTTGATAGCTGCTGCTAATCCAGGACTGATTCATTTTGATAAATGTTATCCGGTCCACAGAGTCTGTGGACAGATGCGCTCTTGTGACTATCTGTCACAAAACCTCCGGCAGCACTAAATGCCCTTTCAGAAAGTACGCTGGATGCAGTGCAGCCCAGCAGCTCTATTCTCATCAGTGCTGTCTATCAATGCCATCTATCAGTGCCACCAATCAGTGCCCATCATTGCACATTAGTGCCAACCATCAGTGCCCATCATTGTCGCACATCATTGCTGCCCATCAGTGCCCGTCAGTGCTGCCAATCAGTGCCCATCATTGCCCATCATTGCTGCCCAACAGTGCCCATCATTGTTGCCCATCAGTGCCCATCAGTGCCACCTATCAGTGCCCATCAGTGCCACCTATCAGTTCCAATCAGTGCTGCATATCAGTTCTAATCAGTGCTGCATATCAGTGCCACCTATCAGTGCCGCATATCAGTGCCACCTATCAGTACCCATCAGTGCTGCATATTAGTGCCTCCTCATCAGTGCCCATCAGTGCCACCTCATCTGTGCCAACCTCATCAGTGCCCATCACTGCTGCCTCTTCAGTGCCCATCAGTAAAGGAGAAAACTTACTTATTTACAAAATTTTATAACAGAAACAAAGAAAAACTTTTAATTTTTTTCAAAGTTTTCAGTCTTTTTTTATAGGTATTGCAAAAAATAAAAAAGCCAGTGGTAATCAAATAACACCAAAATAGGGGGCGTGGCTTGACCTCGTAGAGAATGGCTGCTTAACTTCAGAGCTCCGCTGACAGGGATAGAAATCTGAATTCCAAGGACGGTCAACGGCCTCCCAAACACCCGAAAAGCGATGGGTACACCCTCCAGAACTTCGTCGACCTCCCGGTCCCGTTCTCCCTGTGAAATACCGGCAAGATCCAGTCAGAACATCCCGGAGATGTTCCGGGCACAGATGGGAACTTCGGCGCCGGCTCCCACCTCACGGAGCCAGCATCAGCATCCTCCTCACTCTAATGCTGCTGCCTCTCCATCTCACGCTGAACTCAGTGACGGGGGAATTCTCCTCACTCCTCATCAGCATCCGAGCCTGAGCGATCTCAGATCCGTGGCTGAGGACATTAAGGACACCCTGACAGCAGCAATCTCAGATTTAAAAATTGAAATCCAAGCTATTACAGGCAGAATTCAGGCGGTGGAACAAACGACTGCCCTCCATTCATCCAAGATCCGTCACCAGAATCTGGCGATTGACACACATACACGGCAATTAAGAGATGTCAATCGCCACTTGGAAGATTTAGACAATCGCGGCAGACGCCATAACCTCAGGCTGAGAGGTTTGCCTGAAACAGTGGATGCGGATCACCTTCAAAGTGAAGTTATTCATATCTTTAATAACATACTCGGCAGACCCAGAGAGGTTCCTATTGCGATGGAAAGAATCCACCGTGCCCTGAGACCGAAGGGAAAGGACTCTGACCCGCCTAGGGATGTGGTATGCTGCATTATTGACTACCGTTTGAAGGAAGACATCCTGAGGGCTGCACGTTCCCTGACCCCTTTACTACATAACGGCACAGAACTTCGTCTATTCCAGGATATATCAAATATAACCTTGCAGCGCAGAAGGGAACTGCAACCCCTTCTGTCAGTACTCCGGGCCAAGGGTATAATTTACCGCTGGAAGTTCCCTTTTGGTTTGGCGGCAACAGTACAAGGACGCTCAGCTCTCCTCAGAGTCCCTGAGGATCTACATTCCTTCTGTGACACGCTCGGAATCCCTCTCATGGAGGTCCCAGAATGGTACGCGGAATTTCGTACCCCTACAGCATCTAAAGCACCTTCCAGGAGTGAAGCAATGGAAACCCAACACACAAGCTACCGAAGAAACCGTTCGCCATCGGAACCAAGAATTCTTCAACCCGACCCGCAGTCTCCTTCCATCTACAGCCCGACGAAACCTCCACGCTCCAGAAGAGCTAGAAGAGATCGGTGAACACAGATGGCATCTGCAGCATAGACTGAAAGATTTCCTCTGACTGTTCATGTGCCGTTTTTAGAGTATTGAAAGTTCATGCCCCGGCTGGTAATATGTTCCTAAAGTATTTCAATATGTTAAGTTTAGTTTAGGTAGATCATAGCTCTTACACACAGGCATATCTATATCCCCCTTAACGCTGACTATCAAAGCAGCGCTTTGCCTGCATGGTTTGTTCTGTCACACCTTACTCTCCAATACAGCCCCACACTAGCAGTTCCACCCTTCATTAGAGCTTTATTATAATTAAATTCTTATGTGACTGTATTTTCCAATCTAATGAGGTATAGGGCCATCAGAGATCTCCAATCTACTTTATCTCTCCCTCCTCTAGCTGATCGGTACACTGACAGTTTAACAGGGTTTCATCCCGCTCCGATTACACGGATTGATAATTATAACTGCAAATATGCCCTTCTCTTACACACAACAGGCTGCTAGTAATGTTCATTGACACCCCTATTTTAATCCTGTATTAACTCTCTGTTCCTCTTAGATAGCAACTACATTATTAGGTGAATACTAGAACTACCACACAATCTTATTGCCATGACAACCAGCTGTTCATCGCTCTATTGGTTGCTGTCTTTTGGCGCGAATTCATGAGAGGAGCCAAGGTCTGAGGTAAAAAGTTCTCCCCCAACATGACTCATGCAGTCGCTCATTGGCTCTCACAAGGTTAGAGACCTGACTTGTTACCATGGTGACACACTGCAGACCTCTCTCCCCTGCCTCCACACACGCACCTCCCATAGGAGGATGCCTGTATCATCCCAGCCCGAGATGGTTGTGACACATGATTCATCTCCTTAGTAGTCCTAACATCACCTTATCTGTCATGAATTACGCAAAGATTAGGGCACTCACTACCCTGTATGATTATATAGAACTTATCCTTACGATTGCCTTTCCCTGACTAGAAAGCTGTCTACATGCCAAAACGGAACTGACAGGCTTCTCAGATAAAGGCACTCTAATGCCCCGTGCACGCGGTCGGATTTTCCGATGGACAGTGTCCGATCAGAGCGTGTTGTCGGAAATTCCGGCTGTGTGTGGGCTCCATCGGACATTTTCCATCGGATTTTCCGACACACAAAGTTGGAGAGCAGGAGATAAAATTTTCCGACAACGGGATCCGTTGTCGGAAATTCCGACCGTGTGTACACAAATCCGACGGACAAAGTGCCACGCATGCTCAGAATAAATTAAGAGATGAAAGCTATTGGCCACTGCCCTGTTTATAGTCCCGACGTACGTGTTTTACGTCACAGCGACCGTGTGTATGCAAGACAAGTTTGAGCCGACATCCGTCGGAAAAAATCCTAGGATTTTGTTGTCGGAATGTCCGATCAATGTCCGACCGTGTGTACGCATTAGGGAGTTTCACAGACACTGATCTTTCTCATATATTCATCCCCTCCTATCCAATGAGATATGCTCCTAATTAGCATAACGATCTACATGGATACTTCGTTTTATTAATTATTTTGACAAGCTTCTTCATAGCCTTCAGGGGTAGTTCATTATTAATTAGTTCAGGCACGGTTTATCTATCTTAAGAGATAATACTTTCTACCTATGTTGAATACTCTGATCTGCAAACTGTTCAAGTTTTCTGGCTGACTGTTTAACTGAATTATTACATAGACTTTTGCGCTATGAATATCTGCGCCTCACCAGATGTTTATTTTATGTGCTACTCATGGGGATGTTTATTTCTTTTATTTCTTTTATTTTTCTGTCTTTTTTTTTTTTCATTCTTTCCTCTCACTTAACGATCACCAGGGGAACGATCTCACAAAATATGTCATTAACTTAATGTTTCATCTGACCATACACCTAATTTTTTATCTGCTTTTCGCAAATCTGACCCATGCTGTTTCTCCAAATCCACTGAGAAAGTTAATAGGCGGCATTCACAGCAATCTCAATGCAACCATTTCACACATGGACCGTCTTCAGTCCATGCCTTCTTCCTACATCTATCCCATATGTCAGCGGCTCTTGTCCCTTACTGACAGGTTTTACTTTTCTCTACGTTACCGTTTGGTCACCTTCCCAAACAGTGGTTTCAATTGATTACCTGATTTCTTCACTCAACCCTCCTTTAAAGCACCACTGACCCATTCCGGTACCTTATATCACGAGTGCATACTCGTACATAGCCTAGCGAGCAGGCATCGCTAGTCCCCGGATTACTTTTCACTACCTATAACCCCTAACAACACTACACAGTGGTCTTCACAGTTTCCTCTCCCCCACATACCCAATATCCCTCACATCACTCCCTATTCCTGAACAATCTACTCTCATCCTGAATAGAATCTCATCACTCTCCTAGAACGCGCCTTCCACACATAAGAGCATAAGGCACAAATCCAACTACTGTTCTTTTTCTGCCACACATACACCTGCAACGCGGACTATCTTCAGTAAACACCACTCCAGTCTAACTCACAACACCTCCCAAATTACAGAATGACAACGGTCTCACACAATTCTACATCAATATCTCACCACAACGCCACTACTAAACTAGTCTCACTCAACGCACAGGGACTAAATGTCCCTGAGAAATGTACACAAGTTCTCCTTTATATGCATAAACTCAAGGCAGACATTATATACATCCAGGAAACGCATTTCAAAACGGACTCTATCCCCAAATTCTCCAAATTACGTTATCCAACAGCTTTTCATGCTACCAACAAACAATCAAAAACAAAAGGAGTCTCTATCCTTATCTCAAAACAGTGTCCACTCATAATCAAAGACACTCTAGCGGATGAAGATGGAAGATTTCTATTTGTCAAAGGTTCACTTTTCGGTAAACCTTTAACCTTAGCAAACATATACGCCCCCAACATTAAACAAGTCCCTTTCTTCCGACACACACTGCAATTGCTCGCATCGTTTCAAGAGGGTATACTATTAACTGGAGGAGATTTTAATGTTCCCTTAAACCCAATACAAGATACATCCTCGGGTGCATCCAAATTACCCTTCTCCACGTTACGAGCAATTAAACAATGTTTTCAAGAATTGACATTACATGATGCATGGCGTACTTTAAACCCCTCAACTAAAGATTACACTTTTTTCTCCAACCCACATGGCAGTTACTCCAGACTTGACTATTTCTTTATTTCACAAAGCGATCTCACCATGCTCAAGCACACCTCCATCGAACCAATGTACATATCAGATCACCACCCGATAACCATGTCCTTGGAATTTCCATCCAAACATACTCGCTCACAAATATGGCGTCTTGATCCCTCACTGCTGACAGACATTTCAATAGTGTCTACTATACACGACAATCTAAAACTTTATTTCCAGGATAACGACTCCTTTGAAATATCCCCAATGATAAAATGGGAAGCCCACAAATGCACCATACGGGGAAAACTAATAGCTATCGCTTCCAAGAGAAGACGAGAAAGACAAGCGCATATTTCTATCCTTTCCAAACGCATACAGGATTTAGAAAAAATACATAAGAAAACTCGAGCTCTCTCCACACTTGAGGAACTTACTCAGGTGAGGACAGAGTTGAAAGAAGTGTTACATAAACAAATAAAACGCAAATACATATTATCACAAAAAATATTCTACGAACATGGCAACAAATCCGGTAAAATTCTAGCCAGAGCCCTCCGTGCAAAAAGATCATCTACAACACTTCATTCCATTAATGACCCTTCGGGTTCTAAAGTAACGTCTAATACACTGATAGCAGACCAATTTGTGAATTATTTCTCGCAGCTCTATAATATCAATCCACATAAACCCATGATAAACAATGATCGTAGAACACACTTGATTAAAGATTTCCTAGCCCAACATGGTCCCAAACCCATTTCTGATGCAGAAGCATCGCATCTAGAACGTCCCATCTCTAAGGATGAACTAGAGAATGTGCTCAAACAACTCAAAACAGGCAAAAGTCCAGGTCCAGATGGCCTAACAGCAGGATACTATAAGGAATTCATTGCTACGCTTTATCCTCACTTCTTAAATGCTTTCAACTCCCTTTCATCCGAGAACCCCCCTCCCAGAGATCTTCTCACAGCCCACATAGTGGTTATTCCAAAACCTGATAAAGATCCAAATTTAGTTCACAACTACAGACCAATATCTCTACTAAATGTTGACCTGAAAATATATGCAAAAATTTTGGCTAATAGACTTTTACCCCTTCTCCCTGGCCTCATCTCCTTGGACCAAGTTGGTTTTGTCCCAGGTAGAGAGGCAAGGGACAACACCCTAAAGGCAATCAGTATTCACAATTGGCTGACTTCAAAGAAACAACCGGGATTCCTTCTTTCCCTTGATGCGGAGAAGGCATTCGACAGGGTAGCCTGGGACTACCTAAAAGAGGTCCTAACACACATTGGCATACGAGATCGCATGCTACAATTTATTCTTGCTCTATACTCCACCCCAACTGCCAAAGTCCGGATAAATGGACACCTGTCGAGTGCCTTCTCCATATCTAACGGTACAAGACAGGGATGCCCACTCTCTCCGCTTATTTTTGTCTTGGCACTGGAACCATGTCTAACGCATCTAAAAAACAATCCAAACGTTAAAGGAATAACCATCGCAAAATCTACATATAAATTAGCGGCATTTGCGGATGACATCCTACTATTCCTGACAGAGCCACACATTACGCTACCCAATCTCCTCAAAGATCTTACTCTCTTTGAAAATCTCACATATCTTAAAATTAACTTCGCTAAATCAGAGGCCTTAAATATCACTCTACCACCAGATATAGTGAAACAATGTCAAACTAATTTCCCTTTCAATTGGAAACCGAGCGCCATTAAATACCTTGGGGTCTACATTCCAACCTCGCTATCGGACTTATACAGCAAAAACTATACTCCCATTCTCCAAAATATTCAAAAAGACCTCAACACTTGGTCAACGGGTTTGTTCTCATGGTTTGGCAGAGTTTCCATTATAAAAATGACTATAATGCCAACATTTCTATACCTGCTCCAAACAATCCCAGTGTCACTACCACAAACTTTTTTCAATGCATACCGCAAATCCTGTATGAAATTCATCTGGAACGATAAGCGACCTAGAATGAGTTTCAACAGAATGACCATACCCAAAATGAAAGGTGGGTTAGGCCTACCGGATCTTCAAAAATACTATTGGGCCTGTCAACTCTCTCGAATAGTGGACTGGAATGTTCACCCTAAAACTAAAGCGTGGATCGCAATTGAACAAGCCTTCTCACAAATCCCGCTCCATAATCTACCCTGGATTCACCCTCGCCACATCTCTCCACATTGCAAACAACATCCCCTTATCGGTACAACACTGAATTCCTTTAAAAAGACATGTAAACATTTGCACATTTCCTCCTCTCCAGGCCCTCTCACGCCAATCAAACATAACCCTGACTTTCCACCAGGCATTGATGATTCTTTCCTTCATCAAATAGGATCCCAGACAAGGATGACAGCGGGAGATTTCTTCGCTAAGGGGAATATTAAACCGCTGTCCTCATTGAACTCCCAAGAAACGAATCACCAGATCCCATTCTGGTCTTATATGCAACTCAGACATTTTCTTCTTGATCCCCAAACTAGGGCTGCATACTCAAGAAACCAATCACACTTTGAATCCCTTTGCTCTGCCACTGAACCACAAAGACACCTGGTATCCACCATATACTTGAACCTCTTTCTCGAGCATACTCCTAAAACAAATATAGCTAGTACAAAATGGGAAAAAGATCTTTCCATCCACCTCTCTGATAAGGAATGGGAAAAGATATACTCTAACATACACAAAGGCTCCATTAATGTAACAACTCAAGAAAACGGATACAAGCTTTTCTCCAGATGGTACAAAACGCCTCTCAAGTTACACACCATTAATCCAGAGATCCCATCTAATTGTTGGAGATGTAATGACAAAAACGGATCACTCCTTCACATATGGTGGGACTGCCCTGCGATTTCTGCCTTCTGGACTAAAGTTTTTCACCTCTCCTCCCAAATCACTGCACTTCAGCTAGATTTCTCTCCAGCACAAGCCCTCCTACACCACTCCTCCCTACCGATGAAATCTTATCTCAAATCCCTAGCACTACATCTAATCAATGCTGCTAAACTCTGTATCCCAGTTCTCTGGAGATCTCCCAACTCACCCACAATCGCAGACTGGTTCAAAAGAGTAAACAAAATAGCTGAAATGGAGGAACTTGTACATCAAGCACAGGATTCCTATACTAAATACAGGAACACTTGGGCCTGTTGGCTACATTTCCGCACAACATCTGAATATACCCATTTAATCAGTCAGGAATCCTCCTCCAGCACACCATAAGATACAACATACATCCCAACTGTCTATAGTCCTCCCTATAGCCGTGCATGAAACAAAATTCAGGAGGCAACTATATCATTACGCATACAGAATTCACTTCAAAAGCTCTATTATGCTTTTTTTCCTGGGACTTGGTCCTTCTGTAAAGATATTTCCCGTTAGACCCATGGCTGAGCCAGGGACGGGAAATAACTTTCCCCTACCTTCCTTTTGTACTTCTCACTATATTTTGACCACCATTTAATCGAAACTTTGCTATGTTAGGTATCTATTGTTGTATGCTATGATTATATCTCTATCTACAGACATTACCCGACTTCTGGACACCATGCACCAGGATCAATTTCACACTCTCACACAGACATAGTAATTAACGATTATTCCAAACAAAATCCAACAAAAATCTCAGACTCATATACTAAGGCTATCATAGGCAATCTATTATAATACGGTTTTTACTCCTCTCTCCCTTTTTAATCTTTTTCGCCCTCAAAAATCAACATGTTTAAAAAATGTTTTACCTGATTTAATATATGTTCTTTATATTTTCTGCCCACACTACTCTGTAATCCCATATATCCACACCCCAGATGTAATGTGTTTTTCAACAACTCCACAGTTGTAGATTTGAATACTTGTTAAAATACAACGTTGTACTCTCTGGACTGTTCCCTCTGTATAACACTGTTATCATTTTATCTCAAACCTTGCTTTTGTGTACTACTTTTCTGTATGAATTTAACTTAATAAAGCTTTATTTGGAAAAAAAAAAAAAAAAAAAAAAACACCAAAATAAAGCACTTTTTGTGAGGAAAAAAAAAGATAAAAATTTGGGTACAGTGTTGCATGACCACACAATTGTCATTCAAAGTGCGACAGCGCGGAAAGCTGAAAATTGGCCTGGGAAGGAAGGGGGTGAAAGTGCCCTGTACTGAAGTGGTTAAATAGGTACCCAGGGTTGGAAGATCTGCTAAAGCAGACCAGAAGAGTCTGTATTCAGCTAAAACTAAAAGTTAGTGTAGTGCACAGTGTTCAGCTAAAGCTACAAGTTAGTGTAGTGCGACCTCTGCACAGTGTTCAGCTAAAGCTACAAGTTAGTGTAGTGAGACCTCTGCACAGTGTTCAGCTAAAGCTACAAGTTAGTGGGAGCGCATGCGCGGAGCTTGGAAGATGGCCACCTGAGCCAAGAGCTCCACTCCAGACCACAGCAGCGGCGCCCATAGCACCCGGCACAGCGGTCCCAGGGTTCTGCAAAATAAAGAGAAGTGTCCCCCACACACCCGGGCACATTCCTGATCAGTGGCAAAATGAAATCTTCTGCCGCAATTAGAGACGGCGGGCACAGCAGAGAAATCCAAGATGGCTGCCGCAGCATCTCCTCAAACACAGGAGCCCTGCGTGGAGGGACGAGCGGAATACAGGTCAGAGCCACCCCTCATCCCTCAATACCTCACCCCAGTAATGCACACAGAATTCTTTATGTCTGACACACCATCCCCTGCATCCACTGCGTCCCTTATCGAACAATCAATGACAGACTTTCCTCTATCGCCCCTGGGGCCTATTGCGATCCCACAAGCAGGCTGTCATTTTTACCATACCCAGACCAAAGACCCAGAAGTAATGAAACGTGCTAGATCTGCGCCTTCTGTGTTATGCCGGGGCTACCAAGTACAGATCTTTACAGATCTCTCCCCATCCACAATTCAGAGGAGAAGAGCTTTAAAACCATTGCTGCATGCTTTAACCCAGAAGGATATTAAATACAGGTGGGCCTTCCCCTTTGCAGTCAAATTCACTGAACAAGGGAGACAATACGCTTTTTCCACCCTACCGGAAAGTGAAGACTGCTCCTTCACCTGAAGCTCATTTCTCAAGAATCAGATATGGACATCTCCAACACTGGCTCTGGCTCCAACAAAAGACCTATACCTACCAGCCCGCAGTCCCCCCTATGGACCAAAGGTAAAGCAAAGAAGGCAAAGGACAACTGACCCCCCTGAAGCAAACTCCCTCAGAGATCGACCCCCTCTTTTTCTGGTCCTAAACTTCGATCCGGGAGTCTTGTTACCATACGATTGTGGGCTATCCTTAGCCCTGGTCACGGGATTTCTGTAGAACTCTCACCATTAATTTATTCAATTTAAAAGTTGTTGTTTCCTGTTCAAGTTTCCTGAACAGCCCAGGGATGACTCCAGGACTTCCGAGACTCTCCGGGTTAATCTGGTCCACTCAATATGGAACTTTCCACATCCTAAGTAGGGCTAGCACCCACAGACTTTAGAAGGACCTTCTCTATGTTACCTAGATGATTATCCTGCAGCGGGAGACTGGAGGATTGAAAAGTATTCCTTCATACCAACACCCAGGGTCGGAGTATGCTGAACAAGCCCTGTGGAGCTCCTCCCTGCTTCTACCGTGGGGGGGGTCCATTAGGGAGTCGGTTAAAGAATGGAACTTCTCTCTAGCCAAATCCCCGGATGGCTGTGCATATCTTCATCATTAACTAGCAAGTTATTTAATATATTAGGGCATCCTGTTTCGGAATAGAATACTTGCGCTCCCACCCAACCCTTGGACACCCGATGGTCTCCGAGGGATGGGTAGTCTGCGCCCACTTGGGGCAGACTCGACTTTTGTACCACTCACGGTCTACGGAGGGCATCTCCCCCCCTGTAGTCCGGTTATCTTACTTAGGAGAACTTCTTTTTTCTATTCTTCTCTGTCCCCCTCTCTTGATCCCCCTCTACCCCTACTTCCTGACAAAGTGCCTAATTCCATTATCTTTTGCAGACCACCACATCGACGACCAAGACCTGCACTATGAGACTTCCCTCAATCCCAAAGGAGTAGCCTCCGAAGCCAACTTGACCTCAACACTGCTTAAGGTGAGTGGGGGTGGATCATGCCATTGTTTCTCCCTCTTGCTCCATGGCTAAGGCTCCAGACACCAAAATCCTCATAGCCTCCCACAACGTTCAGGGACTTAACTCCCCGATTAAGCGGAGAAAGGTACTAAATTATTATATATCACTAAAACTAGACATAATTATTTTACAAGAAACGTATTTCCCTGTCTGATATAGCCCCAAGTTCCTTCACTCACATTACCCGCAATTCTATCTAGCCAGCGCAGATAACAAAACTAAGGGTGTAGCGATCTTATTCTCAAAATCCTGTCACTTTGTGAAATTATCGGATTTTTTTGACCTGGAAGGGAAATTTATCCTAGTGAAAGGCACGCTTGGGGACCAACTTATCTCCCTAGTATCATATTACACACCCAACAGAGGACAATCCAAATTTTTCAGCACCCTATTGTCCACTCTCACACCGAAACTGGAGGGAATAATCATATTCGGGGGAGACTCGAATGTGGCCTTCGATCAAGGTCTAGACAAATCCAAGCCCCCTAAATCCCAACTGATTTGCCCTTCAAAAGAGAGCCTCAAAATAGCAAAAACTCTCTATACATACGGTCTGACTGATACATGGAGAGAACTAAACCCCTCCAAGAAGGATTACACCCATTACTCCCACCCCCACAATACTTACACACGGATAGACCATATCCTTAGGCCTTCCACCCTTCTCTCAGCTGTACTCACAGCCCATATTAAGGACATAGCACTATCTGACCACTCATTAGTGATTATTTCTATTCTGGCAGGGATCCCGGGAGGGTCAAACAGACAATGGGGACTGAATGAGTCCTTGCTCTCTGACCCTGTCAGAGTAATAGAATTGAGAAAAGCCCTTAAAGAGTATTTTATACTAAACAGCATTGAAGGTACCTCAGCAGAAATGCTCTGGGCAGCACACAAAGCCTTCATCAGGGTAAAGCTCATTCAGATCTCTACCCGAATCAGAAACGAAAGGAGGGCCGATATAAAACGACTAGAGCAGGATTTTGCTGTATTAAAAGCTAGGCATGTGCATTTCGTTTCGTTCCGAATCGAAATTCCGACGAATTTTTCATTATTCGGAAATTCGGATGCGTACGAATTTCCAAATTACAAAAGTAAAGAATTTAAACGAATCCGAAAAAAAAGGAACAAATTCCAAAACATATTCGAATTGAATTCGAAAACATATAATCAAATCGAATTCGAAAACAAATTCGAATCAAATTCGAAAAAAATAGAAAGCGTTTTTCTAAAAAAAACAATAAGATAGAATATAAAATAATAAAGCAATAGAATATATATATATATATATGTATGTATGTATATATATATATATATATATATATATATATATATATATATACACATATATAATTTTTTTTGTTATTCTCTTCTATTGTTTTTTTATGCTTTTCTTTTTCTATTATTTTATATTCTATAATAGTCTTTTCAATTCAAATTCATTCTATACGAAATTCGAATTTCGGAATATGGCTTCTGAAGTTTAAATTTCGTTTAGAATGAATTTAAATTTGAATAGAAAAGATTAGAACAGAAAATAATAGAAATGAATGAATTAGAAAAACAATAGAACAGAATAGAAGAAAATATCATGTATATATTATATTTTCTTCTGTTCTGTTCTAATGTTTTTCTAGTCTATTCTTTTCTATTATTTTCTATTCTATTCTAATCTTTTATATTCAAATTAGATTTCGGTCTATATGAAATTCGAATTTTGGAAGATGTTTTTAGAATTAGATTAGAATAGAACAGAAAATAATATAAAAGAATAGCATAGAAAAACAATAGAACAGAATAGAAAAAAATATAAAATAGTCTATTCTAATCTTTTCTATTCAAATTCATTCTGTACCAAATTCCAATTTCGGAAGATGGTTTTATATATATATATATATATATATATATATATATATATATATATATATATATATATACATACATACATATCTCTTTCTATTCTGTTCTACTGTTCTATTGTTTTTCTATTCTATTCTTTTCTATTAGAATTTGATTTCGTTCTGTTTCTATATAACCATTTTCCGAAATTCAAATTTTGTATAGAATGAATAGAGTAGAAAGAATAGACTAGAAAAACAATAGAACAGAATGGAATAAGATATAATATATATATATATATATATTATATTTTATTCTGTTCTGTTCTATTGTTTTTCTAGTCTATTCTTTTCTATTATTTTCTATTCAAATTCAAATTCATTCTATACGCAATTCGAATTTCAGAAGCCATCTTCCGAAATTCAAATTTCGTATAGAATGAATTCAAATTCGAATAGAAAAGTTTAGAATAGAATAAAAAAGAATAGCATAGAAAAACAATGAAACAGAATAGAAAAAAAAAAAAAATATATATATATATATATATATATATATATATATATTATATTTTATTCTCTTCTGTTCTATTGTTTTTCTAGTCTATTTAATTTCTATTATTTTCTATTCTAATCTTTTCTATTTAAATTTGAATTCATTCTATATGAAATTCTAATTTAGGAGCCATCTCCTGAAATTCGAATTTCGCATAGAATTAATTCAAATTCGAATAGAAAAGTTAAGAATAGAATAGAAAAGAATAGCATAAAAAAACAATGGAACAGAATAGAAAAAAATATATATATATATATAACCATCTTCCAATATTGGAATTTGGTACAGAATGAATTCGAATAGAAAAGATTAGAATACAATATATTATATTTTTTTTCTATTCTGTTCTATTGTTTTTCTATGCTATTCTTTTATACTTTCTATTCTATCCTAATCTTTTCTATTGGAATTCGATTTCATTCTATACAAATTTCAAATTTCGCATAATGGTTATATATAGTTTACTTTTTCGAATTCAGTTAATGTTTTTTTCGAATGCGGTAGAATTTTTTCCAATTTTATAGTTTTTTTCGAATGTGGTAGAATTTTTTCGAATTTGAGAGTTTTTTTCTTATGTGGTAGAATTTTTTCGAATTTGATAGTTTTTTTCGAATGTGGTAGAATATTTTCGAATTTGACAGTTTTTTTCGAATGTGGTAGAATTTTTTCGAATTTGACAGTTTTTTTCGAATGTGGTAGAATTTTTTCGAATTTGATAGTTTTTTTCGAATGTGGTAGAATTTTTTCGAATTTGACAGTTTTTTCGAATGTGGTAGAATTTTTTCGAATTTGATAGTTTTTTTCAAATACGGTCGAATTTCTTCGAATGCGGTCAAATTTTTTCGAATTCGAATACGAAACGAAACAAATTCCGAAAACGAATATAACGAATGCTACGAATTTAACTAAACGAATTTAGTTAAATAACGGATCGAAACGAAACAAAACTAAACAAATTTTTTCATCCTGCACATGTCTATTAAAAGCACTACACAAAAAGGACCCATCCAAGGTGCCCATAAACCAATTAGATAAAGCCAGATTAGACCTAAACCTCGCCCTCACGGCAAAAGCAGACAAATCGATCAGATGGAACGGACATAAATTCCCAGGCAAACAAAATGGGCCCACTATTGGCGACGAAACTCTCCCCTCAAATTAGAATCCACAATATGCCCAAAATAAGGATAGGGGGTCAACCCCCCACGTCCAATCCAGTCAAAATTCTTGAAGCCTTCTGAGGATTCTGCATGAAATTATACAGCCCAGACACGCAAACCCACACAGATGCAATCTCAGGGTTCCTAGAGGGTATATCCACCCCCTCCCTAAAAGATGTCCACAAGGACATGATGGACTCTCCCATCACAGAGGAGGAGGTTAGGGAGGTAGTCGAGAACCTCAAAACAGGCACAGCCCCAGGCCCAGATGGCCTATCCACACCCTACTACAAAACTTTCACTGACACCCTAACGCCACACCTGACCAAATTCTTTAACTTTAAAAGCAAAGGCCCTGACCCCCTAGATATTAACCTGAATACAGCTTATATCACAGTCATCCCCAAACCAGAAAAAAAACATGAAGACATCAGCAATTATCGCCCAATATCCCTCATCAATAATGACCTTAAAATTCTCACCAAAATATTAGCAAACCGATTGGCTTCTTTCATAAGCCAATACATACATAAAAAAATCTTTCCCGGTAGACAAGGCCCAGACCAAATCAGACGGGCAATAGACCTGATATCAATCCTGCAATCGAACTGGGAGGGGGGGACCAAACAACAAGGATTCATTCTGTCATTGGACCTACAGAAGGCCTTTGACACTGTATCCTGGCCCTACATCTTTTCACTATTGAAGCGCTAGGGCTTTGGGGCCAGATTTATGGGTATCCTAGAGGCCCTTTATTCACAACCAAAAGCTCTCATTAGGTTACAAGGTCACTACTCCAAACCTATAGACATCGCCAGAGGGACAAGACAGGGGTGTCCCCTATCCCCACTAATTTTTGCAATTGCGATTGAAACCCTAGCGATTGTGATATGTCAGAACCCTGACATTAAAGGAGTCATCTGTGGAGATCAGACGCACAAATGCAGTCTTTTTGCCAACGACATCCTATTGTTCTTGACTTCCCCCCTCACCTCTCTCCCCAACCTCTATCACTCATTAGAAAACTTTGCTAGAATTTCGGGACTCAGAGTCAATTGCTCTAAATCACAAGCCCTTAACATCTCTCTTACTCCACAGATGTTATCTCAACTGAAACAATCTTTTAAATTTGATTGGCACGATTATACGATTTGTTACTTAGGAATTTCGTTGACGGCTAAAATAGAAAACTTATACACATACAACTACCCCCCCACTATACAAGAAATTAGAGGCAGATCTCAAACTTTGGTCCAAACACGGACTTTCTTGGTTAGGTAGGATCAGTTCAATTAAAATTACTTTACTCCCAAGAATCCTCTACTTCTTCCGATCCCTCCCCCTCCCCATCAAAAGAGAACATCTACGCTCACTGCAAAGTAGAATATTGAAATTCACATGGGGAGACTTGGGGTATTACGTTCCCCAGAGCACCCTCTTTATACATAAACGCAGGGGCGGCCTGGGCCTTCCTGACTTATACAAATACTTTATTGCGGCCAGACTGTCCCAACATTCCATACTTTACTCCAGATATGAAAAACCAGATTGGGTAAAAATCGAAAGACAGGCTACCCCAGGCTACACATTAGATTATCTCCTTTGGTGCCCTCAGAACACCAGACCGCCCATATTATCTCCAGTTCTCTCACACTCTTACACCCTCTGGGATAGTCTTAGGAAAAACCCTTCTTTGGTCTCCTCTGGACGCCCCCTTGCACACCTTTTCCACAACCCTGTTTTCCCGCCTGGATTAGACATCACAGACTTCAGATGGTGGTTGGACAAGGGGCTATATCGGATAGGTCATTACTTTACCTCTAGAGGCCCCATTACCCTAAGTTATTGTCTTAACAACCTAGAGCTTCCAGAATCAGAACAATTTCACTTCAGACAAATTTCCCACTTCTTAAACAAAATATGGCAAGACAAACCTCTGCCCCCCAAATTTACGGCATATGAGATGTGGTGTGGAGGAGCCGTGAAGTGGAGGGGAGGTATATCGGTGATCTACTCTGCCCTCACTCGCCTTGACAGAAAAACCCCTTCCATGCTGGCCTGGGAGGCTGACTTTAATTACAAGTGGGATCTAGAGACCTGGCAAGCGGCATTCGATAAATCTTATAGGGGGATCCAAAATGTTTCTCTGATGGAAGCTAACATAAAAATTTTAACTAGATGGTATCTCACCCCCACTAGGGTAGCAGCCATCTTTCCATCGGCAGATCCCCTATGCTTCAGAGGAATGCAAGTTACTGGGTTCTATGGCACACATATGGTGGGAATGCCCCAAGATCTGCACGTTTTGGAGATTGATCTTTAACATGATCATTAAGGTAACGGGTTGCCAGATCCCTAGATCTCCTGAAGTTGCCATCCTCAATGCACACATTCCACATCTTCCCAAAGCCACCCTCTCCTTAATCCACTTTATTCTAATTGGGACTAAAATCACAACCGCTAAAGCATTGAAAAAACCTAAACCATCCATACAAGCAGTCAAAAGGAAAATATCGTGGATTATGGCACAAGAAAAGCTATCCAGCATATTAACAAATACCAGTGGTAAATTTCAGAAGATCTGGGAACCATGGGCCAACTATTTGGGAACTTTTCTTATTCCTGGTTTCATAGTATAGCATAACATCCATAGGCACTTTTGTTGATACTCTTCTCCCTCAACCCACTTCCCATTACCTATCCCCCTCTTCATCCCCTCTCTCATCTTTCTTTCTCTTCCTCTATTCTCTTCATACAAACCGGTTTACGATATACGATTTTCAAATTATAGTTGGAAAGGGTCTGTCCAACGGATTCTGGGTTTACCGTTATGGCCCAGTCTTCACTACCCAGCTGTCTTGACATGAAGAAGGTGGGCGCCTGGTGGGGGTGGGGGGACTCTATCCCTGACACAGCTTGATTCCGACAGGGGTGCTGGGGGTGGATGGATCCCCACTACTCTAGGGGCCCAGCCATTATCTTGCTGTTGTGTCAACATTCTCACGTGAGACATAAAGACGACCCACCCATACTTTTTATTTCAGTTGTTTATTCTTTCATCTACTATCTTATATTGTTTGTATGTTTTTATATCACTTCGGAGGACTTCCCCCCGTAGAAGTTTAATATGCCACAACTGTACCTTGTATACATTTGTTAAAATCAATAAACATCTATTGAAAGAAAAAAAAAGCTACAAGTTAGTGTAGTGCGTCCTGCTCACAGTGTTCTGCTAAAACTAAAAGTTAGTGTAGTCCGACCTCTGCACAGTGTTCAGCTAAAGCTACAAGTTAGTGTAGTGCATCCTCCTCACAGTGTTCAGCTAAAGCTACAAGTTAGTTTAGTGTGACCTCTGCACAGTGTTCAGCTAAAACTACAAGTTAGTGTAGTGAGACCTCTGCACAGTGTTCAGCTAAAGCTACAAGTTAGGGTAGTGCGTCCTCCTCACAGTATTCAGCTAAAACTACAAGTTAGTGTAGTGAGACCTCTGCACAGTGTTCAGCTAAAGCTACAAGTTAGTGTAGTGCATCCTGCTCACAGTGTTCAGCTAAAACTACAAGTTAGTGTAGTGAGACCTCTGCACAGTGTTCAGCTAAAGCTACAAGTTAGTGTAGTGCGTCCTCCTCACAGTGTTCAGCTAAAGCTACAAGTTGGTGTAGTGTGACCTCTGCACAGTGTTCAGCTAAAGCTACAAGTTAGTGTAGTGCGTCCTCCTCACAGTGTTCAGCTAAAACTACAAGTTAGTGTAGTGAGACCTCTGCACAGTGTTCAGCTAAAGCTACCTGTAGAAGGTTGGTGGTGTTTTCCTGATCCTATCACTACCGCAGGCAGCTAAATAAGCTGCAAGTTATTTTTTGGTGAGCTCTGCACAGTGTTCACCTAAAGCTACCTGTCGAAGGTTGGTGGTGTTTTCCTGATCCTATCACTACCGCAGGCAGCTAAATAAGCTACAAGTTAGTGTAGTGCGTGCTCTGCACAGTGTTCACCTAAAGCTACCTGTATAAGGTTGGTGGTATTTTCCTGATCCTATCACTACCGCAGGCAGCTAAATAAGCTACAATTTTTTTTTTTGGCGAGCTCTGCACAGTGTTCACCTAAAGCTACCTGTAGAAGGTTGGTGGTGTTTTCCTGATCCTATCACTACCGCAGGCAGCTAAATAAGCTTCAAGTTAGTTTATTGCGAGCTCTGCACAGTGTTCAGCTAATGCTACCTGTAAAAGGTTGGTGGTGTTCTCATACTACAGGCAGGCAGTTGATTTTGCTAGCTGCAGTATCGGTACATATATATATATATATATTCCAGCTTAGTGCAGCTACAGGACATTAGTATGTCTGGAAGGCCAACAAGGAGAGGCAGACAGTCACAAGCCAATAAAAGAGGGCAAGCAGGCTCTGTGTCTAGAGGCAACAGTGCTGGTCATGGAGACGGTGCATCCTCATCAGCACGTGGCCGTGGGACACGCTTGGCCTTTTTTTCGGCAGCTGGCCGTGTTGAGCCGCAACATGCGGAAGACTTGGTCGAGTGGATGACCAAGCCATCCTCATCCTCCTCATCCTCTCTCACCCATGCTCAGGGTACTTTGTCTGGCAAAGCAGCGGCCTCTTCCCTCGGCTCAATGTCATCAGTGACTCCTTCCCTAGCCCCAACATGTCCTCCTGAGGAGTCCCTTGAATTGTTTGACCACAGTGTTGGGTACATGCTCCAGGAGGATGCCCAGCGTTTGAAAGGCTCTGATGATGATACTGAGCTAGATGAAGGCAGTAACGTGAGCACGGACAGAGGGGGTGCCCAAGAAGGAAAGCAATCTGGCAGTCATGCTCCCCCTGCTGCAGCATACTGCCAGGTTTACTCCAGTGATGAGGAGGGAGGAGATGATGAGGTCACTGACTCAACATGGGTGCCTGATAGGAGGAGGGGGTGGAGGAGGAGGCGGAACATCACCAACGGGGCAGGATGCCCTCCAGGGGCCAGCCTAAGGGCAGCTCACTGACTGCATCACACCCCAAAGCTCCGCATGTGCAGGGCGCTGCAGTCTCTGCGTGTTATTCAAAAAGTTCTTTGGTGTAGGCCTTTTTTGAGACGAGTGCATCAGATCGCACCGCTGCTATTTGCAACATATGTCTCAAGCGTATCTCGCGTGGCCAAAACATCTCCAGCTTGGGCACCACATGCTTGACCAGACATATGTTGACCTGCCATGCAGTTCATTGGCAATCGTATTTAAAAGACCCACACCAAAGAACAAAGAGGACCTCTCCTTGCTCCTCATCAGCTGAGATCTCCAACCCCACTATACCTTCAGTCCTCTCTGAGACCTGCACTGAGAAGAATGAAGGTGTAGAATTAGGTGTGTCACAGCCAAGTACTTGTGGGCAATCTGCTTTCGGTACACCAACGTCAGATTGTACCAGGCAAATTTCCCTGCCGCAGCTGCTGCACCGCCGAAAGAAGTTTGCTCCCAGCCATCCACATGCCCAGCAGTTGAATGCTAGCTTGGCAAAATTGCTAGCACTTCAACTGCTGCCTTTTCAGTTGGTAGACTCTTCCTATCCCCTTCCGTGAGTTTGTAGAATGTGCGGTTCCTCAGTGGCAGGTACCCAAACGCCACTTTTTCTCACGGAAGGCGATTCCGGCTCTCTACTGGCATGTGGAAGGCAATGTCCATGCCTCGCTGGACAGGGCGGTCAGCGGCAGGGTGCATATTACCGCTGACTCATGGTCCAGCAGGCATGGACAGGGACGTTACCTAAGTTTCACGGCGCATTGGGTGACTCTGCTGGCAGCTGGGAAGGATGCAGGACAAGGTGCAGTAGTGTTGAAGGTTGTTCCACTATCACGCCTCCAAAATTCCACTACTAATGATTGTGACACACCTCTCTCCTCCACCCCCTCCTCTTTTTCTTCCTCCATTGCCTCTTCCTGTGCTTTGTCCTCGGAACCAGCGGTGCTCCATAGCCGTTTAAGGGGCTATGCAAGTATATGCAAGCTATGCAAGTATGCAGGCCAAAAGATACCATGCGGTGCTTGAGCTTGGGGGACAGGAGCCAAACTGGGGCAGAGGTTCTGTCAGCTCTGCAGGGGCAGGTTCAGAGGTGGTTGACGCCACGCCAACTTAAGGCAGGAATGGTGGTTTGCAACAATGGCACCAACCTCCTCTCTGCTCTCCGACAGGGACAAATGACCCATGTGCCCTGTTTAGCTCATGTCCTTAACTTGGTGGTGCTGCAGTTCTTGGGCAGGTACCCGGGCTTACAGGATGTCCTGAGGCAGGCCAGGAAAGTCTGTGTGCATTTCCGCCGGTCATATAATGCCAGTGTTCGGCTGGCAGACCTCCAAAAGGAGTTTAACCTGCCCAAAAACCGCCTAATCTGTGACATGCCCACCAGGTGAAACTCAACGTTGGCCATGCTGCAGCATCTGCACTAGCAGCAGAGGGCCATCAATGAGTACCTGTGCGACTATGGCACCAGGACAGGGTCAGGGGAGCTTGTTTTTTTCCCCATGCCAGTGGGCCATGATCAGGGATGCATGCACTGTCCTGTCACCATTTGAGGAGGTCACAAGGATGGTGAGCAGTGACAGTGCATGCATCAGTGACACTGTCCCCCTTGTCCACCTGTTGGAGCACACGCTGCGTGGAATAATGGACAGGGCACTTGAGGCAGAACAGAGGCAGGAAGAGGAGGACTTCCTTAGCTCTCAAGGCCTCCTTTATCCAGACAGTGTTCCTGCGTGCCCGCCGATCACACAGGAAGAGGACGAGGAGGAGGAGGATTGTGTCAGTATGGAGGTGGACAATTCGATATTCCAGTCGCACACCTTCCCGGACAAATGGCAATAGAACATTAATGGGTGCTGTAATGATTACCAGTTGGGTTCTGGAAGCATCTAACAGAAGTACATCTTCGCCAGCACACCATGGATCAGCAAACAAGATTGTCCAAAAAAGGTTTTTTAATCGAAAACGGTCACATCACAAGGGAGGTGCAACGTTTCGGGGCCGCGCAGGACCCCTTCGTCAGGCAACTTGCCTGACGAAGGGGTCCTGCGCGGCCCCGAAACATTGCACCTCCCTTGTGATGTGACCGTTTTCGATTAAAAAAACCTTTTTTGGACAGTATGGAGGTGGAGCCTGGCACTCAGCATTAGCAGCAGTCTTTAAGGGATCAGTCCCAAGAAACACATGGACTTGTACGTGGCTGGGAGGAGGTGGCTGCGGACCATGTCGTCCTTAGTGACCCAGAAGACTCCGGACCGAATGCCTCAGCAAACCTACGCTGCATGGCCTCCCTGATCCTGCAAAGCCTGCGTAAGGATCCTCGTATTCGTGGTATCAAGGAGAAGGACCAATACTGGCTGGCAACCCTCCTTGATCCACGATACAAGGGTAAGGTTGCGGACCTTATCTTGCCATCGCAGAGGGAGCAGAGGATGAAACATCTTCAGGAGGCCTTGCAAAAAGGTCTGTGCAATGCGTTCCCAGAGACTGGGAGGTTACAAACTCCTGTTTCTGGACAACGTGTTGCTGAGGCTTCGGTCAGTCAAAGAAGGAGCGGTGGAGAAGGTGGCCGTCTGACCAATGCGTTCAGACAATTTTTTGGTCTGCAGAGCCAAGGTATGATCGGTTCCAGCAACCATCGCCAGCGTCTGTTTTACATGGTGCAGGAATACCTAGGGGCAAGATCTGACTTGGGCACCTTTCCCACCGAAAATCCTCTGGGCTACTGGGTCTTGAGGATGGATCACTGGCCAAAGCTTGCACAGTATGCAATTGAGCTACTGGCCTGTCCTGCATCCAGCGTTCTTTCAGAATGCACATTCAGTGCTGCTGGAGGCTTTGTAACTGATCACAGGGTGCGTCTGTCCACCGACTTGGTCGATCGACTGACCTTTAAAAAATGAATCAGTCTTGGATCACCACCAGCTACCAAGCACCTGATGCTGATGTAACCGAATAACTTTTTTTTGGAAATCTCAGATTCCTTCAAAGACTGCCTATGCTGATGCTGAGTGACTATCCTGAGTAATTATCCTCTTCCTCCTCAATGATCACGCTGATAGCTTGTAAGAACATTTTTGGCTCTGGGCGCCACCACCAGTGCCTAAGGCCCAATTTTTCAGCCCCTATTTAACAGGGGTGTGTAATTACAATTTTTGATGCAATACTTTGCAGCAGGGCTCGTTTCTGCGTTCCAACTAGAGTATCTGTGAGGGGTTGCAGTGTTGTGGCACCAGAACCAGTGCCTAAGGCCCAATTTTCAGCCCCTGTTGAACAGGGGCATGTAATTACAATTTTTGATGCAATACTTTGCAGCAGGGCTTGTTCCTGCTTTCCAAGTAGAGTATCTGTGAGGGGTTGCAGTGTTGTGGCACCAGCACCAGTGCCTAAGGCCTAATTTTTCAGCCCCTGTTTAACAGGGGCATTTCATTACAATTCTTGATCTAATATTTCACAACAGGTCCCGTTTCTGCGCCCACCAAGAGCGAGTGAGGACTTACAGTGTTGTGACACCAGCACCACCAAAGGCACAATTTTTCTGCCCCTGTTCAACAGGGGCATGTAATTACAATTCTTGATCTAATATTTCACAGCAGGGCCCAGTGAGGGCTTACAGTGTTGTGGCCACAACAACACCTAAGGCCCAAATTTCTGCTGAGTATATAGGGCAGGCCCCTACTTTCAAACATCCAACTTACAAACGACTCCTACTTACAAACGGAAGGAGACAACAGGAAGTGAGATAAAATCTACCCCTAGGAAGGGAAATTCTCTCCTGTAAGAGTTAATATGGGAAAAACGTTTCTCCTTTCCACTAATGCTTTATCACCAATCCTTGTTTCACAAAAAACCCAAAATTTTCAAAAAACATTTGTCATTGGGACAAAAAATGAGGTGAAATCTTCTGAAGAGGAGCACAGACAGCAAAACAAATGTCACAGGGGTGATAACCCTTCCCTATGTTTTCCAAAAAGCTTAAAATAGATTTTTTGGCTGGAGCTAACACGTTAAAAATGTACCAGTTCAAAATTACAAACAGATTCTACTTAACAACAAACCTACAGTCCCTGTCTTGTTTGCACCGCCTGTATACTGCTGTTCAGAGTATATAGGGCCTGGTGGCCCCACGCCTTTCCTTTTTTTAATTTAGGTGCAGGGTTCCCCTTAATATCCATACAAGACCCAAAGGGCCTGGTAATGGACTGGGGGGTACCCATGCTGTTTGTCTCACTGATTTTCATCCATATTGCCAGGACCCGACATTACATTAAAACTGCAAGCAATACCTGTAAAAAACCCCCATGCCACCTATACACGAATGACCAGCATATGATTCCTAAAAAGAAGGGGGGGGTTCCCGTGAAGCACAGATAGTAGTCACACTGTTCCAGGATGGAATGATGCGCAACGAAGTTGAAGTTTCGATATCAGAGGAAGGAAACATGTAAACTTTTACACTGGGACAGCACCCCCGTTTTTTACCGACCCCAGCCTATATCCTGTTCCCTTGGGGATAGTGTTTTGACAGCAAATGATGCACTACCAGAAAACAACTAATCTGAATGCCTCATTTGAGATCTATCCTGCATACCAGACTCCCTGGACATTGATCAAAGTGTCCGTTGGACTACCATCAAAAACCGCATCATTACATCGACTCTGTATGGGAATTTACCTGCAAGTTGTGGGAAACCTAACATGTGGTTACATTGAATATACCTGTGATAATATCTGTGGCTTTGAGATAGCATCACTTGGAGTTACAGGGTATAGGGACTTATACTATCTTTCTGGTATGCGGATATATATCTCTGTCTCCACTATTGCACTTTAAACATCAGGACGAGAGTAACAGGAACCAATTAATAATGAAGAATTAATACACCTGTCTGCGAGGGAGTCTTTTGACCATGCCTTGGATAAACTTTTATTGTGACCAATAAACTTGTGTTTTTTCATAGCCCCATTAACTGACTGACTGGTGATATCAATAATTATTATGGATGCATCAGAATAGTATGGATTGTGCATCATTCCATCTTTGAACAGTGTGACTACTATCTGTGCTTCACGGGAACACACTGGTCCTTTTAGGAATCATATGCTGGCCATTCGTATATAGGTGGCTTGGGGGATTTTTACAGGTATTATAGGGGGTGCTTTTTCTGTCTAGGGGAGGGAGGGGCCTGTGGACTGCTGTACTCACCCAATTTTTTCTCCCTTTTGGGAGATAGCTAAATATTCACACTAGTTTATCTGTCCTTATTTGATGTAGGGAAGTTTAGAACACTAGGGAATTTGTTTATAATTCCTTTCTGTCCTATATACAGGGGATAAGCGGGATTTTTGGCTTTCTGTGCATTTTTGTATCTTGCTCTTTTAAACAATAAATTAAATTGTAGTTAAGTCTTTAGGGTGTGTATATATCTTTTTATTTTTTATTTTTATTTTTGACATAGTGCTATCATTGATTACACTAGTATATGAACTTTGGCGGGAATCCCATTTTTCTACATTTTTGTACGGAAGAGGAGGACTTCCTTTCCTTTCAAGGCCAACTTTATACAGACACAATTCTTGTGCCACCACAGGACACACAAGAGAAGAGGGAGGAGGATTCTGACAGTTTTGGAGGCATTGAAGCAGAAGAAGACATACGTCAAACCTTAAGAGATGATTTTCTGTCACCAGAACCCTTGGGAGTAGTATGTGGCTGAGAGGAGGCAGTTCCAGAAACTGTAATCCTCAGTGACCACGAGGACTCTGCTTCTCATGCCTCGGCAAACTTGAGGTGCATGGCCTACCTCATTTTTCAAAGCCTTTGGAAGGACCCTAGAATATGTGACATCAATATGAAGAATCACTATTGGTTGGTAACCCTCCTTGACCACAAATACAAGGAGAAAGTTTCAGAACTCATCCCATTCCCACAGAGGAAGCAGAGAATGAAATAACTTGAGGACACCTTAAAGAGGTGACTATGTAATGCCTTTACAGACTCTGGTAGGTTACAGTCTCAAGGAAAAGCTAGTTTTGAGACTTCCGTTGGTCAAGAGAGAAGCTGTGGAGAAAGGGGCTGCCTCAGTGAAGCATTTCAAAAATGTTTTTGGTCCTCGACACCCAGGGCTGTCAGCTTCCACATCTCATCGTCAGCATCTGCATCATATGGTGGAAGATTATCTAGGGGTGAAAAAAACACGGAGAGCTTTCCAGTTGATCATCCACTAGGTTATTGGGTCATGAGATTAGAATGTGCATCCCCCTACATTGGATAGACAACCCCCCACCATAGCTAAATGGCTCCAATGTGAAAATGTCTGAAATGGAAGATTTGATTCACCAAGCTAGAGAGACCCCTGCCAAATTTTGGAAAATATGGGCCCATTGGCTAAACTTTGCAGAATCAACGGAATCCTCCAGGTTACTAAATGGCCAAAATGATACTGGACAATGAGAGCTTGACCCTATGAAAAAAGGGTGGAGTAAGGGGAAAGCAAAAATTGAAAAAAACATACAGTAAGAGAAAAAGAGAATAGGAATTGTTACCGGAAGAGGGGAAAGTAGAAAGGTATATAACCCCTTTATTCCATTTCCTGATCCAACATCAGTCACTTTCCCACCCCCCTCGCCAAATACTAGCTTTACAGCGACCGCCCTTTTATGGCATACACTTTATCCTGGAATTTGTAAGGCTCTGAAAGCCCTCTTATCGCCCCCCCCAAGACTCACTCACATACCAATCCTCCTTCACCCAAACCACTCTAGTGCATAAAGATACAGCAGAAAAAAAAAAAGGGAACTTAGAGTGAACACTGCAAACTCTGTGTTCACTCCAAGTTCCCTTTTTTTTTTTTCTGCTGTATCTTTATGCACTAGTGTAAGTTTTCTACCTTTTCTAAACTTTAATTAGTTTGGCAGTATTACACTATGGCCAGTTTCTTTTATTTACATGTCTATGAGATGGAAGTTTGGTGTCCTCATTACATCCTCTCAGCTACGATGTATATAGTCTAAGAGCACCCTCTGGATTCTCCACACCAAAACGTGATACAGGCTTATGTTCGCTTGCCTTGAGGTAAGCGCAATTATTGGGTATTTGCGGATACTGTATGGGTTGTCACTCATATTTTTTACATCATTGACTCTGGTTGGATTCACCCAATGGGTCTTTCTTGGACTGATTTCAGATCATTACTTCACATTTTTATTTTCTGTTACTATATATGGACACTTATTTTTATTCGCAAATATTATATATGGACACTCATGTTTCATTTATACATACATGTGTTGACCCATGTACTTTTCATAATTTAATTTTTAATATTTTTCAACATTTTTGTATTTATATATGTACTTCCTCACGGAAGTCTTTGAGATTGCTTCACGTGTTTCACTCATATTTAGCGCGGTTATTTCTTTTTTATTAGTTATTTTAGTGCACATCTCACTGTTTAACTGCTGCTTTTTGGGGGGATAGTTTCTATAGGTAGCGCAGTATTTTTTTGTTTTTTGACAAATCAAACAGGAGGGCGTTCGGCCCATCTCTAGTCATAAGTGGTTGTTAAAAAGTGGTTTCCTGATAATAGAAATTATTTTGAAAATGTCTACATCTCAGGCCACTGAAATGTAAAAAAGCAGTGAGGGCTCCTAGGAGACAGCAGTGACCAAATATGCACCTTGCAAGTTCCCCTCATGTTGAAAGGCACATTGCCTGGTATGGTACAAAGATAGGGGTACATGATTCCTACTGTGAAGCATAGCACAGGGCCCCTTCCCCACTGCTATCTCATATCCACCTGGGAAAGTGCTTCTTCCTGTTCAAAAACACACACAGATTATGGAAGGTTTGATGAGGATGTATGTTCAAGAGAGGAGTACCAAGGATATAAAAGGGGGCACCATGTGCAGGAGAGGCCTGCTGATGGTTTGACAATGGGTAAGATGTACAGTAGAGGAGTGCGATCAATATGATAGTGGACAGTATATACAGGAGAAGAATGTGAAGCGTATGAAGGGGCAGTATGTGCAGGAGAGGAGTGCCCAGCATATTACAAAAGGCAGTACAGGTATGTGCAGGAGAAGAATGTGGAGATTATAAAGGGGGCAGTATGTGCAGGAGAGGAGTGTGGAGGGTATTATTGGGCGGTATGTGCAGGAGAGGAAGGTAGAAGGTATATTGGGGATAGTATGTGCAGGAGTGGAGTGCCCAGCATATTACAAAAGGCAGTATGTGCAGGAGAGGAATATGGAGATTAAAAAGGGGGCAGTATGCGCAGGAGAGGAATGTGGAGATTATAAAGGAGCGGTATGTGCAGGAGAGGAATATGGAGATTATAAAGGGGGCAGTATGTGCAGGAGAGGAATATGGAGATTATAAAGGGGCAGTATGTGCAGCAGAGGAATATGAAGGGTATGATGAGGACAGTATGAGAAGGAGAGGATTTCCCAGGATATTAAAAATAGCAGTACAGTATATGCAGGAGTGGAGTGCAGACAGGGCTGGACTGACCATTAGGGCCCTCAGCATTGCCTGAGAGCCCGGGGACAGTAGCAGGCCCCTTAAGAGGCTTTTTGCAGGGACATCGCCAGGGGCGATTTTTTTTGCCAGCTGTAGTCCCCCATGGAGCAGGCTGACCAGCAGCTCCATGCCTCTCAATGTGGCCAAGCAATATGCAGAGAGAGAATGAGGCAGACAGGGAAAATATTGAGCCTGCTATACTGCTCTGTGGTGCCTGGCATCTCCACCTCCACCCAGCAGTTCGCACTGTACAGTGGAGGGGTGTCTGACCCAGGCACACAAGTGGGTGAGCTGCCGATCAGAAGTGCAGAGTTTTGTGTGTGTGGGAAGGGGGTGGGTACAGAGATGTGCTAGAGGTGCAGAGGTGTAAAGGGGGGGGGAGAGATATACAAGTGAGTACCAAGGAGTGTTCATGGTTTAAGGGTTGCAGAGATTTGTAGTAGATCACATAGATGTGCTGGGGGGGTTCAGAGACTTGCTGGGGGATGCAGAAGTGTGTGGAGAGATGCAGATGTGTTCTAGGGATACAGCAAAATGCACCTTCACCTGTGTAGGCAAAAATTATGGCACCGGCACTGACTCCTGGTACCGTTATTGGGTCATCAGCTTTAAGTCTCTGCTTCTCTGGACACTTGACCTCCTTAGCCCCACCCATCCCTCCTCAGAGGGGATAATCTGGGGGGGGTTCTGAGAGAAACTGGGGGTAGGGGGGACCAGAAATACCTGATTGCATGCAATGTGGGCAGTTCAATATGTAACCCACGAAAGGATTAGATTAGATTAGTCTCATGTATGCTATCCTGCACATACTGCCAGTTGTCATATCCGCTACACTCCTCTCTTGTATATACTACTCACTGCCATGTCCTCTGCACCCAGGGGTGAACTGACAATTCATGGGGCCCCTGGGTAGTGGGAGATCATAGGGCCACCTGTGTCACCGCCCACACTGAAATCACACCCACACAAAGCCCCACCTTCATATTGAACTGAAGAGAGAAAAAAAGGGGATCCCCAATGCCGCATTTCCAAGCATATAGTGAAGTAATACAAGAAAAAAACCTCAGCCTGGGGTCCCGACAGGCTGTGCCCCCAACGTGGTTTGCACTGCCCCGGAGCTTAATCATGGGGTTCAGCCCCATGATTAAGCTCTGAGGGGGGGGGAGCGAAACAGATCTCCCACTGCCCAGGGGCCTCATGAGTTGTCAGTTTGCCCCTGAGTGCAGAGGATATGGCAGTGAGTGGTATATACTGTACAAGAGAGGAAATGTTGAGGATATTACAGCTGGCAGTATGTGCAGGATAGCATACATGATATGATATGGTGGGGGGGAGGGGGTGATATATTTGCTGTAGGTGTTGTTAAAAACTTCCAATAGGTATAGAACAAAATGTGGCTTTTTTCAAGGTCATTGTTCTTACGTGTCTGTTTTTTCAAACAAATAAAAAAAAAGATGTTTGCATACCTGATACTTGAACCTGTTCTCCAACTTACAGTAAATCCTCTATTTGGGTTGTTTTCTGGAAAGACAGGTTGGAACTCTTCATACATTTCCTGTAGTCCCCCTGAGAACATTACAAGAACTATTCATCATCTTTACCATGCTATCCACCTGTAATAATAAGATTTCTTCACTAGGGATGAGCTTCGACATCGCATGTTCGACCGTTCGTCGAATTACGAACGATATGGGCCATTCGTGCCAAATTCGAGTGGCGCCTCACGACCCATAATTCACTGCGGCATCGCAGTGCATTGCTGGCTGATGATTGGCCAAGCATGCACTATGACCCGCATGCTTGGCCAATCACAGCGCCGTCTGTATAGAGAGCCGTAATTGGCCAAAGACAGGGTGGCTTTGGACAATTATGGCTCAGGGGGTTTAGTACACACCCCACACTATATAAGGCTGCCTGTCGGCCCTGTGTAGTTTGTTCCGGCGTTGCAAAAGAGATAGGGAGAGAGAGAGACAGTGTCATTTGATTTAAGTTAGTAGACAGGCGAGTCAGTTAGCTGCACTTACAGTGTATTGTGTATATATATGCATCCTAGGCGTTGTGTGTGTGTATATATATATATATATATATATATATATATATATATATATATACATACACACACTGTATTCAGTTTAGCTAGATCCGTTCCTGTTATTCTCTTCCTACTGACAGGCAGGCAGGTGTTTTTACAGTATTCAAAGCTACCTGAAGAAAATTGCTGGTGTTCTTCTGATCCTATTAGTCCTATTAGTTACAGTATTTACAGTTAGTGTAGTGCATCCTCTGCAAAGTGTGCACCTAAAGCGACCTGAAGAAAATTGGTGGTATTCTTCTGATCCTATTAGTACCGCAAGCAGCTGCAGTATTTACAGGTTAGTGTAGTGCGTCCTCTGCACAGTGTGCACCTAAAGCTACCTGAAGAAAACTGGTGGTGTTCTTCTGATCCTAGTAGTACCGCATGCAGCTGCAGTATTTACAGTTAGTGTAGTGCGTCCTCTGCACAGTGTGCACCTAAAGCTACCTGAAGACAATTGCTGTTGTTTTTCTGACCCTATTAGTACCGTATGCAGCAGCAGTATTTACAAGTTAGTGTAGTGCGTCCTTTGCACAGTGTGCACCTAAAGCTACCTGAGGAAAATAGGTGGTGTTTTTCTGATTCTATTAGTACCGCAGGTAGCTGCAGTATTTACAAGTTAGTGTAGTGCGTCCTCTGCACAGTGTGCACCTAAAGCTACCTGAAGAAAACTGGTGGTGTTCTTCTGATCCTAGTAGTACCGCATGCAGCTGCAGTATTTACAGTTAGTGTAGTTCGTCCTCTGCACAGTGTGCACCTAAAGCTACCTGAAGACAATTGCTGTTGTTTTTCTGACCCTATTAGTACCGCAGGCAGCTGCAGTATTTACAAGTTAGTGTAGTGCGTCCTTTGCACAGTGTGCACCTAAAGCTACCTGAGGAAAATAGGTGGTGTTTTTCTGATCCTATTAGTACCGCAGGTAGCTGCAGTATTTACAAGTTAGTGTAGTGCGTCCTCTGCACAGTGTGCACCTAAAGCTACCTGAAGAAAATTGGTGGTGTTCTTCTGATCCTATTAGTACCGCGGGCAGCTGCAGTATTTACAAGTTAGTGTAGTGCGTCCTTTGCACAGTGTGCACCTAAAGCTACCTGAAGAAAATTGGTGGTGTTCTTCTGATTCTATTAATACCACAGGCAGGCAGCTACAGTATTTACAGTTAATGTACTGTGTCCTCTGTACAGTGTGCACCTAAAGCTACCTGAAGACAATTGGTGTTGTTCTGCACCTATTAATACCACATGCAGGCAGCTACAGTATTTACAGTTAGTGTTCTGTGTCCTCTGCACAGTGTGCACCTAAAGCTACCTGAAGACAATTGGTGATGTTTTCTGCTCCTATTAATACCTCAGGCAGGCAGCTACAGTATTTACAGTTAGTGTACTGTGTCCTCTGCACAGTGTGCACCTAAAGCTACCTGAAGACAATTGCTGTTGTTTTTCCGATCCTATTAGTACCGCAGGCAGCTGCAGTATTTACAAGTTAGTGTAGTGCGTCCTCTGCACAGTGTGCACCTAAAGCTACCTGAAGAAAATTGGTGGTGTCCTTCTGACCCTGTAAGCACTGCAGGCAGCTGTAGTATTTACAAGTTAATGTACTGCTTCCTCTGCACAGTGTGCACCTAAAACTACCTGAAGAAAATTGGTGGTGTTCTTCTGATCCTATTAGAACCACAGGCAGCTGCAGTATTTAAAAGTTAGTGTAGTGCGTCCTCTGCACAGTGTGCACCTAAAGCTACCTGAAGAAAATTGGTGGTGTTCTTCTGATCCTATTAGTACCGCGGGCAGCTGCACTATTTACAAGTTAGTGTAGTACGTCCTCTGCACAGTGTGCACCTAAAGCTACCCGAAGAAAATTGGTGGTGTTCTTCTGACCCTGTAAGCACTGCAGGCAGCTGTAGTATTTACAAGTTAATGTACTGCTTCCTCTGCACAGTGTGCACCTAAATCTACCTGAAGAAAATTGGTGGTGTTCTTCTGATCCTATTAGAACCACAGGCAGCTACAGTATTTACAGTTAATGTACTGTGTCCTCTGTACAGTGTGCACCTAAAGCTACCTGAAGACAATTGCTGTTGTTCTGCACCTATTAATACCATATGCAGGCAGCTACAGTATTTACAGTTAGTGTACTGTGTCCTCTGCACAGTGTGCACCTAAAGCTACCTGAAGACAATTGGTGATGTTTTCTGCTCCTATTAATACCTCAGGCAGGCAGCTTCAGTATTTACAGTTAGTGTACTGTGTCCTCTGCACAGTGTGCACCTAAAGCTACCTGAAGACAATTGCTGTTGTTTTTCTGATCCTATTAGTACCGTAGGCAGCTGCAGTATTTACAAGTTAGTGTAGTGCGTCCTCTGCACAGTGTGCACCGAAAGCTACCGGAAGAAAATTGGTGGTGTTCTTCTGACCCTGTAAGCACTGCAGGCAGCTGTAGTATTTACAAGTTAATGTACTGCTTCCTCTGCACAGTGTGCACCTAAATCTACCTGAAGAAAATTGGTGGTGTTCTTCTGATCCTATTAGAACCACAGGCAGCTGCAGTATTTACAAGTTAGTGTACTGCGTCCTCTGCACAGTGTGCACCTAAAGCTACCTGAGGAAAATAGGTGGTGTTTTTCTGATCCTATTAGTACCGCAGGTAGCTGCAGTATTTACAAGTTAGTGTAGTGCGTCCTCTGCACAGTGTGGACCTAAAGCTACCTGAAGAAAATTGGTGGTGTTCTTCTGATCCTGTTAGTACCGCGGGCAGCTGCAGTATTTACAAGTTAGTGTAGTGCGTCCTCTGCACAGTGTGCACCTAAAGCTACCTGAAGAAAGTTGGTGGTGTTCTTCTGATCCTATTAGTACCGCGGGCAGCTGCAGTATTTACAAGTTAGTGTAGTGCGTCCCCTGTACAGTGTGCACCTAAAGCTACCTGAAGACAATTGCTGTTGTTCTGCACCTATTAATACCACATGCAGGCAGCTACAGTATTTACAGTTAGTGTACTGTGTCCTCTTCACAGTGTGCACCTAAAGCTACCTGAAGACAATTGGTGATGTTTTCTACTCCTATTAATACCTCAGGCAGGCAGCTACAGTATTTACAGTTAGTGTACTGTGTCCTCTGCACAGTGTGCACCTAAAGCTACCTGAAGACAATTGCTGTTGTCTATCTGATCCTATTAAAACCACAAGCAGGAGTGCGCATGCGCGAGAGCCCCGACATGGCTGCCTGAGCCAGGAGCTCCGCTCCACCCCGGACCGACGAGCCACACACCAGCCACCTCAGCCCACTAACGGGTGACACAGCACTTCTCCCAGGTGGGGGAACAGCCAGGGACCAGAAGGAGATGTCAGGGCCCCCTGCAAGACGCGATCTCGGCCCACAATTTACCTCGGCAGGCGCGGACGGAAGTCCCAAGATGGCCGCCAGCACGGACGGGCCGCTGCATCAGGCAGGCATCCAATCTAGGATGCAAGAGAACAGGCCAGTACTCTCTCCTCCGACCCTGACCTACGCACAGGCAGCACAGGGACCCTCCCAAACTCCCCATTTACCCCCGCAAGGCCATATGAAGCCCCAGGCCACAGCAAAGGCCCCCTCTGAGACGCTGTCCCTCTCACAACAAGAGATACTCTCACAGTCCCTCCCTGCACAGGCCCAACTACCACCTCCAGCTATGCAGCATTCTGGCTTCTCAGTAACAGACCTCACAGCAATGCAGGAAGACATGTTTGCAAAATTCTCATCCCTTTTAGAGAAAGGACTGGCTAATACAGCAAAACAGATCACCAACACTATTAAAGCGGATTTGTCCAATTTAGGCGCCAGAATTGAAGCCATTGAGGATAAAGTGGAATGCACAACCGATAGAACCAACCAAAACGCAGCACACCTCATGACCATTCAAGAACAATTAGATGTTGCCCTCTCCAGGATCGACGAACTCGAAAACCGGTCTAGGAGGTACAACTTTCGGATTAGAGGCATCCCAGAAACTTTTTCGGACATACCCTCCACGGTTCAGGACATTATCGCAGCCCTGATCCCCAACATACCCCCACAACGTCTTGAACTTGACGGAGCACACAGGTCTCTTGGCCCTCCCAGACAAGATGGCTCCCCAAGGGACATAATTGTCAAGCCGCACTTTTATGCGGTAAAGGAAGAGGTCATGCGTCAACCCCGTCAAAAGCCTATGCTGCAGCACCAGGGTCACCAGATCCAGATTTTCGCTGACCTCGCCCCTACAACTATTCAAAGACGCAGGACACTAAAACCCCTTCTCACGGTCCTCTCTCAATGGGACATCAAATACCATTGGACCTTCCCCTTCGCTGTAAAGTTCTCCATCCAAGGCAAGACCCACTCATTCGCTAGCCTCCAGGAAGGGGAAAGGCTATTACTCGGCCTCAGGCTGATTTCCCATGAGGCTCCAATGGAAGTCTCGTCTGCTTCCTCGGGCTCCACTAAACGCCCTCCACCAGGCAGCCCGGTATCCCTGCTCTGGATGAAGGGCCCTTCCAAGAAGAGCAAAGAGGGGAAACCACCCTAAGGCTGACTTATTCATCTCTTTTCTCCAGTCTCGGTAGAGACATTTTTGGGCCTGTTCTCCCCCCAAGTTGATGGAGCAGGTGCTCCAATACCTTCCCACGTCTCATGGACATGGCATACCCCACATCTACAATCTCATCGAGTCTCACTGTATTACACACCGTTTTCTACATTTGGAAATTTTCCCGATGAAGAAGGTCTGAAACATTCACTCACCTCTCTTTTCCTCAACCTGCCGCCTGCAAGAACCAGCTAATATAGCTGGCAACCTTCCCAGAAAAAGAGGACTTCAACAGAGAATACAATACTACATGAAGACCAAGGTCCCTCTAACATAAAGATCAGAATACAGGACTAGAATACCAGTATTGATTATGCCAGGCCAAATCTTAGTTCAGTTAGAAACCTCGGTTTTTCTGTAATACCCATATCTCCTCCCCATTTTCAGATGGAGGTCATGTTAGCTAGGCCATTAAGGCCTCTCTCATTTTCAGGGGACCCCCAGGAATTCTCCCTCACATAGTCAGTTAGGGGGCGGGGGGACTTCTGGGGATGAGATGGGGGCGGGATACTAAGGTTCTTGATTACTTGTTCCTACCTGGGTTGAATATTGTTTCAGGCATAGAGAGCCCTGCAAGTAGGGCTGTTACTACAGTTGCTCTGTTAACTATTGTTGTGTGTTTATTTTATGGTTCAAATTTGACACATCTAGGGTCCGGGGTGGACCCCTTGTGCCTCCACTCGATTCCAAAGAACCGTTGGTGTCCTTTGGTGTCGGAACTTCAGACGCCCCACAGGGCGGTCAGAAGTAGTTCATTCGGGTTATAGCGGATTCTGATTCGCATAACCCCAAGGGTATTTTCATGGTACCCATGTCTTTGTGTTTGTCTTTAGTGTTTAGTAAGTCTCTTATCTTTTTCTCCCTCATCTCATCCCTTTTCTTTCTTCTAGCCAACCCCTCCATGTCCCAGAGTCGATCCTGGGACTACTCCGCACAACCTGGCCTAAACTCAGTATCAGAAGACTCCCAAGGGTAAGTGACTGCGTGATTACTAGCTTCTACCCCCTCTGCTCCTATGGCTGACCTGACCGCGAAGGGTATTGACCTCAAGATCGGTTCACATAATGTCCAGGGCCTAAACTCTCCTAGGAAACGGAGACTAGCCATGGATCATTATAAATCACTGAGAATTGATTTGATGCTCCTGCAGGAGACACATTTCCACACCCGGTACACCCCCAAGTTCCTACATGCACCACTTTCCAACATTTTACTTAGCGAATGCCCCTAATAAGACGAAGGGGGTAGCTATCCTCTTCTCTAAAAACTGCAAATTTTCACACCTCTCTGACTTCAGGGATCCAGAGGGCAGATTCATTTTGGTGAAAGGTACCCTGGAAGGCGTTTTATATTCTTTCGTCTCATACTACGCCCCAAACAAGGGCCAAGCGTCGTTTTTCCAGGATCTGTTCTAAACTTTGGATCCGCTCCTGGAAGGCAAAGTTATCCTGGGAGGGGACTCAAATGTTGCATTTGATCAGGGTCTAGACAAAACCAAGCCCCCTAAAGACCAACTCACACGCCCCACAAAACTTAGCACGAGGATCGCCAAAATGGTCCACTCACAGGGCCTGGTAGATGCATGGAGGGAATTGAACCCCAACAAAAAGGGACTATACGCACTTTTCCGCTCCCCACCAGTCATACGCTAGAATTGATCACATCCTCACCCAGACTGCCCTCATTCCTTTGTCAACTAAGGCAGCAATACTGGACACAGCATGGTCTGATCATTCCTTGGTTACCCTTACCCTGAGAAATGTTCTGTCTGGGCGAGGAGGTTTCTTCTGGCGACTAAACGAATCCCTTTTAGCTGACCCTAGCCTGGTTCAGGAAATTGCTAAATCTATCAAAGAATATTTCCTCTTAAATGATGTGGAGAACATCTCCCCCGAAACCCTGTGGGCAGCCCACAAGGCAACTATTCGAGGAGTTATAATTAAACTAGCGTCCAAATTTAAGAAGGAACGATTGATAGACATTCAAAGACTTGAAAAATCCTTCCTCCAACTAAAAGCAGAACATAAAAAACATTAAACTTGACGCCACCAGACTTGAGCTGAATCTTGCTTTAACGGCTAAAGCAGAGAAAAATCTTAGATGGTGTGGAGCCAAATTTTATTGCCATAAGGATAGATTCGGCTCAATGTTGGCTTTTAAACTCTCACCTAAATTTCGTTCTCTCTCCTTCTCCAAATTGAGGATAGCAGGTCAACCTCCAACAGCAAACCCAATCAGTATTATGTCTGCTTTCCACGATTTTTATGCTTCTCTCTACAACTCACCCCAACCAGAGAAAGGCCCCTTAGTAAATGAATTCCTTTCGCATCTACAACTTCCCTCACTCTCCAGAGACTGTAGAGACTTAATGGAAGCCCCCATCACGGAGGCTGAAATTAGGGAGGTAATAAAAGGTCTTAAATCCGGCTCTGCCCCGGGGCCAGACGGCCTCTCAGTCCCCTACTATAAGGAATATAGCGCTATCCTAGCCCCGTATCTAGCAAAGTTCTTTAATTCTAAAAAGACAGGATCCCCCTGGAAACCCAACTAAACACAGCATTCATCTCAGTAATCCCCAAACCCAACAAAAACCATGAGGAAGTTGAGAACTACAATCCCATATCTTTAATTAATAATGACCCCAAAATTCTTACTAAAATTCTTGCCAACCGACTATCCTCTTTCATCAATCTCTATGTACACAAGGATCAGGTCGGTTTTATACCCGGTAGGCAAGGACCCGACCAAATTAGGAGAGCAATAGATATAGTATCCATCCTACAATCTAACTGGGAAGGGGGGCTGAAACAAGAAGGTATGATCCTCTCGCTGGATCTTCACAAAGCTTTCGACTCGATCGAATGGCCTTATCTCTTCTCCATACTGGAGAAGTGGGGTTTTGGACCCAACTTTTTAGGGACCCTAAAATCACTATACTCCTCTCCTAAAGCGGTGATTCGCTTACAAGGTCAATACTCTAAAACACTAACCATTGCAAGAGGCACTAGGCAGGGATGCCCACTCTCCCCCCTAATTTTTGCTATTGCGATCGAAACGTTAGCAATAGCAATAAGAGCAGATCCCAACATCCAAGGGGTTGCCTGTGGTAAACAGGTCCACAAATGTGGGTTGTTTGCAGACGATATGCTCCTTTTCATCACATCCCCAACCACCTCCCTTCCAAACCTCTGCAAGCTCCTGAAAGAGTTCTCGAAGGTTTCGGGGCTGAAGGTCAATTATACCAAATCGGCAGCCTTGAACATCTCCCTTAACCCAACTTTACTGGCATCCCTGCAGAGTGCCTTTGAATTCAAATGGAGTGACTCATACATTGATTACTTGGGGATTAGGCTCACAGCGAAAACAGAACTTCTTTATGCAACCAACTTCCCTCACACTTACCACAAACTAAAGGCAGACTTATCCAAATGGGCTAGAGGGGGTTTATCCTGGTTAGGGAGGATTCATGCAGTCAAGATGAATTTGCTCCCCAGAATCCTCTACCTATTTAGAGCCATTCCAATCAACATTAATAAAGAGCACTTGAAATCGTTCCAAAGGAAAATAGTAAAATTCATTTGGGGAGGGAAGGGGTACAGACTTCAACAGAGCACATTATACTTAAATAGACCACAAGGGGGATTAGGCCTTCCGCAGCTATTATGGTACTACCAATCAGCCAGGTTAGCCCAGATTTCGACGGTATACGCAAAGGCGGAGAGACCGGATTGGATACAGATTGAGAGACAGGCAGTTCCTTCTTTTACTATCGACTTTCTTATGTGGGTCCCCCCTAAAAAACTTCCCCCCATCTTATCCCCAGTCCTCTCGCAATCCTTTCAATTATGGGATTCTCTAAGAAACCTTCCAACCATAACTTCCTCCAGACAACCACTGGCTCATATCTTCAATAACCCTGACTTCCCCCCAGGAAATGACATTAAAGCTTTCCGATGGTGGCTGAACAAGGGGATGTACCGGATTGGACACTACTTCACATCAATAGGGCCTATAACCAGGGCCTTCTGTGTGAGTCAGCTGGAGATGCCTAGCTCTGAGAACTTTCGCTTTCAGCAGATCAGACACTTTCTCACACATAGGGGAAAAGACAATCCTTCAAACCACTCATTCACCCCTTACGAAATATGGTGCGGTCAGTCTACGGAGCAGAGGGGTGGAATCTCTATCATTTACCAGTCACTCTCTAATCAAACAACCAAAACTCCATACATGTTAGCTTGGGAGTCAGACTTATCCTTGGAATGGGACCTGGAGAAGTGGAGGGTCACTTTTAATAGGGCATACAAGAGCATTCTGAACATCTCACTGGTGGAGTCCAGCGTAAAGGTTATCACAAGATGGTACCTTCCACCGGAGAGACTGGCCAAAATGTTCCCCTCCACGGACCCCAGGTGTTTTAGGGGTTGTCTTCTTAGGGGCTCTTTGACCCATATCTTTTGGGAATGTCCACATCTGAGGCCTTTCTGGCATAGGATTTTCCATATGATCAAGAAAGTCACTGGAGTTCAGATCCCAAGAACCCCCGCCTTAGCGCTTTTAAACGATCATTTACCTAAGACTCCCAAACTGGCCCGTAAATTGATTCACTTCATTTTGCTGGGGGCTAAACTATCTATAGCCAAGGCATGGAAACAACCCAAGGTATCCTTCAAAGCGTCTATCCGCAAAATTTCATGGATCATGGCCCAAGAGAAGCTTGCTAGTACCCTGAACAATACCAAAGAGAAATTCGAAGCTATCTGGGAACCATGGGCTAATTTCTTGGGCATCTCCTTGATCCCAGGGGTTCAACCTTAAAGCGTCAGGCTGTTTCTGGGTCTGGGGGGACTCCTCCCGTGGCTTGGCTTTCGACTACTTTCTCCTCTCCCTCTCTTCCCCCACTCTCACCTCTCCTTCTTCTCTTCTTTTCCTATCTTTTGTTTTTTTAGCAGGTTGCTCTACCAAGACGACGTTTTACATGCTTTAATTTAAACCATGGAAGGGACCCCTGGGAGACTAGCTCCCAAGGGAAGCATACGAAGTAGGTTCTTATTTCCTGTTTTGTTGCCCAGAGACCTTTAGCACTAACTAAGGGGGTGCTAGGGGCAAGTTGGAGTGTTCCGCTCAGGTACAGTGTGTTCCCAGTCGGGGTGCAGACGGTCTCTCCTCCTTGCCCCTCTTCCCAACCATTCCTTGTCTCTGGGTTCCAAGATTTAAGTGAACAAATTTTGACACTTAAAGGTATCATTGCAAAGTCCTAGACCGTTGTTATATTCGTATCTACTGTCGTAAGGTTAACTTGTATCCCCTAAGGGGTTCGCAATATTCGCCTTTATACTCCCGCATTCAACGCTAATGATATGTATGTATTTTTCTTGAAAACTCAATAAAAATATTTTGAAACAAAAAAAACACAGGCAGCTGCAGTATTTACAAGTTAGTGTAGTGCATCCTCTGCACAGTGTGCACCTAAAGCTACCTGAAGAAAATTGGTGGTGTTCTTCTAACCCTATTAGCACTGCAGGCAGCTGCAGTATTTACAAGTTAATGTACTGCGTCCTCTGCACAGTGTGCACCTAAAACTACCTGAAGAAAATTGGTGGTGTTCTTCCGATACTATTAGTACCACAGGCAGCTGCAGTATTTACAAGTTAGTGTACTGCGTCCCCTGCACAGTGTGCACCTAAAGCTGCCTGAGGAAAATAGGTGTTTTTTTTCTGATCCTCTTAGTACCGCAGGTAGCTGCAGTATTTACAAGTTAGTGTAGTGCGTCCTCTGCACAGTGTGCACCTAAAGCTACCTGAAGAAAATTGGTGGTGTTCTTCTGATCCTATTAGTACCATGGGCAGCTGCAGTATTTACAAGTTAGTGTAGTGCGTCCTCTGCACAGTGTGCACCTAAAGCTACCTGAGGAAAATAGGTGGTGTTTTTCTGATCCTATTAGTACCGCAGGTAGCTGCAGTATTTACAAGTTAGTGTAGTGCGTCCTCTGCACAGTGTGGACCTAAAGCTACCTGAAGAAAATTGGTGGTGTTCTTCTGATTCTATTAATACCACAGGCAGGCAGCTACAGTATTTACAGTTAATGTACTGTGTCCTCTGTACAGTGTGCACCTAAGGCTACCTGAAGACAATTGCTGTTGTTCTGCACCTATTAAATACCACATGCAGGCAGCTACAGTATTTACAGTTAGTGTACTGTGTCCTCTGCACAGTGTGCACCTAAAGCTACCTGAAGACAATTGGTGATGTTTTCTGCTCCTATTAATACCTCAGGCAGGCAGCTACAGTATTTACAGTTAGTGTACTGTGTCCTCTGCACAGTGTGCACCTAAAGCTACCTGAAGACAATTGCTGTTGTTTTTCTGATCCTATTAAAACCACAGGCAGCTGCAGTATTTACAAGTTAGTGTAGTGCATCCTCTGCACAGTGTGCACCTAAAGCTACCTGAAGAAAATTGGTGGTGTTCTTCTAACCCTATTAGCAATGCAGGCAGCTGCAGTATTTACAAGTTAATGTACTGCGTCCTCTGCACAGTGTGCACCTAAAACTACCTGGAGAAAATTGGTGGTGTTCTTCCGATACTATTAGTACCACAGGCAGCTGCAGTATTTACAAGTTAGTGTACTGCGTCCCCTGCGCAGTGTGCACCTAAAGCTACCTGAGGAAAATAGGTGGTGTTTTTCTGATCCTATTAGTACCGCAGGTAGCTGCAGTATTTACAAGTTAGTGTAGTGCGTCCTCTGCACAGTGTGCACCTAAAGCTACCTGAAGAAAATTGGTGGTGTTCTTCTGATCCTATTAGTACCGCAGGCAGCTGCAGTATTTACAAGTTAGTGTAGTGCGTCCTCTGCACAGTGTGCACCTAAAGCTACCTGAAGAAAATTGGTGGTGTTCTTCTGATCCTATTAGAATCACAGGCAGCTGCAGTATTTAAAAGTTAGTGTAGTGCATCCCCTGCACAGTGTGCACCTAAAGCTACCTGAGGAAAATAGGTGGTGTTTTTCTGATCCTCTTAGTACCGCAGGTAGCTGCAGTATTTACAAGTTAGTGTAGTGCGTCTTCTGCACAGTGTGCACCTAAAGCTACCTGAAGAAAATTGGTGGTGTTCTTCTGTTCCTATTAGCACCGCGGGCAGCTGCAGTATTTACAAGTTAGTGTAGTGCGTCCTCTGCACAGTGTGCACCTAAAGCTACCTGAAGAAAATTGGTGGTGTTCTTCTGATCCTATTAATACCACAGGCAGGCAGCTACAGTATTTACAGTTAGTGTACTGCGTCCTCTGCACAGTGTGCACCTAAAGCTACCTGAGGAAAATAGGTGGTGTTTTTCTGATCCTATGAGTACCGCAGGTAGCTGCAGTATTTAAAAGTTAGTGTAGTGCGTCCTCTGCACAGTGTGCACCTAAAGCTACCTGAAGAAAATTGGTGGTGTTCTTCTGATCCTATTAGTACCGCGGGCAGCTGCAGTATTTACAAGTTAGTGTAGTGCGTTCTCTGCACAGTGTGCACCTAAAGCTACCTGAAGAAAATTGGTGGTGTTCTTCTGATCCTATTAGTACCGCGGGCAGCTGCAGTATTTACAAGTTAGTGTAGTGCGTCCTCTGTACCGTGTGCACCTAAAGCTACATTGAAGACAATTGCTGTTGTTCTGCACCTATTAATACCACATGCAGGCAGCTACAGTATTTACAGTTAGTGTACTGTGTCCTCTTCACAGTGTGCACCTAAAGCTACCTGAAGACAATTGGTGATGTTTTCTGCTCCTTTTAATACCTCAGGCAGGCAGCTACAGTATTTACAGTTAGTGTACTGTGTCCCCTGCACAGTGTGCACCTAAAGCTACCTGAAGACAATTGCTGTTGTTTTTCTGATCCTATTAAAACCACAGGCAGCTGCAGTATTTAAAAGTTAGTGTAGTGCATCCTCTGCACAGTGTGCACCTAAAGCTACCTGAAGAAAATTGGTGGTGTTCTAACCCTATTAGCACTGCAGGCAGCTGCAGTATTTACAAGTTAATGTACTGCGTCCTCTGCACAGTGTGCTTCTAAAACTACCTGAAGAAAATTGGTGGTGTTCTTCCGATACTATTAGTACCACAGGCAGCTGCAGTATTTACAAGTTAGTGTACTGCGTCCCCTGCACAGTGTGCACCTAAAGCTACCTGAGGAAAATAGGTGGTGTTTTTCTGATCCTATTAGTACCGCAGGTAGCTGCAGTATTTACAAGTTAGTGTAGTGCGTCCTCTGCACAGTGTGCACCTAAAGCTACCTGAAGAAAATTGTTGGTGTTCTTCTGATCCTATTAGTACCACAGGCAGCTGCAGTATTTACAAGTTAGTGTAGTGCGTCCTCTGCACAGTGTGCACCTAAAGCTACCTGAAGAAAATTGGTGGTGTTCTTCTGATCCTATTAGTACCGCGGGCAGCTGCAGTATTTACAAGTTAGTGTAGTGCGTCCTCTGTACAGTGTGCACCTAAAGCTACCTGAAGAAAATTGGTGGTGTTCTTCTGATCCTATTAATACCACAGGCAGGCAGGTACAGTATTTACAGTTAGTGTACTGCGTCCTCTGTACAGTGTGCACCTAAAGCTACCTGAAGACAATTGCTGTTGTTCTGCAGCTACAGTATTTACAGTTAGTGTACTGTGTCCTCTGCACAGTGTGCACCTAAAGCTACCTGAAGACAATTGGTGATGTTTTCTGCTCCTATTAATACCTCAGGCAGGCAGCTACAGTATTTATAGTTAGTGTACTGTGTCCTCTGAACAGTGTGCACCTAAAGCTACCTGAAGACAATTGCTGGTGTTCTCATATTAATAATACTACAGACAGGCAGTTGATTCTGCTAGCTGCATTATCAGTATATTTATACATCCCAGCTTTGTGCAGCTACATCTCACTGCAGGCCATTAGTATGTCTAGAAGGCCAACAAGGAGAGGCAGACAGTCACAAGCCAATAAAAGAGCGCAATCAGGCTCTGTAACTAGAGGCAACAGTGCTGGTCGTGGAGATGGTGCATCCTCATCAGCACGTGGATGTGGGACACGCTTGTCCTTTTTTCAGGAGCTGGCCGTGTTGAGCCGCAACATGCGGAAGACTTGGTAGAGTGGATGACCAAGCTGTCCTCATCCTCCTCATCCTCTCTCACTCAGGCTCAGGGTACTTTGTCTGGCAAAGCAGCTGCCAACGCGGCCTATTCCCTCGGCTCAATGGCATCAGTCACTCCTTCCCTAGCCCCACCATGATCTCCTGAGGAGTCCCCCGAACTGTTTGACCACAGTGTTGGGTACATGCTTCAGGAGGATGCCCAGCGTTTTGAAGGCTCCGATATTGGTACCCAGCTAGAAGAAGGCAGTAACGTGAGCCCAGAGAGAGGGGGTGCCCAAGAAGGACAGCAATCTGGCAGTCATGTTCCCCAGCTGCAGCATACTGCCAGCTTTGCTCCAGTGATGAGGAGGGAGGGGATGTTGAGGTCACTGACTCCACGTGGGTACCTGATAGGAGAGAGGAGGAGGCACATCAATAATGAGGCAGAATGCCCTCTAGGGGCCAGGTTAAGGGCAGAACACTGACTGCATCACACTGCAGAGCTCTGCATGTGCAGGGCGCTGCTGTCTCTGCGTGTTATTCCAAAATTTCTTTGGTGTGAACCTTTTTTGAGACGAGTGCATCAGATCCCACCGCTGCTATTTGCAACATATGTCTCAAGCGTATCTCGCGTGGCCAAAACATCACCCGCTTGGGCAACACATGCTTGACCAGACATATGTCGACCTGCCATGCAATTCATTGGCAAGCGTACCTAAAAGACCCACACCAAAGAACAATCAGGACCTCTCCTTGCTCCTCATCAGCTAGGATCTCCAACCCCACTATATCTTCAGTCCTCTCTGAGACCTGCACTTAGAGGAAGGAAGGTGTAAAATTAGGTGTAAAGGAAGAGGGGGAACATAAACACTGCACTACAAATATGTGTACCCCAACAATGCACCCAACCTCAAATAAAGTGACTGTGCTTCAAATGTGAATGTGTCTGTAACATATAAGTGGGTAATATACTCATATTATATACACCATAAGAGCATGTGCCTAAATTGCCAAACAAGATACCCCCCGGATAGCCACAGAGCGCAACTTATGAATGTGTAAAAACATTTTTTTTGTGGAAGCTGGATATGTGCGTCTCATTAGTCAAAGGGCCAAAAGGATATAGGGCACAATTGCACAATATAACACACGTGATTCCCTAATATTCCCTAGTAGAAAATGCTCCAACTCCCTGAATGTAAGATTACATGGCAAAAATAAAAATAGAAATACCACATATTAAACATATAAAAGTGAAAGTCAGCCACAATTAAAGTTGACCCATGTGCATATCCAAGTGGAAAAATATATACCAAAGTGCAAGAAAAATAATTGTTATAAAATAAATAAAAGCCGCACTAAGCGGTCATATATAAATCCTTATAGATGAGATACATTTTAGATAAAAGTTCACATATAACTAAGCGAATAACAGTCCATATGGTGTGAATCTGATGTTCCTCAGGTATATAACAGGAGCAAATGGTGACTTGAGTGCTCACAGTGTCCTCAGGTGACTTTTGTGCTCCCCCTCAAGGTTCCCCACTCACCAGATCTAATCACCCCAACGGGGCAATGTGCATGTAGATTAGACATGTGCATTCGTTTTCGTCCGAATGCATTTTCGTCCGAATTTCAGGTATTTTCGTTATCGTTTTAACAAACGATAACGAAAGTGCAGAGTCCGAAAAACGAAAGATCCGACATAAAAAAATGCTTTATTTTCGTTTTCGTTGCTACAACAGTTCGATATAGATAGGAGATTCGACATGATGATGACAATAACAATCTGTGTCCATCAAACCTGTGGTCGAATGTGCCTAACCTTAACTCTATTAGTCCAAGATTATTCTACATAGAGAGAAAAGATTTGACGTAGAGAGAAAAGATTCGATGTAGGGGAGGAAAGATTCAACGTAGAGGAGAAAAGATTCGACGTAGGGGAGAAAGATTCGACGTAGGGGAGAAAAGATTCGACGTAGGGGAGAAAGGATTCGACGTAGGGGAGGAAAGATTCGACGTAGGGGAGAAAAGATTCGACGTAGGGGAGAAAAGATTCGACGTAGGGGAGAAAAGATTCGACGTAGGGGAGAAAAGATTCGACGTAGGGGAGAAAAGATAAATAAAAATAATGATGATGATGAATGTTATTGGCTGATTGTAACCAAGGAGGAGGAGGAGTAAAATAGCTAGAACTAAGTACACACGTACTTTGGCTTATGGTGTCTGTTGAAAGTTCTAAGAAGATTCGACGGAGCAGGTAAACTATACGGCATTGTACAGTTTAGCTGCTCCGTCGAATCTTCTTTGATCATTCGACAGACACCATAAGCCTTCAATGACAGATTCGACCCTAATTTGGATTTTCGGACGAATGCAATTTTTAACGAAAAACGAAATAAATAAAAAGGAATTTCGGGAGTAACTAAATAAATTTATTTTTCAGACGAAAACGAAATTCCGAAACGAAATATTTCAGTGTGCACATGTCTAATGTAGATATGGTTACTGCGACCAATCCACATGACTGTCAGTGTTGTTCCAAATGTGAACCTCTATCTTCAGGTAGAAATCAGCATGAGTCCCTCATAAGAGAAAAAATGTAGGAACTCCCATGGTATAGTAAAATTAAGTTGATTTATTGAAAGACGGTAAAAAATCCCAAAAACTTTCAACTAGACATTCCAAATAGCATATATATGCAATAAATGTATACGGCCGGTTCCTGTCACCAGTGGTCAAACCGCAAAACAAACAACGAGAGGTGGACGCGGGGTGGAAAAAGCAGCGGTCCACTGTGTTCCAGCTGCGTTCCACCAACTTAAAAAACAGGAAGTGACGTAGCGTGCGTGGCGCCCTCGTATGCGTTTTGTCATAGACGTCCTCAGCGACGGTACCAGCACCCCACGCATCTAGTCAACTAGTAGGATAGCTGCCATGCCTGTCCCACCCCCCATTAGGGAGACAGCCAATTGTATCTAATCACCAAGGCGGGGCCAGGATCTCATAAGCTCGTATTCAATACCCACATAATTTACATATTGATTTAATACCTGGTAATATTATATATGGTGGATCTAGCTGGACACCATGGCCGGCTCTCATATACATTATTAACAGATAGATTAGCTGATGTATACACCGAATCTAAGCCTATGTTGTTGTGGAAAATTTTATATTAATGTATTGTCATAAGAGTCTCCCAGTGTCTGTTCTCTCGCAGCCCGCTCTAAAGAGCTGACTGGGGCAGACAGACGCTGGTTGAGACCTGTTAGGTAGTGGAAAACTTCCTTGTGTTTGGAGAGAGGTGTTTGCGGAGAGAGGACATGTCTGCCAGCGAAGGGCCCCTGTGCAATGCACAGAACGATCGTCTGGTGGGGGTGTGCTCGCTCTGCAAAGACATTATCGGTTGTTTCCTCTTGTCACCCCGATATATGCCTGATCAACATGTTTGGGGTGCCATGACGTACACCTGCAACACTTCCCATCCATGAGGAACTGTAGCCATTGTATTTAGTTATTGTATATTGTATCATGTCCTGTAGTAATTGGTGGTTGTTTTGTGTTCTGTTGTTAAATCCTTATATGGTCATTTACATCCTGTGAGGTCATATCCTGTGAGGTCACAAGCTTTGTAAGAGGTGTTTGGCTGTTGGAAGCCGAACCCTTGAGTTTCGGGACTTCCTGTTATGCTAATAAAGTGTCAGCACACGGCTGAGCAGGCAGTGTGATGTTGGAACTGGAAACGTAAGGCTGTGGTCTGTCTGTTTGTGAGAATGGGGCACCAGATGATGGGCTACACCAGAGGATGGCATACCATCAAAAGGTGAGGTGCCTTTATATCATTAGATGAAATTGTTATTATTATTAGAAACAGGAGATTTGGCTGTGTGCTCTGTGTGCAGCCAAATTTCTATGTCAGCTTGGAGAGCCATAAAGTAGGAGTGAACAGAACCTCCTTCAGATTCGGATCATTAAGATGTGCTGGGGAGGTTCTGCTGGGGAGGTTCTGCTTCGCGAAAAGAACACATTTTTCGTCTTTTGAAATAATGCTGGAAGTTTGATCGCATGTCTGGTGTGTGCCTGCGTGTGTGTGTTTTGTATCTCAAATCTTTGTGTAAGGAGACTGTGTGTATGTGTAAGTAACTGTATGTTGTGTAATAAGTTTATGAGAAATAGAAATGTATGATCATTTGCAGCCTGCAATGTGGGTGTGACTGATGCTGTGTAACAAGTTTGTAATGCATGTGAGAAATGGATGGATTGTAATTATTACTTATGTATGGGACAAGTAGATTACATGAGTTTTTGTAGAGTGTTTAATTGTCTCAAGACACAGATAGTTTGTGGATTTTGATAGTTGTATAGGAAAGCTTATAGTTTAAAGATGGCTGCTGCATTTTTTAAGTGAGCATGCTGCCTGGGGGAGGGGCCAAGCATTTTACAATGGTGAAAGTTGGCTGCTCCCTGTGGACAATAGAAAGGTTTTGTTTTGAGATGAAAAGAACATGAAGGCATTCACTGAGTTTGAGAAGAGGGTATGTGGCAGCCGTGTGCTTGTGTTTTTTAATGTGGTCTTTTTTGTCATCGGCCATCTTGCAGTGGTCCATATTTCATCTACCATGTGTTCCTAAGTTGTGCTTTTTCGTAACTTTAACACTTTTAAATGTTTGTCTAAGTGTTCATTTAGTATCTCAAATGTGTAATTTTGTGGGGAGAAATTTTTGGTTTTGGCAGGAAAATGTTTTTTGTCTGCTATTTCCTTTTGTTGTTTTCTACCATTTGACTGCGGTCGGCCATTTTCTATTCCTTTGTGTGTGAACTTTGAAATGTTTATCCATCTTGGTCAGTTTTGGCGGGAAAATGCGCCATTTTGTTGGGGTCTGGCTTTTGTTGTGGTTACCATGTGCATCGGCGGCCATTTTGAAGACCTGTAGACCTTACAGGGGAAGCTGCTCCAAGTTTCTTTCTGTGTGTGTGTGTGTGTGTGTGTGTGTAGCCATGCAGTCTGGGCCGCCACCTTCTCTCTCCTTTTAAATGAATTCTATTTTTGTACTGTTTACATACTTTTCAAGGAAACTATTGCGTTTTTTGTATTGAATATAGCCTGTCGCATATCCAAGTGCCCATGCATTGTTGGAACATCACAATAGGAGCTGTTTACACCCTGTGGAGGTCTCAGGTTTCTAGGTAATAACATGGGGGGAGTTTCTGTTGACTTTCTAACTCTCAGAGTCAAATATTGTGTTGTATTTGCGACAAGAGTGTATTGTTTAGGACGTTTTAATTCATGTTTTATGTAACTTTGGTGTTTTGGATATATTACATAATTGCATGGTTGGGTGGAGACACCAGTCCATCCTGAGTGTGGATGTGTGTCTGCAGTTGTCCCTGTCCCCGTGCACTGTGTCTCATTGAGATGCTCATATTTGTTTAAAGATACCCATATTGCGCCATTGGTTTGCACAGGGCTCCACACATGCATCGCATGCTCATGCCAGTCCCTGCCCTCGGGGAGCCCACAGTCCAGGGTCCCCGGTTTGCATGCATGTACTAGGGCCAATTTTGGACAGAGGCCAATTGGCCTGCAAGGATGTCTTTGGAGTGTGGGAGGAAACCGGAGTGCCCGGAGGAGACCCACACAGGCGCAGGGAGGACATGCAGAGACCGGGCGGGTGGTGTCATGGTTGGAATTCAAGCCAGCTGCCCTTTTTGCTGCTGGGTGGGGGTGCTAACCACTACACCACTGTGCCACCCAATATTGTTTAGTTAAATATGCCTATATTTCAGTATAGGCCATAATTGACATAGCCTAAAGTGTTTTTTCAGGGATAAGTGTTAAATTGGTGTCTCAATTGTATAGTCAGTTTTTGTAGGAAGAAATCCTGGTTTGTCTTGTCATTTGTTAATGTCAGCCATTTTTCTGTAGTCCGGGTTTCATTCACCATTTTGCCGTGGACCGATTTTCGATTGCTGCAACTGCCTTTTTGTTTCTGCTGATTTTAGTCTTGAGCGAAATATCTCTGGTTTTGTACTGAATTCCATTTCCAGTAGAATCATTTAGGTTTTTATTAAGAAATCTCAATTTTGGCGGGATCAACAACTAAATTTCATGTGTTAAAGGCTCCATTTTGTTTGTGGTTTGCAGTGGAAGAGAAAGACTTTGGTTAAACTCCTTCAGCTGTCTTTTTGCAGGAGTTTCAGTTTTTGGCTTTTGTTACACTGTTGTGTGGTATTTTGGTCAAAACTTGTGGTTTGACTTCTCAGGGGATATGTGAGTCAAGGGGGATTCCCTCCCATTTGCAATATGGGGGCTTATTCCACCCACTCCTGGACAAAAGTTTTTATTTGTTGATGAGTAGCCATAGATTTTTCTAATGATTTTTGTCTTGATAGACAAAATATGAAGCTATTTGAGGCTTCCCCTCCCCCTCCCTCTTCCTACTCAGGTGTGCAAAAGGAAGTTGGTGGGAGGGGCTTGGGGTCTTTTGACTTGTGTTTGGAAGGACAAAATCATTTTTATTTTTAAATTATATTAAGGTTTAAACTGTAATACCGTTTTGGGTAGAGAGCAAACAGGAGGCATCCAAGTTATTGTTGTAATATCTAGGTACAGATAGAAGCCATAATATTGTTTTGAATAGTGGAGGATTTCATGGTGCTTTGTAGTTTGTCTGACAACACATTTATAGGGCTGCAGATAACTGGTTGTACAGCATGTAAATATGAGGAGTAGTAGGCTAACAGCCCCGCTCAGGCCATGTAGGATATTTGGAATGCGGGGGTCAATTATGATGATAAAGGCGCAAACCATAATCGCTCCGAAAATAAAGCGCAGGGTTCTCTGGACGCAGAGTTCGCCAAAAAAGCGATTTGAATCGTCATGGGTAATGTTCCGTCCATGTGTTGGAGGAAAAAATGAGGCTCCACACCAGTCAGACAGCTGCACCTCACATGAGATCTGGGTCTGGGGCTCCGAACATGAGACCCCTTAAAGATTGGCAGATATGGTCGGAGGGTACAGTAAGGTGTATTCTTCTGGAAGGTACTTTTGATGTCTGGAAGTACGAGACCCCAGAATAAAAATACCTTGGAAGTAGTTCAGCTGTGGCTTCAGAAATCTGTAATGTTGAGTGAGTTGATGGATGCGTAGTACATGTTTGTGTGATTAAAAATATACAGGCCTGTTTTTGAACTTTGTGTGGCTGGTCCATGCAAAGATTTCAAAATGCTCTCTTGCCTTTCAAATTGTATTCTTTTTCTATCGCTAGAAGAGTGAAGGCAGCATTCCATCTGATCGTTTGTTTTTTTTTTATTTTTTGTTTTTGGGAACTATGAAATATCTCCCCCATATTTGTATCTAAATGTTTGTCTCAATGTTTGTATGTGGTAACAAGATGTTTGAACCTCCCGTGACAGCCCTCTTGCGTGTCGCGGCTGTTGTATTTTAGTAAAAAAAGTGAAAGTAAGATTTACAGAGGGTTTGGTTATTGTCGGTTTTATGGAATGTCAGTGACAATTTACCAATGTACATGAATGTTGTATTGTTTACCATTCTTTGAAGGATAGAGTAATAACTTTTGTTTATAAGTATCTTTTCAGGTCCAAAGAGTTTCTGGAAGTGTGTGTACAGGTGTATAAGAAGGTAAAAGTATCATAGGCTATTTCACTGTTTTGTTCTGCACCATTATAAACCCTGCATGTCTTCCTCCAGTTTGTAATGAGGAGGGAAGAAAAGGGGGGATGATAGTGGTGAGAATGACAATTTTTTAAACCAATAATACTAACCTTTGTAATTCTAACCAAGTTTGTGCCAAGACTAGTTTTCTTTGATAAAATTTGAATCAGCAAGCAGCAGTCTGGTGAAAGAGGCTCCTATCCCAGATGCCAAGAACCTTTTTGTCACTGGTTCCAGGTATTACACCAAAACCAAAATGTATACAGGCCGGTATACACCAACCATGTAATATGTTCCCCCTACAGGTGAACAGTGATATCGTCAGGTGGCAATGTGCCAGATATTACCAGGTAAAGCTTAACATATAGATAACAACACAATCTAAGATTTCTACTTGAATATAATTCTTCATCAAATATATAACAGCTTGACACTCATACCTTACAGGTGAGAAAAAATAGAAAATATGTAATATAATAAGAATAAAAATACATAAAAATATATATGTATATTTGATATATATATGGTGCACATACCATATATAGTACCCGCAAATAGTCTAGACCAGAACTACAGGTACAATAATAGCCTATAGTGCACAAATCCCCCAACAAACCCACTGTACAAAAAATATATATACATAATAGAACCACGTTCATAAAAGTACAAAGCGGAGTAGCAGTGCACCACCAACCTATACCTAGGGTTCTGAGATAATACTCCTTCTCAGTCAATAACGAAACCTTAAACTATAGATATGGTGTCCTTTAATTAGGTGTTAGGCCAGGGATACCATAAACTAAGTCATAATGCTGGAAATGGGGATAAAGAACTAAAAAAAGAATGAAAATATATATTTATAAAAATTATAAAAAATAATAATTATTTTTTTTAAATACTAAAAAGGACTAAATGGAAAAAGCCCCTATGGGTCATGAGAGGCGTAATGAAAAGTATCATTTAGAGAGGGTGTAGAAGAGGAGAGATAATACATCATAGTAGACCACTATTCTCAAGCATAGAAGTAATATCTATAGTGCGCCTATTTGCACCAAAACGGACCTCATAATCCGATTGCCGAATAGTAGAGAGTAACTCATGGGTTGGCTATGAAACAGTTCAAGTCGATATCCAGGTTGAAGCCCCTTGGAGCAAGGGACCCCAACCGATATATCCAAGCAGTTTCATTTTGTGAGATGAGTGTGGTTTTATTTCCACCTCTCCAATGGTCTCTTATGCAGTCAATCCCATAAAAAAACAGGTCAGAGGGGTCACGATTATGTACTGCTTCAAAATGGCGTGAAAGGTGGTGTTTTGGAAACCCCTTCTTGATGTTTTCAATATGTTCCCGTACGTGTACAAACAGGGGGCGGGTGGTTTTATCTGTTGAGCTTTACCTGGTAATATCTGCCACATTGCCATCTGACGATATCACTGTTCACCTGTAGGGGGAACATATTACATGGTTGGTGTATACCGGCCCATATACATTGGCTTAGATTCAGTGTATACATCAGCTAATCTAACTGTTTATTAATGTATATGAGAGCCAGCCATGGCGTCCAGCTAGATCCACCATATATAATATTACCAAGTATTAAATCAATATGTAAATTATGTGGGTATTGAAAACGAGCTTATGAGATACTGGCCCCGCCTTGGTGGTTAGATACGATTGGCTGTCTCCCTAATGGGGGGTGGGGCAGGCATGGCAGCTCTCCTACTAGTTGACATGGTGCGTGGCGTGCTGGTACCGACGCTGAGGACGTCTATGATGAAACGCGTACGACGGCGCCACGCACGCTACATCACTTCCTGTTTTTTGAGTTGGTGGAACGGAGCTGGAACGCAGTGGACCGCTGCTGTCTCCACCCCGCGTCCACCTCTCGTTGTTTGTTTTGTGGCTTGACCACTGGTGTCAGGAACCGGCCGTATACATTTATTGTATATATATGCTATTTGGAATGTCTAGTTGAAAGTTTTTTGGATTTTTTACCATCTTTCAATAAATCAACTTAATTTTACTACACCATGGGAGTTCCTACATTTTTTCTCTTAAGAGGGACTCGTTAAAGATCATGCTGAATTCTACCTGAAGATAGAGGTTCACATTTGGAACAACACTAACAGTCATGGTGGTGGATTGGTCGCAGTAACCATATCTACATGCACATTGCCCCGTTGGGGTGATTGGATCTGGTGAGTGGGGAACCTTGAGGGGGAGCACAAAAGTCACCTGAGGACACTGTGAGCACTTAAGTCACCATTTGCTCCTGTTATATACCTGAGGAACATCAGATTCACACCATTATGGACTGTTTTTCGCTTATTTATATGTGAACTTTTATCTCAAATTTATCTCATCTATAAGGATTATATATGCCCGCTTAGTGCGGCTTTTATTTATTTTATAACCATTATTTTTCTTGCACTTTGGTATATATTTTTCCACTTGGATATGCACATGGGACAACTTTAACTGTGGCTGACTGTCACTTTTATATGTTTATTATGTGGTATTTCTATTTTTATTTTTGCCATGTAATCTTACATTCAGGGAGTTGGAGCATTTTCTACTAGGGAATATTAGGGAATCACGTATGTTATATTGTGCAATTGTGCCCTATATCCTTTTGGCCCTTTGACTAATAGAAACGCACATACCACGCTTCCACAAAAAAAAAAAAAAAAATTACACATTCATAAGTTTGTGGCTATCCGGGGAGTATCTTGTATAGCAATTCAGGCACATACTCTTATGGTGCATATGATGTGAGTATATTACCAACTTATATGTTACAGACACATTTACATTTGAAGCACAGTCACTTTATTTGAGGTTGGGAGTATTGTTGGGGTACACATATTTGTGGTGCAGTGTTTATGTTCTCCCTTCTTCCTTTCAATCAATAGTAGGTAGCGCCATTTACCCCATCCCTCTGTTTTCCATTATTTAGAGACCTATTCTCTATCCTAAGTGCGGTTATTTATATATATTTTTGTATGCTGTAAAATTAGATGTGTCGCAGCCAAGTACTTGGGGGAAATCTGCTATTGGTACACCGACGTCAGATTGTACCAGACAAATTTCCCTGCCCCAGCTGCTGCACCGCCAAAAGAAGTTCGCTCCCAGCCATCCACATGCCCAGCGGTTGAATGCTAGCTTGGATAAATTGCTAGCACTTCAACTGCTGCCTTTTCAGTTGGTAGACTCTGCCCCCTTCTGTGAGTTTGTGGAATGTGCGGTTCCTCAGTGGCAGGTTCCCAAACGCCACTTTTTCTCACGGAAGGCGATTCCGGCTCTCTACCGGCATGTAGAAGGCAATGTCTTGGCCTCGCTGGACAGGGCAGTCAGCAGTAAGGTGCATATTACCGCTAACTCATGGTCCAGCAGGCATGGAAAGAGATGTTAGATATATTTCACCACGCACTGGGTGACACCCCCTCCTCTTCTTCTTCCTCCATGGCTTCTTCCTGTGCTGATTTGTCCTTGGAACCAGCGGTGCTCCGTAGGCATTCAAGAGGCTATGCAAGCACGCAGGCAAAAAGATGTCATGTGGTGCTTAAGCTGGTGTGCTTGGGGGACAGGAGCCACACTGGGGCAGAGATTCCGTCAGCTCTGCAGGGGCAGGTTCAAAGGTGGTTGACGCCATGTCAGCTTAAGGCAGGTATGGTGGTTTGCAACAATGGCACCAACCTCCTCTCCGCCCTTCGACAGGGACAACTGATCCATGTGCCCTGTTTGGCTCACATCCTTAACTTGGTGGTGCAGTGGTTCTTGGGCAGGTACCCATGCTTACAGGATGTCCTGAGGCAGGCCAGGAAAGTCTGTGTGCATTTCCGCAGGTCATATAATGCAAGTGCTCGGCTGGCTGACCTCCAAAAGGAATTTAACCTGCCCGAGAACCACCTAATCTGTGACATGCCCACCAGGTGGAACTCAACGTTGGCCATGCTGCAGCGGCTGCACACGCAGCAGAGGGCCATCAATGAGTACCTATGCGACTATGGCACCAGGACAGGGTCAGGGGACCTTGTTTTTTTTTCCCATGCCAGTGGGCTATGATTAGGGATATATATAGATAGGGGGCGCTAGAAGCTAAAGAATATGAATTCAAAGTGCAAAAAAAACAAAAAAAAAAATTGATTATATGGATGGCCTAGAAAAAGGCAATGCATTAATGACAATGCTAATGGTTAATTGTCCCAATACAGTGAATAGATACTAAAATGAGGTGATATCTTGATATGATTATGGATGCATGCACTGTCCTGTCACCATTTGAGGAGGCCATGAGGATGGTGAGCAGTGACAATGTTTGCATCAGTGACACTGTACCTCTTGTCCACCTGTTGGAGCACACGCTGTGTGGAATAATGGACAGGGCACTTGAGGCAGAACAGAGGCAGAAAGAGGGGGACTTCCTTACCTCTCAAGGCTCCCTTTATCCAGACAGTGTTCCTGCCGATCACACAGGAAGAGGACGAGGAGGATTGTGTCAGCATGGAGGTAGAGCCTGGCACTAAGCATCAGCAGCAGTCTTCAAGGGATCATTTACAGTCCCAAGAAACCCATGGACTTGTACGTGGCTGGGAGGAGGTGGCTGTGGATCATGTCGTCTTTAGTAACCCAGAGGACTCCGGACCAAATGCCTCAGCAAACCTATGCTGCATGGCCTCCCTGATCCTGCAAAGCCTGCAGAAGGATCCTCATATTCGTGGTATCAAGGAGTAGGATCAATACTGGCTGGCAACCCTCCTTGATCCATGTTACAAGGGTAAGGTTGCGGACCTTATTTTGCTGTCGCAGAGGATGAAACATCTTCGGGAGGCCTTGCAGAAAGGTCTGTGCAACGCGTTCCCAGAGACTGGGAGGTTACAAACTCCTGTTCCTGGACAACGTGTTGCTGAGGCTTCAGTCAGACAAAGAAGGAGCGGTGGAGAAGGTGGACGTCTGACCGATGCTTTCAGGCAATTTTTTAGTCCACAGCCCCAAGGTATGATCGGTTCCAGCAACCATCGCCAGCGTCTGTTTTACATGGTGCAGGAATACCTAGGCGCAAGATCTGACTTGGACACCTTTCCCACTGAAAATTCTCTGGGTTACTGGGTCTTGAGGATGAATCACTGGCCAGAGCTTGCACAGCATGCAATTGAGCTACTGGCCTGTCCTGCATCCAGCATTCTTTCGGAATGCACATTGTGCTGCTGGAGGCTTTGTAACCGATCACAGGGTGCACCTGTCCACCGACTTGGTCGATCGACTGACCTTCATTAAAATGAATCAGTCTTGGATCACCACCAGCTACCAGGCATCTGATGCTGATGTAACCGAATATTTTTTTTTAAAATGTCAGATCCCTTCAAGACTGCCTATGCTGATGCTGAGTGACTATGCTGTTATGCTGAGTGATTATCCTCTTCCTCCTGAATAATCATGCTGATAGCTTGTAAGAACATTCTTGTAAGAACCAGTGGCTAAGGCCCAATTTTTCAGCCCCTGTTTAACAGAGGCTTGTAATTACAATTTTTGATGCAATATTTTTCAGGAGGGTTTGTTGCAGCGCTCAACTAGAGTATCTGTGAGGGGTTGCAGTGTTGTGGCACCAGCACCAGTGCCTAAGGCCCAATTTTTCAGCCCCTGTTTAACAGGAGCGTGTAATTACAATTTTTGATGCAATACTTTGCAGCAGGGCTTGTTCCTGCGCTCCAACTAAAGTATCTGTGAGGGGTTGCAGTGTTGTGGCACCAGCACCAGTGGCTATGGCCCAATTTTTCAGCACCTGTTTAACAGGGGCGTGCAATTACAATTTTTGATGCAATATTTTGCAGGAGGGTTTGTTGCTTCGCTCAACTAGAGTATCTGTGAGGGGTTGCAGTGTTGTGGCACCAGCACCAGTGCCTAGAGCCCAATTTTTCAGCCCCTGTTTAACAGGCGCGTGTAATTACAATTTTTGATGCAATACTTTGCAGCAGCGCTCATTCCTGTGCTCCAACTAGAGTATCTGTCAGGGGTTGCAGTGTTGTGGCACCAGTGCCTAAGGCCCAATTTTTCTGCCCCTGTTAAACAGGGACATGTAATTACAATTCTTGATCTAATATTTCACAGCAGGGCCCATTCCAGCGCCCACCAAGAGTAACTTTGAGGGCTTACAGTGTTGTGGCAACACCACCACCACCAAAGGCCCAATTTTTCTGCCCCTGTTCAACAGGGACATGTAATTACAATTCTTGATCTAATATTTCACAGCAGGGCCCATTCCAGCGCCCACCATGTGTAACTGTGAGGACTTACAGTGTTGTGGCACCAGCACCACCACCACCACCACCAAAGGCCCAATTTTTCTGCCCCTGTTCAACAATGGCATGTAATTACAATTCTTGATCTAATATTTCACAGCAGGGCCCCTTACTGCGCCCACCAAGAGTAACTGTGAGGGCTTACAGTGTTGTGTCAACACCAACACCTAAGGCCCCAATCTCTGCAGAGTATATAGGGCAGGCCCCTACTTACAAATGACTCCTACTTGCAAACGGAAGGAGACAACAGGAAGTGAGATGAAATCTACCCCTAGGAAGGGAAATTCTCTCCTGTAAGAGTTAATATGGGAAAAACGTGTCTCCTCTCCACTGATGCTTTATCACCAATCCTTGTTTCACTAAAAACCCCAAATTTTCAAAAAACATTTGTCATTGGGACAGAAAGTGAGGTGAAATCTTCTGAAAAGGTGCACAGACAGCAAAACAAATGTTACAGGGGTGATAACCCTTCCCTATGTTTCCCAAAAAGCTTAAAATAGATTTTTTGTCTGAGCTAAACACGTTAAAAATGTACCAGTTCAAAATTACAAACAGATTCTACTTAACAACAAACCTACAGTCCCTGTCTTGTTTGCACCGCCTGTATACTGCTGTTCAGAGTATATAGGGCCTGGGGGCCCCACGCCTTTCCTTTTTTTAATTTGGGTGTGGGGTACCCCTTAATATCCATATGAGACCCAAAGGGCCTGGTAATGGACTGGGGAGTGTACCCATGCCGTTTGTCTCACTGATTTTCATCCATATTGCCGGGACCCGACATTACATTAAAGCCACAAGCAGTTTTAAATGACTTTTATTCCTTTAAAAATTTCATTTTGTGCAGGGACTGTTCAAAGCACGGGAAATACGTGCTGCTTTACAGGCGTACTATAGACACCCCCCAGGTGCGATATTTAATTATATTTGCTTTTATTTTATTTATTTTTTTTTCAATTTAAGCATCATTAAAATCACTGCTCCCGAAAAAACAGACGTTTTTAAAACTTTTTTTTGCATTGATACATGTCCCCTGGGGCAGGACCGGGGTCCCCAAACCCTTTTTTTGGACAATACCATGCATAATATCCTTTAAAATTAGCACTTTTGATTTCGAACATTCGAGTCCCATAGACTTTAATGGGGTTCTAAAGTTTGCGTAAACTTTCGGTCCGTTCGCAGGTTCTGGTGAGAACCGAACCAGGGGGTGTTCGGCTCATCCCTAGTCTTCACTTGACTTGCACGGCGTTCAGCACTTCTCAGAAAACACTCGTCCCATTAGAAAACAAAGGTTCCCCAAATAAAATGCACAACTTTATTATTTTTTATTAAACAATAGTTTTTGTTAAAATTCAGAAATTTCACAGATTTAACTGCTAAGACTGATTTAATCAAACAACAAAAAAGTCCAACCTTAACAACATCTATATAATAACTTAACACATTTATATCCAGTCAACATACTTATATAATAAAGGCTTATAGAATCAGAACATTCATAGTACCTTTCATCCGAAATGGGATCAGATTGTAAACAGGATTAAATAATTAGAAAACATGCACAAGAAAAAAAAAATACAGTAAATTATAAATGTTAATTGAAGAAGGTTACACTTTCTAATATCGCCTTCTGTTACATACGTAATAAAACAGAGGATACGTCATATTATACCTTTCTAAACATTCCGAAGCTTTAGGGTAGGAAAGCCATACTTTTGGGTGGGAAAGCCATAAGCCATATCATACAAAACACACAATTTTCTTTTCTGTGAAATTATATGATATTTTTAAGTGCAATGAAAAAAAAAAAAAAAACAGGCTACAAAACAGTAGTTAGTTACTTATTATTAGTTTTATGTTTTTTTTACCCTTCAAAGAAATCATGTAGGCGGTGACAAAATGTGTCAGGGCGGAGCCCAATGACATCTTCACACTACCTGGAAGTAGCTGTTGGTTTGCTTGTCGGTGGTGCTAAGGTCTCTGTCTTAAAGGGGGCATATACCTGAATGGCTTATAGCATTTTTATGTTGGTTCAATGCTGTATTTAGTTTTTTTAATGTATTTTAATAAAGCGCCATTTTTTTAAAAACCGCAAAACACTATGTAAGTCTTTATTCCCTTTGAGTGGAGGAGCCAGTGGAGGAATATTAAAATGATTGCAGTCATCATTGGTACAGGTGGAAGAGGTGACAAGCTGGCAATCATCGGAGGCCTTAGGAGGAGGTGGATGAGACCCCATAAAGGGGAATGCACATGGTGACCTATTTTTACATAACTTTATTACATTGAGGTGAGAGCACAGTGTGAATGGCGGTGGAACTCACTGGGAAATATTGTATGAAAAGGAGCTAAAGAAGCCACAACAAATAGATTCTGCAGATTTTAATCAGTTAGGGGCCAGCTGCTGCAGTTATACTACGGCAGGTTGGCTCCCCTGGGCGAATCGCCGTAGCTGTACGTCGGCCACTTTAGGAGCTCTAGGGGGCACGTGCGCGTGATGCCGGAGGCATACTGATTATGAACAGTGATTGGTCTCCTCCCCCAGGCAGTCCTACCCCCCCACAGTTAGAAACACTCCCTAGGACACACATTTAACCCCTTAATCGCCCCCTAGTGTTAACCCCTTCCCTGCCAGTGACATTTACACTGTAATCAGTACCTATTTTTAACTCTGATCACTGTAAAAATGTCAATGGTCCCTAAAAAATGTCAAAAGTGTCCGATCTGTCCGCCGCAATGTGCAGGCCCACTAAAAATCGCAGATCACCGCCATTACTAGTAAAAAAAAATAATAATAAAAATGCCATAAATATATCTATTATTTTGTAGACGCTATAACTTTTGCACAAACCAATGAATATACGCTTTGCGATTTTTACCAAAAATATGTAAAAGAATACATAGCCTAAACTGAGGAAGAAATTTTGTTTTCTTTTTTTAAAAATTTGGATACATATTATAGCAAAAAGTAAAAAATATTGTTTTTTTTGGTCTTTCTTTTGTTTATAGTGCAAAAAATAAAAACCGCAGAGGTGATCAAATACCCCCAAAAGAAAGCTCTATTTGTCGGAAAAAAAGTACATACATTTTGTTTGGGTACTGCCTGTAAACCGCCTGATTTGTGGCATGCCCACCAGGTGAATCTGAACTTTTGCAATGCTGCAGTGGCTGCACATACAGCAGAGGGCTGTCAACGAGTACCCATGTGAGTATGGCACAATGACAGGCTCAGGCCAGCTCGGCTTTTTTTCCCATGCCAATGGCTGCTGATAAAGGATGAATGTACTGTACTGTCACCATTTGACGAGGCAACAAGGATGGTGAGCCTTGACGATGCATGCATCAGTGACACAATCCCTCTTGTGTTCCTGCTGGAGCAGACTCTGCGTGGTATTATGGACAGGGCACTCGAGGCAGAGCAGTGGGAGGAAGAGGAGGACTTTGTCAAAAATAAAAAATAAAAATAAAAAGATATATACACACCCTAAAGAGTTAATACAAAAATGCACAGCAAACCAAAAATCTCGCTTATCCCCTGTATATAAGACAGAAAGGAATTATAAACAATTTCCTTAGTGTTCTATACTTCCCTACATCAAATAAGAACAGATAAACTAGTGTGAATATATATCTCCCACTAGGGAGAAAAAATTGGGTGAGTACAGCAATCCACAGGCCCCTCCCTCCCCTAGATAAAAAGCACCCCCTATAATACTTGTAAAAATCCCCCAAGCCACCTAAATATGAATGACCAGCATATGATTCCTAAAATGAAGGGGGGTTCCCGTGAAGCACAGATAGTAGTCACACTGTTCCAAGATGGAATGATGCGCAACGAAGTTAAAGTTCTGGTATCAGAGGAAGGAAACATGTAAACTTTTACACTGGGAACCCCCCCTGTTTTTTTTTTTTTTCCATAATATGTTATTGGTAGAATAAGAATAGGGTTTACATTGCCTTTGGTTACAGAAAATGAGTCATAACAAGGTATTCGGCAACACTGACATTCAAAGTTAACAGACAATAACTCTTGTAACAGAGAGAGAAACAAAAATGAAAAGGGGACCTTTCTTTCGCTGACTTTGGTAAGGTGTACCCTTATAAAAAACAATGAGATATAGTTGTGAAAGGTCACTTATACATATGCATTTGTCCCAATGCTATTAGTTCTGTCTGGTGTTTACGGATGTTTGGGTGTATTTCCTCAATAAAATCGAAACTTTGCTCTAATACAGTGGCTAATGTTAAGTGTCTATTTCCGTTCAATATTTGATCAGCTAAGGATGATTGAACATCAGTGTTTACAAAGAAAGGATTCTGTCTGAAGGGGACACTAGCTTATGGTGTAAACCTAAATTTATAGGAAAGGAAAGACAAAGAGGGGTGGGGAGCGAGGGGGGAAGAGAAGACGGAGAGTGGAGGGGAGGAAGGGAGGAGGGAGTGGGGGGAGAGGAAAGAGTCAGAAGTATCTTGCAGTCTCCGCCACCATATCTAAGGGTTTGCATACCCGCGGGTAGGATTGCCCAACTGGTGGGTCTTTAGGTGGGTACGTGTAAAACGTGTCAGGCGACCTCCCCCATTCATCCCTTGTTTAGGTGGGGGAGGTCGGCCACCACATACTTTGATAGATTTAGCTTCTGAATGATATAAAGAAGTTAATAATAGTTGCCAGCGTCTTAGGGATCGCGATCTGTGTGAGTTTGGTTGGTCAACTGTTTATATTGATCAGTGGTACAGAAGTGGGACCAGCATGCCCATGTGTATGAGAATTTGGTTGGGCAGTCTTTGGCTATGGCGATCAATTCCTCCATTTCCGCAATTTTTTTCTACTCATTTGAGCCATTCCGGGATAGTGGGCGCATTTGTTGTTCCCCAGTGGAGAGGGATACATAACTTGGCTGCATTTAGTAAGGGTGGTATTAGCGTTTTGCGATATTGATGTACCGGAATGTCCGAGTGATGAAGGAGGCATTGTGCTGAGGTGTGCTCTAGCGTATATGTGGATATTTGTGAGGTCAGTTCCCTGACTTGGGTCCAAAAGGGCTGGATTAAGGGACAGGACCACCATATGTGTTCTAGTGTACCCACTTCATTGGTACATCTCCAGCATTTGTCAGATAGGGTAGGATAGTATTTGTGGATAATTACGGGGGTTCTGTACCAACGCATTAAAATTTTATAATTATTCTCTTGAATGGAGACATTAAGGGAGCCTTTATGTGCTATCATAGAAATGTGTTCCCATTGTGCCTCTGTAATTCTGTTTGTAGGTCTCTTTCCCAGTTTACGCAAGCTTTGATAGTTTTCATTGAGCCTCCAGAGGAGAGCAGGGTTGTAAACGTTTGAGATCATATGTGCTGGGGTGTAGAGTGAGCGCAGAGTTGCTCAAATGTCGTGAGTGGACGGGAGACCGAAGAGACACTGTCCATTTCTTTAAAAAATGTCTGAACTGGAGTATGTCCAGAGTGGAGGGGGATTACTATTTGCATTAATTGGTAGGGAGGAGCGCTCTAGAAGTGTACCTGATCGAAAGAAGTGATGGGCTAGGACCGTTAAGTGTTGCCATGTACCCGTCAGGAAGTTAGTGGACATGCCGGGAGGGAAAGGCTGGATTGCGTTTTACCGGAGTGAGGTGTCCCGGATTGGAGGAGATGTGTAGCTTCCGGCAGGCTTCCTTAAAGCATTGGAGTGTCGGGGCGATGAGAGGATGACTATTTAGCATTCTCGGGGTGTGTTTGGATAAAGTCCAAGGCAAGGATCGTAGTGGTAGTGGGGAAGTATGATGTCAAGGGTGACCCAGTCTTTACATTTGTCGTGCACTGACCAAGTCTATAATTCTAGAGAGGTGACAAGCCCAATAATATTTCTTGAGATCCGGGAGGCCGATGCCCCTTTTGTCTTAGGGTGTGTTAATTGATCGTAAGCTATTCTAGGTCTTTTCTGTCTCCATAGAAATTTAGTGCATAGTCGTTTGTAGAGTTGGAAGAAAGTTGGGGGGAGTTTAGGAAAAAATGGGATTATTCCATTTGTTTAAGTCGTTCGTAATGGCTTTGAGGATGGGTTGATAGTTTTTGGAGTATAGGTCTGAAAGCTTTGTCGGTAGTTGTGTCCCGAGGTATTTAATCTGGTCATGCCTCCATTGAAAGGAAAATTGCTTTTGCATTGTGTTACCTGTTCCTGTGGGAGGGAGATATTTAGGGCCTGGAATTTTGTGAAGTTGATCTTAAAGTTGGAAATGGTGTGAAAGTATGTTGCTTCTTTTAAGAGGTTTGGGATTGATATGTGTGGCTCTCTCAGGAATAGTAATATGTCGTCAGCGAATGCAGCGATCTTGTAGGTGCGGGGAGAGAGAGAGAGAGAGAGAGAGAAAGAGAGAGAGAGAGAGGGAGGGGGGACAGGGAGAGAGAGAGAGGGGGACAGGGAGAGAGAGGGAGGGGGACAGAGAGAGAGAGAGAGATAGGGGGGCAGGGGGAGAGAGAGATGGACAGGGAGAGAGAGGGAGGACAGAGAGAGAGAGGGGAACAGGGAGAGAGAGAGGGAGGGAGACAGAGAGAGAGGGGGAACAGGGAGAGAGAGAGGGAGAGGACAGGGAGAGAGAGAGAGAGAGAGGGAGGGGGGCAGGGAGAGAGAGAGATAGGGGGGGACAGGGAGAGAGAGAGATAGGGGGGACAGGGAGAGAGAGGGGACAGGGAGAGAGAGAGGGGAGGGGGAAGAGAGAGTGGTCCGGGTCTGGTCAGTGCTCAGCTCACACACTTGAATGGTGCAGGAGGGGCTTTAATGTAGCTGTCGGACTACTTGCTTAATCTTCCCGCTCCTCTTGCTCTTCATCGATCTCTCTCACAGGCAGTGAGAGAGGGGCGGTAAGCGGTTGTGTCACAAGCTGGCTCATTTACATAGGAGAGAGAGAGAGAGAGAGAGAGAGAGAGAGAGAGAGAGAGGAGAGAGAGAGAGAGAGAGAGAGAGAGAGAGAGAGAGAGAGAGAGAGAGAGAGAGAGAGAGAGAGAGAGAGAGAGAGAGAGAGAGAGAGAGAGAGAGAGAGAGAGAGAGAGAGAGAGAGAGAGAGAGAGAGAGAGAGAGAGAGAGAGAGAGAGAGAGAGAGAGAGAGAGAGAGAGAGAGAGAGAGAGAGAGAGAGAGAGAGAGAGAGAGAGAGAGAGAGAGAGAGAGAGAGAGAGAGAGAGAGAGAGAGGGAGAGAGAGAGAGAGAGAGAGAGAGAGAGAGAGAGAGAGAGAGAGAGAGAGAGAGAGA